>JAVXUO010000171.1:0-608980 GCA_033065855.1 Escallonia rubra | reverse complement strand
GTTGACTTGTTGATTTTGATGATTTCAGACTTAACTTATCTAACATTAATCTGACAATATTATTAAAGGTAAAACATTTCAGGTTTTATCTTAATCAAACAAAGACATAATCTTGACATGGATGACCGAGATTTTGCACGACCTTGACATGGATGACAAAGACTTTGGACTCAAGTTTTGGACTACAAAGAAAGATTCAAGATCTTAAAGTATACCTTTTTCTTGTTTTAGTCTTTTCTTTAAAAAGCCTTTCTTAAAGGATCTGATAGAAATTCTAGTAAAGAACGAAGCCAAGTGTTTTAGACGAAGTCAAGTTTTTGAGTCGAAACCAAAACATTTTAGTCGAAGCTAAATCCTTCAGTCGAAGCTAAGACTTTCAGTCGAAGTCAAGTGTTTCAGTCGAAGTCAAGTGTTTCAGTCGAAGTCAAGACTTTCAGTCGAAGCCAAGACTTTCAGTCGAAGCCAAGACTTTCAGTCGAAGCCAAGACTTTCAGTCGAAGCCAAGACTTTCAGTCGAAGCCAAGAATCAGTCGAAGCCAAAATGTTTTAGTCGAAGTCAAGTTTTTCAGTCGAAGCCAAATGTTTTAGTCGAAGGCAAGACTTTTAGTCGAAGCCAAGACTTTCAGTCGAAGCCAAAATGTTTTAGTCGAATCCAAAATGTTTTAGTTGAAGTCAAGTCGTTTAGTCGAAGCAATACATTTCAGTCGAAGGCAAGACTTTTAGTCGAAGGCAAGACTTTCAGTCGAAGCCAAGACTTTCAGTCGAAGCCAAGACATTTTAGTCGAAGCCAAAATGTTTTAGTCGAATCCTTCTTGTTTGGTTTTTCTACCTAACAGTCCTCTATTTCCTTCCTGTATAAATAGGGAATCTGTTAGAGCATTTATTACCTTTTTCTCTCGCGCAAATTTTTACTCTGAAAAACTCTCTCATCTCAATCTCTTATTCTTATCAATTATCTTTTGAGTGAGTTTACCTTAGAGAAAGTTCTGTGTAAGCTTCTTGGTTTTGTTCTTGAAAGAATATAGATCTTCCCACCTAAGAAGGCTTAGCTTTAAAACTTTCATTGTACTATCTGCTCAAGAAGGAGCCTGTTTATTGTATTCAAATTGTAATCTCTTTTCATTTGTAATCTGTTGGAAACCTTGGAAGGGTTTCGGATATTGTACTGAGGTTTGAGCTAGCACCCGAAGCTAGTTGGTTTAGTGAAAGGCTCGAGTAGGTCTCCCTTGTGTGGAGTGCTCGAGGACTGGACGTAGGCTGGTGGGGCCGAACCAGTATAAATCTCTGTGTTAAACTTGTTACTGTTATATCCGTCTTTACGTTGTAATCTTAATTTTTAAATTCATACTCTAAGTTGTAAAACACCTATTCACCCCCCTCTAGGTGTATTTAGGGACCTACAAGTGGTATCAGAGCCGTGTGCTCTGAAATTCTTCTGTGACTTAATCGTCAAGAGCTAAAGATCGTGTTATGGAAGAAGGATCAGCAACCACCAGGCCACCGTTGTTGAAAAATGACAACTACAGCTACTGGAAGAATCGCATGAGGAATTTTCTGAGGCAGGATATTCACGTATGGTATGTTGTTGAAAATGGTCCTATAATTCCTATGAAGGATGGACCGGATGGAAGCAAGATTCCGAAAGGAATTCTTGAAATGGATAATCATGAGGCCCAGCTTTTCTCCATGGATGATAAAGCTAAGAACATTATCAGCTGTGGCCTCGACATAAATGAGTACAATCGAGTCTCAGCTTGTGAGACTGCTAGAGAAATGTGGAGATTGTTGGAGGTTACTCATGAAGGAACAAATCAGGTAAAAGAGACCAAAATCAACATGTTGGTCCAGCAGTACGAGGCCTTCAAGATGAAGGAGCACGAGTCCATAAATGAGATGTACTCCAGATTCACTCTCATTATCAATGGACTGAGACTTTTGGGTAAAACTTACCCAGAAAATGAAGTGGTCCGAAAAGTTCTCAGATCTCCCAAAAAGATGGGAAGCAAAACTCACAGCCATTCAAGAGGCGAATGACTTGAATGTGCTGAAGCTTGAAGAATTGGTGGGTTCTTTAATGACTCATGAAATTACAATGAAAATTCATGACGAAGAAGAAACCACCTCCAAGAAGAAGAACTTAGCTCTTAAAGCTGAGACCTCTCATGAGCCAACGGAAAGCAGCGACGATTCTGATCCTGAAATGGCTCTCATCACTCGGAAGTTCAAGAAGTTTCTAGCAAACAAGAGAGATGTGATGTTTAGGAGAAATCCAACAAACCAATCACATCAAAGAAATAACAGTGATTGGAATGTAAGGGAAAATCCTGACGCCTGCTACGAATGTGGCAGAACTGGGCATATAAAGAAATATTGTCCACAACTCAGGAACAAGACTGCCAACAGCAACAGTCGAGACTTCAAGGAGAAGAAGTTCAAATCAAGAAAAGCACTGCTTACTTGGGATGACTCTAATAAAAGCGATAAGGAAGGAAGCGATGATGAGGACGTAGCTCAACTCTGCTTCATGGCAAACGATGATGATCCCAATGTAACTCCTGAAAAACATTTTAACGAACTTAAGTCAGCTTTTCTCGAACTCAGTAAAAACTATGAAAAGTTGAAAATTAAAAATGCAGATCTAAAAAATAAGGCTTTTTCCTTGATAAGTACTGTTGAAGAGTTTGAAGGTGAAAAGGAAGAGTTGCAAGAAAAAATTAAATTTTATATTTCTGAAAATGGTTCTTTAGAAAATAATCTAAATACTTTTAAGAAAGAAAATTTTCTTGAGTCTTCTGAAATCCAATTTCTCAGAGAAGTCAAAGTTCCAGTTGAAAATGAATCTTTAAAATCTCAACTTGAGGATGTGACTACACTAAAATTAAATTTAGAAAAGGAGATTGAAGACCTGAATTTTACTCTTTCAAAATTTACCCAAGGAAGAGAGAATTTGGATATTCTTTTGGGAAAACAAAGATGTGTCTTTGAGAAAAGTGGAATTGGTTCTGATCCTTCAAAGAAGCAAAAGGATTACAAAAATTTCTTTAACAAAAGTTTAGTTTCCTACTCACCATTCACTCTCTGTACGGTTTGTAACAAAAAGGGACATTTAGTTAAAAATTGTCCTTTTAATCTTATTAAAAATCAGTCATCTTTTTCTTTTACTAAGAATAAAATGAAACATGTATGGGTGCCAAAATTTTCGTTATCTAATCTTCCAGGACCCAAGAAAGTGTGGGTACCTAAAGGAACGAAACCAGAATCTGTTGTAGGTATGCTTGAAAGCAAGGGTAGACTGCAACAAATGGATTCTCGACAGCGGTTGTTCAAGACATATGACAGGTGATCGTTCTCTTTTCTCGCACATCACCTCGAAAAATGGCGGGCTTGTTACCTTTGGAGACAACTCAAATGGTAAGATCATCGGTAAAGGTAAAATTGGCACCGGTTCCATTTCTATTGACAACGTATCCTTAGTTGATGGTTTAAAGTTTAATTTGATAAGTATCAGTCAACTAATCGATAGTGGACACAAAGTTCAGTTTGAAGGCGAAAAATGCCTTATCAATCATGCCTCAGATGGAAGTACGCTGATCGGTAAGAGAGATGATAACATCTATGCTCTATCTTTTGATTCATCTGACTACTCTCGTGAAGTATGTCTTTCTGTTCAGCACAATGATATTTGGTTGTGGCATCGTAGATTAGGTGATGTTCACATGGATCTTATCAAGAAACTTCTCTCGAAAGATCTTGTCAGAGGCTTACCAAATTTGAGGTTTATCAAGGATAAAATCTGTGATGCCTGTCAATATGGTAAACAGTCAAAAACTTCTTTTCAAGCCAAAAATGTTGTTTCCACCTCTCGTCCTCTTCAACTCCTTCATTTAGATCTTTTTGGCCCTACTAGAAATGCTAGCCTAGGTGGAAAATTTTATGCCTTCGTCATTGTTGACGATTTCTCAAGATACACCTGGGTTCTCTTTCTATCTCATAAAGATGAAGCGTTCGAAAAAAAATTCAGTCCTGTTAAGCAGCTTCAAAATGAGAAGGAGTTGAAGCTTGTCAAAATTCGAAGTGATCATGACGGTGAATTTGAAAAAGATTTTATTCCTTTTTGTATTCAAAATGGCATTTCACATGAGTTTTCTGCTCCTCGGACACCCCCACAAAATGGAGTTGTTGAGAGAAAGAATCGTACTCTTCAAGAAATGGCCAGAACCGTGCTTCAAGAAAACTCTCTGCCAAAATATTTTTGGGCAGAAGCCGTCAGCACTTCCTATTACGTGTTGAACAGAGTACTCATCAGACCAATTCTTGATAAAACTCCCTACGAACTGTTCTCAAATCGAAAACCAAAAATCGATTATTTTAGGGTTTTCGGTTACAAATGTTTTATTTTGAACAATCGTGAGAATTTAGGAAAGTTCGATGCGAAATCTGACGAGGGAATATTTCTTGGTTACTCATTAAAAGGTAGAGCATATAGAATTTATAATCGTAAGTCTATGACCATTGAAGAATCTATGCATGTAGTATTTGAAGAATCTAATGTTGAAAAACCAAGTAAGATTGCAGGTGATGACGGTGAAGAACTCTCCATGAATTTGAACAACAAACTTAACGTCTCCTCAACTGAGGGGGAGTGTTCAACTTCTACTCACAACAATAACGTTGAGACTCTGCCACTTCCAAAAAGTTAGAGATATTCTTCTAGTCATCCATTAGAACAAGTTATAGGCAATGTGGAACGCGGAGTTACAACTCGGTCTACGGTAAATCTCTTATGTGCGGATTTTGCTTTTCTTTCTCAAATAGAGCCTAAAAACATTTCTGAGGCTCTAAATGATTATGAGTGGATTCTTGCCATGCAAGATGAATTGAATCAATTTGAGAGAAGCGATGTTTGGACACTAGTTCCGGCTCCTGTTCAACAAAAGGTCATTGGAACAAAGTGGGTTTTTCGAAACAAACTTGATGAAGATGGCCATATTGTTCGTAACAAAGCCAGACTAGTTGCTCAAGGATACAATCAAGTCGAAGGGGTTGATTTTGATGAAACCTTTGCCCCTGTTGCACGACTTGAAGCTATCCAAATTCTTTTGGCATTTTCATGTCACTTGAACTTCAAACTTTTTCAAATGGATGTGCAAAGTGCTTTCTTGAATAGGGTAATACAGGAGGAAGTCTTTGTTAAACAACCTCCCGGTTTTGAAAATGAAAAATACCCCAATCATGTCTTTAAACTGAAAAAGGCTTTGTACGGTCTTAAACAAGCTCCTCGAGCATGGTACGATCGTCTCAGCAGCTTCCTCATTGATCATGGATTCTCTCGTGGCAAAGTCGATACTACTCTCTTTACAAAAACTCGTAGTTCCCATATTTTAATAGTTCAAATATATGTTGATGACATTATTTTTGGTGCCACTAACAATGATCTATGTCAAGAATTTGCTGAGAATATGCGCAGGAAATTTGAGATGAGCATGATGGGTGAACTCACCTTTTTTCTTGGACTTCAAATCAAGCAGTCCAAAGAAGGAATTTTTATTAATCAGTCTAAGTACACTTGGGAACTTTTGAAAAGGTTTGGTTTGGAAAATGCTAAACCTAGAGGTACCCCTATTTCTCCCAGCGTCAATCTTATCAAAGATGAAAATGGTAAAGATGTAGATAGTAAACTTTTTCGTGGTATGATTGGCAGTTTACTCTATCTTACTGCATCTAGACCTGACATCATGTTTAGTGTTTGCATCTGTGCCCGTTTTCAGGCCTGCCCCAAAGAATCTCATTTATCTGCTGTTAAACGTATTTTTAAATATCTCTCTGGCACTCTAAACTTAGGTCTTTGGTATCCTCGTAATTCTTCAATAGATCTGGTCGGTTTTTCTGATTCTGATTATGCGGGATGTCTTGTTGATCGTAAGAGTACTAGTGGCACCTGTCAGTTTCTCGGAGATGCTTTAGTTTCATGGCACAGTAAGAAACAGACATATGTGGCCCTATCTACTGCTGAAGCAGAATATGTTGCAGCTGGAAGCTGTTGTGCCCAAGTTTTATGGATGCGTCAATCTTCACAAGATTTTGGTGTCTCTTTAGAGCTTATTCATATTATGTGCGACAGTAGCAGTGCTATCGATATTAGTAAAAATCCTGTCCAACACTCACGCACTAAGCACATAGATATTCGTCATCACTTTCTCCGCGACAATGTTCAAAAGGGGTTAATTGAACTTAAGAAAGTTGGCTCTGAAGATCAGCTCGCCGATATCTTTACAAAACCTTTAGCTGAATCTTCTTTCTGTTCTCTTCGTCGTCGTTTGGGAATGTGCGATCTTAGTTAATTTTTGCTCTGTTTTTAGTTGTCTCAAAGTCCTCTTTCAGTCAACTAAAAGCCCCTTTCACTCGACTAAAAGTCAACTTTGAGTCGACTGAGTCGACTAAAAGTCCCCTTTCAGTCGACTCAAAGTCCCCTTTCAGTCGACTAAAACTTCACTTTCAGTCGACTCAAACCCTTTCAGTCGACTAAAACTTCTCTGCCTATTTATATGCCACCTTTTTCACTTTCACTTTTTACTGTTTCCCTTTTTCACTGTGTCTTTCACTTTCACTTTTGTTTCTCTTCTTCTCTTTCTTGTCCACCTGTCACTCTAAAGACCCACATGGCCTCAAACTCACGACCTGTAAGTCGTCGTCGTCTTATTATTCAATCTGACGACAAAATCGATGGGTCTCCGTCCACTACCAATGCTGCGCCTACCGCTGTGGCTGCTCCACCGCCGACCACCCGTCCTCGCACCCATCAAACATCCACCGCTGCTTCGCGACGTTCGTCCTCGGTAACTGTCCATCCGACATCAGCACCATCCACTTCAGGTACTGTAGTTCCTCCTCCTCCTCCACCTGCTGCCTCTTCTTCGTCTGTCTCTCCACCAACTTGCCCACCCCCTACCTGCCCATACACTTCTTTTTCCGATATCCTTCACATTCCCCATTTCTTTCCAACTCCCGACGACCAACTTACATATTATACACTTTTCATAAATCGGGAAGTCATCCCCAGTCGCCCAAGTGATGTCAATCTCATGACTCAACTTGGTGTTACCGCTATGTTTGAGCGAATGGGCTGTCTCTCCATTCTCTCTCCCCCCTCTACCTATTATCCTTCTCTGGTGCGCATGTTCTACTCAAATTTGCACTTTAACGCTCAACCCCCTACCTTTCTGACCTCGTATGTAAATGGGGTCCACATTCGTCTTGATGCCACCACATTGGCCCACATTTTCGGTTTTGTCAATCAATCTTCTACTCTCGTTTTCACTGCGATCACTTGGTGTACAACCAGTTCCTTTACTCCACTCCAACAGACCCAAACACTCTTAGGGGACCCGTCTATAACTCAACCCCGTAAACCTAATTTAGGTGACATGTCCCCTCTTTATCGGGTTCTCCACCTTATTCTCTGTTACAATCTCTCGGCCCGCTCTGGCTCCTATGCTACATTTTCCTATTTAGACATCATCCTTCTCACCCATTTCATTCGGGGTTCCCTGTTAAACATTGCCGGCATTATCATGCTCGTCATGAATGCCCGTAAAAACAAATCTTCTGCTAACCTTCCTTTCGGCCTTCTGTTGACTCGAGTCTTTGAACATTTTCATGTTCCCTTGCCTACTTCTAACTCGGAATGTATTCCTCTTCCGAGTCATCATGTGCTCGATGAAACCTCTCTTCGTCGAGCCGGCTTCGCCATCGTCTCCGAACTCACCTCAAACACTGTCCTTCTTGAACGCCCTTTCCAGTCTGTCCCAGCTTCCATTCATGTTCCCTTCCCTACTCCTGAAATTCCCTCAGCCCCCCCTTCTGCTTCCATCCCACCTTTTTCATCACCTCCCCCTCCTTCTCCTCAGTTCATACCCCCTGCTCCTACTGACCCTTCCACCTCAGTTCCTCCTCACCCTGCTGATCCCTTCTTCACTAGTCCACTCAACGACTTCTCAAATTTCAATTTTGATGAATTTCTCTCTTCTGATCACCCCGACCTCTCTGACACTCTTTCTCGAATCTCAACCTCGATTCAGCTCATTCTTAAATCCCAAACCACCCTTTCTGCTTCCATGGCAAATAACCATACTATTCTTCTTCAAGAGCTTGCTGCTCTTCAGCAGTCGGTTCAACATTCTTCCGGTCAGCTACTTTCAAACCAAATCGATTTTCACAACCTCCTCAATGACCTTACTGCTAACCTCACATCTCTCCCTCTAAATCAAACCCCCATTCTTGAAAGTCTGACACGGATGCATCATGACTTCACCGCCAGTAAGAGGCTGCTATTCAGGATCATCGTCGCCATGCTTATCTCACGACGAGCATTCTGACCGAACAGAACCGCTATTTGGCTCATCAGACTTTCGATCAAGCTCATGGTTTTCGGGTGACTCGTCCAGATATCTTTCCTTCTCGACATACCGGCAACGACGGGGAAGAATGGTTCTTCAACCCACATCTTCCTTACAATCCTCCGTCGCCGCGCTCTCCTCGCGTCATTGAAGTAGTTGAAGTTCCCACCACAGATCCGCCGCCTGCTGCTACCTCTTCTGCCCATGGTACTCGTCGGTCTGCTCCGTCGCCCGCTGATCCCTCAACCTCTGCACAAGCTTCTCGCCGCCGTCGGCCTTAGTTTTTATTTTTTCATTCTTTGGATACCCCCACTTTTTGCTTTGACAAAGGGGAGAACATGTATTAATCTGTCATTCCTATGCATCAGTATTAAATCTTCTGATTATTTAAAGATGATCTTTCTATTGTTCTCTTATGTGAATGATAACTGATTAAGGGGGAGTATGTCTTTTAATATTGTCATCATCAAAAAGGGGGAGATTGTTGACTTGTTGATTTTGATGATTTCAGACTTATCTTATCTAACATAATCTGACAATATTATTAAAGTTAAATCATTTCAGGCTTTATATTAATCAAACAAAGACATAATCTTGACATGGATAACAGAGAGTTTGCACGACCTTGACATGGATGACAAAGACTTTGGACTCAAGCTTTGGACTACAGAGAAAGATTCAAGATCTTGAAGTATACCTTTTCTTGTTTAGTCTTTTCTTTAAAAAACTTTTCTTAAAGGATCTGACAGAAATTCTAGTAAAGAACGAAGCCAAGTGTTTTAGTCGAAGTCAAGTTTTTGAGTCGAAACCAAAATATTTTAGTCGAAGCTAAATCCTTCAGTCGAAGCTAAGACTTTCAGTCGAAGCTGTGACTTTCAGTCGAAGCCAAGACTTTCAGTCGAAGCCAAGACTTTCAGTCGAAGCCAAGACATTTTAGTCGAAGCCAAAATGTTATAGTCGAAGTCAAGTTTTTCAGTCGAAGCCAAATGTTTTAGTCGAAGGCGAGACTTTTAGTCGAAGCCAAGACTTTCAGTCGAAGCCAAGACATTTTAGTCGAAGCCAAAATGTTTTAGTCGAAGTCAAGTCTTTTAGTCGAAGCAAAACATTTCAGTCGAAGGCAAGACTTTTAGTCGAAGGCAAGACTTTCAGTCGAAGCCAAGACTTTCAGTCGAAGCCAAGACATTTTAGTCGAAGCCAAAATGTTTTAGTCGAATCCTTCTTGTTTGGTTTTTCTACCTAACAGTCCTCTATTTCCTTCCTGTATAAATAGGAAATCTGTTAGAGCATTTATTACCTTTTTCTCTCGCGCAAATTTTTACTCTGAAAAACTCTCTCATCTCAATCTCTTATTTCTAATCAATCATCTTTTGAGTGAGTTTACCTTAGAGAAAGTTCTGTGTAAGCTTCTTGGTTTTGTTCTTGAAAGAATATAGATCTACCCACCTAAGAAGGCTTAGCTTTAAAACTTTCATTGTACTATCTGCTCAAGAAGGAGCCTGTTTATTGTATTCAAATTGTAATCTCTTTTCATTTGTAATATGTTGGAAACCTTGGAAGGGTTTCGGATATTGTACTGAGGTTTGAGCTAGCACCCGAAGCTAGTTGGTTTAGTGAAAGGCTCGAGTAGGTCTCCCTTGTGTGGAGTGCTCGAGGACTGGACGTAAGCTGGTGGGGCCGAACCAATATAAATCTCTGTGTTAAACTTGTTACTGTTATATCCGTCTTTACGTTGTAATCTTAATTTTTAAATTCATACTCTAAGTTGTAAAACACCTATTCACCCCCCCTCTAGGTGTATTTAGGGACCTACACTTTATACATGTGTGTAAAATTTTTAAGAGACTATTGGAAACTTTCCTACTTCGGGGTGATAATGTTCTTCACTTTTTCACTTTCATCTCAGCCCAATGGGAAAGTTTGCTCTTCTAGATCTCTTAGTCACATTCCCATAATTTTTGGTCCATTTTAATGTTTTCAGCGATTAAATGTCCATGTACAATCACTTAACTTTTGTTTAGTTTGTTAATTTTTTACTATCGCTATTTTAACCGGGATAATGTTCGCACATTCATGGATTTTAGTGCTCCAGAAGGGATTTGCTTAAAGACTAAACCTCTCAATCACTGTGATAAAAGTATTAAAAAACTCCAACTACTTACTTTATTGTTCTCATTATTGCTTTGCTTGGCTACTTTCTAATAGACATGGCAATATGGGGGTGCCCTAACCCAAGTAACTCCATCCTCATAATGTCTCATCTATGATTTAAGCTGCCCCACCCTGCCCTGCCTAATCTCATTTAGATTCAAACCCCTCGCCGACACCCCCCCTGCCCCACCCAATTTAGCCCAATCATGTGTACATGTCAACCCATTTAAGTTCTAATTCTTTTTCTTTTAAACTATTCACAAAATTTTTTAAACCAAAACCTACCTTATTTATTCAAGATGGCGATAGCGGTGAGCGAAAGTGGTTGTTAAAGTTGGCTGGGAGCTAAAGGTGGGGACCGTCAGTGGCAACCTCCAGCATTGGACAGTAGCGATGGGCAGTCGACCGTGATGATAGGCTGCAGGGGCTACCTGAATTTTCCAACTGTAATAGCTACTGATTTTTGGGGCAGTGACTATTGGTGGCAGCGACAACTTGGCAGAGGGTGGTTGCGGTGGCTACTGGAATATGCCTACAACAGTTAGTGGTGGAAGCTACCAAAGTTGATGGCTACTGCCAGTGGAGCATGGCCGTGGATAGTGGCCGGACCGTTGGTGAAGGGCGGCATGACTGTTGGCGGGAGTTGGTGGCGCACGACGGCTAATGGCCGTAGTCGGTGGTGGTAAGCGATGGTCGGTGGTGCTATGGTAAGCTTGTGTGCGAGAGAGAGAGAGAGAGAGAGAGAGAAATGGGAGAGAACTCGTGTATGGGTTAATTTTTTTATATTTTAATTGCGTTAAGGTAGGGATGGGGGAATCCTAATAGTCTCAACTGGTTAAATCCCTCATTTGCCACATTCCAATTTGCCACATATCCATTTAGGGGTTCCTTAACTAACTACCACATGGGGTGAGGGGGAGGGGGGGCGCTCTAATTAGGCTAGCAATTTGCCGTCTCTAGCTTCTAATATGACTTTGTTAACGGCTTACTTCAGTACTTATTGTATTAAAGATTTTTACTTCCCTTCTATTTCTAGAAAAACATATTGACCCCTGACCACCACTGTATTTCTTTAGGCCGAGAAAGCTCTCTCTCTCTCTCTCTCTCTCTCTCTCTCTCTCTCTCTCTCTATCTATCTATCTATATATCTGTATCTCTCTTTTTGGTGTCTAGCAGATCAATGGCCAAAGTCAATCTCCTAAAAAAGGAAATTACGACATTTGAACAGTTTGTACGTTGTAAAAACATTTTGTACATTGTAAAAACTATATATTCATATGTAGTGTGCTATATGTGATGCACATAACTTGTACTCTCAAGCAATTGAAGGTTAAGAAAGAATGTTGATAAAGTTGTTTTAGGGAGATAGTATGGACCCAAGTGTCCACAAAGATGGTCCAAATATAAATGGTGACCCAAATTGACTTAAAAGCTAAAGCTGATAGGACTTTTGTCCAGTTATGTATGTATGCTTAACTTATATTACACACTTATGTAAGTTCGTCTAACATGACTCCACACGTGCACCTCAACAATCCATCCCCTCATGTATTAAGATACTCACCATCGAAGATCCCCCTAGCCGCTTGCGCGGCCAAGAACTATCGTTCTTCCAAGAGCCATTGAAACGAGTTCAAGGCTCAGGTCGGGACCATGGGCTCTACTACCATGATAAGGAGATAGCGGGGAGTCAAGTGTTATTATCCTAGATGGCCTACATATACAAAATGAGCAGAACTTGACCTAAAAACTTAAGATGATATGAGTTTGGTCCATCCCAATTTATTGTATACGCTTACTCGACATAGAACTAACATGATTTTTCATGTGACCTCGACAATTTATTGTATAAACATGAGGTATTCGAGGTCACCATCAATTGAGGTAGTTTGATTTTGAACAACATAATGGCACATATATTTTATGTACTGCACTGTAAACGCATAGAGGTTTTCTTTAACTTGAAGACTGTCGTGGGGTGACCCTTTTACCACGATATCTATCTTTGCGTGAAATGCTTCTTCACTTCATTAATCAATTGATTCCTGAAAATAAATGATAGCCTGTTAGGTTGGCTAGGTGGTGGCCAACAATTTGTATTTGATCTTTCGCGGCCATATCTTTAGGAAATAGCATTTCTTTTTTTCTAATGGTTGTATTTCAAGGTAGATTGATACTCCGTAAAGCGACTCAAATAAGTGACCACTTGAAATTTAATCACGCACCCTCCTTCCACCCCCCCCCCCCCCCTTCCACAAAAGAAAATGAAACTTGAGGAACTTAATGGATGAAGGAAGTCGAGACTAACCCTAATACACGTATGGGTGAACACATATAATGTATATAGCAAGAAAAATCACGAACACGCCTATCCCCAGGATTAGACTACACGAGCTCGATCCGTGTTTTCACTGTCCTAACTTTTTTCTCTCAATCTAGTTAGGCTTGGAGAAGAATGAAGATGGTCAGAATTCTTTTCCAGCATCTTTCAACCAAGAGTCACCTATCTTATATTATCTAACAAAGACATTTTAGGAAATAAATCTTAAGGCTCGTGGTATTCTTGCGGTTATACCTATTAATCACATCCTAACCTTTTGGCTTTACGGGTCATGGGTTGGACCCGACATGGGTGTACGGGTTAGACCTAAATACCAGCATCTCTCACTCGCACATGGCGGGGATGACACTCTTGCATGTATTTCTCGTTGCCGGTGAGTAGATTCATACGGACTAATGGACGGTGCGACCGCTGAGCTTACCTGCAAGTTGGAAGCTATATACTAGAAACCTGTTAAGGTCAGCATAAAGACATCAATCCAAAAAGAAAATGGAAAATTCATTCATAATGCCCTTGATCTTTTGATCGTTGGTCCAAGCATCTCGAATCCATCTAAAAGCTATGCTCGACTCTCAATTGCTCGCACTATATACTTACAATTATGTCTAGCCAAAAAGGTGACCTAATGGTCTAGCCGGTGAATATATTTGTTGGATATGTATAAAAAAGATCTTCACTTTATCCTACTATCACTTAAATGCAGACTAGCTACTTCCCGGCATCGCTCCTTTAGAGCGAATAAGTCATGGTCATTGGTAACATGCCAAAGTAGCTATCACTAATCTGAGAACTTTGTGACCTTGTCATAGGTCACTACCTCCTAACTCGGTTGTCTAGCACACATGGTATGTACACATGCTACGGCGGAGTGGCTCAAGCAGAGCGCAAGTCAAAACATTACTTAAACGTCGTATAGATCTTGGCTCAACCTAATAGCGCCTAACCTGAGTTCTTGTGATGCCTCTTAACTAATAATTTCTCAAAAGAGATCTCTCATCGGGCTTCCATTGCAGGCTTATAAGGATTTTAGGTTTATCCACTCGGTCTCACAACAAAGTTATGTGACCGCATCTTGGTTCCAACCAAGGCGGCACGATTCAAAAGTCTCTTGCTAGCAAATTCTCAAGAGCCCTCGTTTACAATCTTGCTAACAAATTTAAGGAGTAGTGCCTCAATAACTCAACCTTAAGCACATAGACTAATAATACATTTGTTCCTCACTTCAAAAGAGGACAACCACTATGTAGTGGTGACACAAAAGCAAGAAATGTCATTATTACACTACAATTTTTTTCAATCATCAAAGAAAATTAATGATGCTTAGCTTAGATAGTTGGAGAAGAGCAATCTTGATCACCGGCCATAAATCTCATAGCTTCATGAAAAATTTCATAGCTCCCACTAAACTAATAATCTACCTTGTTTATTGTGAAGCCCGTAGCTCGATAGGTTACGTCAATTTAGCAACTAGTTACAGGTCATGATGGAAACACTTGAGCAAGCAGGCCCCGCGCTTTGGTTCTTTTGACCTAATGATGAATCTTTGAAGGTGAATAATGGATGATACTCACCTCTAAAGAGTATCCCAATTCACCCATTATATCTTTGTGAAAGGCAACTCTCTATAAAGACAATCACTTTTTACATGTTAATCAAGTCTAAACCTAGAAAGAAGATTAACCATTCTCAGTCATGTATTGCTCAAATATTGGTCACGTGGTCTTATGGAAACTATCTACATTATATGCAAGTGACATAACTTTCATAGAAATGATATCACACCATAGATTAGATTAGTGAAGCAAATAACTATTTCCTTCAATCTCGAGAGAGGTGATATTCGAATGTTATTATAGTAATCACATAAAAATATGCCCATCAAATCCTAATAACGAGGGATACATATGTGACCGTGACTTGCAGCATCTATGAGATTTGCCCCAGTGGTAGACTCCAATTGATCCATTTATCTTATTGTCCCTATTCTCCTTTAAAAAGTTACTTGGAACTCTTCACATCTCGTGACTTTAATTCAATCACACCCCCATGAGCTAATTCACAAGTTATGTATATTCTCTTAGGGAGACAATGTACCTTGTCCTAAAGACACATTTATACACCTTTGAGAATATAATCTTCCACTAATGAGCCTTTGACTTTTAGTTGATCAACGAAGGGTCTACTAACATCTCATGGTTCAAAAGAAAGTCAATTGAATTGGAGAGTATTCAATTTAAGAATGTGGGCGACATTCAAAACTGAGTCTACTATGCGGACTTACTTGTGCCTTCATCAACTTAACTTTTCATATAATTATCGATTCCTATACTTTGCTAAGTCATCTTGCTGCAAAGTGACTAGGAGTTGGTATTACATGTAAGGATTCATCTCAATCAGCAACCCATGCCAAAATAGTCATTGACGTCTGTGGTCACAAAGCTCTTGTCTGGCTTATAAGCCTCTTGACCAATTTAATGGTCTTGGACAACCAGTGCTTTTGACCTTTTAAAGACCTTGTTTACAAGGCTCTTGTTTAATATTCTTAACCAAACTTTCAGCCTTATGCAAACAATGCTTCTAATCTTTTGGGAGATTATTTATATATTACCACAGTTTATACAACCGACCATTAAGTGATGAGATTAGAAACCTCTCTTGTTTCTCTCTTTGTTACGTCATTGATGCTTCGGCATATGAACATGCAACTCATAGATGCCTAGATGATTCTTTTCATGGTTCTCTACTTTATTCCACCGCCAACCATCTTCACGGGTGGGCCAATGTGTTTAGCCGAGCTAGCTTAAAAGTTGTCTCTAGCTAACAAGCATCTTTCTAAGCATGACGTGACTCAGCATGCCATGAGGTGGAGAGAGAAGGGGATACCACCATAAGAAGGATTATTTTCTCCGAAAACTTCATATGTCATATTACTTTTTCAACAGCTCTAAGTTTTGCAATTTGTTCAATTACACGATAAACCTAGCATTTCCAACTTTCAGATTGAAACTTTTATCACGTAGCCCTAGTATCTATATAAAGAATTGTGATATATATCTTGTATTTATGTCCCACATTGATTACTCAAAGAAGGTTGTAACTTGGCCCTAAGTATATAAGAAATTTTGTCCCACATGGTTATCTAGAGAAGGTCATTACTTATCTCTAAGTATATATAAGTTGTCTTGTATTGTGTTTTAAGGTCAAGAGAGAAGAGTCATTAGGCAAACAATTGCGAAATACACGTGAGGGAGCGTTGTAAATCTAACTTGTGCAAAGTGAATTTGAATTCTCTCAGATTTTTTATGTTCTCTTGTTTCGTTATCGTGTTCTATACATATTTATCTAGAGAAATTTTGTAACAAGTGGTATCAAGAGCGTTCTAGGTTTATAAATATATCGAATAACACGACCATGAAGTATGCATGTGAACAATTCGATGGTAAGACGAATTTTGGTATATGGCAGACAACGATGAAGGATATCCTTATGCAGCAAGGATTGTTCAAGCCTTTGCTGCGGAATAAGCCTGAGTCGATGGATCAGGACGATTGGGAGGAATTAGAGGCAAAGGCTGTATCTGCGATACAGTTGAATCCAGCGCCTAAGTTAAGTACCAGGTTTTGACAGAGACTTCTCCAACAGCTCCGTGGCAGAAATTAGAGAAGATATATATGTCAAAATCTTATTCAAATCGGTTATATCTGAAGAAAGATATGTACCAATTACGGATAGATGAAGGTTCAGACCTAGGTGACCATATATCAAAATTTAACCAGTTGGTGTTTCAATTATCGAGTATATATGTAAAACTTGAAAAGGAAGATCAGGTGATTTTGTTGTTATCTTCGCTTCCAAAATCATATAAGACCTTGAAGATTACGTTGCTTATTGGGAAGGTGACATTTCTTGTTGATGAAGTTATGTTGGCTCTTCTGAACTCGAGCAAAGTTAATGATACGAGTTCAAGCAGTCAAGGCGAATGTCTAATGGTAAGGTCTGAAAATAAGAATGATCATGGAAGAGGCAGAGATCGGTCTAGAAGCAGAAATTCAGAACATGGAAATGACAAGTCTAAGTCTCGAGGAAAGCAAGACAAGTTTAGTATTTAATGCTAGTACTATAAAGAGATTGGTCATATTACAAGGAGGTATCCAGAAATGAAGGATAAAAAGAACGAAAAGAAACATGTGAACCATGCTAATGTTGCTGAAGAAGATGACAAAAGCAGCGATAGTGATCTCTACTTGGTTTCCTTGGTTGAGCAGCAAAAAGGTAATCTCTTATCAGTTAGAGGCAATATTTTTTCTGCATAATGGTTTCTTGTCTCTGCATGTTCGTTTCATATGTGCCCACATAAAGAATGGTTTGATTGTCTTACTCCATGTAACGATGGTACTGTGTTAATGGGTAATGATGTTGTTTGCAAAGTCATGATGATAGGTACCAATAAAATTAAAATGTTTTATGGGATTGTGGAAACCTTAGGTTATTTAAGGTATATACCTGACTTAAAGAAGAATTTGATTTCCTTGGCCGTACTCGATTCTATAGATTACAGTATATCTGTAAAAAGTGGAGTCATGAAAGTTAGCAAATGTGCTATGGTGATAATAAAAGGTCAGAAAACTGGAAACTTGTATAAACTGATAGGGAACACAGTTATAAATGGAGCTTCAACACTAACTCATGCAGGTTCTAGCAATGATAACTCCGAGTTATGACATAAACGGCTGCGATACTTGAGTGAGGGAGGTATGCTCGAACTTCATAAGTGCAAGTTGTTGCAGGGAGTAAAATCATGCAAGCTATATTTCTACAAATTTTCTGTGTTCGGGAAGCAGAAACGAGTTAGTTTTAAAGTTGTTTCTCATATAGTAAAGGGGTTTTGGACTGTGTGCATTCGGATGTTTGGGGCCCAATCAAGCATGTCTCGAATGAGGGAGCTCGTTACTTTGTTACATTTATAGATGATTTCTCAATGAAAGTATGGTTGTACTTTATGAAGCATAAGTTTAAAGTTTTCAACGTGTTTAAGCAGTGGAAGGCTAGAGTTGAAAATCAAACGGGTAAGCAACTTAAGTACTTCAGATCAGATAATGGCATAGAATACAAGATGAGGAGTTTTTGCGCTTCTGCAAGGATGAGGGTATCATCAGACACTTTTCAGTGAAGAGGAATCCAGAGTAGAATGGAGTTGCCGAAAGGATGAACAGAACCTTACTGGAGTGAGCTATATGCATGAGGTTGAATGATGATTTGCCTAAAAGTTTCTAGGCTGAAGCTGTTAACATAGCTTGTTACTTGATCAACCGTTCTCCATCATCTGTCATTAATCACCTAGTTCCCGAGGAGGTATGGTCTGGTAAACAAGTTAATTTTTCTGCAACAAGAATTTTTTGTTGTCCTGCGTTTGTTCACCTTTAGAATGAAGAACGATCCAAACTTGATCCTAAGTCAACAAAATGTATATTCCTTGGGTATGAGAAATGAATGAAAGGATACATGTTATGGGATCCAGTGGCCAAGAAAAAGGTGATCAGTATAGACGTGGTATTTAATAAAGCACAGATGTTGAATACGGATGCAACTTCTAGCGAGAGGCAGGGTCACACAAAAGAGATAAAGTTGCATGAGCAGAGGAAAAAATTAGCTTATGACTCTATTGATTGATCTACAGATGTTCAGTCTTTAGAGGATTCAGAGGAGCATCCTAGTGATTCTTGTAATCTAGTCAGAGATAGAGAGCAACGTACCAAGAACTCAACTCAAAGGTATGATTTTGAGGACTTGGTCTCATTTGCACTAACCGTGGGAAGTAGAGATCCTACCAGTTATAATGAGGCTGCCAAGGTAGAGGATGGTAGCTCATGGTTGACAGAAACGGATGAGGAGATAGAATCTCTACAAAAGAATCAGACTTAGGAATTAGTTAAACTTCCAAAGAGTGTGAAGGTTATTGGATACAAGTGGGTTTACAGAAAACAGGAAGATCAAAATATAAGGCAAGACTGGTGGCAAAAACGTATTCTTAAAGATAGGGAATTGATTATAATGAGATCTTTTCACCAGTAGTGAAGCACACTTCTATTAGATTGATATTGTCCATTGTAGCAGCGCAGAATATGGAGCTGGAGCAGCTTGATGTGAAGACAGCTTTCCTTTATGGTGATTTGAAAGAGGGGATCTACATGCAGTAACCTGAAGGATTTATTGATCCTGGGAAGAAGGACTATGTGTGCAAGCTGAAAAAGTCCTTATATGGTTTGAAACAGTCTCGTTGACAGTGGTACAAGCGATTCGAGACATTCATGGAAACTCATGGTTACTCTCGATGTGAGTATGATTGTTGTGTGTTTATCGAGTCCTTGATAATGGTTCACTATTGTTGCTTACAATATATGTGGATGATATGTTGATTGCTGCGAAGAGTAAGTCTCATATTCTACACTTGAAGAAATTGTTGAGCAGGGAGTTTGATATGAAGGAACTTGGTTCTGCTAAGAAAATCCTTGGTATGGAGATTAATAGAGATCGAAAGGCAGAAAATTTGTGGGTAACTTGGAAAAGTTATATGGAAAAAGTACTAGAGAAGTTTAGTATGCTCAATAGTAAACCAGTTACTACACCATTGGGAGCTCATTTTCAGTTATCCTCACAGCTTTGTCCTAGTAATGAGGAAGATGTTGAGTATATGTCTTGAGTACCATACGCAAATGCAGTTGGTTGTCTTATATATGTCATGGTGTGTACCAGACCGGATACATCACCTGCAGTTAGTATGGTCAGCGAGTATATGGAAAATTCAGGAAAGAATCATTGGGGTGCAGTGAAGTGAATCTTCCATTACCTAACAGGTTCGACCAACTTTGGCATCATATTTAATCTTGGTGGGGTAAGAGGTGAGGTCTCTGGCTTTGTGAATTCTGATTATGCTGGGGACATGGATTCTAAGAGGTCCACGACTAGATATATTTTTAAATTCTATGGAGGGCCGATATGCTGGAAATCAATGTTACAGTCTACTAAATCATTTTCAACTACAGAGGCAGAGTACATGGCATTGACAGAGGCAGCTAAGCAGGCATCGCGGTTGAAGGGACTGGTAGAGGAGCCTGGCTTCAAGCAACATGGTGTTTTGTTATAGTGTGACGGTCAGAGTGCAATAGATTTGGCAAAGAATCAGGTTTTCTATGCTAGGACCAAGCATATTGATGTACGTTATCATAGGGTCCAGGAATGGATTAGTTCTAGACAGATTGTAGTGCAAAAGGTTCACACCGCAATTGATATGCTCACGAAGACAGTCACGACAGAGAAGTTCAAGCATTGCTTGAGTTTGATTCATCTTTTTTTTGGCTGAGTTCAAGGTGGAGTGTATCCATACCTTTAAAAGGGATGCAAGGTGGAGTACCTAACAAAGGTACTGAAGGCATATTACACTTTCCTTATGGAGTGGTTTGTTAATACAAGCCAATGAGGAGATTGTGTATATATATATGTTTTGTATTTATGTCCCACATCGATTACTCAGAGAAGGTCGCAACTTGGCCCTAAGTATATAAGACATTTTGTCCCACATTGGTTATCTAGAGAAGGTCATTACTTATCTCTAAGTATATATAAGTTGTCTTGTATTGTGTTTTAAGGTCAAGAGAGAAGAGTCATTCTTTGACAAGACAAACAATTAAGATGTACACGTGAGGGAGCGTTATAAATCTTAGTTGTGCAAAATGGATTTGAGTTCTCTCAGATTTTTTGTGTTTTCTTGTTTGGTTATCGTGTTCTGTACATATTTATCTAGAGCAATATCGTAACAAGAATAAGATCCATACCAAGTGTGAAAATATAGACAAACTGTGTACCTCACTAGCTTTTTTTTAGCACTCGTTTAGTAGCAAGAATGTACGGTATACTCAGCTATCCTCCTTTATTTCTCTATTGCAGGTTGCTACAAAATCTACAATCTACTAAAGAGAGATCGAGCAATCATATGCAGAAAAGTTTTGAACAAACTTAGTGAGAAATAATGTTTAGGATTAAGTAAGTCGACTCAGTCCAATCATAAACAGCGCTCTTTCTTTCCAATCCCCAGCTTTAATCTAAACAAGGATTCCCGTGGTGCTGTCCCACAACAACCACTTCACCATAGATGAAAATGATGTGTTGGAATTGTGGAAGAAAGGACAAATTTTTTAACATTCGTCCAGCTATCAAGCTGGTTCTAAGAAACAAATAATTGGCACAATTTGTCACAACCATTTTCCTTAATTCGTCTACAAAGTGTTGAATCCTCGGTGTTCTAGGAACGAAGGGTGGTTTGTGAATTCCAAATTAAACATATAGAAGGTGGAGTTTATGAATGGCAAAACTGTTAAACAAGTGTCAAGCTCTTCTTTAACCAAAGATTTGCGAAACCCAGAGCAGGAAAAATAGTTCTAAAGCTAACACGTGCCGCGCTCAAGAAAGAGATTGGAAAACTTTAATTTGTGCAATCTCTTCAGCACCATGGACAAACTAGCGTTGATTCTCCCTAGCTCTGTTTTCTCTAAGTAAATAGTTTTATCTTACACAATCAAACCTTGTTTATCTTCACAATAGTCATTTAGTAATGCTTTGACTAAAGATTTTGTTGGTTCAGGTGTTCTATTCATTAAAGTTGACCTTGTAAGCTGTAATTAACCATCTTATTTTAATGCTTTGCATAAGACTTAGTTAATTAGGAGTACGAGTTGATTAAAATGTAGTAGATTAAGTTAATTAGCACTAAAAAAGTCATAAAAACTTTGGGCAAAAAGAACATGAGAATTCTTTCCCAAATTCTCAAAATTGTTGGAAACAAGTTAGTGGGCACTTTTGTCTAAAGCTTAGCTGTTTACTTGAGAAGTGTGTTTCATAATATACTTGAATCGATTAAATCCTGTCACACCCTTGCATTTTATTTTGTCTAAAGTACTTCCGCCATCTATAAGCAACTCCACGCCTTGATAATAGAAAAAGTTCTAGTCACAATCTTAATAGTAGGAACAACCTACAATCCTAGTATATAATCCAACAGTTTCGCAACCGTTGGTCTACATTCAACTCTGACAACAAGATTGTCTTCGACACAAAATTACTATGCAAAGTTGCCTGCGTTTCTGAAGATTATTGCACACTGTAATGGCACGAATTAAAATAATCAGCACAATCTCTGTCGGAACAAAAACCAAGAGGTCTCCCACGTCATCAATAACGGTTCATTCCTCCTTGGACCGGAGGAGCCACCGATGCCATCGCTACTCCACGGTTTTGTATATCCACATTTTCTTGCCATCCTAAATCCAACGAAATGAAAATATAACCTTCAGAACAAGGCTGATACCACTAAAAGAATAATTAACATATATTAATTATAATTGCGTTTTAACGTTGTACATCGTGTATTATAGTCAACATAAATTCTACTATAGCAAAGTTCTTGATTTTCTCAAAATGCAACATACATATATGGTGATATACAACGTTTCGATGCTTAGCTACGGACAAGTTATATGTGGCGACTTGAGTTTTTCAAGTACTAATTTGTCGTCCGCGTGCGAGCGTGTGCATGCGCGAGTGTGTAAGTGAGAGAGAGAGAGAGAGAGAGAGAGAGAGACTGTGTACGTACCTAGGGACATGTTGAAGCCACGGTGTTTGAGCTCGCGATACTCTTGACACAAAGCACATGCGTCGCAACAGCAGTGGACCAGACAATCCCCACAAGGGTTTTCTGGCAACATGTATTGGCTCCTCATTTTAGAACGATAAAAGCAAGAGTACATGCATCCACAGCCCGTGAACATCGTTATCAACGCGTAAAGCGCCCCACTTACAACGCAAGCTGCGATCAAAGACCACCAAATCAAACCCTTAAAGTCGTTGTTAATTGTACACTAATTCGGCAGAACCATAACATAAATATGGAGTACGTTTCACATATCTTTCTCCACTTAAGGCGAAGTCTGCTAGAGATATTTAGTTACAGTTGAACAGTTAACATGTCAGATACGTCTAACTAAGATGCAATATTGAGGTCAAGAGAGAGGATCCAAATGAAACATTAACTGACATAACATACACATGAAGTTTATCAATGAATTCATTTGACTTACAGGTTGATCCTTTGTCTACGATCTCCGCAATTTGTCCAAAGGTGATGCATGGACACCAACATGTTATGCAACCTGTAAAATAAAATTCATAAGGGAAAGATTTAGCATGTTAAGCGTTCTAACGAGGATGCTTGAGAGTCTTAAAAGACCATGTACAAAGCCATCCATTATTGCTAAAAATCAGATTTGTCGCTAAAGATGGTACGTAAGAAACTGCCTTTTTCTTGTAAACGGCATAGGATCTAGTTCCTTTAAGCCCATTCGCTACAATGAGAAGTTAGATCAACTTAAAGTATATCAACTTACAGTTGGAGCAGTCGGAGGCACAATCGCAGAGGCCGGTAGACCACTGCGAAGGAACTTGGGCGGGAGCGGAGAACCCTATCGGAGTGCCCATCACAGGTTGGCTGCCGTATGGCGCTGGTGGCGGTGGTGCTGTTGGCGGCGGAGATGCCGTAAATTTCTGGTAATCAGTTGAACTTGAAGAATACATGATTGATCAACAGAGTTTTGGTGGTAGAAAAAAGAAATTAAATGGAGACTTGTGAAAACAAGTAGCTTTTGCAGAGAGTTTGTACAAGGCAAGTTTGGTTGAGGTTCCCTCTGGCTAAAGTTTTATATGGGAAAGGGTCGAGAGTTCAAGATAGGAAATAGTCAAGAGCTTTGTATTTTATCCCCTGACATGAATTACAAGCGTGTTTTCAATGACCAATGAGTCAACGTTGTTCGGTAAAACGATACATCAGATTGGATGTTGGTGGGGGAGGTATTTAGTAGAAGTTTCCTGTACAATTTCTCTCCATATTGATGTGGTAACGGGTATAAAGATCAAATGCTGAGGAGTATTTCAATTATAACAGTTTTAGTGAAAGAAAATTATCACTTAATGTATTTTATCGCTATTGCTAAAAATTAAATGTCACTTTTTCTCATTAGTATGCATTTAGCGACATATTTCATCACATAATTACCGTTGTAGATGATCCTAACCTATAATGAGGGTATACACATACATTTTTGAGTTAAGAAGCAATCTCTAGGTAAACTTTAATTCATTATTAACCGCTCACTCATTCCGTCATTCGTCACATAACTTTTAGCTACACTTTTAATCATATCTTTTTAAATTTTGGTTACCGACAAGTCTAATATGAAGAATAAAAAAAGTTAGAGTACAATTAAGGCCTCCAATTGAACAAATTTTGGCTGCTATGCAATTGGAGAAATCTTCCTTCAACCCATCATATAACGATAATTAATGGTTGCTAAATGTTTCTACTGACTTTTCCTCTAACACTTATAACGACAAAATCTTAGCAGCTATTTTTTAGCATTACTAAATAAAAGCTAATAGATACATTTAGCGACTATTAATTATTACTATATAACGGATAAGAACTAAAAAGATTCCTTCAACTTAGATAGCAACTCACATTTATTTTCTCTCCGATTTGATTCAAGGCAGTGAGCTGCAAAGCTACATTCTACTTGTTGAACATGCAACAGATTTCAGATCCAAATTTATGACCCTTGTGACCATGTTCCCTGAATTGCCCAACCACATGAGACTCCACCACTAATTATTGTTCTTTTTACACAAAAATGTTCCATCACAAGCCAGCAAACATGACATTGGCACACCCTTCCATCTCATGTGTTGTTGGGTCCAAAGTTGTCTCCTATATCAATTGCATCGAGGGTACTGGACCCTAACTAAGTCTACGCTGAAAACAAGAAATGATAAGCATTGAGGATTTACATTTGCATTGCAACAGGAGTAAAGTAATAATTAATTACGACATGTATGTTTTGACATCATAATTAATTAATATGCTCTTGGCCGGGATCAAATATTCGATGGTCTCGTGACATTAGTTCCGACCATTTATAATCGCAAGAGCTGATTGGACAAAAGCAAGAACAAAAAGAAGGCCAAGAAAACATGTAACGTTGACATTATAGTGTTTTATATCTTCATTTAGGCATAAGAATTATCTGTTGTACGGCATATTTGTTATAACAATTAAGAAATTATTACTAAATAGAGTATTTGTCACTGCTGCTGAATTAATAAAGTTTTTCTTATTGCTGTTCTTAAAATTTATAACGATAATATTTTATCGTTAAAATACATTTTACAATATTTAACACCATCCTTTCTCCCTTGATAAGGTTAGCGTATCTAAATTTTCAGTTGTTCATACATGAATGCTTTGTTTGACTCGCAAATGCCAACTCCCACCGGGTCTGTGTCACTTTGCTGAAAGTTCAGCAGACGCGTTAAGGCGGGCAGCTACTACGTTGACAACTAACAAGTTGAAGTACTCCAACTTTCGGGTCACTACACGCCCCCGCATCTTATGTTATTGTACAGATTTTTAGACCAGTCCATGCATAAGAAATTTGACAAAGTTTTGCTTCCTTCAACCAGCTAGCTAGTGGCAAAACAATATCCTTAAAAGTGTTCTAAAAGAATTTTTTTAGCCATAGGTATTTATCACTGACGTTGTGAGCCTCTTCCTTTATTATCGTTTAAAAACTTTGTTAATTCATTCAAAAAGACATAATTTGTACGATGTGCTCCGTAAAGAATCATCGCAACTATTTAAGTCTATAAGACCGTGATAGCGTAATGAAATTCTAACCAAACAAATAATGAAAAAGATTGTTTCTGTGGAGGGTATTTTTGGTGAAGACATCAGAAATTGATTGTAAGTTGATTCTGGTGGGGTTGAATGTATGATTATCACTTGAATTCTGTTTTACCTCTTCTTCTTTTTTCCCTTTGGGATCATCGAACTGAAGAAAAGAACATCATTTGAGCTGTACGGCCATCACGTCTCTCAACATAGACTGTTGATGTTTCTAGAGACTCATTTCACTGAATTGGTTCATTTGAACTATTCTTTAGCGATCATGATCCTTTTTGGAGATTCATCCTTACTGGTTACTTTTGGACGAATAAAGACCCATTGCTTGGGCAAAACAGACATTTAGAACCTTCATCCTCTCTGAAGTTCCCAATACATTACCTTCACCACCATCATGTCTCCGTCTCAACCGTCGCACTGACACGACACCACCCCTTTCCTTACGTCCTCACATTTTTTTTTTTTTGTTAAGAGGAGAAATATTATACATAATAAAAACCGTCTCGGTTATACAAAAGATGTCAAGCATAAATTACAGACGAGAAAACATAAAATACGAGAAGCATGACATTTATACAGTCATAGATCGAAAAGCATCTAAACCATTATCCCACATTAGATGTAAGTTAAACAGATTGATGGTAAATCCTAAATGACTCGTCAATTGATATTATGAACACATTTTAAAAAAAAAAGATGAGGTGAATTACGTTAAAACTGTAATATTAGGGTGAAATGTATTTCCACTCATAAAATTTTCTCTCTCTTTGTTCCTAATTAATTGATCATATTTTCTTTTTAATTTGTCCAAAAAAATTGATCATTTTTAAAATTAAGAAAGATCTCATAAGTATTTTTTTCACGCTTACCCTTCTTATACTCTTTTTATTTTATTTTTCTCTCCATAATTAATCTTCTACTAATCTATGTTTCTCAGTCCTGACCCACTTTCTTCTCTCCCTCTCTCCCTTGGGATAGAATAAGAAACTTATAAAATATGACTCGTATCATATACAAACGTGTAAGTCAAACACGATCAATTAATTAGGGACAAAGGAAGTTTGATTTACGCGAAAAATTAGCCACATAATTGTAAAGAAAGAAATAGTTCCATGATGCCCTCCACGAGAAGAGCTGGAACGAAACTTAAGGAAGACATTAGAGGATAATGACCTCTATTTAAGATGAAGATTTGAGAGCCTAAACATCTTCATGAGATTGCCAGAAAAAGTGTACTGATAGCCCCAAACAATAAGATCAGAAACTCCGATCCAAAAGGGAAATGGAGGACCAATAAATGCTGTATATAGTTACCCTTCATAGGGCATAACGAACCAAACAGTCCTACAAACTCATTATTATGAACACTTCACTATACATACGCTATCAAAATAGAATCCCGCTGTTGGTTGAATAACCGTAGACGTGTTGTTTGTCACTAAAAACTGTCATCGTAAACTGTTTCAAAATACCATAAACATATGTCATCGTAAACTGTTTCATTGCAATTCTTTAGCAACAGAATTGTGGTTATTATCGACCAATAGCATGCATTCCCATTGTTATATCTCAACCATTCAGGGGTCAAAATTCATATTCTATACTAGTTTTAATCACGTGCGTTGCACACGAAAAATATTATATTGTGATTACCAAAGAATTAAACTATACAGGAAGGGTCTATTTTCACCTCATGTTTGTTACTAAAAAACTGACAACTATCTTTAAAATATTTTTTAGTGGAAAACATAAAAATTACATGAGAGAATGCAAATAATATTTCTCAACTACTTGATAAGAGTATTATAATATTGCTTCTAAACCAATACACAGAGAGGCACCATTAAACGTTTATTCTTTAAAGAAATATGAAACATTTCTTCTTTGAAATTGAAGTAACATCAAAAGTGATAATATAACTTATTAATCGGGCAGATTTTTGTGTCAAAAATAAGTAAAAATGGTTTTGAGAGAGAAAGCAAGAGATAGAACACGCATTCGAGTAGGGAAAGAGAAAAAAATAATTATTAATTTGAATATCGAATTTAAGAATAAAATTATATATAGTTTGGAGTTAGTGATTGGTTTATAAAACAAATTGTAAGTATTTTAGATCATAAATAAAATTGTAAGTATTGCTAAACAAATTGTAAGTATTTTAGATCATAAATAAAAAAAAAAGAAAAGCAAAAACATTGAAGATAGTAGGAATTAGTTTACAAAATTGGAATGTGAGCCTTTTTTACTTTAAAATAAAATTATCAAATTAGCTTGAGTTATGTACAAAATGGTATTAGTGAAAAAGTATATTGTTGTCAAAATTTTAGGATAAAGTAGAGATAAAGAAGTATGCATGTCTACAAAATTATATAAAAAAAGAGATATATGAGGTACCGACATAATTTGTGCGTGTGTGTGTGTGTGTGGGCGTGCGTGTGTGTGTGTGAGAGAAAGAGAGAGGTGTGAGAAACAGAGAGGTGAGAGAAAAGGGAGAAAAGAAAATGAATTCAAATCAAATTGAATAGGTGAGAGAGAGAAAAAAAGTAATTAAATTGTAATTAAAAAGTTGAGTAATTTCAAAAGTTAAAATTGTAAACTTCACGTGGCAAGTTAAAAGAATGTCCAAATAAGCAATGATTAAACAACATTTTCTCAGCTTTTCATATATATATATGTGTGTGTGTGTGTGTGTGTGGGTCGTGATCCATTACTCTCGCGGGCAACGCGCACGCAGTTGCTCGTGCGATTTGGCCGTTCACGCGCGAAGTTCGGACGACCAGATCCCGTCCAAATCTCGGGCGTAGATGGCCAGTTTTTCGCCGTCCGCTACATAATGTAACGAACGGCGAAATCTGGTCCTCCCATAGGGCCGCATGGACCGCCAAATCGCGCGGGCAAAAGGTGATCCATTACCCACGCGAACAATATATATATATATATAAAACAGCGAAAAAGTTTAAAATATGCCAGATCGTGCAGACAACTTAGCGAAAGTTGTGCGCGCGAGCAATGGATCAGAAGAAGTGTGAGGGCTAATCGCACTCCTCATAGATGTTAATTAAAATAAATTAATGAGTGCCAAGCGCGCTTCAAATTTGTGGAGCAACCTACCTAGATCAAAAGGGCATCAAGGAAGCCGTCTGAGGTGCGATAGGTTGGTTTAGGCTGAGACCTCATCTAGGGGAGACTTGCAATACTAGCTAGTATTTGGGTTGGGCCTCTAAGTTACAACTTGCAGCTCTTTACCAATCTATTTTTGGACTGGGACTTGTTGCAGATAGCCCAAACATTAATCCAAAAATCTAGTGTGACGCACTGATGTTAAACATTTTGGTAAGAAAATTTTTGATAGAGATGTAGGGATAATAGACAATAATCTCCATCGTCCGACAAAATGTCATTCACTTACCCAACATGGTTAGTAGGATCTGGATCTTTTGCTGATAGCATTTTTACTGTGACAGAAAAACATCGTGTAATATATTTTAACGGCAAAAGATTGTCATCGTGAATTTTAATTAGCAATAGAACACTTGTAGAGAGTAGAGACACACTTTTGTCGTTGATGTGGTTATAACATAGGTCATATGCATCGGAAGATCATAACCCTTGTTAATGACATACTCCAATATAGTAGTGAAATTTCATGAAGGAGTGTTTTAAGTATTAACCTTTTTCTGCAGAGGAGTGTGGGGCATGCTAACGAGTGTCCTAAAACTCACTTGTTAATTAGCCATTTGCGTTAGTGATTTTGTAAAATCAGTGTCCAATATGACCCAAAACACTTTATGACCATCAGTGCACTCATAGAGTCACCAACAATAATCCCCATATAATTTTTCAGGAAATAGTGAAATACAAGAAAAACCTAAGTGGAATTTGTAAACCCAATTGGCTGATCTAGCATGCTGATATAAAACCCTAAATTTGGACTCCGGGATTAAGTTGTGTTATAGGAGGTATTAGGCATTACATCGCACCTTAACTGTCTCATATATATTGTCTAGTTAGTTCACTATCATGCTATTAAAATAAAAATAAAAATAAAAACACAAGTAACATATCACAATCTAAGACGACTTGACGAACAAGAGAATATACATAACAACGCATAAAATTGGATTTGGATATGATAACAACGTTCAGATTATCTATGTATTCGAAGTACTATCGGAATCAAATCCAATGTTGGTTATGATTGGGAGTTAGGGTTTATGGATCAGAGGCAGTTTTAATAGAGTATCAGAGTGGTTTATGATGAATCCCCTCCTTTAGAATGAGGCTTAAGACCTTAATTTATGACTTAAAGTCTTTGAAGGCTAAAACAAATTAATTTAGGTGCAAAAGGGACCTAAACTCCTTCAAATACTTAAACCGTCCGTGTCCCAAGGAAGGTGTACTGGCTGGAAGGGCAGTGTAGTTTATACTTTAGTAAGATGCCTATACCAACCAGTATAAGTATAATGCCAATTCTGGAAGCTCGTTTCTTTCTCATCTAAAAGGCTGTCGATGTTTTAGGTTTGGACCATAAATAAGATCATAAAGAAAGTAAGGCAGTCATTAGTAAACTTTTCCTGAGATTTTGCAACCGATCGAGTTAGGTTTCTTAATGATGATGATACTTGTAATGTGTAACAAGAACACTGTCTTTGGGACCATGTAACAAGAAATTAAAACCTTTATTTTAATTAAAAAAAATAGAAGACTACACTTGGCACAATTTGCATATGTTTGTTGTTGTCAAAACAAATGAGGCTCGGTTGAACCTTATAGCATTCAATGCTTACGAAATTTTCGCTTCACGTAATTAGTACCTCCTAATCTATACCTACAAAGTTTCAGCTATCTAATGACGTTTACCATTTGACAAACTTTTTACAGCAAATCTATACTCCTATATGCTTTTATATCGAATTTATACTAAAGCTAAAACTTTTCATTTGTGTAACATAATATGTTGTGTTACACAACTCCGTACTCCGAAAATTTAGACTTGGCATTAAGATAAACGAGTTATCGTAGTACACGCAATGCGTGTGCAATCACGAACTTAGTATTATAATATTTTTATAATATCAAGTTTGACCTTTAGAATATAGATTTGCCTATACTTTTTAATGAATTTTAAATTATGTAGAGCAAAAATAAAATTATTAAATTAAAATTTGTTAAAAAATCAAGTACTATATATGATTCTCTGAATATGTGAAAATCAATCATGGCCTTAAAGTGGTTATTTACTATTTAACTTTTTATTTTTTAATTATTTTCTTGTTATGCAAGGTGTCATCATGCTAAGTTGGTAGTTATGTAACACCAAAGAGGTGTTACACCAAATCATATTTTCTTCAAATACTAATGGAATATGTTCATAAGTTCTAATCAGCGAAAATGATTTAGAGTTATTCCTTATAGTCCTTTTTTTTTAAAATGAAAAAAATTTGGCTGCTACCCCGGTTGGAGGAATCTTCTTCCTACCCGCTATATAGCGACAATCAATCGTTTCTAAATATTTTTAGTGACTTTTATTTAGTGACGCTAAAAAAGTGCTGCAAATAATTGTCGTTGAGAGTGTTAGAAAAATCACTAAAAATATTTAACGACTATTAATTGTCACTATATACGGGGTTGAAGGAAGATTACTACAACCCGAGTAGGAGTCACAGTTTGTTCTTTTAAAATTTGATGCTTGTGTGTCTGATTGTATTCCTCGTAAATTCAACCCAAAAATTGGTGTAACACATAACTTTAAGTGGCAAGAGGCTCATTATTAGGGGTGAACACGGTTCCGTTTGGGGGTCAAACTGCAAATCAAACTATTATCTCTCGGTTTAGAAAATCTTGAACCGAACCGAATAGAACCAAACACCACTGTTTTGGATGGTTCAGTTTAAATGGTTCGGTTTGGTCGATTTAGATCGGTTTGTGACCATTTCAAAAAGTTGTCCCTCTCTAAACTTACTATTGGTTCAAAATGTTATTCAAAATTGAAGTTATAGTTCTTTTCTAAATTGCACTTAACCTTATTACATTCAATACCTAAGTGCTCGTACTAACATACGATTTAAGTTTGAACAATGTTACATTGAAAACTCACGTATGCCTTTGTCATTGATGTACAAAAAAGAATGAATAAATATGCAAGACATATTGATCATTAGACTTTTGTCTTATAACTGTTTTTATTATTTTTCTTTTCTGTTAACATTCAAGATTTTTTTTTTTTTTTGTTTAGATTTGCTTAGTACCATGAATGTGAAAATTATCAATGAATGTCACTAAAAATAAATTAGTATATCATACGTCAGTTTGGTTCGATTTGTGAACGGTTTTAAAAAAGTGAACCATGAACAAGAATCAAACCGAACCGAGGTCAGTTTGAAGAATGTGAAACCGAATCATTAAAATTTTTGGACGATTTGGATTGAATTTGTTCGGTTTGAACAGTTCAGATTAGTTTGAATGGTTTGACGCTCATCTCTACGCATTATATCTATCTCTTGAAATTATGTACAGTTTGAACAGTTGTGTTCTAGCATTATCAGCACATGCAGTGAATGGGCAATTAACAAAAAATAAATGTAAACCTAATCTACAAAAATAACAAAAAGAAATGAGTTAACCATGAAAATAGAGACCCAAGGGGGGAAGAAGAAATTGAGTAAAAATTTTGGCGGTTGAATATTCGGGTGGAAGGTAAAAAGAGTTTTTTTTTTGGTATTAAATTGCAAATTCAAGTAGATGCCATGTAGACGCAACACAGGTGCCATCAGGGGCGGATCCAGAAAGTTTAATCGGGGGTGCCAAAAAAGAAGAAAAAAAACTGTGACTAACATAAAAGAATTCAAAAGGTTCAAGTTCATATAAAATATGAATAATCAAAAACACATTATAAAAGCGTCACTATAAAGTACGTTAAATACAAAATAGATTGCTCAATTTGACTACTAATAATATATATTTGCTATGAATAGTGATTTATTTAACTTGTTAAGGTTGGTCAATAATAAATTACCACTTTTGCATTAAAAAAACTTAACTCTTACTCCATAGATATATTACTAATATGATTATCAATTGTATGACTACTTTAATCACGTATAAGTTACCAAATTAGAAGAATTTAAAGTAATAGAAATAATTAACCTTAATATATTCTTGTCCTTTTGTAATATGGAGATTTAGAATATAGAATAGTGCAAGAAAATGACAATGAAAAAGACAAAGACAAGGTACAAAGAGTAAAAAACACGACAAAATAAAATTTTAATAAATTAATGCTATTATATGTGACATTTTTAGAAATATTTTATATATTTTAAATATATTTATTCATTATCCCACAAACTAAAAGAGGAGTTCAAAAAATCTTGAGGGGTGCCATGCCCCCCCCCCCCCCCCCCCCCGGGTGCCATGTTTGACATAATAAGTGAAGTGGCTGTTTTGCTTCTAAAAGACTAACCATCGCGCAGTCAAACACGAGTTTAATCGTCATTTTGGTGCTGGGTACGAAAAATCAAAGTTCAGTGCTGAGTGCACTGGACCCTTAAGTACAGGGTATTATGAGAAATTTGTCCTAGCTAATAGAGATAAGAAGAAGTTTTAATTGCAGTGAAGTAGAGCGATTGTTTATTAAATATTGAGAAACTTCCTTTGATAAACTTGATTAATTTTTTATATATGAAGTTAGGTTATTACGAAGGGATATATCTCTTTTGATAATAGTATAGATTACAATGTGTCAATTTATTAAGGCTTTTAGTGACAAAAAACTAAGCTTGATGAAGCTTTCAAAAGTACTTGAGAACATTAGACTGTGGATAAGTAACAGGTCCACAAACTGTGGTGGATTAGAATTAATTTCCTAACATTACTCTCATGTGACTTATGAATGGACTACGAGTTAGCGTCCAAGTTCAATTCCCATGTCTCCCGTTAGAGTATTTTAACAAAAAAAATTCTTTTTCTTTTCAAGAATGATTTTGAGAATACATTAGAGTTTTGACCCCACATTGCCTGTAAGTAAAAAATTGAGATTTTCTTACATACTTAAACTTGAAAGATACTTGTCCCACATTGGTCATTGTAAATAACTTTAAAGAGTATATAAGAGACACTCACTGGCAATCTAGTAAGATGTGTTTGAGTTTAAGACTCGCGCGCGCAAGGAGGAATGACAAGTGAGGGAGATACGACGAGTTTCTGAAATTTGCCAATGCATTGTGAAAGCATTCTGACCTCGCCTCAAAATTGACATGGGACTATAGCATGCTATTTATACTCTGAGATATAGCTATTGGGCTATCTATGTTAATGCACACTTTTATTCTCACTAATTACATATTTTATTACCAACAGTCATTTTTTATATTACACCAACAGTCAAATTCTTTACTATAGGATTTTTGTTTAAATAAGTTTCAAAACTAATCCTTTCTAATAGATATCCAATAGCTATTTTTGCATTAATCCTTAAAACTCTACCTCACCTATAAAAGGAGTCTTCTTCCACACTCTTTTTACACACAACTTAAGCTTTAGTCTTTTCTTCTGATTTTCTACACACTTAGACTTGTGGGCATTGTAGTAAAGTATCAAGTGAAGCTTTTGCTTCATTCGTTTGTGCAAAGTACGCGTGAAGTAACAGTGAAAGCTGGGCTGTTGTATCCCGGAAGCGATGTGTCGATAACTTTGCTGCAACGATAGTAATCCGAAGGGCCTAAATAAGCTTAAGAGACCGGCCTAATCTGCTCCTCAGCCAGCTAATTTTGCTTCATTTTTTAAGAGTTGTTCTTGCCTATTTCTTGCAACTCTTCCAACATATTCCGTTGTGTGGTGCCATCGCTATGTTATGTTTTCTTCTATGAAAATTTTCCCCAAATAGTACACATTTTTCTTGCAATCTAGATATGTTTCTATGAACATCTCACCGGGGGGGGGGGGGGGTTGGTTCTTTATATGTCTTCACCAGGAAAGTCTGATTTAGCCACTCTTCTAAAAAAAACATTTTTCTTGCTAGTGCATCTTTTAGTCGAAAGAAGGTGTTGAAAATTATAAGATCGTCCGCAAGCATTTCTAAATATTTAAATGATGCAAAGCTTAGCAACAAGGTTTTGGCCAAACTTTTAACTTGCTTAATAATATTAGGGGATAATTACACCCATGACTTTGAGGTTCGGGTTAAATTACAGTCAAGTACATTAAATTTCAAGCTGTAAGACACTGTAACCAACAACTTTAAAAATGTATCAGCCATTTCTATCTATCATTGATGTCATCAATACGTATCTTTAGAATACAATGAATAAAACAAATTGGAATTTAACTATTTTTTTCTCTCTTATGTCTCTCCTCCCCCTCTCCTCCATTCTCGCGGCCACCACCCCCGCAGAGTAAAAACTATTGCTTGTTATCAAGTATTTCTTTTGGGGGCTGTGTGGTGGTTTTTATGATTTAAAGGGGTGCAGAAATATAGCGGCAACGACTGGTCTGTTGGTTTGTGATGTGGCAACGGAGTTGGCGTTGGGTTAATGTATGTTTTAGGAGGATAACAGCTGTTTATTATGGGTTTCTATGTTGGTTTTGATGGGTGGTTGATGCAGCGGTGGGTGGATAGTAATGATGGGTGATTGACGCGGTGGTGGTGGGTGGATGATGTGGTGGTCTTGGGGATTAGGATGGTTTGATATAGAAGTTGAAGTTAGCGGATTTGTATTCTGAATTTGTGGATTAGGTGATTGGGGATTGGGATGCATGGTTGATGTGGATTTGGATTTACACCGACGTTATTTTCAAATGATCAATGTGGGTGACCGGTGATGGGTGATCAATGGCAGTGTGAATAGAGATGTGATGTGAGGCAATCATGCAGAGGTACCGGCAGTAGCGTGATGCGGGACTGAACATGCGATCTAGTTGGTGGTGGTTACAGGGAGATTGTGGTGACGGGGTGGTGGTCAAGGTGTTGTGGTTCTTGTTTGACCGTCGCTAGTGTGGCTTCAGAGGTGGCGGTATAAGCGAATGGGCTGTTTGCCTTGCTATTTTAGGTCTGATTTTGGAGGGGCCATTGTATAGAGGCGGCGGCTAGTGGGCGGTGTGTGTTGCGACGCTATTAGGTGTGGAGCTGTGGTGGTGGGTTCTTTACATGGAAAAGGGCTGATGAAGGGATGACATTTGAAAAAAAAAAAATAACCTTCCAAACTTAAGGGCAACTGAGTTATTTTGTTAAAACCGTTATGTATTTTAAGATTCTGTTTGGTCAAAGGACACCAGTGCTATTTGTCCAAATTAGTAGACACGCTTGTAATTTTACGCTAACCGCAGGAAAATATTTGTAACTAACCATAATATTAGTGACTACTTATTCGTCATTAACCTTTTTCTTTTTATGTCACAATGTCTCGAGCGATTAATTTTTTTGGAGAGAGCTAAAGCCAAATCAATGCTTTTAAATATCAGTGAAATACAGTTTAAGAACCCAACATCTAAAAGATACTAAATCAGTAACTTGAACTATTTTTTTGACCCAAGCTAGTCCAATGGCTTATTGGCGTCAAAAAGTCAAAGGATAACACCGTCATTGATAAAAAAAAATAGGCCTAGACACATCGACATCATTCTAAAGACACATGGCATCTTCCCAAAGCATTCTCTCTCTTCACTTTCCACGATTCTTCTCCCCATCATTCCTTCCCCTGCTTTTCTTCTTCTATCGCCATTACTCGACCACCACCACACCACCTCTACCACCAAACCATTCATACCATCATAACAACTGCCATCGACCACCACAACTCCCCAAAGCCAATGAGTGCCGGACCCACCACCTTTCCTCAACGCTGACGAGGGTCCAACCCATGATCATGTTGGAATAGTTAGTGAAAAGGTGTGTTTGTTGTCCCATGTTGAAAAATTAAGAAGGATGCAAAGCCTTTGTAAGACTTTACTCAACAAATCAATTAACTTTGGAAGTGGGAAGAGTTGGAGGGAAATTTGAAAATTTCCTTGGTTTGACCTTGATTTGGGCTTGAAATAAAACAATATTAAATGGTCAAAAGATGGGCACTTGGTCTTTGTTGAAATTAATTAATGTATTTTAATTAATTTTATTTTTTATTTAGCAGTTAACTGCAATTAGTAGTTAATTGCGATTAGTGCTCAAATAGTTGTGTCCCTTGATGCCAAGGGTTGTATCCATTCAGATATTATTAATATCTACATATACTTCAATTTTAAATAATAAAAAACATATTCTTTTAAAACGTGTTCATAGGAAAATTCTAATGTTGCTGGTCAGAATTTCGTTTGGCTTTGTTATCCTGGAGGAATCTGCCATTAACCCAATAGCAATCATAGTGGGGGCATGTTTTCTTAAGGACGGTGATTATTCACAATCAAAGCATTATTGCATATTACCAAGATATCACTCCACACAGTCGACAATGCCACCACTGCCCTTTTCCCTTGTCTAACCATCGAACTCACCACCACCAAAACCTCCATCCCAGATTGCCCCACCAACGACCACCATTACCCACCTCGTCGATCGTCCATCCACCCTATGCCACAACCATCAAGCCCCCACGACCGCCTCCACATGACAACGACTGCCACCGCTACCACATCACAACAGCCGCCACCATCGGCTTCTTTAACCTTTCACTGCCACCACAACTTTCTCCGTCCAAACCTGGTTCTAGATACTAGAGAATATTAAATCTTGACATATAATTTTTTTATTTGACCATAATTTTTTCACGTTGTTTTATCATTTAATTTGGGGCTGGGTAGGAAGTTTGATCTGTTGTTTAGTTGAATAGTGGTGGATGGCACCATTTGCGTAGTTCTAAAGAGCCTCATCCATCATTTAGTACAGATCTGGAGCTTGATGGGTTTTTAATGTGTTATGGACAAGATGATGGTCGTAAATGATTAGAGAAAATCAAAATAAGTTTTTTCTTGTTGCTCATTTTGTTATTAAACCAAGATATCTATCAAGATAAGAAAATCACATGGTTGTGCTAATGCCATGTGTATTTCATATGTGTTTTTCTTTTTATTTAATTTTTTTGAGAAATCGACATATTTGTCCTTGGCAAAACTTAGTGGCCGTTAAATTCTATCTATTTTTGGACTAGTTTGAGTCAGAAAAATAGTTTTTTTTTTTTATAGAAAGGAGAATTGCATTGAAGGTAAATAGAGTTTATAGATTAGCCATTTTGGCTATACATAATAAGCCATGACTATGGATGTCATGTAAATAAAAACAACCAAAATACAGAATAAAAGGTCAAAGAGCTTACAACCCTACAACAGCAAAAGAGGATAGGAGAATAAGATCAATTACAGCATAAATCATTAACCCAATCCTGATAAACGGCAATTCGGTCATGACAAGCAAAAGCTGCTAGTGATCTCGCCTCCTTAAGCTGCAAGCGTCTGGCCTTTCCAACACTATACTGGTGCAAACCGATGGCCAACTGACAAAAGTCTAACATAATAGGTGCCACTGTATCCGGGACATCTTCAGTATTTGTTAGCTGAGATAGTAGAAATTTTGAGTCAGTCGTGAGAATAATATGAGAAAGATGGTGTGACGTGGCCCATGTAGTTGCAACTAGGCAATGACAATAGTTTGGACAAATTACACTTATATCTGTTGACCAGACGGAATCTTAAAAACCCTAACGGTTTCAATAAAATGACTTAATTACCCTCAAGTTACAAATCTATTTATTCAAATGCCATTATCTTAAATTCTCTCTCTCTCTCTCTCTCTCTCTCTCTCTCTCTCTCTCTCCCCACACACACCACTCCTTCCCCCACCCCACCGCTGCTACCGCATTCCTTCCACCCCGCCGATGTTGCGCCCTCCCACTCCCCACCGCGACGTAGAGTACGAGATCGGCGAGATCACGGCCAACCCAGCCACGGCGATGCCGCTGCCGGTGGTGGCGGCGAGATCGGTGGTAATACAGTGCTGGTCATGGAATTGAATTGAAACTTGGACGATATTGGGGTAGGGGGGAGGCGTGATAATGTGTCTGAAATAGGGTTTTAGAGAGAGAGAGCTGCCAGCAATGTGGGTGTGGGACGGGCTTCCCGGCGTGGGGTGGTGCGGGGAGACGCTGCCGACGTGGTGGAGTGGTGTGGGGAGAGACTGCCGGCATGGTGGGGCGAGGGAGGCTGCCGACGACGGGGGGGTGGACTGCCGGCGGTGATTTCAGTTTCACTGTGGATTAATTTTCAAATTAAGGTTTTGGTACCCTAATTTTCAAATTAGGGTTTTGAAACCCTAATTTGAAAATTAGAGCTCTAATAAACCCTAAATTTTGAAATCAGGAGACAATTACATGTATAAGGGCATATGATGTGGGGTCATTCTTAATTTTCTTAAAAAAAAGAAAAAGAAAGACTTTAAAAATTATTCGGTATATACAGTATAAGGGCATTATTGTTATTTTAAAAATACGTAATGATGACATAAGCCAAAAAGTATAATTTTTTAACGGAACCCTAACAGATGGATACGGTTGTTACATTTTCAAAGGTTTTAGTCACGGTATGCTACATTTTGAAACTTAATGTCCTTGACTGTAATTATACCCTAACCTCAGGGATATATGTGTAATTAGCCCAAAATAAAATGTATACAGAGTTGAGGAGGGCACGGGAGCATGATACAAATTGAGTAGGGGAGGGGAGCACAAGTCCAGGAGGGCACATGAGGGGGATACAAATAGGGGAGGGGATCCGCACAAGTCCAGGAGGGCACGAGAGGGCTCAGGGGTCAGCGAGACTAGGATCTGATCCTGCCGATCGTCCTCGTCCACGGGAGTACTGTCATCCAGATCCGGCTCGGTATGTCCAGCAACAGTGCCCTATAAGTAAAGGAACAGACGTATTAATATCGATAGTAATTGTAAGTTGTGTTTAGTTCATATATATATTGACTTCATAAAATAATTATTTTGTACCAGATGATCATCCGGAATATTTTATCAGCAATTCGGCAGATATCGTCCTCATGTAAATCTCGCTTCGCGGTCGGTGTCTGCATCTGTGGAGAGGCAGCAGGGAGTGGGAATGCTCCTAGCACGACACGTGCAGTCGTGCTGGGCAGGCCGTGTACGTGTGCTTTTGGCCCATTGACGACCCCCGTTGTATCTAGCCACCGTTTCAGTCCCCTGGTACTCGTACACGTACTTGTAGACACTGATGGCTGTTCGGACTGCTGCCCAGATCCCCTGATCTATTCATACGAGGCTTGCAAAATAGTTATTTGAAATTGAAGACATTACGGTGACAGACATCGAATACATACCAAAATTTTAACATAAATAAATTAATTTTGGGTCTGTGGTGGTTGTAATTACATTTTGTATCAAAAAATTTAACATAAACAAATTAATTTTGGGTATGTGGTGGTTGTAATTACATTTTAACCCAAAATATAATTTAATTTTGGGTATGTGGTGGTTGTACGGAAGGACGGGGTGGTATGGTGCTGGTTGTATTGGTGGTTGTTGATGATGCATAACAAGGACAGAGCCACTTTGAGGATAAAAGTGAGTTATGGTCTCCACCCCACCCCCCACGTAAAAGCTCACATTTTTCGAGCGGTTTAAAATAATTATATGTGACCAGAAAAATAAACGGGCGATAATTTTAAGCAATGCTTGGAGATTAGTAGATAATGAAATGTTGAAAAAATTTGGGTTATTTTTGTAATTTTGAAAAACTTTAGGGGCCATTTTATAATTTTTGCAAGTTAGGCATTATGTGTCAAATTTTAGAAGAATGGATCATAACACGAGGCTCAGCAGTTATAGAGAAATAGTAATAGAGAAATAGAACAAGAAACTGAGAAGAAAAAGAAAGAAAATAGAGGAGCTCGGTAAGGGGGGAAATCAGGAAGAGAGAAGGAAATTGGAGAAATCTTGGGGAGGAACTCATAATGGTAAATCTCACCTTTTAGTGTGTGTTTATGTGTGAAAACTGTGTGTATTTAGCAAATGTGTGTTTGTCTGTGTGTGTGTGTGTGAATGGAGAGTTTGTGTTCTCGGCAGTTGGACGAATTGGAGGAAGAAGATAACTATAAGTGTTTTGAAGGTGAAATAATAGGTGTTTTAATTTGAATACTAACTGTTTTTGTCACTAAAGATAGGGAATTATTTAGGCAGTTTTAATACAAAATTTTATAAATAGTAAAGATCAAAATCTGACAAAATCCAAAACAATAAACCCCATTATTTTTACCAGATGTATGTTCTAGAATTTTTGTGTCCGCAAAGGATGCTAAATTCACTACAAGAAAACAAGGTTTTAGCGACATAAGGAATTATGTCGTTAAAAATTTTTAGTGACAGACTATTCCGTCGGTAAAGGTTTTAACGACGGTTATTTACTGACGGACTTTTAACGACGGACTATGCCGTCGCTAAATTTTTTTAGAGAATTTTATAATTTTTGGTGGTTTTTAAAATTATTTTAAGCGACGGAATGATACCGTCGCTAAACATTATGTCGTTAATGAGTACTTTTACCAACGGTCTTTTAACGACGGTGCCGTTTCGTCGCTAAAAGTCCCCCTTAGAACAGGTCAATTATGTTTTTCCTTTCTCTCGTTTCTCTCTGTGTCTCGTAAAAATCTCTCACGCACCGACGTTCTCACCTCTGGCGACCCCCCTCTACGGCGACCCACAACTCCGTCGACACCCCCGTCCTCCCCCCGACGCCGCGCCACCTCTGACGGTCCAAATTAAACCCTCCGGCCAACTCCAGTTTCGAGACCTCGGCCACCACCTACATTCATGGTAAGTGCGCTTCATTTGCTTGAAATATGTTTAACCTAATTTGCCTTGTGTTGCTTTTTTATGAAGTAGTCAAAATTGTAAAATATGTTACCAATTGTGTAACCTAAATTGCTTGAAATCAATTTTTCATGATTACCTATTGTGATTAAAAACTAGATTTTCTCACAGTTTGTCACTGTACAGATTGGTTGTTCCTGTGTTTCTCTAAGTTAATGCCATATTATAGCAAAAGGATCAAGTATTAGTTTATTGCCTTCGTTTGGGGAAATATGATTTGATTCCTGAAATTGTGTTATGTGGTTTCGTACTCGTAGAATCTGAGGTCTCTCATTTAGCATGTTGTTAGAATGCTATTGAAATAGTAAGAATATTAACATGTAAAATAGTAAGAAGCACAAGCCAACGCTGGCCTAATCCAATGAAAGTGCCAATTAGCGATCAATACGTCTTCAACGATTAGTTGAACTTTCATTAGCCTGTCAGCAAATCTTGTCTTAGCAACAAGATTGTAGTCACTAATCGCCATCAATTTACTTAGAGGATCTAAATCTCCCCTTATTAGTGAAGAATATGCATTTCAGACCTAACCTGTCAGCAATCGTTGAAAACGAGAAAAAAACTTGTTTGGTAGATTATATACACCAGGATTTTGGCCTAATATTGGATGATAAACAATTGGTACGTAGAACCATTAGTGGAATGGAACTAAGCCCTGATATCAGTAACTAAAGTAAGCTTTGCACTATTTTTGGTGATCATATATCAGCGCTGATGATAATGACCATGTTAGTTTCTCAAGTTGAATGTACTACTTCATCAAGCTTACCTTGATGAACCAAGCAGTTCCCGAAAACAATTGATCAGTATAGGAGTGGTAAATTCGTCGGACGATTGTTTGCTTTGGATAAGCCATGTCTTCCTACTAGTATGTTACTCGATCTCTTTTAATGACATTGAGTTGGTTCACCGTCATTTAATTTTTCCTTGTATTTCAATAGTTTATCTGTTCCTTGCGAGGTTTTGGAGATAATACTACTGACATTAACTAGGAAGTGCTTTCATGACTTTTTCTCTGTTTTCATGTGTTTTCGGTGTTAATGATGATTCAGACAAGTAATTTGCATTTCTTTTGCATGTAATGTCCAGGAATGTTTGTAACATGTAATTTGCATCTATTTTGTTTTCTTTGCCTTGCGAGCTTTATAACAATTTTTTGTTTCTTTTTTAGCTCCCTCTATTTGATTGTCAGATCTATTGTAGTTCATACATATAGAATTAATGAAACAGTTGAGTTGAAAATTTAGGGTTAGCAAAATATGGCAGGAAATTTAATTCGAGATTAGGTTCAAATTGTATGTCGGTCTAGCTGAGAACTTTCCAGACCATCTATCGGGGGCATGGTTAGGTAACATTCTATATTAACGAATAAAGGGATAACATGTTTGTTTATGAATTTCTTTGTTTTTGGTTATGAATTAGTTTTTTCCCCTTAGACTACTAACATAATCAAATCTATGTTGGCTGTCCTGGATTTACTTGAAAATACCTAGTATTTCAAAATTCTGGAGTTATATTGTTCAATTCTGAAGTTAATAGATTTAATTAAGCTATGAAATTTATGCTCATCAATTGAATAATGCTCGATTGGTTTTTCATGTTAAAGTAGGTTAAATGGCTTCTGCTTCGGTGAACAGGGACATTTCAGTCGGCAGGCACTTCTTCAAGGTCATGATGCCTGGTTTTCATACATAACTTGTATGTCATCCCTCTTTCTCTGTGTTTTCGTGTGTTTACGCACTATTATCTTTGGTTAAAAACTTACATGTCTTACTGTATTATGAATATGTTGTAGGTCCCTAAATACACCTAGAGGGGGGTGAATAGGTGTTTTTCAGTTTAAGGTATGAATTTAAAAATTAAGATTACAACGTAAAGACGGATACAGCAATAACAAGATTAACACAGAGATTTATACTGGTTCGGCCCCACCAGCCTACGTCCAGTCCTCAAGCACTCCACACAAGGGAGACCTACTCGAGCCTTTCACTAAACCAGCTAGCTTCGGGTGCTAGCTCAAACCTCAGTACAATATCCGAAACCCTTCCTAGGTTTCCAACAGATTACAAATGAAAAGAGATTACAATTTGAGTACTATAAACAGGCTCCTTCTTGAGCAGAATATACAATGAAAGTTGTAAAGCTAAGCCTTCTTAGGTGGGAAGATCCAAATTCTTTCAAGAACAAAACCAAGAAGCTTACACAGAACTTTTTCTAAAATGAACTCACTCAAAAGATAATTGATGAGAGCAAGAGATTGAGATGAGAGAGTTTTTCAGAGTGAAAATTTGCGCGAGAGAAAAAGGTAATAAATGCGCTAACCGATTCCCTATTTATACAGGAAGGAAATAGAGGACAGTTAGGTAGAAAAGCCAAGTGAGAAGGATTCGACTAAAGCATTTTAGCTTCGACTCAAATGTCTTGGCTTCGACTGAAAGTCTTGACTTCGACTGAAAGTCTCGCCTTCGACTGAAATGTTTTGCTTCGACTAAAAGAGTTGACTTCGACTAAAACATTTGGCTTCGACTAAAACTCTTGGCTTCGACTGAAATACTTAGCTTCGACTGAAAACACTTGACTTCGACTGAAAGTCTTAGCTTCGACTGAAAGTCTTAGCTTCGACTAAAACATTTGACTTCGACTGAAAGTCTTAGCTTCGACTGAAAGTCTTAGCTTCGACTAAAACACTTGACTTCGACTGAAAGTCTTAGCTTCGACTGAAAGTCTTAGCTTCGACTAAAACACTTGGCTTCGACTGAAAGTCTTAGCTTCGACTAAAATGTTTTGGTTTCGACTCAAAAACTTGACTTCGACTAAAAACACTTGGCTTCGTTCTTTACTAGAATTTATGTCAGATCCTTTAAGAAATACTGTTTAAAGAAAATACTAAAACAAGAAAAGATATACTTTAAGATCTTGAATCTTTCTGTGTAGTCCAAAGCTTGAATCCAAAGTCTTTGTCATCCATTGTCAAGGTCGTGCAAAATCTCTGTCAATCTCTGTCATCCATGTCAAGATTATGTCTTTGTTTGATTAAGATAAAACCTGAAATGTTTTACCTTCAATAATATTGTCAGATTAAAGTTTAGATAAGTTAAGTCCGAAATCATCAAAATCAACAAGTCAACATATGTTAGGCCATACCGGTAGCCTTTTGCAGATTGCTTACCACAATGAGATCAAATGAAGCAACTTGAATTAGCCGCAAAGGGTCATGGCTTGTTAAAATCAAGAAGAAGCGCGACCAAGAGGAAGTTTGTTTCGAAGAGGGTTGGAACAAATTCGTGCAGCAGCATGACCTCCATCTAAAGGACTTTGTTGTCTTTGAACACATGGGGCATATGCGTTTTCAAGTGCTGGTGTTTGATCAAAGCACTTGTGAAAAAGCTTTCCCCCAATGTTGAACTCTGAGCCCTAATTAAACCCTAAATTAAATTAATTGCATCGGATAAGTGCATTTTGAACAATTTTGTGTTATTTGAACATTGATTATTTGTTTGATAATTTTAGGTTGTTAATTGTGCATTTGAAAATTGTGATTATTGATCGATGATTTTAGGTTGTTAATTGATAATTTTAGATTGTTAATCGTGCATTTGAGATATTGAGATTGTTGACGGAGGATGGGACCCAATTGGTTTGAATTTGTTATTACAGGTTTGGGCATTAAAAATTAAAAAAATATATTTAAAAAAATGACTCTTAGCAACGGATTAATTTCGTCGCTAAAACATTTATCCCGTCGCCTATTTCACAAAAAAGAAAATAAATTAAAATACGTAAAACAGAATTAGCGACGGATATTCCGTCGCTAATTTATAAATAAATCCATCGCCAAACGTTCTATATTAGACGACGAATTTTATAAATCCGTCGCAAAACTTTTAGTAATGGCCTTTTATACGAGGGAGTTTTAGTGATGGTATTTCCGTTGCTAAAATTTTTAGCAACGAATTTTAGGCTTTTAGCGATGGGTTTCCCTGTCGCTAAAAGCCTTATTCCTTGTAGTGATTAAGGTATCGATTAAAAGGAATTTTTGAATTATTTGACATAGCAAACCAAGCTATTTTAATCTGAAAATTTTAGGAAAATCTTATATTACTAATATGTTTCAGTATCTAAATTTTGTGCCACTCTGAGATCGATAGATATTTTACCAGATCGGCTTCTAAGCGCTTGGCCCGAACACCGGTTCAAAATTTTCAAGCAAAAAATTTTTAAAATACTTTTTAGCCCAAAAATGACTTCAAGATGCTTAAAATAGTATTTTGATGTGTTTTTAAGATTTTTTCGGTGCTGGGAATTCCCAGGGGGTATTTTGGGAATTTGCCACCCAGATGGGGTATCTTGGTAATTTTACCTCTAAAAGGTATTTTTATGTAAATTCACATATGGTAAGGATATTTTAGTGATTCTATATGGGAAGGCTTTTTTTATGGTTTAAGTATGAGATGGGTGTTTTTGGTAATTTTACACATAAGGGGCATTTTGGTAATTTTACATACTCGGTGAGGGGGCCGTTCTGGGAGTATGCGTGAGTCAGTATTGAATTCATAATATCCTAGTATATACTGTATACTAATAATTGGTTTTTTCCATTTAGATTAAAGCAAAAGACTTTCGGATTATACTAGCTTAGCTCCGGATCCATGTAAGAGTTTCTATCTGAACCCCGGGTAAGGATTTCTATCTGAACCCCGGGTAAAGATTTCTATCCGAACCCTAAATTCGATAACTTGTGTTCGTAAGTATTCTTTTGATTTGCTTACCGCTATTGCTGAACACTGAGATTTGCATTGGTATCAGCATGTTATTGCCAAGAAAATCCCAACTTTGAACCTGAATCAGTTATTTGAAAATCCTATCGATGCTCGTCTGTTATTGCATGCTAAGCCAATTCAATAATTGTTTGCATTCTTTCTTCCGAATTGTTGTGCCTAAATTTGATAATTGTTCGTGTTTGTTCTTGCTACTTGTTTGAGATTGTCCTTGAATCCTTAGTGATGAATTAATATCAGCATGTTCAAATTCATCAAAACACTAATTGATTTTGGTTAACTGAATTCATGTTGATGCACATTTTTATTGCATGTCAAGCATTAATTTTCTCGTTGATTCTATGATTGTTGCCTTTCGTGTTGACCTGGGGGTCTGTTCTGAGGGAGGCGTTATATGGAATGACTGTAACTGCTTCATACAGAGAACGCAGACTAGTCCCTTGATCGATGGAAAGGGCTAGTTATCATACATCATGCAAGTTTACACTCTATGTATTGCCTGAATGGAATTACCTCTGCCCAGGATCAATAGCTTCTGATTGCTTACATTGTATCTTACAATGATTGTTTTAAAAATGATGTTCAAATGAATGTCTTGTTATCTGATTGAAGGAGATTGAGTTGAAACTCTTCCCCATCTTGTGATCAAATTGTTTATGATTGCCTGAAACCCTTCCCCTGTTGCCCTTTGAAGTATCTATGTTCGTTTTCAAACTCTTTGAAAAATCATCATTTCATTTCAAAATGATGGCTTTGAAATTGATCTTCAAATGATCGTTTTGGTATTCATTTATGGTTGTTAATTATCGTTTTGGATCCTGTTGTGATTGTTAAAGATTGTTTTGGTATCTATTTACAATCGTTTTGGAAAGTTGTCAAATTGCTTATGATTGTTTAAAATGTTTGGAAAATTATTATCGTCTACTCCTGAATCGTTTGTAGTTACTTAAGTTGTCCTTGAACGACCTTACTGAGCTCTCAAGAGCTTACCTTTCGTTTAATTCCCTTTTGTAGGTAATGATCCGCTGTAGAATGTTCGGTAATGGGTTTAGAGTTTGTGTGAGATTCCGATGGGCCCATCACTACTAAATACTAAGACCCCTACGTGGGTCGGTACTGTTAACTTGTTCTATAGGAACTCGAGTTTGTAAGAGCCTAAGTTTAATAGTTTAAGTTAAGCAATTTTGTAATCTTATATTTTTTAAGAATTTGACTTAATGTCTAGTTAGATGCTATGAAGTATGTGTCAGTAGACATGATTGATAGGTTTAATACGTTGTGGTAGGTTAACACTCTTGAAGTTCGGGCGATGGAGCTCTAAATTTTTGGTATGTTACAGTTAGTATCAGAGCAGTTTGGTCTTGTGGTATTAAGAGTATAGGTATATGATTCTGTAGGCACAGAACCACAGAGTATAGGTAATATGATTCTATAGAATCATAATTCGGTTAATGAGAATGGGGTAGGATGATTGTAGAGTTAAGAAGTTTGCCTTTAACTTGTGATTGTACTACTCTTTAGACACGTGTTAGTATAACACTGATGACTGTTCATTGCATTAGTATGGTCCGTACTCATAGCACTGGCAGTGGAGACAGTACGGAGGGCCTAGAGGTTCTCAATAGATGAGATTCCAATGGGTTTGTATAAGATGAGCAGAGATCTTTTCCCCGACATTTGAAAGGCCTGATAAACAATCCTTAGATTGGGAAATGTGCTATATGGAGGTTTTTATGATTGCAGAGGGGCACCTCTACCTAGTAGGGAGGAATAGCAGAATCCAGAACTGATGTTTACAGTTCTGAACATTTTGAACCATATTTTGACCTTGAGGGCACATAATCTGGCTAATCAACAGCAAGGAGTACTGAATCCGGTCTAACCACAGGTACAACCTCAATACGAGAGTACCTTGGGTGAATTTACCAAAAAAAATTGCGACTAGCTTTAGGGGTTCATTGGACCCTATGAAAGTAGAAAACCTGATTAAGGAAATGGAGGAAATTTTTGAGTAATTCATTGTAGTGAGAGATAAAAGATTGAATTTTTTATCTATAAACTGAGAGGTGAGGCCGATCAGTGGTGGAAAATGGTAGAGAAGAGTTTGATTCGTCAATAGTTGGATGAGATGACTTGGGAACAATTTAGGGAATTGTTCTTCAAGTCCTATTTTTCGATGAGTTATCGTGAACAAATGTTAAGGGAGTTTGTCAATGTGACGCAAGCAGATCAATAGTCGGTAGACGAGTTTGAGATGAGGTTTTCTCGTATCGCTAGATTTACAGTAAGGATGTTACCGATGGAGGCAAATAGATGTTGAAAGTCTAAGTAGGGGCTTAGGCCTGGACTGAGAGATTGAGTGATCTCAGCTCGATTAATGAGCTATATGGAATGTTTTTTCTTGGCTTGTGCTTTGGAGCAGTCCAAATCTGACAATAGAATAAGGTATGAGCAAACACGGGGTGGACAGAAGAGAGATAGACGTCTTCCCAAGGTTGATTTGTAGGAACTGACCGGCGTCAGCAATTTTTACAGTCGGCCCAAGAGTATGGCGGAATCAGGGATTCAAGCTCGGCCCGCATCGGCTCAGAAATTTAGACCTGGGCAGAGTTCTGGGATTCGACTAGGGAAAAGTATGGGATTGGTAGGAGTGCAGAGTGTAAGCGCTCGATCAGTTCAGAATATTAGACTTGGACCTTCGCAGAGTTTCGAAGTTTGACCTACACATAGTTTGGTCAAGGTGGCGATTTAACTTTTTCGGCCACCCCATGTATCATGTGCGGGAGGTATCATGGCAGTAGGCCATGGTACAAAGTTATCGAAGGGTGTTTTAGGTATGGCAGTGTGGAGCATCAGGTTCGAGACTGTCCAGTTGTTAGAAATAATTAGTTAACTTTCCGTCCCACATCTATAACTAGTGCATCGACAAGTAGTGTTCCTCGTCAGGGAAGAGGACAAGGCCGCAGGGCTAGATTCAGTAGTCTCAAGTGCAATAGGGGCAAAGGCCTAGTTCATCAGCTAGACTTTATTCAATGTATGTTCAGGATGTTTTTACATCCGATGACGTGGTGTCATGTACACTACATGTTAACCCATTAGATGCTCATATATTGGTTGATTCTGGAGCGTTTTATTCTTTTCTATCCCTTACTTTGGTATTGCGATTGAGGGTGAAAACACATCCTTTAAGACACTATAAGAAATAAGGCTTTTAGCCACGGAGAAATCCGTCGCTAAAAGCCTCAAATCCGTCGTTCAAACTTTTAGCGACGGATTTATCGTCGCTAAAAGTTCCTCGTATAAAACTCCGTTACTAAAAGTTTTGCGACGGAATTTTAAAATACATCGTCTAATATTGAACTTTTTGCGATGGATTTATTTATAAACTAGCGACCGAGTTTCAGTCGCTAATTTTGTTTTACGTATTTTAATTTATTTTCTTTTTTGTGAAAATAGCGACGGAATATAATTTTTAGCGACGGAACATTCTGTCGCTAAATAAGATTTTTAACGACGGAATATTCCGTCGCTAAAAATCTTAGAATTAAGGACACTTTTAGCAACTGAAATATGTCGCTAAAAGTCATTTTTTCAACAAAAAAAAAATTTATTTTTCTAATGCCCAATGCTGTAATAAAAAATTCAATCCTAAACAACAACTCATAATCCCCAAGCCACAAACAACTATATATAATCAACTTTAAAAAATGTTTATTATAAAAAAAACTCGTAATGTACAAGCCGGGAACCGGATACAGCCGGTTAGGGGAGGGGAAAAGATCGAGTACAAGCCGAGAGGGGGGGACAAGCTGGGATCAGGCATGAGAAGGGGCTCATCAGGGGTTGCCAAGTCCCGGATTTGGATCCTGGTGATCCGGGGCCGGCTCGACATGTCCAGCAGGGTTGCCTTGCTGATCCTACTCCCTGATCATCCTCAACACCACTGTAGCAATGCGTTGGATCTCCTCCTCGTCCAACGGAGGCCGAGGAGCCAGTGTCTGTGGAGGGGCAGCGGGGGATGGGAATGCTCCTATCACGGCACGAGCAGTCGTGCTAGGCAGGCCGCGTATGCAGCCTTTCGGCCGATTGACGACCTCCGGCGTATCCAGCCATCGCTTCAACTCCCCAGTACTCGCACCCGTACTAGTGGACGCTGATGGCTGTCTGGACTGCTGCTCAGACCCCCTAAGCTGTTCATACGAGGCTTGCAAAAACAGTGATTTAAAGATATGTTAGGGCATTAATTAACGCAACAGACATTGAGGATAGAAAGACAAAAAATTAACAACTTAAACAAATTGACTTACATCGATCCGCCGGGCAATATGCGAAACATAGTTGCCGGCCCGGTGCACCTCGTCCTTGTTCTTCTTCTGCACGTGCGTCTGATTATTCGTCAGAGCTATGACCTCATCCTCCTCCAGATCCGGGTTCTGGACCGCATTCATGTGTCGGAATATGCCGTGTGGCACCGACCCCTCCCTGTGCGTCGAATCTCTGTTCTATTTGTTCTCAACCCCGCTCTTACTCTTAGCGTCCCAGCCTGGATCCGCAGCCCAGCCTAGATCCGCAGCCCACCAATATATCATCTCCCCCCATACAGTCGGAGATATCCAATGTGGGGGATATGTCTTCATCTCCGTCATCGGGGCAGCATCTTCTTCGCCCGGTCCCGTGCGTCGTGGAGCCATCAGCGGTAATTCTTGCCGATGTAAGCAAAGAAGGCATGCCGCCCCAGTGTCTGCTGATCAGGCGAGTCAAACGTGAACCCCTCTTGCAAGGCATTCAATAACACAAATTAATTTAGAAAAAAAATTCTAATTAAACAAATAATATCGCAGAAAAAATACTTCAACGTACCAGCCACTCCTCCCATAGGGACTCCCTCGCAGTGGCATCCCAGTCCTTCCAGTATAGGCGTGGCTCGAAAAATCGGCCCTTCATAAGAACGTCGATCTTCGTCCTCACCTGATTCTCCAGGATCCTGCCAAAGAAGTAAATAAATAAATTAGTACAGTTCAAATATAAATTAACACCCCAAAATTTTAAATATAAGACATGATGTGGTTTTTTTTTTACTTACTAGCCCTCCTGGATGAGCGTAACTCTCTGTTTACGCTGGAGGTCGATGCGTACCCCGCGTGTCGGGCCACGGCCTCGTCGAGATCCTACAAAACACAGACATTAATACAGTTCAAATATACTTTAAATATAAGGCTAGCGAAAATGTACTAAACACCGTTATCAACTATACCTAAGGTAGAACCCACGGAAGAAGAAGAATCAACGCCCGTGTGGGATGAATCTACGTGGGGCTGGGGCGACGGCTGAGGCTGGGGCCCCATCAGCTGTACGCGAGCACTTTGTGCCTCGTCGTCAGTGGGCAATGATGAGGTGGGACCCGTCGCTAAAAGACCGTCGATCAAAGACATTTTATTAGACGGATGTTTTTTAGCAACGATATTATTCTGTCGCTTAAAAAATATTAAAAAACCCCTCAAAATTTACAAATTCCCTAAAAATATTTAACGACGAGAACCTCGTCGTTAAAAATCAGCCGGCAAAAGGTTTTTACCGACGTATTATTCAGTTAACAAAATTATATAAAGAAGATAAGTCGAACAATTAGAATTAAATCACAGATATCTCAGATAGCTATTGCATTACTGCAACATGGGAAATGTAATCTAAGAGAATGCATAGGAATAATTCTACCCTTTCCCTTTCTATAGCTTATTTAGTTATTACAAGGAAAATGTAGGTGGGGCTTGGGGGTATGGCAACTTTATAGAGCAAGCACCATTTGCTTCCTTAATAACTGCCGGAGCCCCTTCCCTATGTGAGTCACAAAGGATGTAGAGCTTGTTAGCAGGTGCACACTCATCAGATAACTTTTATTTACGCGATTACATGCAATTATAATTGCAAGTTCCGCAGTTTTGAAGCCTTATTTACTACAATAATTACGTATCTTTGGTTGATTCCAAGTGAAATGCACTGAAAAGGCCGCATGCTCAGGGAATCCAGTGACAGTAGTTATTATGGAGCAGTGCCCCGGGGGTCCTTGCTTGGAGTCGGTGAATTTCGATGTGAGTGATAGTGCTTTTGAATGCATGAATTAAAGTCGAAAGGTACCTACCTCACCTTGAAACCTACCCCAATCGAACTATTCAACCGAGCAAACAGTCTAATGTGGTCTCAAATATAGTCAATTATCCCATCATAGTACAAGCCCGGACTACACCGTGTCCTTGAATAGAGCTTAAAATAATGAAGATAGCCCTATACTATCAATTCAATAAGGTAACCCTGCAACATAAGTAGCAAGGAGAACATTGTTAAAGATCCCATAAGCCATTGCATGATCCAGCAGAATAATTGATATTGCTACCCTGTTAAAGTCTTAGAATAAACCTTTATTCCCAGTTTGATGATGTCAACAGAAGAAGCGTCAATATGTCTTCTCTTGTTGCCTATAAGCAGTCAACTTATATTGGTGCTACTTCTACCATCTCACTTGTGTGTTGATTTTTTGTTGGCTACTCTTATTTTACCCATCCACCCGATCATCAGCATCTCCACTAAACTACTAAGCATAATGTCTCATTTGTTATAGATATGCATAATTCTGAAGCACATATCCCCGAAAATGATAAAACCACTCCAAGAATCTACCCACCCACTACATCCTCACTCAGATGAATAGTGTAGTTTTAGAGTGTACTAGCAAATGTATATCAATTGGCCGAATTCTTTTATTTCTGCACTTAAGGGAAGAGTAGAACAGTTAAGCTTTTCACCCAATTTGTGGTAAACAGATTGATTAGCAATTGGAACAGTACATCAACAAAAACAGTGTCATGTTAAAGGCTCAGATATAGTTTGCATACGCAAGTCCAGCATATATATATACACATCACACTGTAAAATGCATAGAAGAAACCCAGAGCCAGATTCGAGAAGCTGAAAGTGCAATCAACAAAGGACTAGATGATAACCCAGTTCCGATGGCATGAGATCAGAAACCAGTTCAAGACCTACCGGAGTTGGCCGGAGTTGGACGGAGCTCAATTCCAGTAGGCAGCCTACGCTAGATCTGGTCGGAGCTGCTGCAGACTACGCCACCGGAGGTGGCGCGGCGTCAGGGGGAAGCGGGGGGTGTCGTCGGAGGGGTGCCGGAGGTGGGTTGCCGTAAAGAGGTCGCCGGAGTAAGAACGCCAGTGGTAAGAGATTATACTTAAGAGAGAGAAACGGTAGAAAGAAAGGAAAGAGATGAGATCTGATATTTAAGCGGGACTTTTAGCGACAGGACGACTCCGTCGATAAAAGTCCATTTTTACCGACGGACTTTTTAGACCATTTTTACCGACAGACTTTTTAGAGACAGTAATATTCCGTCGCTTAAATGTTTTCAAAAAATCATCAAAAAATTATTAAATTCTCTAAGATATTTAGCGACGGTTTTATCCGTCAGTAAAAGTCCGTTGGAAAATCCTTTACAGACGGACGTATCCGTCGATAACACTTTTTAACGGTGGATTTTTACCCGCTGAAAGTCCTATTAGTGACGGAATAGCTTCCGTCGCTAAAAGTCCGTCGCTAAATCCACCTTTTCTTGTAGTGAAAACGGATCTTGTGATAGGCACTCCGTTGGGAGAATCTTTGATTGTTGTTACGGTTCTCTGTGATGGTACTATCCATGTAGGGGATATAGATCTTCCAATGGATCTCATCCCATTTCTTGTTCAGGGTTTCGATATCATATTAGGTATGGGGTAGTGATACTCTAATCATGCGTCCGTGGATTATAATAAAAAAACTCTAGTAGTGTTTCAAAGTTCGTAAGGTATGAGTAGTAGTTAAGTTAGTAATTTGATTTATGAATGAGAATGGTGCTTTTGGGGATTGACTGATGTTAAGTCTGAAAATTAGTTTGAGAGTACGATAAGAAGTGTGGGATCCTACCTTGCCATCTCTTTCATTCTTTTGTATGTTGAATTCAATTGCGACTTAATTGAATGCCAACTTACTCTGAGACGTCGGAGAAGATGTCATTCATACTGAGTCATCTTATTCCTTTTTGGGATATTTATCTGATTCTTTCGAATCTATTTGGACTTAATGGGATAGTAACTGACCCACTGGCCGTGAGGAAGCTACCAATCCTGTTAAGGACCAATAACCCTTATTTATCGTAATTGTTTCGAGTCATTGGGTTGACTTTGCTTCGTCATACCTATACCATTGTTGCGGTACTCGTCATTTTTCTGCTATGTTTTTAAAATGGTACTGTGAATCTTGAGAGCCAATATGTATGATTTTGTTAAAAAATTTGTCGTTTTGATCGCCTGGTTGCGTTAATTGTCATCATTTGGTCCCTAAATGTTTGATTGAGATCATTGTTTGTTGGGATTAACGTCAGATGCTTTGTTGTATAACCATCATTGTTTCTTGGTGATTGGTGTTTGTTTAATGTGTTCCTAAATGGTAACATGTTAAAATTGCTGCTTGTAGCTAATCTGAATATCGGAGTTTTGTTTTGTTCTACTCTCAAATGATTTGGAAATTGACAACATGTTATGTACGTGTATCTTTACTTGATTTAGGATTTGCATAGTTTCACCTGCCCTAATATGAGATTATGTAGACTCCTAAGCCTTAGATGATCGGTGAGTGAGAGTAGATTTCGAGAACATGGATTAGATTTTGACAATCTATTTCATGATTCGGTATAAGATTGAGATTTTGGTTGAGCATGCAACAGTAGACCCCATGTTAATTGCCTTTGGAATTGAAAGATTTTAAAAGTTTAACCGAAATATATGATCGAAGGATAAGACTATAAATCTTTGGTAAATCACGTGATTGTGAATTATAAGTGATGTGATAACTTAGAGCCTTAAACTCTAGTGAAAGTGCAATACATGCGAGTACAGAATCATATTTTATGCTATGTTAAGATAACACATCTCTCGGTGATGAATTCGGTAACAGTTTGGGCTCGTTTGATTTAAGACATCAAAGTGCACAACGAAATCATAGTGGTTACAGTTTTCCACCTTATGAGGTGTAAGTGCTTATATGAATTGGTTATCATCTCCATGTTAATTAGCTTTGGTAGAGTGCAAGTTATGTGTGACCATATCTTAGTATTTTAGTGCACCTTGAGCTTGAAGTTAAGCTCGGTATTATTAAGTGGATTGTACCAGAGAATAATATGTTATATTACATGTATAACACAAAGGAGGCAGATTGGATTAGAGATTGATTTAATTTGATTTAGACGCATTGAATTTATAATGGTGAAAATTCACTTCAGTGGGTTTTGTATTAGCTAAGTCATTGATCGCAAAGTACTGAAATGATTATAGCGCAACTGATAACCTAATCAGCTTGACTTTAGCATTACGATTTAAAATTTAAATAGTAGCGTTCGAGTATTCGTGAAACATGAATTTTGGTGCGAAGGTTAGATGTAGCTTAGCTATCATGTGACAGTTATCAAAGTTATGCAGCGAAAGCGTAGTGCCTAAATGTTATAGGTGATAGGATCCGAGATCAAATTTTGAGGACGAAATTTTTATAAGGTGGGAGGGGGGGAGAATGTAATATCCCGCACTTTTCGAGCGGTTTAAAATAATTATCAGTGACCCAAAAAATAAACGGGTAATAATTTTGAGCAATGCTTGGAGATTAGTAGAGAATGAAATGTTAAAATGATTTTGGGCCAAAAATATAATTTTGAAATCTTTTGGGGTCATTTTGTAATTTTAGAAAACTTTGGGGGCCATTTTGTAATTTTGAAAGTTAGCCATTATATGTCAAATTTTAAAGAATGGGCCATAACATGAGGCCACCTCTTGCTATTTTGTTTGGTGACTAATCAAAGTTTATTATAGAATATGAGATTTAGAAACTTTAGAAATTAAAGGAAATAAAACAAAAAGGAAAGAAATTCGGAAAGAAGAAGAAAAAAGACAGGGAAACAGTAACAGAGAAACTGAACAAGAAACTGAGAAGAAAAAGAAAGAAAATATAGGAGCTCGGTAGGAGGGAAAATCAGGAAGAGAGAAAGGGAAATTGGAGAAATCTAGGGGAGGAATTCCGAAAGGTAAATCTCACCTTTTAGTGTGTATTTATGTGTGAAAATCGTGTGTATGTGTGTGTGTGTGTGTGTGTGTGTGTGTGTGTGTGTTTAAATTGCGTGTGTTCTCAGTTTGTTTGGCTACGGGGCAGTAGGATTACGGAGCAATTGGAAGTGTGTGTGTGTGTGTGTGTGTGTACACAAGTGTGGTACGGGAGGTTAGTGTGTAAGGGTGTGTGTTTAGTGGTCGGGGAAGGGGTAGCCGGTAGGTCTTCAATGTGTGTTTCTGTGTGTTTGAACCTCGGGTTTGAGTGTTTGGTGAGGATTTCTATGTATAATTTGTGTATGTAATGATAATGTGTGTGTAGGGGTACAAGAGAGGGGTGGTGGGGGTGTGCAGGTGGTGAAAGTGTGTGGTGTGTGTATCGGTATATTGTTGTGTGTGTGTTCGGTTGGTATATATATGTGAGTAATTTGAGTATAAGATTGTTCATGTGTGTGTTTTAGGTGTACGTATGGATGTATATGTGTAGCAGTGTGTGCGCGTGTGAGAATTGAGAGTTTGTGTCTTGGCAGTTAGAGGGAGAAGATAACTGTGTGTTTTGAAGGTGAAGTAGTAGGTGTTTTAATTTGAATATTAACTGTTTTGTCACTAAAAATCGGAAATTATTTAGGCAGTTTTTGTACGAATTTTTATAAATAGTTAGGATCAAAATTTGACAAACTCTAAAGCAGTAACCCCTATTATTTTTACGAGACGTACGCTCTAGAATCTTTTGGAAATTTTTAGTATCCATGAAGGATGCTAAATTAGGGTATCGATTAAAAGAAATTCTGAATTATTTGACATAGCAAACCAAGCTATTTTAATTTAAAATTTTTAGGAAAACCTTATTTTACTAGTATGTTTCAGCATCTAAGGTTTTGTACTATTCTGAGATCAATAGGTATTTTTAGTATAACCGACTTCTAAGCGCTCAGTCTGGACACCAGTTCGAAATTTTCGGGTTAAAATTTTCTAAAATACTTTTAGCCCAAAAATGACTTAAGGATGCTTAAAATAGTATTTTGATGTGTTTTTAAGATTTTTCCGGTGCCGGGAATCCCCATGGGGTATTTTGAGAATTTGCCACCCAAATGGGATATTTTGGTGATTTTACCTATAAAAGGTACTTTTGGATAAATTCACGTACGATAAGGATATTTTAGTGATTCTAATTACAAGAAGGCTGTTTTGGTGATTTAAATGTGGGGTGTTTTGCCCTTTGAAGTATATGTGTTCATTTTGAAACTCTTTGAAAAATCGTCATTTCATTTTGAAAATGATGTCTTTGAAAATGATCTTCAAATGATCGTTTTAGAACATGTTGTCATTGTTAATGATTGTTTTGGTATCTATTTATGATCGTTTTGGAAAGTTGTCAAACTGCTTATGATTGTTTAAAATGTTTGGAAAACTATCATCGTTAGACTCCTGAATCGTTTTATAATTCTTTTGGTTGTCCTTGAATGACCTTACTGAGCTCTCAAAAACTCACCATTCACTTGATTCCCTTCTGCAGGTAATGATCAGCTGTAGAATGCTTGGGAATTGGTTTAGAGTTTTTGTGACATTCCGATGAGCCCACCACTACTGTATAGTAAGACCCCTGCGTGGGTCGGTACTGTTAACTTGTTCTAAGGATCTTGAGTTTGTAAAGAGCCTAACTTTAATAGTTTAAGTTAAGCAGTTTTGTAATCTTATATATTTAAAGAATTTGAGGTGATGTCTAGTTAGATACTCTGAAGTATGTGTCAGTAAACAGAATTTGATAGGTTCGATACATTGTGGCAGGTTAACGCTCCTGAAGTTTGGGGCGATAGAGCTCTGGATTTTTGGGATGTTCCTAAAATCTGTCAGTATTGTTTTGTACCATGGGTTTTGTGTTGAACTGTTGGTTTTAAATATGTATTTATGCATTGGTCCACCAATAAATGAATAAGTTATTTTCGCCTTTATGGAACTATTACACCTCGTTATTTTTCAATGAAATGATTACAATTGGTACTAAAATGCATCTTTAGCAACAAAAAGAGTTAAAAAAGCATAAGGGAGTCAAAGTAATATCACCATTCGGTACCCCATGAAAAAAAATTCTTGGCTCCGTTCTAGTGGAGAGCTCTGCAATTGTGGTGCTAAAAGACCAAGTTCATGATAGCGACTTATTTGATGTGCTAAATAGGATTCTTATTATAAAGGTCCAAAATCTGACAAAGATGACCAAAAGCGCGAAATTGGCTAATGATGCATTGGCTAATGATGCAACATTATCGGGCAAGGCTTGGGGGCCTTTAATAGAATAGAAGGTAAGGACTAGCAGAAAATTATTTCTATGACTAATTCAGCAACACATCAACACTTCACGAACCATAAAAGAGCTTCTTATTGAGAAATGGTTCTAGAGTCCCTGCTGTGGGGGCCACAAACGTAAAATTTGAACTGAAACGTGTAAAGAACATATGTGACTAAACGACCATGAAAACGAAAAAGTTATCTCGATTGCATATATCCTATAGGTATGTGTGTTGCAAGTAGCATATTTAAGGAAGAGCATCTTCTTTTAGTTGGGGGAGCTAGCTCTTTGCTTAATTGACATATCTTGAGTGTATAACTCTAAAGATTTGATGATTAATATGAGATTGTTGTACTTATTTGATTATTATTTGATATATTCAATCTTGTACAAAATTAATATTTGTCATCATAAAAAAAAAAAAGAATTAGCAATTTGATTGCATAATTTAAGATTTCATCTTGTTTTGATGATAACAGCACGCTAATGTGTGTTTTGAGTGTCCTCAATCAGTCCAAAACATATATGGTCTGCACTTGTCCGTTTGCAAATGTAGAGCATCCAATTGAATTACTCAGAGTTACCGAGACGAATGTTGTTAGAGGGTATCATCAGGCCAATTGGTTTAGAGGATCCAATTGGTTTAGACAATAGAGGGTAACGTCGAGCTGGTTTATGCTTTATCAAGGGTACTCCTCCACGTCGAATTTCTCTAGAATGTTTGAACATTTCAAACACAAAGAGGCCTCATTTCGGCTTCTAAAATTTCGATTTAAGTCTCCCGCACACTAGCCGATTCTTCTTTGACCACAGGTGTTTCTCTTGCACATACATATCTCTAGCCACTTGACTAGACACACTGCTCTACTTTTTGAACAGACACACTTACAATCTCTTGACAACAATAATAATAGCAATAACTTGGTAGGGTGACCTTTGCCCACCACTACATTCGCTCTTTACAGGCTGCAACTTTCACAGCGCTACTGCAACGAAATCAAGGGTGGGCTGAAAAGAATGCCAGCAGGCCCACCAGGGGTGCATTGATGTAGGTTGTGGGCTCGGACTCCTGAAAGAATGGCCTCGAGTCCGGGAAAGCATCGGAGCTATTGGGCCCGCCCACGACGGCTCCAACCAGCAGATTTGGGTTTGGGTCCGGGCTTAGGTAGTAACGAGACCCTGCTTTGCAGCCGATGCGGGACGGATGGGTCCCCACCGACGGTAGCGAGCTGGCCCGGTGGTGTATCCTTTGTGGGTAACGCGCACCATAGCCCACCATGTATGACATTCTCATTGGGTTATCCCCAAGAATGTAGTCCACCTGCGGCATTCCAAATTTATTTATCGTCTTGAAATTGCAACAAAGTTGTACCATTTGCATTAACATAACAAAAACGCGATCCTAGTGCACAAAGATTCCATCGATAAGATTAGGTGTCTGGGGACGATTGTTGTATACAGCGAGCGTCAGCCCGATGTTACCCTGAAACTTTCAATGAACAATTGAACAACTTTGCTCTTACACCAAAGTGACCTTCACTGTTGGAACCAAGTTTCGGAACAAATATAAGGGGATTCTGAGTGTCACATGTTGCTTCCAACATAGTAAGCAGAAAAATAAAAAATAATTTAATGCTTCCTAACCGGACTACTGTATATTAGGGTAGTAAATGCCAAAATGGAAAAGGGAAAGAAAAGTGTTCTGAGCACAGTTGTTATACGGTGTCGCATTAGGTTATGTTAGAGGTTTACCTGGCGCTGGGCAAGACGTTTGAGGAGGGCAGGGGAGGCAGATTTCCCACCACATGGCACAGCGTGATTGGCGTGGCTGAGATAGTTAGAGTACGCCAGAAGTAGGAACGACAGGGACGTTACATGCTGCATGTTACTTCCTCCAGCCTTGAAGATCAGCCCACCTTTTCCAATCCAAACAGGTAAAAGGACAAGAATGCAAGGTTTATTAATTCAAACTATATATATGCTAGGATCTCAGTTCCATAGGTATCACTTTTGCGCCAACTTTTCTGCTTTTGTATCAATTAGAGACAGTCTAGTCGCTAATAAACCATCACTAGTATTAAAGTAGCGCCATGATTCTTTTTAGGCAATGTGACAGGAAAGAAAATCTACTAATCTCTAATGACTCATGGCTCTTATGTAAGTGCTTTATTAATAGTCAGAAATGTGAAGACTACACACATTATTACGTTGCAGTTTTCCTAGTGAATGAAGCAAAGAGAAAATTAAATGAATGGACAGTAACTTACCTGGAGAATACTGGACTTGAGGATGAGAGATGCCAGGCAACAAGGAGCAGATGAAATCATCCGCATTGTTCTGGAAAGATCTTAAATCGTCTGCTTTGCCCATCAGGACTTCCTGCGTGTCACGCAGATCTTAGTTAATCAATGTTTCGTCTTGGTAGTTGGCAAACTTCACTTTCAAATTGTATAAGGAAGCGGAAGATTAGTGAGTTATTGGCCAACTTGGACTAATCGCTCAAATTTTGACGTTAACCATTTCCAGAAACAAAGGAGCACGCTTCTAATGAAATTATTGATTTGAGACGAGACCTAATGAGTTAAGCCAATCTTGAAATCTCCGTATCATTTTCGATACCTACGTGGCTGGCATTAGCTCAGTATGAATCGATGATACTATTAGCATGTACAAAGTAACAGCGAATCAAACATACACGAGAGCATGTGAAATGCAATATCACCATTTTACCCTAAATCTGAAGCTCCCAATCAGGAAGCCTTCTCGGAAAAAGTAAATGAACAGACTGATCCCCCTATGCTAATAGCTGAGTATGGAAGGGACTGTCATCCCCTAACCTTTTGGCACATGCATGCTACAGAAAACTCACTGACCCCGGGACCCATAGAACCCAGATCTAAATCCTTGGAGTCGATCACTCACAAGTCCACCAAAACTTGATTTTTGGATCACACTGATTCTTTTTCTGCTGCGAAGGACAATTACCCTACAAGCTCAGAACACTTCTTTCTGTAAAGGAGGTACCTAATATCTTAGATTGTCATTTGTCAACATACTGAGGTGCCCACACGAAACCCACCACCAAAACTACATAATTTGCCATAATCAACTCATAGACCCTTTACATGTTGATCCAGACTACTTCTTTCAGTAAAACAGAGGCCATTCCTAGTTAGCCCACCTGATATTTCTCTCATTCAGGCCCTAACTAACTAGCATTCGTTTCATGGCAAACTGTTTTTGTATCTTTCTCGCAATTTATTAGCAACAGATAGGGACTTTCCGCAAAAATAGAGCAGTTGTTGTCATCTCCTTTTAGATACTAAATAAATGGAGGATTTTCCTTTGCGAGTTGAACGGTTAAGATCCCAAAAATGAAACTTACCAACATTTTGCATTTAAATAAACTCTAATTTACAGACCTCCTAAACCATGTGAAGACGAAGATGCTCCAAATGGAAAAGCAAGAGACAATAAGAATAAAAAATCAACAAGACGAGACAAGGATTTGATAACTAGAGACACAAGTTGAAAGAGTCATATTAATGGGCTATGTTTCCTTAATTCGGGTTCCAATAAATACCGGGATAACCGGGGATTTCACTAACCTTGGATATGAGTACATTTATTCCGGCGTGTTTGTTATCCCAACCGAACTCATTAATGGTGTCTCCAGCCCTCAAAACCACCTCGTTCGTCACTATGTACTCTCGGTATTCGCGCCTCCTCGACGCCTTGTGCAGCCATGCCGCTGCCCATAGCAATTCATCCTAGAATATTAAACTACAAACGCTCAGTTGACTGTCAAATTTATCGCTAAATATCTTGAAAGTGTCGCCAAAACAACATCACGCAGCAGTCTAACTATACCTGGTAACCATTCACGGCACAGTAAAAGGGGCAAACGGCTGAGCGCAGGCCGGTGCTGTACGCGCCCCGGTACTTGTTAGCAAACTCGAAAACCTGCACACCCCGAGACAGTTAAACAAAAATGAAAGGAACAGCTTTTTCACGCAACGGTCAATTTTTCGGAGAGCGTGAAAAGGCTACAACACAACCATTATGGACCATTGTCACCTGACATGCCATGAGTCCACGGTAACCGAGGCCAGCCAACATTTGTACGGAGACTTACATATTATATACTAATCCTACTATGTTTTTTTTACTTTAATTCCCTTTCATGATGAAGCAAATCTAAGTCGTGGAAATGTATGAATCAGTTATCTAAGTAGTTTGTTCAAATACGTATAATGATAACGGCAAATGATTTCTGCATATTCCGAAACACATGTCAATAAGAAAAGCTCGAGTCTAAATCGCTGAAAATAACGTGTTTGATACTCTTTTGAAACTTTTAGCATTTAATGGGACCAGGATCATATATTATACATTATGCTGTAGTAAATATATACAAATAAATTTATTTTAACGATAGAAATTGGTGACAATCTTCTATTTCTAGAGGTTATAGCAAAAATACCGTAGAACCAAGAATCTTTATCCACCAAAGCGGCTCTCTCTTTCTTAAGCAAGACTACGAGCCAAAATAAAGTTAACCCACCAAAAGAAAAGTTTATGCCAATGAGAGACATCTATAATTCGTTGGAAAATGTGTAAGGCGTGTATACACTCCACATTACACAGTATGCATGCCTACCTACATGCATAAAAGAAGAAAGTAGGTAACTGAACAGTAGTGTGTGAGGGCAACGTACTCTAACGGCACGATCAACGAGGAGGCGGGAGTAGGCCGGGTCACGTGACCGGAACACGATGGAACCGGCGGCCAGGGCGGCGGCGGTCTCGCCGGCCACGTCGGACCCGGGGTGGTCCTTGTCCACCCTGTACGCCGTCCTCAGCGTGTCCATGTCCTCCGGCCTCTCCCAGCAGTTGTGGTCGGAAAACGCGTCGCCCACCTGAACGTACACCGTATCCGGCACCGCCGTCGCCTTCAGAAGGTAGTCCGTCCCCCACCTGACCGCCTTTAAGGCGTTTCCCAGCTCCGGCCCCATGTTCCGGCCAAAGTCTATCACACTCCAGGCTAGCAGCGTCGTCGTGAATGCCATCGGAAAGCCGAACTTTATGTTGTCTCCGGCGTCGTAGTAACCTCCGGTCAAGTCCACCTGATCACATGCGTTAAAAATTACATTCGTTAGACGGGAAGATTTGGACGGCGACCAGCCATGGACTACAACCATCCGGTGACGATCACTCATTGCTAGGTCAGGTTAGTGGCATAAACTTAACGAAGGTAAAAAAAAATGCTATCAACATTTCGCAATGCTATCAAAAATTGCTATCCTCCGAAGTTGTAAGATTAAGGAATAAACTAGAGGAGCGGGAGGAGGGAATTTACTCCGGCGGTGGCGCCATCCCGCAATGCTGAGTCTCTGCGCCACTTAACGCGTTGATCAGCCGGAAGTTTGCCGGAACGTTGGCCTTCGAAGAAGAGGATGCTCTTTCTGAGGGCGTCGGAGTAGTCATGGCCGCCGCCTCCGGCCGCGGCGGAGAGTAGGGCGAGGAAGAGGAGCGAAACGAGGGAAAATGACGGCAAATTCGCTGGGAAAGGGGAGGATTTTCGCGCCATTTTTAGCTGCTATTTTCTCGGGGACAAAGGCAAGGAATAACGAGGGGAATCGTCGTCGTTATTTTATAGAGGGGGGGGGGGGAGAAGAATATTGGTTTCATTGGATTCTCGGGCGATGCCCAATGGGGAGAGGACACGTGGGAGGATGTTGAGTGCGTGGAGTGTGGATATCGATGAAGGGGAGGTTGACCGGTTCGGTGAAGGTTTTGACCGGCCGGTCTGGATCAGTATTCGGCTGCAGACCGTTGATGGGGTTATGTGACCGTTGGGGCAGTTTGGGACTGTGTGTGTGTTAATGGCAGTCGGTGGGGCATGGGCGTGTGAATTTTGTGATGATGTGGGGCCGAGGAGGAAGGGGGTCCTTCACCGTCATTTGATGGTAAACACGTGGAGGCCTAAACTCTGAACTGGTTCGACTCCTTCTCGACTCGATGGCTTTGAGTGAGTTCGGTTCTAGGATTCAGAGGTGGTTCTTGATTGTTATTACAATATAGAACTTTAATTAAGAATGTTTAATTCGAACCCAATTGTATCCAACCGTGTATAAACACAAGATAATTGGCTGTGAGTGAAAGAATTTCTTCCTCTTGAAATTTTATATAGTCAGTTATATGACCTTCAATATTCTTGAATTAGAAAAACTTAAATCTTAGTTTAAACGAGAGATGCAAGTCGAATACATGATTCGATTCCTTGTTAGATAAACATCAAAAGTTCCTCTTGGTACAGCTCTTAAAATGGCCCAAATGCGGTCAAACAATGTAGTTAAAGTCGGCAAAAGTGTTCACCCAAGCTCTGGCCCTGATTCCGAGGGACTTCGAAATCTATTTTTTCATTCCAAAGTTGTGTTTGTGTCCTTACAGGCATAATTCTCCTCAATGTCTTTCCAACATACTTAGATCACCTCAACGTGACTTTCATATGACAAAGTTATGTCAATTTCAGCTAAATGACACTACGATAAAAGTCAAAACTTGTTCAAAATGTGAAAAGTACTTGTGTTGCTCCTAGAAGTCTTAAACAAACTTAATTGAGATAGTCCATTAACATAATATATGCGGCATTAATGGACTCTCCTTCATTCTAAGTAAAAAACTATTTCTCTCCCAAGCCTAAGATTACAAATGTTCTACCACATTATTCAAGTCAACTTGGTTCCTAAACCCATAGTGTTCACATTGCTACAAATTCACTTATAGAGAGTTTTGGATGAGGTAATTGAACTGAAGATTTTATTTTTATTGAGGATTTAAAAATACATCACACCAAATTTCTTATTTAGATTATGATAAGATGAATTTACCAATTTTTAGGATAGATTTGAAAAAGAAAAAATTGGTGTGCTAAAATTTTCTGTAGAAATAACTAGTCAAGACTAGTTATTGGCAAATCCTTTCCACAAATGTAGGGAGAAAGTGATTTTTTTTTTTTTTTTTGTTTCTATCATTTTAGCTACCTTCTTCTAGTTAAAAAGGAAGCTCTCTCTCGTTGGTTGGTATCCATAGAGCATCAAATTATTATTTGGGTTCAGTTTTTCCAATGAAAATACTCGCTTCTTCAAAACCGCCCAAACATTAAATTTGCAATTTCATAAATTTGTAAATCAGCAAATTTAAAAATGAATGGATTTTGTAATGTAAAGTACTTTAAAAATCTCTATTGAATTGGCGATTTCACTTGTATTGAACTGGCAGAAATTGTTTGCTGGCAAAATTATCATCAAGTTGTGGACAGATTTAGGCTAGGTTTAGATATTAAAACTCATCTCAAACTAAAATTTCTATATGGGATTTAAACAAGGATTAAATATAAGCTCCATCTTTGGCGAAAGAGGTCAAATTTCAGCGGTGGTGATGGCTTCAATAATGATCTTACCGGGGAAGTGAGTCATAACATAGGGTTTCATAAAAGGGCATAAGATGTTAGGATGGATTGTCCACAGTGTGAATGGCGGCTGCGGCACAAGAAGGAGATGTTTGTTGGTGGCGTTGGGTGTCACCGCGAGGGTGCCATGGTGGTGGGCCATGGTGGATATGGTGGTAGTGCCATGGTTGGTCAATAGAGAAAATAGGAAATAAAATTAGGGTTTAATTTTGTTATTCTGAATTTTTTTTCTATACAGTACACATGTAGTATTGGCATTTTAAAAACACGCAGTGATGACATCAGAAAAAAAAGAAAAGTACACTTTTGTAACGGATTCATGGTGGATGGACACAACTATTACTTTTCAGCATTTGTGGTCACGGTCTGTTATCTTTTAAAACTTAGTGTCTTTGACCGTAATCTACCATAACCTTAGGGACATGGGTGTAATTGACCCTAAAAATAGCTTAATTTAATTAATCAAGTCAAATTCAATTAAGTCTAATCCAGTTAGAATCTAGCCCAACCAATGGTCCAGTCCGTCAAAGTCAAGTTGGTTTTACAAGAACCCCAATTAAGAGATCTTGACTTAAATTAGAAGACTCGGAATGAATTTGTGATCGATCCCCAATCTATTTAATTTGGATGTGACTTGCAAATAATTCCCAAAATCTGGTGCATCCCATTTTTTTGTTGTTGCCGAATTCAGGGTAATTCATTTATGCAACTCTGGAAAAGATTTAAATTAGTTAAAAGGTGCACAGGCCAGTAAGTTGATTCTTTTCTGATCATTGATGTAAACCATATATTCTTCTATCTCAGAGATTCTAGACTAGAGAAAAGTCCTCTTTACCATTTTTTTTTATTTCAGACCATTATAAACTGATTCCTTGAACTAAAGAACAAGGGGTTGCCTTTTCTCTCTAGAAATCTTATGCCTTTATGTGTATGGAGAATTCTACAATATTATTCTCATTTCCTTAGTCTACACTCAACGTGGATTCATCCCGACATTATTCTCGAGTCGTCTAAGCAAGTTCCTTCTCGTAGTAATTTTACACTGCTTTTAGAGATTAGGAGAGTCTAGATTGTCTCCCCACCTAGCGACCATATCTCCGGCAAACGTTCAAAAAAATGCAGTAACATTTTCAAATTTGTTTTTTTACATTTAGGAAGAGTTGTGTTCAAGACCGAGATCTAGGTAACCTCCAGTTGGATCCAGTCAAACTATAATACTTTTGATTTCGGCTTGTCCGACCGGATACGTAACCAATATGACCCGTTGTCGAATTCAAACCAAGCTAGGTTAATTTAGATTGTCTTTTTAATATTCGTTTCAGGACAAAGATCTTGAGATCACATAAAAATAATTTAGAGACCAATTTACAGTATAGCGGATGCCCAGCCGTTTTCCGCTTAATAACTTAGGTCAGAAGCTTAAATTGGATAATTCAGAGTCAAATTACGGTTTCTTGTTTATCCTCATTAATTACTAAATTAATCCTAAAAATAGAATGACAACTCGAGTTAGACCTTCCCAGATCTAAACTTTCAGAGTAGTTCGCCACAGCAGACCTTGGCTGACGATTCTGCCTCTAATGGTTTTGTCTACAAAGTTTAAAATTTGGACGGAAGTACCTACTAAAGGCAAATTAATTAGAATATCCAGACCCTGACATGTAAAGATCGAAAAGTTGGGTCCTCAGGTGAGATTTTCATATACTTTCAAGATACTAATCAAGTGCATTTAAGAGTGTCAGTAGTGGTAAGAGGAGAACAATTATGGTTGTGTAGTGGTGAGGTTGGAGGTTTTGTTGACGAACGTGGTGGTTGGCTGATAATCTATCTTGAGATCGAGTGGTATAACAATTATTTGGGTTAAATACACGTAAGTACCCTGAAACTACCACAAAGTCTCACTTAAGGGTCCCAAAGTTTAATTTTTACACATAAAGGCCTGAAACTACAAATTTTCAAGAAGTGAGTACATCCATCCACTTTCTTAACGATCCAAGCTTTTCCGTCAGCGACATTTTTAGGTTTCCATATTTGGGTGTTTCAAAAGTCGCACACTCACGACCAACATTGCCGGCAACACCGTCCGGCTACCACCCGGCAACTGTCCCTGCCATCGCTCCCCCATCACCACGATCCACCACCGACCGGCGACCAACACCGCTCCCCCATCACCACGATCCACCCACAACCAATACCGCTCCCCCATCACCATGATCCACCGTCGACCAAAACCGTCCGGGGACCCCGTCGGCAGTGGCCCTGGCACCGCTATCCCCATTACCACGACTAACCGCCGGCCACAACCACAGGGGCACACTTTCGACCGCCGGCCACCACCAATCATGCCAACCCACCAATAGCCACCGTCGGCGAACTAAATCAATCCAGATCCCGGTAAACCCACGACCACCAACCGCCACAGATCCTTACCGGCAAACCCACGACCACCCAAAACCTTACATGCAATCCCACGACCACGACCATCAAAACCTTACCTGCAATCCGATTCTTTATTGTTCCACCGCCGGCGAGACCCTCCGGTAACGACCACCAGCTGCTCAACACCCTCCGGCAAATACCACCCACTGCTCGCCGCCGGTTCGAATCCTACTCCAATTCTGTCCGTTTTTCGCGATCTCCTTTGGCAAATCCAACTCTTGTGTACTAAAGACCCACCTGAAACAAACTCACTCTTTCTCACCGTCTCTTTGTCTCACAATGAAACCCAAATATGAAAACCCAAAGATGCCCCTGACGGAAAATCTTGGATCGTTAAGAAAGTGGACGGATGTACTCACTTATTGAAAATTTGTAGTTTCAGGCCTTTATGTGTAAAAATTAAACTTTGGGACCCTTAAGTGAGACTTTGTGGTAGTTCCAGGGTACCTACGTGTATTTAACCCCAATTATCTTTAATTTAAATAAGTCAAATCCCATCTTTAACCGATTCCATTCTATTAAGACAAATCCAAACCTATATGATGTATAAAGGGAATAGACACTACAAGAAAATCGACTTTTAGCGACGGAAATTTCCGTCGTTAAAAGTCGATATTCCGTCGAAAAAAAACTTTTAGCGACGGACTGTCCGTCGCTAAAAATCCGTGGGTGAAAACCCCGTTACTAAAAGATTAGCGACGGAATTTCGTAATCCGTCGGTAAAAAATTAATATTAACGACGAAATTAATTATTTTTTGTGACGGAATTTTCTGGGTATTTTTTTTTACGATCGATGGAATTATTTTTAGTGACGGAATTAATCAATCTACACATCAACAACATCCATTGACTGAAACTCTTCAGTCTACCCAAGACCCACAAAGCGATGGTCGGCGACAGTGGGGACCGATCGGTGGCGTCGGGGCACGGTGGTGACAAATCGGTGGCGTCGGGGCACCGTGGTGACAGATTGGTGGCGTCGGAGCAAGGTGGTGACAGATCGGTGGCGTCGGGGAACGGTGGTGACAGATCGGTGGCGTCGGGGCACGGTGGTGACAGATCGGTGGCGTCGGGGAACGGTGGTGACAGATCGGTGGCGTCGGGGCACGGTGGTGACAGGTCGGTGGCGACCGGTGACGATGGTGACATGACGACGACGTGAGAGAGACCGACCGGCAGCGGCGGAGATGCGGTAGATCGAAAGTGACTAGCCACCGCGGAGATGTGGGTTGAGTAGAGTGGTCGTGAGTCGTGGCTTACTGATTTTGGTAGATCTGTGAGAAAGAGAGAGATTTGAGAGAAGGAGGCTGTGAGATTTGAGAGGAGGCAGGTGAAAAGAAGAGAAATGTAACCCTAAAATTCACATATATATAGACAAATAACCGGGTAAACCCTAAAAGGCCGTCTTTAGCAACGGACTTTTAGAGACGGAACATCCGTCGCTAAAAGGCACTTTTAGCGACGGATTTAGTTCCGTCCCTAAAAATCCGTCGCTAAAAGGTCATTTTCTTGTAGTGAGACATTTTGGTGTAACATTTCTTTTGGTATTCATAACTACCTATCTAAAATTATGACACTCGGCATCCTGAGAAATTTTCTGAAAAGGGACACAAAATAAAATAGTAAATAGTAAATAATTACCTATATGGATATGCTTGGTTTTCACAATTCAGAAAATCATTCAATAACGTAGTTAAAAATAAGGGTTAATTACAAAACTGTCCCATGAGGTTTACACGTTTTTGCACTTTGCCCCCCGTGTTTACAACTTTTGCAATAATGTCCCTTGAGGTTGACAAAACCGTTGCAAATAGGTCCAAAATTGGACGTCCGTCCAATTTTGGACATTAAATGATCATGTGCGGTGCACATGCCATTTTGGCATGGGCAAATTTGTAATTTGCCTACCCATCTTCCCCATGTCTATCAACTGAGTCTCTCTGAGTGAACTCGGTCTCTCAGCTGAGTTTTCAGCCCAGGTGGTGATGAGTGGCCTCGAATGCCAACCTAGCATGAGACACCCATCATGCTCCTCCACCCTGTACCCATCCCCACCGGCAAAGAGGGCCAGCAACATGCTAGCCTGCTTGAATGCGTTGGAGCCCAGATGGACAGACCCGAACCCGTTCGAGTCGAGCAGAGCCCTCCACTGAGCCAGGCTCTCGTGCCGCTCAACCCGATCCACCTCTTCGCATGCCACCAAGTTGCAGATCTGCCTCCCCAGATACACCTCGGACATCACCTTGTCCTGGCTGGTCCACCTCTTCGCACGCCACCAAGTTGCAGATCTGCCTCCCCAGATACACGTCGGACATCACCTTGTCCTGGCTGCTCACTGTTGACCCACCATCCCCACCACCACTGCCACCCCACCTCCACAACCCTCCAGCGAGTCAAACAGGGTCAAGTAATAATGTAACGACTTGGTAAACCGGTCCAAGAACACCGGCCCGTTATGGTTAGACTCATGCTCAACCATAGTCAAGATCTCTGGCTTCATTTCCTTCACAGAAAATAACACCTTCTCAATCGCAACAGGTCAAGCTAACAAAGGGTGCAACTCGAAAACCGAGTTAATGGCCATAACTTCATCTTCTCTGAGGTCAAGCCATAACTTCATCTTCTCTGAGGTCAAGCATAGAGAGAGAGAGAGAGAGAGAGAGAGAGAGAGAGAGACTATACAATACGCTATACAAATAACTTGAGCATGAGGCTCTGTAACAACTCTAAGTTACAAAAAGCATATTTTCTGATATGAACGCTGAGAGCCCATCTCGTTTTAGTCCGATTCTGTATTTGTTGCATCCGATGACCATGAGAGAGTGTTTCCTTTTCCATTCTTCTCTGCTACAAAAGCTGATCCTGGTTTTCGTTTGAATTTGACGGGATAGAAACATGAGGTTTTACTTGCTTGAGGTGGAGGAGCTGTGAGGGCATACGTAAGCCTTGATGATGGGTTCTCAATTAGACAAGTGGGGAAGATGGGTAGGCAAATTACAAATTTGCCCATGCCAAAATGGCATGTGCACCGCACATGATCATTTAACGTCCAAAATTGGACGGACGTCCAATTTTGGACCTATTTGCAACGGTTTTGTCAACCTCGAGGGACATTATTGCAAAAGTTGTAAACACGGGGGGCAAAGTGCAAAAACGTGTAAACCTCAGGGGATAATTTTGTAATTAACCCTAAAAATAACTTTAAAGGCCAAACTTAATTATAAAAATATCATATTGCTAACTTTATATTTCCAGACATGTCGTGTGTACCATACAAACTAATATATATTGCTTATAAAGGAACTTGCCTTTTTGGTGTTACATAACTTATACCTATGTCACTTGGCATTATAAAAAAATTATTAAACAATGACACAATATGAAGACCTAAAATAGTAAATAATTATCTATAAGGAAATGTTTGATCTTCATAATTTGTAATTTATGCTAAATCACATGTGCCACAGTGAGTAGTCTATATCTGTCTATATTACATATAAAGAGAATGACCATTTTGGTGTAAGACCCATTTTTGGTATTACATAACTATCTACCAGAATAGTGACACTAACGATATAAAATAAAATTAGTAAATAACTACCTTTAGGACATTTTGGTTCTACATTTCAAAACACTTCATATATCATGCTTAATTTTTTAATAAATTTTAATTCAACAGCTTTATTTTTACACTGCGCATCGCGTGTGACACAAAATACTAATTTAAAAAACTAAAATTTCCCTTTAAGTTAAAGCCCCGAAATGTGTTGTTATCTCCTGGGATTCATAATACACCATCACTGTAGAGTTCACCCTACATATAAATATTCAGGAAAGAGCTTGATGCTATATTTGTATTTCCTATTTCCTATTTAATGTTAACATGTTATCAGCATGACAACTCGGTTATTCTAAATATTAAGTAATATTCATTTGGATGTCACTTGAAAATATAAAGCAAATTTGCGAATGAAGTTCAGTTGCTTGCAACCAGCTTAGCTCGAGCTGGACTCTACGCAAGCCCACACTCAGCAAAAGACAGAAGTTGGACCAAGTGCCTCATAAGTTATTGGGCCGGTTTCCCCATTTCATTGCCAACAATCTGGTTAGAGTTCAGGTGGTCAATCCACTTTTAACAACTGTGTTGTGTTTTGACTTTTGACACAAACTCTGTCACGAGTTAACCCAAAGAAGAAAAACAGACGCAGCAACACGACCAATCGATATCGGGATTAATTTTACGCTACACTCTATACTTAGGGGTATCAATTAAGATCCAAACCCATTTACCCGCCCAAATCCGCCCACTTAAAACTTACCCAAACCCACCCATTTAATAATTGGGTCTTAAATGGGTCACTAATTATACAACACAATAACCCATAAATTTAAGTGGGTTATAAATGGGTGCCCGTTTAACCGTTACGTCAAATAATTATTTCCAGTTAATGTTTTAAAAATCCAACTAATTTCACAAATCCCGTTGAACCACCCAACGACCACCGATCACCACCCAAAGACCGCCGAGCACCATCCAAAGGTCGCATCCGGTCGAACCACCATACAGAGACCACCCACCCAACGACCGCCGACAACCACCCACCATCCAAAAGTCGCATCCCGTCAAACCACCATACAGAGACCACCCAACGACCGCCGAACACCACCCAAAGACAGCTGACCACCATCCAAAGGTCGCCGACCACCGCCCAACGACCGATGACTGCCGACTTTAAAAAATCTACAACCACCAGATAACCATCGCACCACCACCCAGAAACCAACAACTATCACCTCTATAAAAATCTCAGCACCGCCCACACACCTACCAACAAACACCACCCCAAAACCACACCATCGCAGTAACGCCCTCAACCAGAACCCAACACCACAACCATCGCAGAACGACCCCCAACCAAGAACAACCACCAGAGGATCTCAATAGAGATCAAATTAATCTCTTCAGATCTAAGGAAGGCTGAAGTGGAACCACTGGCATATCGCGATCTCATCTTTGGATACCCTCCATTGTCCATCGTGGTTGCTATTAATTAGAGTTTTGTGATGGTGGCCGTGTTAATGGGACGGTGGTTTATGGTACTGGTGGAATCCGTGGATGAAGACGGGGAAGGAGAGAGAGAGAGAGAGGGGTGAATGTCTGCTAAAAATGAATAACGGGTTAAAAATGAGCAAATGGTTTATGACCCAGTCAAATGGGTCACTTTAAGGTTGGTGGGTGAAACCAACCCACTTAGTGAGATGATCCAATTAACCCATTAATAAATGGGTCAAATGGGTCAGTTACCCATTTATGCCCAACCCATTTAACTTACACCCAAACCCAACCCACCCACCCACCTTGCCACCCTTACCTATACTTAGGGCTCAGTTGCACCCAGTACCCTGTAGTTCTAATTTTGGCACCCAGCACCAAAATCTTTAAAATCTTGATATTCAGCACCAAATGACGGTCAAACTGGCCTTTGACCATACGTCTATTACTTTTTAAGGGGCAAAATGGTCTTTTTACCTGTTATATCCACCTTTCGTCCACATCAACTCCAAATGGCCCCAATAATTAACATTAGACCCTCCACGTCATTTCCTCACCCTTTTTCTCTCCCAAACTATTCATCTTCCCAACCAATATCGAAACGCGCGGCCACCTCCTCTGACTGAAACCACTGCCTGACTAGCCATCGCCTCTGACCGAAGCCACTGCCGGGTGTGCCACCATCCCCGCCACCACTCTCCCCATCATGACGACCCACCACAGTCGGCCACTCACGACCAGCCATAACTACACACAACCACCAATCCCGAAACCCACGGCACCCCCTCCGATTGAATCGCGGCCACCAACGCCTATCGTTGATGACCGCTGCCTCTGCCACAAATCCTTCATCCACAACCACCAATCCCTCCCTCATCCACGGTCACCACCTCAAATCAAACGACGACCACCAATAACAGGCGTTCGACCAACAATGACCATTCAATGAGCCATTATCGCCTCCAATCGAACGACCATCAGACACCCCCCCTGCCTACCACCGTAATCACAACATACCCAATCACCCCATCTCCCCATCGATCTCCGGCGAGCCCAATCAGCCAATGCACAACATCATCACCACATAATCAGTGGTCCAAATCGAGGGTGAGAGTGACAGGTCAGGCTAGGTGAAGAGGGCGTGGGGCAACGCTAGACGCCAAAGACCACGGCGACGCGAGAGGTGGGTTCTTGGTGCACGGTGGTTGGGGTCACTGAGAGAAATAGAGAAGAGAGAGAGAGAAAATGGGGAAGAAAGAAATGACGTTGGGCTTATGCGTTTGGAGCTGACTAGGATTTCATGGATGAAAAGACCATTTTGCCCTTAAAAATTAACAGACGTCTAGTCAAAGGCCATTTTGACCGTCAATTGGTGCTAGATACCAAGTTTTTAAAATTTTTGGTGCTGGGTGCCAATTTTAGAACTACGGGGTGCTGGGTGCAACTGACCGGTGTAGCGTAAAATTAACCCTCGATATCGTGTATGGTAATTTTTGCTAAGGGATGTAGCTTCCTGAAATCAAGCTACACGTATAACACATTCAGCAACAACAATCAGTAATCAATATACATGGTCGATTCCGAGGCAAAAAAGTTACTCCGCATGGGTTGTCGTATGGAATACTTTTGGTACGATCCAAGACATAATTCATGCTTCCTCCGTTCCCAAAAAAAATTAATAACTTTTCAAATATTATGTAGTATTTTTTAATGGTTACGCTTTTTGTGCTTTTTTTTTTATTCTGTTTCTCTCTTCGGATTTAATTATCTATTAACTCATTTTCTCTCTCCTTGCTCACTTCCGTTCTCTCTCTCTCTCTCTCTCTCTCGGAGTAAAATAAGAAATGACTTACGTGTCAAGTCAAAATAGAGCGAGTGTTTTAGGACGAAAGAGTACAAGGCTGTGGCTTTTGACCAAGTGGAGCTCCAATAAAACCCCTGCTTTGCCATCCCTAGCTTTTGATTGGGAATGTTTTGATTCGACAATTATCCATTTCAGGACAACCGTCGGCACAATCCTGTGCTCTAACATGCCGTGCATCTTACTCGTCCAAATAGAGAGAGGAGGAGCCTACACTTTTGAGGCCACTAAATCCGGCCCTGAATTTCCTCTTTCAAGCACAGGGATCGGAATTCGGGAGCTTTTAAAATTTGAATCCAATGATTCCAATAGTCATGAGGCTAGCTTTACATTGGAGTCAATCACGGCTAGAGAATCTCAATAGATTTTCTCATCAACAATGCTACACACAACACGGAGACACTCATCATGCCCACTCCATTTTCTCCACGTTCTCGCATTTTTGCAAGAGTCAGTCGTACCAAAACCATTATATATATCGTTTCATATGGTGGCCGTTTGTTAATTTTAAATAGCGAAGTGCAAGAGACAGCTCAGTTGTTATTTACATTATGGGCGTTATGTTACTTATCGAGCTAAAAATGCGGAGTGCATTTGGATAGGGAAGAGCAGAAAAAAATAAAATTTGATGCACTCAACGTCAACTAGTTTTTTTTTCTTTTTTTTTCAATGGTTCGAATGTAATAATTTATACGGCTAATTGGTATGAGGATCAGAACCCATGATCTCAAAAATTAACCCACAAAATCTCTGTCATTTCTCAACGTTCACTAGTTTGAACGAGAATTTAGTTCAATTGCGTTTTTCGCAGCTAAATTTTTTTAGTGTAGCACTAATTAGAGTAACTTTCATTTATTTCTTTTATATTTGCACTCATGTCATTCTTTCATCATCAGATTTCTGAGGTTTGCAGAGTAAAAGAAAAATAGCACAAGTCGCTAGCTCTTGATTATGATCATATATCTAACTGGATGGCGATATGGCATGATTTGCGGTTCTTGTCATGTGTTAGTTAACTACTCATTCGTGCTTGCAGGCTAAATTTCAAACATCTTGGGACCATTAACCGGACTTTTTGCATGTGTTTATACCCCATCGCAAACCAGTAGGTTTCCAGGGAATGGATAGGGGAGGGTACGTCGCTTTAAGGAGGTTGACTTGCCCATGATCGACCTATTGTTTGATACGCAAGCAAGCTAGAGACGTACAAGAAACCATGGTGTGATGTTTTCCAAATGCGACCCGGATCATTGGTTCAGATTCAATTAAATTCAAGAGTTATTGAGACATTGATTTTTTCTTATACAGGGTACTCCTTTGGTGTACGTCATAGGTCAAAGTTTTTCATATAGATAAGAAAGCTGACTTTTGTATAGACTTCATGGCAAAGCAGACATGTAATCGACAACAAAGATAATAGTTGTGGAATTATGAGCGGATTTTTTGTGTGTGTCTAATCTCTTGTATATATATGATTGTGGAAGTGTCATCTCACAATGTATAATTCAAAAGAATGTTGAATAACTACTTATCCTGGTTTTCGAAAAAAGAAGGAAATATATCACTTGAAAAGAGAATCTGTCTTTTCTCTTTTTTCTTTTTCTTTTCTTTTTTCTGACAAGTGACAATCTAAAGAGTGAGTAACTAAAACAGCTAAGCCATAAAGAAGTAAAAACGGTTATCACTGACAGCTAAGAAAAACATACCGCAAACGAATATCGAGTCGACAAGATTAGAAGACTCAAAACATTAGAGAAAAATCTGATGCACCGCAGAATACATGTATAGGATATGTATAAAACAAACTACATTGGATTGCTCGACTACGTGCCTATTTGGATGACTCTTTTGGGCAAATATTTCCTCACAATATAACAAAACGTTCTAACGCTTTTGGGCAAATGTTTCCTCACAATATAACATAACGTTCTGACGCTCCACTACCCAAATGATTGTCACTTTCCGTATCAACTATATATTGTCTAGCATCTAAAAGTATAAAATCCAACTGAGTTTCACAATATTAATGATAGTTAACACAGAAACAGAAAGAAAAAGCAAAATACATACACTTATTCTATTTTGTGATGTTCTTCCGACTGTCCCATACAAGTTTGATACATCAACTCTATACAACTTCAACGTTGTGCAGACCGGGGGGGGGGGGGGAATCAATTTACAGTCATTTGAAAAAAGAAAAAGAAAACCTTTTGGGTGTGTGTAGGACCGACATGCTGTTAAAGGCACACCAAGGATTGCAAGCGTGCTGTTGGCAAGAGGAGAGTGGGAATATTAGTTATGTTCTCCACTTCCCTTCACCTCCTCAAAATTATGTGATCATGGTCGTCTCCTCAGCTATCCATGGTCGAGTGGGCCTACAACCTGCTACATGCACCGTCCGATGCAGTGGAGTGACCACATTAAGGTGTGACACAGATGCAGTGAATGACTGCATATTCTAGTTTGAGGTAGTTGTAATAATTGCATATTCCAGTGGAGCGTGTGAATGTCCAACCCGACCGTTAAGTTATTTCCTCTGACATAAGGGGCGGGCGGCCGCAACGCCACTAACAGCCGCCACTGGACATCCAGTGTGCATGGTTTCTTAAGAGATACGCCAGCACAAAAGGAATGGCCACTCAATGTCCAAACTGACCGGAGGTATCTTCCGATTCCGAACTTATATATATATAATTTTTTTTTAAAAAATAAAAAAATAGAAAAATGATTCTATTAACAAAACAAGGGCCAAGAATTAATATAGACAAATAAAACATTAACACCGCTCCAGACACAAATGGAAGACTGACATCTTCAACACTCCACCCAACAATAACAATAATGTACAGTACGACCAGTAATAGACGGTTTCAATCCTCTAACTAAATTCAACGCTCTGTGACAATTTACGGATTACCTCTTGACGAAGCAAAAACAATGACTTTGATACAAAGCTGACCCTTTAAGTGCCAAAAAGAGATGTAGTGGACAATAGATCTAGGCGGATACTACCTCTTGTCATGGACAAACTTCCTGCAAAATCTGTAACTCAAGCCACTCCTGCAAAGCAAGTATGCACCATGCATGTCATTGCAAATACAGCAACCTACATATGGTTGCCATACAAACTCTCGACGAACAACTAAACACCAAAAACACCTCACTTACGTTTGGTCACATGCAAAAATATTTTTTTCCAACAAGGATTAGGTCAAATAACAATAATGACATGATAAACTTGGAGTCTCACCGTACTCAATTACAATGAAGCCTGTTTATGGTGCTGTTTTTGTTTTCGGTTCCGATCAACGTGACTGATATCCTACCTGATGATGGTAGAGTTTTTTATTTTATTTTGCGATTCGCATATTTTAATTGCTTAATTATAAGTTTGTAACTTGTTCAACTGATAAAAAAGAATACTCAGTTAGAAGCAAAAAACCGCCAATCAATGTTGACAATGCCCAGCACGCGAAAAGAATGAGGGATTTCCCCAAGTACTTTGGACTGCGAGTACTTCTTTTGCTTCTCCTTTTAAACGTAGTGACTTTGTTAGGTACGATTAGGTTGCAAGTAAAAAAGAGCTTCTTATGAACAAGTTCCTAATTTGTTTAATAAAAGCTCGTTGGTGATTATTTATTAAACCAGGGGAGCGAGCTTGAACAAAAAAAATCAAGCTCGTTCATGAACAACCGAAATTGTAACTGTACAAGCTAGTTTATTATAAGCCAATAATATGATAAGCCCAATTATTTATATAAGCCCAATTTAGATAGTCCAAACCAATAATAAACATAAATCCAAATATTGCTTGTTTTAGGCAATATATAAATGTGGACTATTTCTACAAACTTTGCTCAATATTGTGGAGGCAACCTACCAATTTCTTCCGCCTTTCAACATCCTTCAAAAGACATGCAACATCAGTGTTCATCATATATATATATTTTTTTTTGGCCGACAAGAATAACGAAAATAATTGACTCCTAATGCAAACATAAAGCTCGTGAGCCAAAAAGATGCGGAGCTAGTCTTGGCCTACTGCTGAGAGATTAGGATGGCCCATGGCATACTTTCTCGTGTGGTGTCCCAAGTTAGTAGCTGGTGTTGCAAGAAACTCCTCGCCGCCTTGTTTGGACTCATCAGGGTTTCAACTCTCGATAACAGTCTTTTAGAGTTATCAAAACAACATAAATCCTTCAAAATTATCAAAATATCGTACCCGACAAAGTTGATTGGTTTATTTCTCTAGATCAACCATCCACTCCATATCGCAAGCACACAATCATATCAGCATGTGAGAGAGATAAGAGAGGGAAAAGTCATTTTCTAATCCAGAGGGTATAAAGGTAAATCACGCTCTAAGCTGGTTAGCTACTTAAACCCTCATCACCTCCACATTGCCTCCAAACAAGAAATCTCCACAAAACTCAAATACTTTCAGCTTTCAAGCATCACAAAACAACATGAAACTCCACCGCCCACCTTCCCTGCCACTCCTCCTCCTAGCCACCATGCTCCTCCACCTCTCCGACACAGCCTTCGCTACAGCCGCCGCCACCGTCCCGACCGCCAATAACACCGATTTCATCCGCACGAGCTGTGGCACAACCCTGTACCCGAAGCTGTGCTACACCTCTCTCTCCTGCTACGCCAACGTAGTCCAGCAAGACCCGGCCCTGCTCGCACGCGTGGCCATCGGCGTGAGCCTCTCCAAGGCGCGGCGCATGGCGAACTACGTGTCCAACCTCTCCCGCCAGGCCGACTACGGCTCCGACCACCGCGCCGCCTCCGCCCTGCACGACTGCTACAGCGTGTTTGGCGACGCCGTCGACGGTATCACCGGTTCGCTGCAGCAGATGCGCCATCTGGGGGGGTCACCGGAGGCGCTTAGGTTTCAGCTGAGCAATGTGCAGACGTACATGAGCGCGGCGCTAACGAACGAGGACACTTGTACGGACGGATTTGACGATGTGCCGGACAGTCCCGTGAAGTCGGACGTGTCCGGTAGGGTTGTGAAGGTGAAGAAGGTGACTAGCAATGCGCTGGCGCTGGTTAATAGCTATGCTGCCAAGGTGACCACCCCTTGATGGAGCGGTTTCGATAATTACGAGTTATATTATTACTAAGTTAGCTAACGTAATATATACTTAAGATAGCACAAAAGACGGGTTAGTGAATTTGTTTCCTATTATGTGTGTGTCCTGCCTTCTTTCGTGAATGAAGGAAAAGAAAGAAGGGGTAGATATCTTTTCATGAATATTGTAACATGAATTCTGAATGTATGTTTATTTTTTAACATAAATTATACGATGTTAAAGCATAAAGTGTGCATCAATTAAAGCATGTCTAAAGCTATTTTGTGTTTTTAATTTGTAGTGGTAAAAAATCATATTTACTTTGACTATATCATGACGCTTGAACAAATTGTGGTAACCCCCGTAACGTCAAGTCCTCCAAAGTTAAAAGAAAAAGGCCACGATTGATTCTAAGTCAGACTCGCACCTATGCTCAATATCAAGTTCGTGGTCTTCTTCTTCTAGGATAAAAAAATATCCTCTGTTGTACGGTATCTCAGATGTAACAGTTTTAGAAATAAAATATTAACAGTCAAAGTGCTTTGTGCTATTGCTAAGATTTATAATGACAATCATTTATTATTAAAATGCAGTTTGCGATATCATTTTAGTACAACAGAGATACTGTACAGCTCGAAGATCCTATTCCCTTTCTCCATGTCTTTTAGCAAGGAATTCGAATCCTGAAGAAGTACGTATACATCTGCAAACTACAAGTATCCTTTGTATACAAATAGTACGATAGAGGTGGTTTAGAAGAATTTTAGTATACATCTGCAAACTACACGTATCCTTTGTATTCCAATAGTACGATAAAGGTGGTTTAAGAATTTGTGTGTGCCATGTGGTGAAAGGTAAGACAAGTGTGAAATGAAGAAAAGCCACGACGCCACTTTCAGTTTATGTTGTAATATTATTACCTTAATTGCGACTGGAATATTACAGTATTACCTTTGTATTCTAACTCGTGCTGTAATATTATTACCTTAATTGCGACAGAAATCACTTCACTACCGGTCAAGAAAGTGCGACCACCAATTTTGTTCCAAAGTTGGTTTGGTTCCCATTCAACCACCATGTGCTAGGGCTAGCATATTCTTAACCAATCAGAGGCTAAATCCGTTCCGAATTTGAGGGAAAACATTGATTTAGGTGAACTTTTGTGAGTTAAATTCAATGCAACGAACAAACTAAAGTGGCCAAAGGTACTTAAAAATTTAGAACAAAAGCAAAAAACTTCTAATTATGATGTTCTTCTTTCCCTGTGTTTATCATGTATGAACATGGAGGCATACATGATGGAGATAGAGGTAGCTTTAGAAATCCTGCCTATGGCAATGATGCTTCATTTGAAAATGTTGGCTGCGAGAGATTTCTGCTTTATGTTTTTTAATTCCTTGACAGTGGTACAATTTGGTTTATCTGCTTTTGGCTTGAATTATACTTCAATTAAAAGATGGCCTCCATCTCTATAAATGTTGTATGTGTTCAATGTGTAGGTTACCGCAAATTGGAGTAAGTCTAGGGAGTCAATAACAAGCCTGCACCATGGTGTGGCTGCAGGTAACCTTGTGTTTGGGGTGGGGGGCTGAGAGCGACGGAGTTCCTACCCTCGGTCACAGTTGCCTCTCCCTCGTCCTAGTACATTGGTTTCCCTAGAATCCTATGTCATCTTTAAGAAACCTTTAGGGGACGTCTGCATCCAAAATGTAAATCCTTAAAGCAGTGTTCATACTTATTGCATTGTGCACCATCCCCAACACAGTACTAATGCAAGTGACAACTTAGTCATCAAATGTAAAAAGGGCATGGCCCCCTTTGGTAACAACATAATTGTTTGACATTTTGAGGATAACAATAACATGTTATGGTTAACATTATTGACGCAAACCATGAACGTACGAAATAAGTCCACAAGTACTTCATTATCCGATCATACTTTTTGTTACCATTAATTGTTTTCCTCAAAAGTTTCTTCGCAAACAATATTTGCGGTTTTGAATATTGGAGTATTTACGGCCCTTAAGATACTATGCAGTAGCTAAACCTGTATTACACGCTCGATGAAGATGATGCAAGTAGCACACAATCGTTTGCGTGAGACCCATTCATTGTCTCATGGAAACCTGTTTGTTTGCATTGCTTTTATTACGTGCACGCGTGCTATGTTCGGCATGCAAACTGGTTGACTGTCATGAAATTCTTGAACTTTCAGATTTAAGACGAATAGCGAGGTTTTTTTATTGGTTTGGTACCAAATCATTTTTCTTATAAGAATATACCGTACGATGACATGTTATAACAAAGAATAATGTTGTAGGAGATGAGTATTGAGTACCCATTACGAATAGTTGGAAAGGGCGTGTATTTTAATAATAGTTGCCTATCTTCTTGTTTATAAGATGCATGTGTAGGGACCATTTTAGCTAACATTTAGACAATTGTTGTCCAAATTATAAGGTCCAAAAATGCGTTGTCGATAGAAATTAGAGGCTTTTTAAATTGTGGAGGGACAGTATTGACACTAGCTCTTTTGAGGGAGTACAGTGAGTAAACAAAATCGTAACCTGTTGAGTTCAACTGAAACCAAAACGTGCCATCATATCTTTATGTCTTTCTTCTATCTTCTCTTTCTGTCAACTCTCTCTGATCACTAAATGCAGTAAACTGGCGTCCTGCTTGGCAGATATCCTCTCTTTGATTCGGCAGCGATTTGATGTGAATCTTGGGTTGAAACTACTAATGCGATTAGCCAATAATTTATAATAGGACTAATTACACCTATGTCTCTAAGGTTTTGGGATAATTACACGCGAGGACAATAGTTTGCAATAATTACATTTATGTTCGTTGACCAAAAAGAATGCAAAAATACTTAACGGTTTTGACAAAAAGACCTAATTGCCTATGAAATGCCATTCATTCCTCTCTGAAAATATATATGTTCTTTTTATCTTTTTTCTCTCCTCTCTCTCTCTCTCTCTCCCTCTCCCCCTCGACACAAGCATGCTCTGATACCAAATTAGGGCTCACCGTTCCTTTTCCAGTGCGCTGCAACTTTGGCCTGGCCCTTGGCGGTGCTATCGGTGGGCGAATGAAGTTGACAACGCCTTTATGGTGCGTCACGTCCACCACGGGTTCGGCGCCGCTGCAGCTGCCTTCTCCCGGGCCTCTTGCGGGACCAAGGACCAGAGGTGTTCGACGTTGACGACAGGGCAGTGGAACTTGTTGCGGAGGCGGTGGAAGTAGCCCATGCCGACCTTGCCGAAGTAGCCCGGATGGTTCTTGTCGAAGAGGATGCGGTGATGGTGCATACCACCGGCGTTTCTCCGCCCGTCGGGATGCTTCAGATCGAAGACGAACGCCTAAATTAATTTGCTGATTAAGAACATTTTGAAACCCTAATTTGTAGAGCATTTCAGAAAATTAAGAACCCTAATTTGCAGATTAATTTGCAAATTTGCAGATTTGTAGAACATTTTGAAATTTAATTTGCAGATTTAGAAAAATTAAGGTTGTGAACCCTAATTTGCAAATTAAGAACATTTTGAAACCCTAATTTGTAAATTGAGATAACTTTTAGGGTTTTGAAACCCTATTTTGCAGATTGAGATTGAAATAAATTAGGATTTTGAAACCGATTGAGAAATTGATGAAAAAGACAGTAGAGATTGGGAAGAAACCAAAACCCTAATCTTTAAATTAAGGTTTAAAATTTTATTCATTATATACAGTACAAGGGTAGTATTGTCATTTAAAAAATACGTATTGATGACATCATAAAAAAAAGTACACTTTTTGGACGGAACCCTGACGGAAGGACACGGGTGATACATTTTAAAAGTATTTGGTCACGGAATGTTACATTTTGAAACTTTGTGTCCTTGACTGTAATTACCCCCTAACCTCAGAGACATATGTGTAATTAGCCTTTTATAATATCGCATGGTAGTTGTGTGATTGGCAAATGGTGCTAATATGATACCATTGGCTTTGGCTACGTGGGGTGGACTGTGAATGCCTTATTCACGAGGATAATTGTCCAAAATGATACGATAATACTTGGACAAGATGGTAATGAGAGCGATGGATAATTATTTGTAAAGGTAGTTTAAGTTTTGGAATTTCTTCCTAGTACAACAGTATGAACATGCATGAGAGAGAGAGAGAGAGAGAGAGAGAGAGAGAGAGAGAGAGAGAGAGAGAGAGAGACTGTAATTCAAAAGTTCATGGATGGGAAGAACATGAAAACCTCTGGACTCGGGATTTTTCATGTGGTTTAATATATAAGTATATGTGGGAAAATCAGCGCATTTTCTTATAGATCATGATTCAGATATTTCTAGTACTTAGATGAAAGAGTTCAGTATCTCAAACAACATAACATTTGGTAAAGCCGCCTCTACATTTTTCATGCTCTTCTTAGAAAAAGAATCTAATCGAACATGAACCAAAAAATTGGAGGAACTCCACCGGCTAGAGGACCCGAATCGAAGAAAGAAGAAGATGGGAGGGGACACAAGGGAGGGATAGGCTTCTGTCATGTATGTCTAGACAGCTAAGTTTTGGGAGTGTTCACGGGTTGGCTCTTACTATTTGTGTTAGTATAAAGAATAAGGCATGCAATGCAACAGATGGATGATGTGTTGGCTGGTGATTGAGACTGAACTTCAAATGCCAACGTATGTGGTTTGGCCTTTGATGGTAATGGCTGCTCTGTGGTGTCATGTGATTTAAGGGTCCAATGTTTCTTTTCATTCGTGTACGTGATTCAGTCCCGTCCCGGAATCACTTTTGGGATTGCTTGTACCACCTAAACATCGGAGATGTTTCAATTGTTCATGAAAAGCTTATATCGCTCTCATTGCTTCAATCAGAGTAATAGTTATACATAATAAGACAATTAAGAAATGAGGGAATGCCTTATTTTAATGCATTCTGACTATCTCTTTGTACTTCGTTACCGTTATATTGAACCAATTTTAAAAAGGATCTACTTGTTTCTCGTATTTATATTTCATCAAACCTCACCTCGGTAGCAATTTTCAATTTGGGTCATTCTCGTGCTTTAAAATGGAAATTATTTTGCTTATGTTCTTGTGAATGTTTCGAAGAACTTTTTTGTCATTTCAATGTAAAAACATCCCGGTCGCTTTTCTTTTGCTTTTGCTCATCAAATGATACTATGTTTTTTTTTCCCGTTATTTCTCCAAACATTTAATACATTGGGATTTGTATAAAACAAATTACATTGGTTGTTTGTGACGTGCCTATTTGGATGCTTTTTGGGGCAATTATTTTCCTAATATGGGGCAAATATTTTCCTAATATGATATAGCATTCTATGACGCTCCATTATCTAAAATGATTGTCACTTCTGATCTCAGCTAAATATGACCTAACATGTGAAAGCATAGAAAAAGGAGTGAGATTCACAATGTTAACGGTATAGAGAGAGACCGATTCTATTTGGTGAAGTTCTTTTGCTCTTCTGTGAAAGTTGTTGGAATTGGGTTTTAAACCCATTGTGGAGAAGCAACTTTGACTCAATTTTCAAATTGGTTCCAAATCATATTTTGGTTAGGAACAAATTGATTCATGTTCATCTATTGAAATAGATGATCATGATATATTCACATATTTAAAACGAATGGTAGGTGAATGAGAGAATTGAAGTTAAGGTTGGTGGTTCACCTTGAAGGGAAAAGAGTATCCCACATTGAAGAGATAAAGCCAATGTTATCTCCTTATAAGACTTAGCCTTGAGCTAAGGGTTGGGCCCCTTGGGATTACCCATGTTTTGTAAGAAGGGAAGACCTAGGTTGACCCAAGGTCCACCACACGCGCGCGCCGCCCGCCCCTTCCCGGCCGTGGCTTGGGCCCATCAGGCTTTATTTATTTATTTTCTTTTCCGAACAGTTGTGACCTTTCCAGTTTGCCAGTTTTTCTGTGAAGATTGCACCCCCCCAGTGAATACTCTGTGTATAAAAACGAGTCAGTTACAGAAGTTAATCAATTAACTAATCCCGAATTTTCTTTCCGTAAAATTCTGTCCGTTTTTCTGTGTCTGAAAGAGAAAGAGTTCTGCCATTGTTTGGTTCGCCGGGTCTGGAACATTTGTAGTGCTACTATTTTCAGACGTAGCCGTTGTATCCTGGGAGACTGTCGTCAAGAGCCGTCAGCACCGTTGCTGTAACGCCCCGATTTTTTGAAGCGTTAATTTCAAATAAACAAAGGCAGAAAATTTCAAAATATCCAAAAGTCTCCCAATTGGGTATTCAGAGCATCTAAGAATAAGTCTCCAAGAAACATCAATAAATGACACACTGGCTCAAAACAGTTACATTGACCTCAATTACCCTTACAAGGAGTTCCAAAATAAAATCTAAAGCGAAATCTATTCGACAATAAATATGAAACAAAAATCCTTCTCTAAAAAGCTTCTTACTTAGCCATGCCTTATAATCCCTTGTACAGCTCCTAACACTGGCTGATAACATGAAAGTAAGGGGGGTGAGCACAAAGCCCAGTAAAGATAATCATACGCACCCACCCACAGAATACAAAGCACGCTATATCGACAATAGTACTTGGAGTTGATAAAGTACGATTCCAAGGTGCATGGCGAGTACCAAAACCAATGCACTAATTTTCAATTCAGAAATCAGATTAGAAACAAGGTCAAATAGCTTGTACCAGCGGACAATACAATATTAAGTTCGAAACGTTTCCATGAGCTCTAATAATGACATCTTATGTTTCAAAAAGACTCTAGTGAATTCAATAATACTTAAGATAAGTTCGAAAATATCTTCAAATAGATCAGATATCAAAATCTAAATGTTCAATCAGAACAAAGACGAAGACCACGGGAGCCATTCAGAAATGTGTCACGCGTGCCATCACTGACACGTGAGACAAGGTTCAGAAAGTAAGATCACGATCTCTAGCTCATCCCGCTGAGCTAGCCCACGTTCCAATCCACGTGGGTAAGTCAGAAATAGATAAGTCACATACACTGTGACATGGCTCGCCCCAGATATAAAAACATATACCAAATCAACTTAATAAACACCAAGAGTTAGAAGCCGACAAAGTCATTCTCGTTATCACGATTCTATGGAGAATAGTTTTATTCAAGGGCTAACTTCAACAATGAAATCAACAAATTCTAAGATAAATCAAAGGAAGAGGACTCGTTAATGTCTAAGATCATCAAATTTGGATAAGAAACGAATAAGATGGAGTAAGTCAGAGTAAGCTGATTTGCAGTGTCAAACAGCAACTTTTGCACCGACGAATAACTTTCAAACTGAATTTGGATCAGAAAATAGATAGATTCTGATAAAACATAAAACTAATAAGTTTAAGAGGACTCTTTAAGGTTTCCATAATGTCTAGAATCATGAAAAACTAATGAGAAACCAAGGAGATAGAACAAATCGAAGTGGGCTGATTTACAGTGTCAAAAACAGAAAGGTCTGCACTGACAAATAACTTTCAAACTCGATTTTGACCACGAACCAAACGGATTCTGATAAAATCGTAAACTACAAAGTTGAAGAAGACTCTTCAAGGAGTTCAGAATGTCCAAGATCATAAAAAAACAATGAGAAACAAATAAGATACAAGAAATCGAAGTCTGCTGACCTGAATTGACAGAAATATAAGCATAACAATGTTCAGGTCTATTTTTGAATATCGATCACTTGGAATTTTGGAAAACCCAAAACTAAAAAGTTTTTGTACACTATCTGAGGTTTTCAAAAAGTGTAAGAACACTGAAATTAAACAAGGGACGAAAAAGTTATGGACTCTTAAAGTTGTTACAAGGATTTATAGCAAAAAGATCACGAATCAAAGTCAATAATCGGAAGTATAAAGAACTCTCTAGCGTAACGATCAAGAATGTAATTAGGGTTCTAAAGAATCAATAGATCTCCTTAAACAACAAACCAATTGACGAACGGATCGATAATTAGAATTCAGATGGGGTAAATGCGTGAGAAAACCCTTACCTCAATTGCACAAATCGATCAACTCCAAGTCTTGATCTCCTCAAACAAATTATATCGAAAACCCTAATACAATAGTACCCAAACTTTCAATCAGAAGCTATCAATCACATTAACTTATGTGGTTCTTACCATAAACCTCAATCCCAATATCAAAATAAGCTCTTACCTCAATGTGATGACCAAAATCTGAAGAGTATTCTTCCTAGAGATTCTTTGGAGGCTCTTCTGAAGTTTATGCTCCTAGAAATTATAATGTACATAAATCATCACCCTAAAAGGAATGTAATTATATGCCTAAAACAATTAGAATTGCAAAATACCCACTAAATTCCTATAACTTTATAAATGGGTCAAACTAAAGCCCAAATTTAAATTGGGTCATCTAATCCCAAAAGCATAACCTACTTTCCAGGAAGAAAATTTTAAATTGATTATTAGGCCCACTATTTAATCCAAAGTCACCATACATTCTATTTCATACTTACACAATATCTTGATAAAAAAAAAATATGGGGTGTTACAGTTGCGGGACGAATAAGTCTTAAGGACAGTGAATCAAATTCACGCCTCAGCCTTTTTCCTTTGCTGTTCTGCAATCTTGTTGTGAGTTATTACAAATAGTTCTTTCCAGTTTACGTTATTGCTGTTTTGTAACGTTAGGCTTTGCATGTGTAACGTTAAGCTTTGCATGCTAGTAATATTTTTCAAACTGTTATCTGCACAAGTGTACTCAAAGCTATACTTCCAACAATCTTAAGACTTATCCGCACTTTGCGTTACATGTGTAGAAACAGTGTTTTCAAAATTGTGCTTTCAAATTTTCGTTTTCTTATTTGATTCTGTCAATCTATACTAAAATTATTTTCAGATTCTGAATTTAATTTTAGTGATACTAGAATCTGTTTTCGTTATACTTTTGTGATAGACTGGATTATTTTTTGCTTATTAATTGTTGTTATATTATGTTGATAGATATAACAATGGCTACTAGCGAAACCATTCCAGAAAGTGGACCGGTTCATCCCAACGTGCAACATAGCGGTGGGATTGTGTATGCGACACCTTACGTTGCACCTGCTCATGGTTCCATTGGACTTGGTGAAAGACCGAAAAAGTTCAACGGAAAAGATTTTAAGAGATGGAAACAGAAAATGTTGTTCTATCTTACCACCTTGAATTTGGCAAGGTTCTTGTAAGAGGATGCACCAGACCTTGGTGACAATCCTGACCGACAAACAGTAGCTGCCGTGGATGCTTGGAAGCATTCAGATTTCTTGTGCAAGAATTACATCCTCATTGGATTGGACAATGCGTTGTATAATGTATACATTCCAATGGTCAATGCGAAAGCATTGTGGGAATCCTTGGAAAGGAAATACAAAACGAAAGATGTCGGCTCAAAGAAATTTGTAGTCGGCAAATTCCTTGATTTCAAGATGGTGGATTCCAAGACAGTGATTAGTCAAGTCCAAGAGTTTCAGCTAATTCTGCATGATATTCATGCGGAAGGGATGATACTTGGAGAGTCTTTTCAAGTGGCTGCTTTGATTGAAAAATTGTCACTTACTTGGAAAGATATCAAGAACTATTTGAAGTATAAACATAAGGAGATGAAGCTCGAGGATTTGATAGTCAGATTGAGGATTGAGGAAGATAATCGACAGTCCGAGAAGAAGGCCGATAATTATCATCAAGAAGCCAAGGCAAATGTGGTCGAGCAAGGTCCGTCAAAGAGGAGGAAAATATCCGAATCGGATGGTCCAAGTGGAGCAAGTGGCTCAAATTGCAAGGGCGGTGATAAAAAGAGGAAGTTTAGTGGGAATTGCTATGTGTGCAACAAGCCGGGCCATCGAGCTAAGGATTGCTACAGTCGCAAGAACAAAGGAAAGAAAGGAAAGCATTCTCAAGCCAATGTGACGGAAGTTACCAAAATTACCGAGGACGTGACCGATTTGGACTTATCTGCGGTGGTATCCGAAGTCAATTTGGTTGGAAATCCCAAACAGTGGTGGGTAGACACGGGTGCTACTCGACACGTGTGCACCGAGCGAAGTATGTTTACTACATATGAGAGCGCCAACAATGAGAATCAGTTCATGGAAAACTCTTCATTTTCAAAGGTGCAAGGGATAGGCAAGGTGATCTTAAAGATGACATCCGACAAGGAGTTGAGTCTCAACAATGTGCTTCATGTGCCGGATATTCGAAAGAATTTAGTTTCGGGCTCATTGTTGAGTAAACACGGTTTCAAGCTAGTATTTGAGAGCAATAAGTTTGTACTCACTAAAAGTGGGATGTTTGTAGGAAAATGGTACTTATGTGATGGTCTTTTTAAGTTAAATATGTAATGACCATCGTGCCTAAATAAGCTGTACCGAATTCTGATATTAATAAAAATATTTCTTCTGCTTACTTGTTGGAATCTCCTAATTTATGGCATCATAGATTAGGTCAGGTGAATTATGGTTCCATACAAAAGCTAGTGAAAAATGGATTTTTGCCTAAAATGAATTTTGACTCACATAATGCATGTGAAATTTGTGTTGAAGCTAAAATGGTAAAAACATCTTTCAAGTCAATTGAAAGAAGTACGGAACCTTTAAGTCTAATTCATAGTGATATATGTGACTTAAAGGTGGTACAATCTAGAAGAGGAAAAAAGTATTTTATTACTTTTATTGATGATTGTACTAGATTTTGTTGTGTATATTTGCTTAGAAGCAAGGATGAAGCCTTGGAAGCATTTATGCAATATAAAATTGAAGTTGAAAATTAACTCAGCAAGAAAGTCAAAGTACTAAGAAGTGATAGAGGTGGAGAATATGTTTTCCCTTTTGAAATTTTTTTGTGCCGATCATGGAATCATTCATGAGACCACGGCACCATATGCGCCTCAGTCAAATGGAATTGCTGAGCGGAAAAATCATACTTTAAAGGAAATGATGAATGATTTGTTGATAAATTCTGGACTACCGGATAACTTGTGGGGGGAAGCGGTCTTAACCGCAAATCATATACTTAATAAAGTACCTCACAAGAAGCTGCAAAAGACACCTTATGAGCTATGGAAATGTCGTCCTCCTTCCTTCAAATATCTTAAAGTGTGGGGGTGTCTAGCAAAGGTAGCTATCCCACCACCTAAAATGGTCAAAATAGCACCTAAAACGGTTGATGGGATTTTCATTGGATATGCAAGCCATAGCTCGGCATATCGGCTCTTAGTGCATAAATCTGAGGTTGACGATATACACGTCAACACCATAATGGAGACAAGGAATGCACATTTCTTTGAAGATGTGTTTCCTTATAAAGTTGCACAAGAACGGAGTTCTTTAGAAAGAACTATTATGGACCAAGAATCCTCACAAGAGGAAGATGAGCCAAGACGTAGCAAGAGAGCTAGAACGTCTACATCTTTTGGTCCTGATTTTCTAACATATTTGTTAGAAAATGAGCCTCGTACTTACAGTGAAGCAATGTCGAGTCCCAACGCTCCTAATTGGAAAGAGGCTATTAACAGTAAAATAGAATCCATCATGCAAAATCATACGTGGGAACTGGTAGATCTTCCTCATAGAAATAAACCATTATGGTGTAAATGGATTTTCAAGAGAAAGATGAAAGCTGATGGAACGATCGAAAAATATAAGGCCCAATTGGTTGTCAAGAGATATAGACAAAATGAAGGCCTTGATTATTTCGATACTGAAACCAAAAAGATAACCCTAGAGGGGGGGGGGGGTGAATAGGGTTTTAAGACTACTTTAAAAATTAACAAACAACAAACATCAATCTCAATAACTTAAATAAGCAAACAACCAATCTCAACACAAATGTAAAACGATAATCTAAAGAGAGAAGTTTAGAGATACTTGACAAGAAGATTTAAATGGTTCGGCTTGATATACCCTCAAGCCTACGTCCACCCCTTCAAGGAAGTCCCTTGAAAGGCCCTAGAATCCACTAGTATGATCTTCCTTACTGGTCAAGATCGAACCTCTTACAATCCCTTGATGCTATGCCCACATCAAGAACAAGCTTTGACAATCCCAAAGCTCCAAAGCTTGACAACCCCAAGATTTGATACAAGAACCTTTAGATAAAAAATTGTGTACAAGATTTCACTCTCAATAAGTAGATGAGTGCAAGTTTAAGCACTAGGACAAGAGAGATGAGTGTATGATGACTTATGAAAGTGTATATCTCTCAAATGTAAGCTCACAATAAATGCTATCTTGAAATGGATGAGAAATCAATGAAAACCAAGAGAGATTGAACAATTGCTTTGATCTTTGAGAATATGAAAGATAAGAGAGCTTTGAATGCAATTGATGAATCAAAACAATGCCCAAAATGAGTATTTATAGAGGTGGGAATAAATATGACCGTTTGGAGTTAGGTGGAGCATTAAATGCGCCAAATGGTAAATGCAGTCGATTGCAATGTATTGCAGTCGACTGTATTCCCAAAGTAGCCGTTGAAAATTCAAATTTCCAACTTGCAGTCGACTGTAATCCAATGCAGTCGACTGTAATAGGCTACTGGAAATTGCAGTCGACTGCATTCCAATGCAGTCGACTGTAATACCTCACTGCCCAACTTGCAGTCGACTGCAATCCAATGATGTCGACTGCATTCTAGCAAATGCAGTTTCCTAGTTTTTAAAGAATGAAAAACTTTTATGTATGCAAGGAAAACCTATGGGCAAGTTCTAGGTATACAGTCATCGTAACGATCATCTCTCTACATCTAGTTTAGAAAGAAGGAAATAAAGCATTATAAAATTCAATCGACGAATTTCTTCTTTGATGCGTTCCGTTGAGAGTCTTTGACCGTGTTGCTCGTCTAATAGTCCGTTTGCATGAGTATGAGATTGTTCCTATTGTTTCATCAACTCAATGCATGTTAGACAACATAAACATCAATGTTAGTTATCATCAAAACCAAATATAATCCTAGGTTAAATAACCGTAGGGTTAACAGATACATATTCACCAGTAACAAGAATAACATCCATTCGAATATTGATAGCTATTGCAGCTATCAATAATCTTGAGATACGCCAAATGGATGTGAAAACAGCCTTCCTAAATGGAGATCTAAATGAAGAGATCTATATAGAGCAACCCGAGGGGTTTGTAGCTCTTGATCATAAGAGGAAGGTGTGCAAGCTTGTTAAGTCACTTTATGGACTAAAACAGGCTCCGAAACAATGGCATGAAAAGTTTGATAAAGTCATGATTGAAAATGGCTTTAGAATCAACGAATGTGATAATCTGTTTACGTTAAAGGCACAAAAAAAGGATATGTTATTGTTTGTCTTTATGTGGATGACATGCTCATTATTGGGAGCAATAATGAATTCATTAAGGCTACAAAGAAAATGTTGACCAGTAAATTTGATATGAAAGATATGGGTGTGGCTGATGTTATACTTGGTATGAAAATTACCAAAATATCAAATGGACTAGTCTTGTCACAATCTCACTATATTGAGAAAGTGCTAGACAAATTTAAAAGTTACGATGATAGTCCAGTTAAGACACCACTAGATGTAAATTTACATATAACAAAGAATACTGGTGAAGGAATATCTCAATTAGAGTATTTGCGTATAATTGGTAGCTTAATGTATATCATGAATTGCACGAGACCCGATATAGCATATGCTGTCAGTAAGTTGAGCAGATATACTAGCAATCCGGAAAAGAATCACTGGATAGCTATTGTAAGAGTTTTAAGGTACTTAAAATATACCTTAAACTTTGGTCTGCATTATTCTAGATATCCAGCTGTATTAGAAGGATACAGTGATCAAGACAACAAGGAGGAGAAGCTGAATTTCACAGGGACAGACCAACAAAGTTAGTTGCATGAGCCCAAAAGGACATGCAACCCAAGAGCCATCGGTGATGGTGGTCGGACGCGAGATGTTCTTCTTTTTAAGTCGTTAGAGAGAAAAAGAGTTTTGTTTAAAAACGAGAGGGTCTTTTTGCAAACATCTTTTTAGTGTGATATTTGGGTAATAATAACCTCTCTTTTTGGAATGGTTTGGTAAATAATGTATAGCGGAGACAATTTTGGAAAGTATTAAAACTTTCTCCAAAATAAGTGTCATTTATATAAAGGTTGCGTCCATTCGTTTAAATAAATGTATTCTGAAAGTTGTCACTTTTCTGTTGAAATGTGCTTTTGCACCCTTTTGACTAGTATAAATAAGACAAGTCACTGTGGCACATGCGATGTGTGTTCAAAAATAAAATTAATAATATCAATTTTATTATAAACAAATCAGGCATCACGAGTTGACTTTCACCCAAAAATAAACCAGGCATCACGCATAAGTTTTTATTATCACATTTGATCAAATAAATCTTAAATTGCAGAAAAATAAGTTAGTTAAATATTATCATCACATCAAACTTAGATTTAATTTTAGCTACAACTTTTAAATGAATTTGAAATTGTTAAAACCAAACATGTGCAAATATAAAGTTAACAATGTGATATTTTCTTAATATCAAGTTTGGGAATTATAGCTTATTTTAACTATATTTTTTTAGTAAAGCTTAAAGTATGAAAACCAAACATGTCTTTATGGGTAATTATTTAGGATTTAAGATTTATTTTGTGTCCTTTTTTTAAAAAATTCTTAGAATACCACTAGTCAACATTCTAGATAGATAGTTGGTAACACCAAAGAGTGTTACACCAAAAGAAGTTTTGCCTTTATATATAGTATAGATATAGATACGTCTAGTAAAGACAAATGGTTAGACAAAAGTTGGGAAAATAAGAGAGAAAAACACTAGTAATGCTATACATACATTTTCTATACTAATATTTGGGCAATTTGATAAGATGGATTCGCAAGTCTTTAAGTAGTTGTGTTATCTTAAGAGACACTGCTGTGAGCCTACGTTTTAAATGTTCGACGGTTGTTCCTCGTTAAATTCTACACGAAATGAGACAATAGTGATTTAAAATCAGCAGATGAGTAACTCATGTCTCTTACAAGCAAGCAGTTCTTCACCTTTGTTTGCTGCTTTTGTTATATATATAATACTGGTATTTTTTTAATCTATTTTTTTATGATGTTTCATGTTTTGTATAAAGCGGTTTTCTAAATAAATTTGGTTATATGTAAAACCAAATATTTTCCAACAAGGAATAAATCAAGTAACAAAAATGACATGATAAAATTTGGATTCTCGAGGTATATATTCAACCACAATGATGTCTGTTCATGGTGTTGTTTTTTCTAAGCAATTCTGTTTGCGCTGCTGGGCAAACACTACAAGAAAAAAGGCTTTTAGCGACGGGTAAATCCGTCGCTAAAAGCCTAAAACACTACAAGAAAACAGGCTTTTAGCGACGGGGAAATCCGTCGCTAAAAGCCCAAAATCCGTCGCTAAAATAATTAGCGACGGATTCAACGTCGCTAAAAATTCCTCGTATAAAAGCCCGTCACTAATAGTTTAGCGACGGAATTTTTAAATCCATCGCTAAATATGTCATTTTTACCGACGGATTTATTTTTCATTAGCGACGGAATATCCGTCGCTAATTATATTTTTAGAATTTTAATTTATTTTCTTTTTTGTCAAATTAGCGACGGATTAAATATTTTAGCGACGGAATATTCCGTCGCTAAACAACTTATTTAGTGACGGAATATTCCGTCGCTAAATAACTTATTGTAGGAATACTTTTAGCGACGGAATTAATCCGTCGCCAAAAGTCAATTTTTTTTTTGAATTTTTTTTTCAATTACCCAGACCTGTAATATAATTTTCAATTCTCAACAATAACACACAATAATCAATACAGAAAGAAATATTTATAATCAATTATAAAAAATATTTATTATAAAAAAAACTCATATATGTACAAGCCGGGAACCGGATACAGCCGGTTAGGAGAGGGGAGAAGAGTACAAGCCGGGCGCAGGGGGCAGGGGGGGAAGCTAGGAACGGGCACGGGAATGGGCTCATCAGGGGTTGCCGAGTCCTGGATCTGGATCCTGCTTGATCCGGGGCCGACTCGGCCTGTCTAGCAGTGCCCTGCTCCCTGATCATCCTCACCACCACTGTAGCAATGCGCTGGATCTCCTCGTCGTCCAACTGAGGACGAGGAGCCGGTGTCTGTGGAGGGGCAGCAGGGGGTGAGGACGCTCCTATCACGGAACGAGCAGTCGTGCTAGGCAGGCCGCGTATGTGGCCTTTCGGCCGATTCACGACCTCTGGCGTATCCGCGTACTAGTGGACGCTGATGGCTGTCCGGACTGCTGCTCGGACCCCCTTAGCTGTTCATACGAGGCCTGCAAAAATAGTGGTTTAACGATATGTTCGGGCATTAATTAACGAAACGGACATTGAGGATAGAAAGAAAAAACATTAACAACTTAAATAAGTTGACTCACATCGATCCGCCAGGCAATATCTGAAATATAGTCGCCCGCCCGGTGCGTCTCGTCCTTGTCCTTCTTCCGCACATGCGTCTGAGTATAGGTCAGAGCTATGACCTCATCCTCCTCCAGATCTGGGTGCTCGTCCGCGTTTATGTGTCGGACGATGTCGTGTGGCACCCGCCCCCCCCCCCCCCGTGTGCGTCAGATCTCTGTTCTGTCTGTTCTCAGCCCCGCTCTTACTCTTGGCATCCCAACTTGGATCCGCAGCCCACCGATCTATCATCTCCCCCCATACACGCTGAGATATCTAATGTGGGGGATATCTCGTCATGTCCGTCATCGGGGCACCCGCGGGCAGCGCCTTCTTCGCTCGGTCCCGTGCATCGTGGAGCCATCGGCGGTAATTCTTGCCGATGTAGGCAAAGAAAGCCTGTTGCCCCAGTACCTGCTGCTGAGGCGTGTCAAACGTGAACCCCTCATGTAAGGCATTCAATAACACAAATTAACAACATAAAACAAACTGTAATTAAACATTTACTAACGCTGAAAAAAATACTTCACCGTACCAGCCACTCCTCCCATAAGGCCTCCCTCGCAGCGGCATCCCAGTCCTTCCAGTACAAACGTGGCTCGAAGAATCGGCCCTTCACAAGAACGCCGATCTTCGTCCTCGCCTGAGCCTCCAGGATCCTGCCAAAGAAGTAAATAAATAAATTAATACAGTTCAAATATAAATTAACAGCCCAAAATTTTAAATATAAGGCATGAGGTGATATTCTTAGTACTTACAGGCCCTCCTGCGTGAGCGTAACTCTCTGTTTACGCTGAGGGTCGATGCGTACCCCGCGTGTCGGACCGCGGTCTCGTCGAGATCTTACAAAACACGGACATTAATACAGTTCAAATATAAGGCTAGCGAAAATGTTCGAAACACCGTTATCAGCTATACCTGAGGTAGAACCCACGGAAGATGGAGAATGCACGCGCGTGTGGGATGAATCTGCGTCGGGCTGGGGAGACGGCTTGAGCTGGGGCTGGGGCGACGGCGACGGCTGGGGCTGGGGCCCCATCTGCTGTTCGCGATCACTCTGTGCTTCGTCATCAGTAGGCAATGACGAGGTGGGACCCACCGGGTTTAATTGTGCCGAGTAGTGCTGATTAGTCATAATTAGGCTTAATTAAGTTATGTTAGGGCTAATTCATGTTAATGAGGGCTAGTTTGGCCTAATTATAGCTAATTAGGGTTGATTAGGACTAATTTGGGTTATTTAGTCCTAATTAGGGTTTAATTGTGCCGAGTAATGCTGATTAGTCCTAATTAGGGCTAATTAGGCTTAATTGGGTTATGTTAGGTCTAATTAATGTTAATGAGGGCTAGTTTCGGATAATTATAGCTAATTAGGGTTGATTAGGACTATTTACGATTATTTAGTCCTAATTAGGGTTTAATTGTGCCGAGTAGTGTTGATTAGTCCTAATTAGTGCTAATTAGGCTTAATTGGGTTATGTTAGTGCAAATTACGACTAATTAGGCTAACTATAATCAATATGCGCGTAATTGGGTTCATTTTGAATAATTTGGGATAATTACAACTACTTTGATTTTCATTAGGTTCTTAGGGTTAATTAAAGCTAATTAGGTCGTTAGAGCTAATTAATTAGGGTTAATTGATTTATTAAAATATTTATTTTTTAAATATCGGACACCGTCGATCAGACATGGTGTCCGTGTCTGCGCTAACTAACAGGTATCTCAATTCAATTGGGTCCCATCCTCCGTCAACAATCTCAATTCTCAATTCTCAAATGCCGCCCAATGCAATAAAAATTAACAAAAATCACACATTCAATCCAATTGCGTCCCATCCTCCGTCAATAATCTCAATATCTCAAATGCTCAGTGCACAATTAACAATCTAAAATCATCAATTAACAACCTAAAATCATCAATTAATAATCGCAATTACTTCAAATGCACAGCTAATAACCTAAAATCATCAATTAACAACCTAAAATCACAGATCAATAGTCACAATTCTCAAATACACAATTAACAACCTAAAATTATCAAACAAATTATCAATGTTCAAATAGAAAAAAATTGTTCAAAATGCACATATCTGATGCGCTTGAATTATTTCAATTTAGGGTTCGATTATATTAGGGCATTCAATTTAGGGGTCAATTAGTTTAATTTAGGGTTCGGGTCGATCACGGGCATTCAATTTAGGGTTTAATTAGGGTTCAATTACGTCAATTTAGGGTTCAATTAGGGGGTTCTATTGAATCAATTTAGGGTTTGGTTTATTTGGGGCATTCAATTTAGGGTTCAATTTAGGTTTCAGTTGGATTAGGGCATTCAATTTAGGGTTCAATTAGGGGTTAATTTAGGGTTCGATTCGATTAGGGCATTCAATTTTGGGGTTTAATTAGGGTTCAATTAGGGGGTTCTATTGATTCGTTCAATTAGGGTTACGCGGGGTTAATTACTGTTAACTGGTTAGATTAGGGATAATTACGGTTTGATTAGGAATAATTGGGAACAAATTAAGGATAATTAGGGTTTATCCGGGCTAGTTATGCTTTAATTAGGGTTTAAGGTTTAAGGTTAACCGGTTCAAACAGGTTTAATCGGAGCTAATTACGGTTAATTGGTTCAATTAGGGCTAATTAGGGTTTATTGGTTCAATTAAGGTAAATAAGGATTAATTAGGGCTTATTGGTTAGATTAGGTTGAATCGGGTTCATTACAATTAATTGGTTCAGTTAGGGTTAATCAGGTTTAATTGGGGTTAATTCGTTCAATTAGGGTTACGCGGGGTTAATTACTGTTAATTGGTTAGATTAGGGATGATTACGGTTTGATTAGGGTTAATTTGGTTCAATTTGGGTTACTTGGGAACAAATTAGGGATACTTAGGGTTTAATCGTTACAATTACATTACAACAAACTAAATACAATACAATACACTACAAAAAATTAAATTTAATTACATTACAACAAATTAAATTCAATTACATTATAGCAAATCAAATACAATTACATTACAATAGATTAAATACAATTACATTATAACAATAGATTTAATGCGATAAATAATTTCTAGCATACAATTACATTATAACAACAGATTAATTTCTAGCATACAATTACATTATAACAACAGATTAATTCAATATGATAAATAATTTCTAACTGGAAAAAAAATTAAGTTCAGGCAATGGTGGTTCGAGGCGGATGACGACAGTGGCGCACGGAAGACAGCGGCAGAGGGTGGTGGTGCGGCGGAGGGGGACGAACTGTGGCGATGGTGGTGCGACTGTGAGGTGGCCGTGGTAGTAGTGGGGTAGCTGCGGGGCGGCGAGGTGGCAATGGGGACGGCAGATCTGAGGGGAGAGGGAAGGGCAGTGTGGTGGTGGCGGGGGGACCTGTCGCCGGCGTGGGGGGCTGGTGAGGAGGGAAGGAGGCGGGGGCCTGTCGCCGACGTGGGGGCTGGTGGGGAGGGACGGAGGCGGGGGCCTGTCGCCGACGTGGGGGCTGGTGGGGAGGGACGGAGGCGGGGGCCTGTCGCCGGCGTGGGGGGCTGGTGGGGAGGAAAGACGGGGAGAGAGAGAGATAAATCTGGGTATTTAATAACACATTTAGCGACGGACTTGTCCCGTCGCTAAAGATCCGTCAGTAAAATCGTTTAGCGACGGTTTATACCGTCGTTAAAATATCGTCGTTAAACGTCCGTCGGGAATGGTTTTACCGACCCGGTAAAATATTTTTTTGGACAACGTTTTTACCCACGGAAATTCCGTCACTGAAAACACCTTTAGCGACGGAAGTCGTTCCGTCGCTAAAATCCTTTTTTCTTGTAGTGAAATCCGTTGCTAAATCAATTAGCGACGGATTTACCGTTGCTAAAAGTCCATCGTATAAAAGCCCGTTACTAATAGTTTAGCGACGGAATGTTCAAATCTGTGGTCAAATATGTAAGTTTTTTGTGACGGATTTATTTTTAATTAGCGACGGAACATCCGTCTTTAATTATATTTTAAGTATTTTAATTTATTTTCTTTTTTGTTAAATTAGCAACGGAATAAATGTTTTAGCGACGGAATATTCCGTCGCTAATTAAATGATTGTAGGAACACTTTTAGCGACATAATTAATCCGTCGCCAAAAGCCAATGTTTTTGAATTTTTTTTTCTATTACTCGGACCTGTAATAAAATTTTCATTTCTCAACAACAACGCGCAATAATCAATACACAAAGAAATATATATAATCAATTATAAAAAATGTTTATTATAAAAAAGACTCATTATGTACAAGCCGGGAACCGGATATAGCCGGTTAGGGGAAGGGAGAAGAGTACAAGCCAAGCGTGGGGGGCGGGGGGTGAGGGAGGGGGGGAAGATAGGAACGAGCACGAGAAGGGGCTCATCAGGGGTTGCTGAGTCCCGGATCTGGATCCTGCTGATCGGGGGCCGGCTCGGCATGTCCAGCAGCGGTACCATGCTCCCTGATCATCATCACCACCACTGTAGCAATGCGCTGGATCTCCTCGTCGTCCAACAGACGCCGAGGAGCTGGTGTCTGCGGAAGGCAGCAGGGGGTGAGGACGCTCCTATCACGGCACGAGCAGTCGTGCTAGGCAGGCCGCGTATACGGCCTTTAGGCCGATTGACGATCTCCGGCGTATCCAGCCATCACTTCAACGCCCCAGTACTCGCACCCGTACTAGTGGACGCTGATGGCTGTCCAGACTGCTGCTCGGACCCCCTAAGCTGTTCATACGAGGCCTACAAAAACTGTGGTTTAACGATATGTTAGGGCATTAATTAACAAAACGGACATTGAGGATAGAAAGACAAAACATTAACAACTTAAACAAATTGACTCACATTGATCCGCCGGGCAATATCTGAAATATAGTCGCCCGCCCGGTGCGCCTCGTCCTTGTTCTTCTTCCACACGTGCGTCTGACTATACGTCAGAGCTATGACCTCATCCTCCTCCTAATCCGGGTGCTCGACCGCGTTCATGTGTCGGACGATGTCGTGTGGCACCAACCCCCCTGTTCGTCGGATCTCTGTTCTGTCTGTTCTTGGCCCTGCTCTTACTCTTGGCGTCCCAGCCTGAATCCGTAGCCCACTGATCTATCATCTCCCCCATACACCGTGAGATATCTAATGTGGGGGATATCTCGTCATCTCCATCATCGGGGCACCCTCGGGCAGCATCTTCTTCGCTCGGTCCCGTGCGTCGTGGAGCCATCGGCGATAATTCTTGCCAATGTAAGCAAAGAAGGCCTGCTGCCCCAGTGTCTGCTGCTCAGGCGAGTCAAACGTGAACCCCTCCTATAAGGCATTCAATAACACAAATTAACAACAGAAAACAAACTCTAATTAAACAAACACTATCGCTGAAAAAAATACTTCATCGTACCAGTCACTCCTCCCATAGGGAGTCCCTCGCAGCTGCATCCCAATCCTTCCAGTACAGGCGTGGCTCGAAGAATCGGCCCTTCAAAAGAAGGCCGATCTTCGTCCTCGCCTGATTCTCCAGGATCCTGCCAAATAAATAAATTAATTAATACAGTTCTAATATAAATTAACAGCCCAAAATTTTAAAGATAAGGCATGATGTGATATTTTTAGTACTTACAGGCCCTCCTGGGTGAGCGTAACTCTCTGTTTCGCTGGGGGTCGATGTGTACCCCGCGTGTCCGACCACGGCCTCGTCGAGATCCTACAAAACACAGACATTAATACAGTTCAAATATACTTTAAATATAAGGCTAGCGAAAATGTACTAAACACCGTTATCAACTATACCTGAGGTAGAACCCACAGAAAGAGGAGAATGCACGCGCGTGTAGGATGAATCTGCGTCGGGCTGGGGCGACGGCAGAGGCTGGGGCGAAGGCTGGGGCTGGGGCCCCATCTGTTGTACGCGATCACTCTGTGCCTTGTCATCAGTGGGCAATGACGAGGTGGGACCCACCGGGGAGGAAGCAGCTCGGCGTCCAGCCCGGCCACGAATAACCCGTATCCTATCCATATCTGACTTCATATAGATAAATTACAGAGACATTAACACGTTAAAAACAATATTTTGGCAGAAATCATCATCGACACTATATATATATATATATATATATATGAACAAAGATGCAAAAACACATCAATATGAACCAAGTTCTAAAATGTTACTACATTTTTCCCGTGATGTTACAACATTACAAGTCAATCATTTTTAGTTTGCGAATCATCTTCATCACTTTCCTCGTCATCCTCTTCTTCGTAGGACTTGTCGTCCTCTTCATATTATAATTCATCATCTTCATCAATAGACTTGGTCACATCATCTCCAATACTTTCCACGTCTTCCGCGTCATCATCTACAACTTCTCCTACAATAAGTGTTGTTGGAAGAGGAAGATTGTCCTCCTCGTTGTTGACCTCAACAGGAAACAAGACACGTGGTCGGTCGGCTTGAAAGGAGTCTAGCTCACTGTCATATGTCACGGGCAATTTCTTGGACTTGATAATTGTATACCAATGAGATTTGGGATTGGCGACGTCCTCCGCGTAAAAGACTTGTACAACTTGACTAGCAAACACAAAGGGCTCGTCTGATGCAAGTCTTGACTTGACATTGACATCTACAATCCCTTGAGAGCTAACACGGATTCCTCTACTGCATGTGAGATCGAACCACGTACACTTGAACATTACCAGGCGGTTTTGGAAACCCAGATATGTTAGCTCAACAATCTCATCTAGCTCTCCATAAAAGTCCATGCAATTCTCGTCATAACAGTCGCCGTTGACCAAGACTCCACTGTTTTGGGTTTGTTTTGTTCGTCATCATCTTTTACGTTAAACCTAAACCCGTTGATGATATAGCCTCCGTAACAGGATGATTGTTTGTTAGGGCCTTCAGCTAGTAATTTCAAGTAAGAGGCCACTGGTCTATCCATTGACTGAACCTATTGTAGATGACAGTAAAAATTAAGGATAAATCAGTATACTAATTGGCCACAGAACTGTATATAACACATAATATAATTTCGTTAAACAATCTTACACGAATTTCGAACCACTGTACAAATTGTGATTTTCGATAAGATTCAAGTCCAGCAGGATCAGTGATTAAAGATTCCGCATCGAACTCACTACAAACCAATATAGATGACTCGCTTAACACACACTTTCAATTATGTACAACAATGTAAATGAATTAAGACTTTAACTTACTCAACGAATGCCGAAAATTCATCGCCTTTTAGAAGGGCATATATTATTGCAACACTGTACTCTTCATCCGTTAGCCATCGAGTATACGCTCGGCCGAACGGACTACTTGACTGCTTGAATATTGACAATTGTCCTTCCAAATTTGTGCTTGATCCGGGGTCATTTCGGCCTAGTTGATTTAACCTTGTACCAACATCAGGCCCGAAATATTGACTACAAAAGTTTACAAGTTCTTCCATTACGTAAGCCTCCGCAATTGAGCCCTCAACCCGAGCCTTATTACGGACATTTTTCTTTAAATGGAACATGAACCTAGAAGTTTAGCGAATCGAGTCAGGTGGAATATCAAAGATAACAGATGTCGCATTAAGTGTAAACGAACAACTGTAACAATTTAAGGATTACCTCTCGAAGGGATACATCCACCGATATTGCACGGGTCCACCCATCTTAGCTTCATATGCCAAGTGAACAGGCAGATGCTCCATTGAATCAAAGAACGAAGGTGGGAAGATTTTTTCCAGCTTGCAAATCGTCACCACAATGTTCTTCTCAAGCATTTCCATGTTACTCACCCGGATCGTAGAAAAGCAGATATCTCGAAAGAAATGAGATAATTCAGTCAAAGTCTCACAAACAACCCGTGGCAACAGTCCCCGAAAGGCAATAGAAATGAATCTCTCCATGAATACGTGGCAGTCGTAACTCTTCATCCCTTAAAACTTGCATTCCGATACATTGCAACAACGAGATATGTTGGACGCAACCCATCCGGAAGCTTCAAATTCTTAACCCACTAACAAACCTTCTCCACTTGTTTCTTGTCTAGACAGTAAGGTGCTTTCAGAAGTATCGTCCTCCCACTGACTGTCCGAGGATGCAATTCACGGCGTACACCCAACTGTTGTAGATCCCTTCTCGCTTTAAGGTGATCTTTCGATTTGCCCTTGACATTCATCACTGTGTTGAACACATTATCAAAAACGTTCTTCTCAATATGCATCATATCCATGTTGTTTTGGATAACGAGCGTCCTCCAGTAGGCTAACTCCCAGAACATACAAAATTTTCTCCAGTTGTGCTCTTTCCCGTACCCTGGAATCTTCTGATCCGGCACACCTTTGCCATTTGGTATGTCAGTATAAAGTGCCTCCAGGTGTGAGAGTACCTCTTCACCAGATGGGTAGTCCAGTGTGACTACCTCACACTCGATTGTCTCGTCAAATTTATCCTTCTGCCTACGAAACTGATGGCCCGATGCCAAAAGCTTACGGTGACATCCGAACCACGAGGCCTTTCCGCCGTGCTTTAACGTATGACCGGGGTTCACGCCCATATATGACATTTCGATTGGATTAGAGTATTCAATTTAGGGTTCAATTAGGGGTTCAATTAGTTTAATTTAGGGTTCGATTCGATTAGGACATTCAATTTAGGGTTCAATTACTTCAATTTAGGGTTCAATTATGGTTCAATTACTTCAATTTAGTGGTCGGTTGAATTGGGATATTTAATTAGGGGGTTCAATAAGTTCAATTTAGGGTTCGGTTGGATTAGGGCATTCAATTAGGGGTTCAATTAGTTTACTTGAGGGTTCAATTCGATTAAGGCATTCAATTTAGGGTTTAATTAGGGTTCAATTACTTCAATTTAGGGTTCAATTAGGGGGTTCTATTAGTTCAATTTACGGTTCGGTTGAATTGGGGCATTCAATTTAGGGTTTAATTAAGGGGTTCAATTAGTTCAATTTAGGGTTCGATTGGATTAGGGCATTCAATTTAGGATTCAATTAGTTTAATTTAGGGTTCGATTCGATTATGGCATTCAATTTAAGCGATGCAGTGACCTATTAATTAGGACCTTAACTGAACAATTATATATCGATTGAAACTGTCTAACATGAAAGAATTACCTATAAAACATAAAGGCTTAGCTGCTTTTCATAGCTTAATTAAATCTATTAAATGTCACACTGTATAAGACATTTAAGCTTTTCGTAACTAAATCAATACCACGGGCCCAAATATGACATTTCAATTTCGATGTCGATGTCAATCGGACTCAATCCAATTGGGTCTCATCCTCCATCAAAAATCTCAATTCTCAAATTCTCAATGCACAGTCAACAATCTCAATTCCCAATTCTCAAATGCTCAATGCACAGTTAACAAAATTATATAAAGAATGAAAATTGATATAAAGCACCAACACCTCATATAGGGTGTCAGTATGGTGTCTGACACCTATCGACACCTCCGGACACGTGTCTGACACCTACCGACACATGTCCGACACCTTCGGACACGTGTCCAACACCTACCGACACGGGCACCTCCGGGCACGTGAGGTTATGAACACTATAGTGTATTTATAGTGATCATAAGCTCATGTTAAAGTATTTATAGTGATCTTAAGCTCATGGAAAAGCATTTTTAGGTGATCGCAGTAAGTAAATACGGGGTTCATCTTTCTTGCTTGCCATAAAGACAAGTTAGTAACTTTGTGGTTTACTAACTATTTTTGGCCATCTATATATTCGGTGAAGTGTATACATATGCATAATTGCTAAAAAAAGTTGGTGTCGTGGGAAGAACAGGGAGTGGTAAATCAACCCTCATACGTGCCATCTTTTGGGTTGTGGAACCCAGAGAGGGAAGCATTATAATTGATGATGTGGATATATCCAAGATAGGCCTCCACACCCTGAGATCAAGGCTTAGCATCATTCCTCAGGACCCCACTATGTTGGGGAACAATTACACCAAATCTCGACGCACTGGAGCAGTATTCTGACAGTGAAATTTGGGAGGTAAAGTCTGTCATTCTATGATATCACTAAGTAAATCAGATACAAGACGTAGTTACGTTTTTTTTTTTGGAATACGATTATAGGCAAGATAAGTATTACAATCTCTGCACATAAAATGATCCAAACAGAGGCATGTAGGTGATGATGACTTAGTGCCACAAGACGCTACTTGTCCTCAAATGAGGCCCTATGGTTTATTATCCTGTTTGTAGCCAATTCCACTGGTGAATTCATCAGATTCGACATAAGCTAGTTGAGCTAGAATAATCAGTAGCTATACTAGAATAATCAATAGCTATACATAATCTCATTAAAGGTTTGATATTATTTTCACTTCTCAAAACTCATAAAAGAGTACTCTATGAGATGACATAGTTTCAACAGCTTCGCAAAGTTATAAGACTGAATTCTGATACTCATCATTCCAAGATAGCTAAGTCGTGTAGGGTCATTCCAAGAAAATTCTAATCTATATACATATATGTATAGCATAAAGAACACCCACGCACATCCTATATACCCAACAAAATCCCAGCAAAAAAAAAATTAGACTAAATAGATAAATTTGAAAGAATTATACATATTCGATGCAAAATCAAGCATGAGCAGAAAATTGTGAAACAAATTTGTAGGGTAGAAAAAATAATTAGGGTGTTGGGAACTTACCTTCTAATAAAGAACGCACAATAGCCGACAACAGTGAAGGGCGGTGGCATTGGTGGCGCGACGATGGTGGTATGCTTTTCACGCGGTGGCAGTGGAGGGCTTTTCACGCGGGGGCAGTGCAGTGGAGGGCTTTTAACTTGCGACAGTGGAGGGGTCATCGTGGAGGGGGATTGCTAGAGGTGGGTCACCATGGAGGGGGATCGCCGGAGGTGGGTCACCGTGGAGGTTGGTCGCCGGAGCTCAGAACAGCGATGGGAGATTTTTCAGAGAGAGAAACGGGGGAAGAGAAAGAAAGGCAGATCTGATTGTTTTAATCGAGGACTTTTAGCGACGGGAAAAATCCGTCGCTAAACGTCCGTCGATAAATCACGATATTTATCGACAGAAGTTTTAGCGACGGATTCTTCTCGTCACTAAAACAATTTTATAAAACTCTCAAAAAAATTAATTTTGTAAAAAAGTTTTAGCGACGGTAATTCCGTCGCTAAAACACCGCCGCGAAAAACATTGTCGGCAAAAACTTTTGCCGACACTAACTTCGTCGGTATTAAGTTTTTAACGACAGACTTTTACCGACGGTCAAATCCGTCGATTTAATTCGTTTTACTGACGGATTGTCCTCCGTTGGTAAAAATCCGTCGCTAAAAACGTATTTTCTTGTAGTGAAACTCACTATCGATCGCGCACCTGCGGCACAACCGATGAACAGTATGAGATCTTTTTTGCCTCTCGGGCCTGAGGACTTCACTAAAATGGAAAACTAACTAAGGCTAATATGCTGAATTGATCGACAGACGATGTGCCCACTGGAATTACAAAGACAATTCTTACAACACAACGAACACAGTTTCTACAACGTACTCGGTTCTCTATCGATACTACACAGATCATCTAGCAGACTACTTAAAGAAATTTAAACATGTTATCTTCCCAGTCTAGTTTTGTTGAGAGATTGACGACCTTTTTTTCTGTTGCCTTGCATCTGCTTTTATACCTGCATCATTTGTAACCATCTTCTTCTGGTAACTATCATTCCTTATCTTTACTGAGAATAACTTCTCATACCCCACGATCGATCGTTCCCTCCGAAATCTCCTTAATCAGGCTGATTGTGACCTGCATCAAAAACTTCTCACTAACCGTTTTTCTTTGATACGAGTTAACCCTACGGTTATTTAACCTAGGATTATATTTGGTTTTGATGATAACCAACATTGATGTTTATGTTGTCTAACATGCATTGAGTTGATGAAGCAATAGAAACAATCTCATACTCATGCAAACGGACTATTAGACGAGCAACTCGGTCAAAGACTCTCAACGATACTACACAGATCATCTAGCAGACTACTTAAAGAAATTTAAACATGTTATCTTCCCAGTCTAGTTTTGTTGAGAGATTGACGACCTTTTTTTTCTGTTGCCTTGCATCTGCTTTTATACCTGCATCATTTGTAACTGTCTTCTTCTGGTAACTATCATTCCTTATCTTTACTGAGAATAACTTCTCATACCCCACGATCGATCGTTCCCTCCAAAATCTCCTTAATTAGGTTGATTGTGACCTACTTAAAAAACTTCTCACTAACCGTTTTTCTTTGATACGAGTTAACCCTACGGTTATTTAACCTAGGATTATATTTGGTTTTGATGATAACCAACATTGATGTTTACGTTGTCTAACATGCATTGAGTTGATGAAGCAATAGGAACAATCTCATACTCATGCAAACGGACTATTAGACGAGCAACTCGGTCAAAGACTCTCAACGGAACGCATCGATCAAAGAAGGAATTCGTCGATAGAATTTTACAATGCTTTTATTTCCTTCTTTGTAAACTAGACATAGAGAGATGATCGTAACGATGACTGTATACCTAGAACTTGACAATAGATTTTCCTTGCATGCATAAAAGTTTTTCATTTTTTGAAAATAAGGAAACTGCATTTTCTGTAAGTTGGGCAGTGAGGTATTACAGTCGATTGCATTAGAATGTAGTCGACTGCAATACTTTCAGTAGCCTATTACAGTCGACTGCATTGGATTACAGTCGACTGCAAGTTGGAAATTTTGAATTTCCAACGGCTACTTTGGGAATACAGTCAACTGCAATGGCACATTACAGTCGACTGTATTTACTGTTTGACGCATTTAATGCTTCACCTAACTCCAAACGGTCATATTTATTCCCAACTCTATAAATACTCATCGTGGGCATAGTTTTGATTTATCAATTGTATTCAAAGCTCTCTTATCTTTCATACACTCAAAGATTAAAGCAATTGTTCAATCTCTCTTGTTTTTCATTGATTTCTCATCCATTTCAAGAGAGCATTTATTGTGAGCTTACATTTGAGAGATATACACTACCATAAGTTATCATACACTCATCTCTCTTGTTCGGGAGCTTAAACTTGTACTCATCTACTTCTTGAGAGTGAAATCTTGTACACATTTCTTCATCTAAAGTTTCTTGTATCAAAGCTTGGGGTTGTCAAGCTTTGGAGCTTTGGGGTTGTCAAGCTTTGGAGCTTTGGGATTGTCAAAGCTTGTCCTTGATGTGGGCATAGCATCAAGGGATTGTAAGAGGTTCGATCTTGACCCGTAAGAAAGATCATACTAGTGGATTCTAGGACTTTTCAAGGGACTTCCTTGAAGGGGTGGACGTAGGCTTGAGGGTATATTAAGCCGAACCATTTAAATCTCCTTGTCAAGTATCTCTAAATCCTTCTCTCTTTACATTATCGTTTTACATTTGTGTTGAGATTGGTTAGTTTGCTTATTTAAGATATTGTGTTTGAGGTTTGTTGTTTGTAGCTTTTTCAAGTGTCTTCATATCATCTCTAAGTTTGTTGTATTTACTTGTTAATTTTTAAAGTAGTCTTAAAACCCTATTCACCCCCCTCTAGGGTTATCTTTTTGGTTTCAATACGTTTATCCTATCTCCACATTTGTTTTAACACCATCGATCATGTCGTTCTTTGGCGGTTTCCTCCTTCTTGTGCGGATCATTCAAATATTTTGTTTCCCGCGTTTCTTTTCAATTATTTATCTCCTCCTTGCAACTCGGTAACCGATGGTAACCATAACAGTCGTGCCTTCTCCACTCTCTTCATTAATGCACTCTTTTGTGGTTATCATCATGCCACGTGTCTATACTCTATTTGTGAAAATATTGGTACCAACACGTTCCGATCAACGTGACTAATATCCTACCTGATGATGTTGGACATTTTCCCCCCTTTTTAGTGATTTTGATATATTTAATTGCTTACTTATAAGTTTGTAATTGTTACAAACAAAAAATCGTCAACAAATGTTGACAATGCCCCGCAGGTGAAAGGAACAAGGGATTTCCCTAACACTTTGCAATTAAATCATACGAGCATCTGCATAATATCCCCACCGATTTCAGTGCTAGTATTGGTGTTTAAGCGGTGCAAATTTAAGGGAAAAGATTTCAAGGTAACAAAAGATTATTTCTTCCAACTTCACTTATATTGTGGAGGTAAGAAGTTCTTACATTGGGGTGAGATTCAAATTGTTGAAATCGATCCGAATCAGTCAAAGTCATTAAACCGAACTGATCTAATTTGAACCATTTAAAAATTTTAACGGTCTAGTTTCACATTTCTTAAACCGACCTTAGTTTGGTTCGATTCGATTTAGAAATCACTTTATTGAAACCGATCATGAACTGAACGGAACCGAACTATGATATTAAAATAATGCAAGACATTTATTGAAAATTCACGCATACATGACACTAAGTAAAGCCAAATTAATAAAACATTGAAAGTTAAAAAAAATATAAGTAATGAGAACGCTTACAACATGAAAGTCTAGTAATCAATATCTATTGTATAATTACTCATTCTTTTTCGTAAATTAATGATAAAGGCATAATTTATTTCTAAAATGATGTATATTTGGAATAATACTTCTACATTATGTTAAAACGTGTACTTAAACATTAAATGTAACAAAATTATTTGCAATTTCGGTAATATATAACTTAAGTTTTGCATAATATTTCGATCGACGAATAGGTGTCGAATTGGACAACTTTTTAACAGGGCGTAAACCAATTCAAACCGATGAAACTGAACCGTCTAAATTAAATAGATGGTGATCGGTACGGTTCCATATTTTTCAGATTGAGGAATAATGGTTCAATTTGAGATTTGACCTCTAAAATGCATTATACCAAGTCTGTCACCCTTACAATCCTACGTATTATCCCTACCAATTTCTTCCGCCTTTCAACATCCTTCAAAAGCCATGTATTATCGATTTTCAGCTTTCTTTTTTTCCCCAACAAGAATAACGAGAATAATTGACCCCTAATGCAAACAAAAAGCTCGTGAGCCAAAGAGACGCAGAGCTAGTCTTGGCCTACTGCTGAGAGATTGGGATGACCCATGGCATATTTTCCCATGTGGTGTCCCAAGTTAGTAGCTGGTGTTACAAGAAACTCCTCGGCGGCCTTGTTTGGACCAAAGGTGTCACTTTCTAGCTAGAAAGCATAGAGCTCACGAGCGGTTTAACCCTCGTTAACGGAATTTAAGTCCTCCAAAATTATCAAATTATAATTAAAGTAACATGAACGACAAAGTTATTTGGTTTATTTCTCTTTTGATTTGGTTCGATCTTAAAAATTAAATTGTTGATTAGTAGCTTTATAGACCAAAAAAGCCATCCACTCCATCCCCCAAGCTGGTTAGCTACTTAAACCATCCATCTACTCCACATTGCCTCCAACCAAGCTCAATATTTTCAGCTTTCAAGCATCACAAAACAACATGAAACTCCACCGGCCACCTTTCCTCCCATTCCTCCTCCTAGCCACCATACTCGTCCACGCCTCGGCCACCACCTCGGCCACCGCTGCCCCCGCCCCCGCCCCCATCCCGACCACCAATGACACCGATTTCATCCGCACCAGCTGTGGAACAACACTATACCCGGAGGTGTGCTACATCTCTCTCTCCGGCTACGCCAACGTAGTGCAGCAAGACCCGGCCCGGCTCGCAAGCGTGGCCATCGGCGTGAGCCTCTCCACAGCGCGGCGCATGGCGAGCTACGTGTCCAACCTCTCCCGCCAGGCCGACTACGGCTCCGACCACCGCGCCGCCTCCGCCCTGCACGACTGCCACACCGTGTTTGGCGACGCCGTCGACGGCATCACCGGCTCGCTGCAGCAGATGCGCCACCTGGGGGGGTCACCGGAGGCGCTCAGGTTTCAGGTGAGCAACGTGCAGACGTACATGAGCGCGGCGCTAACGAACGAGGAAACGTGTACCGACGGATTTGACGATGTGCCGGACTGTCCGGTTAAGTCGGACGTGTCCGGTAGGGTTGTGAAGGTGAAGAAGGTGACTAGCAATGCGCTGGCGCTGGTGAATAGCTATGCTTCCAAGGCAACGAACCCTTGATTGAGAGGTTGGATCATTCGAAGTTAGATTATTACTAGGTTAGTTCACAAAAGAAATACTTAAAGGTAGCACAAAAGACTGGTTAGTGCATCTTTTGTTTGTTTTTACAATTTTCTAGTGAGTGGTTGTGTATATGTTTCTTGTGGGCTTCGTTGTGTGAGTGTTCCTGCCCTCTTTCGTGAATGAAGGAACAGAAAGAAGAGGGGGGGGGGGGCTTTGGTTTCGTGGGGGTCGCCATTAGATATCTTCCTCAGGAATATAATAACGTGAATTGTGAATGTGGTTTGTTTTAACATAAATTGTACGATGTTAAAGCATACATTGTGTACATCACAATTACAGCATGTCTGAATTTTGTGTTTATTTGTATCTATAAAAGGTCATATTTCTGTGACTATATCACGATGCTTGAACATATCGTGGTAACCCCGTATCATGAAGTCCTCCAAATTTAACGGAAATAGGCCGTGATTGATTCTGAGTCACTCTATGTTGAATATCAGGCGCATGGCCTTCTTCTTCCAGGATAAGGATCCTTTGTTATGCGGTATCTTAGCTGTAACATTTTGTACACTAAAAATGTTTGTCGCTATTACTGAGATTTAATAACGACAATCATTTGTACCTAAAATGCATTTAGCGAGTTTTTTTTACTAGAGCATAAGTAATGTAAAGCTTGAAGATCCTATTCTCTCGTTCCATATCTTTTAGCAAGGAATTCCAATCCTGAAGAAGCACATATCTGAAGACTACAAGTATTCTTTATCTTGAAACAGTCCTCTAAAGGTGGTTTAGAAGAATTTGTATGTGCCATGTGGTGAAGGTAAGACAAGTGTGAAATGAGGAAAAGGGACATCACCTTCAGTTTTTGTTCTCTATTGGTTTTCATATCTTGTTTTATGTTGTAGACGGGGATATACAGCTTGTCTGGGGTCTAGTTCACAGAAAGGTGTCCAACATGCAGTATATTATTACCTCCCTATTGGAATCACTTCACTACAAGTCAAGAAAGTGTGGCCACCAATTTTGTTCCAAAGTTCGTTTGGCTTCCATTCAACCACCTATGTGCTAAGGCTAGCATATTCTGAACCAAAGCTGGTGGGAACTGTTTTTGTCCTCAGAGACTAAATCCGTTCAGAATTTGAGGGAGAACAGTGAGTTAGGTAACCTTTTTTGAGTTAAATTCAATGCAACGAACAAACTAAAGTGGCCAAAGGTACTCGAAATTCTGAACAAAAGCAAAAACTTTTACTCTCATGAATGCCCTTCTATTTACGGTCTTTTGCTTTCCCTGTTTATATCATGTATGAACATGGAGGCATACATGATGGGGATAGAGGCAGCTTTAGAAATCCTGCCTATGGCAATGATGCTTCACTTGAAATTGTTGGCTGCGAGAGGTTTCTGCTTTATGTTTCTTAATTCCTTGACAGTACAATTTGCTTTATCTGCTTTTGACTTGAAATATGTATAAGCGAATCCATTGATATAAGTGTTGTACGTGTTCAATGTGAAGGTCACCAAATTGGAGTAATTCTAGGGTGTCAATAACAACACTGCACCATGGTGCGGCTGCAGGTAAACTTATGTTTGTGGTGGGGGACTTGGGGCGACGGAGTTCCTACCTGCGGTCACGCTTGGCTGTCCCTCATCCTAGTACATTGTTTCCCTAGAACACTATGTTGTCTTCAAGGAACCTTCAGAGGACACCTGAATTCAAAATGTAAATCCTTAAAGCAGTGTGTGCTATTATTGCATTGTGCACCGTCCCTAATACACTACTAGTGCAGGTGACAACTTAATCATCATATTAACGAAGGGCTTGGCCACCTCCTAGTAAGAACATAATTGATTGACATTTCGAGGATAACAATGACATGTTACAGCTATCTTTATTGACGCAAACCGTGGAGATAAGAAATAAGTCCACAAGTACTTCATATCCTATCAAAACCATTGTTTTCGTCACAAGTTCCTTCGCAAACAATAATTGCAGTTTTGAATATTGGAGCATTTGCGTCCCTTAACATGCTATCAAGTAGCCAAACCTATCTTTCTGTCACCAAAACTCTTAACATACTATCGTTTGCGTGAGACCAATTTATTATCTCATGGAAACCTGTTTGTTTGTATGGCTTCTGTTAGGTGCACGCGCGCTATGTTCCGCATGCAAACTAGTTGATTGTTCACGAATTTTTTTGGACATTCAGAGTAAGACAAACAGCAAGCTTTTGATTGGTTTGGTACCAAACATTTTTCTCAACAGAATATGCAGTAGAATTACATATGTTATAACAAAGCATAATGTTGTAGGAGATGAGTACTGAGTACCCATTGAGAATGATTGAAAAAGGGTGTAATTTAATAGTTGTGGGTCTTCTTGTTTACAAAGTGCAGGTGTAATGATGATGTTAGTTAACATTTAGACGATTGTTGTCCAAAATATGAAATCCAATCATGAGTTGTGGAGGAACTAGCCCTTTTGATGGAGAACAGTGAATTGGATCGCTAAACGTGATCGTAATCGCTTAAGTTCAATTTGTTGGAATTGGGTTTTAAACCCATTGTGGAGAAGCAACTTTGACTCAATTTTCAAATGGGTTCCAAACCATAACTTGGTTAGGAACAAATTAATTCACGTTCATCTATTGGAATAGATGATCGTGGTATATTCACATGTTTAAAACGAATGAGAAGTGAATGAGAAAATTGAAGCTAAAATTAGTGGTTCACCTTAAAAGGAAAAGAGTATCCCACATTGAAGAGATAAAGCCAACGTTGTCTCATTATAAGGCTTAGCCTTGAGCTAAGGGATGGGCCCCTTGGGGGTACCCATGTTTTGTAAGGAGGGAGGACCTAGGTTGACCCAAGGTCCACCACACGCGCGCGCCGCCCGGTCCCGGTCCGTGGCTTGGGCTAGGCCCAATCAGGCTTTATTCTTTTTGGGACAAATAAATTTTATTTATTTAATTTCTTTTCCGAAAGGTTGTAACCTTTCCTTTCCAACCAACCAGCTGTGAAGAGTTGCACCCCCCAGTGAATAATCTGTGTATAAAAACGAGTCAGTTTACAGAAGTTAATAATGCATTGAATTAATCCCGAATTGTCTTCTGTACAGGAGTCTGTCCAGTTTTAGTGTTTCGAAGAAAGAGTTCTACCATTGTTTGGTTCGCCGGGTCTGAAAATTTGGTGTGCTACTATTTTCAGACGTAGCCGTTGTATCCTGGGAGACTATCGTCAAGAGCCGTCAGCACCGTTGCGGGACGAATAAGTCTTAAGGACAGTGAATCAAATTCACGCCTCGGCCCCTTTTTCCTTTTGCTGTTCTGCAATCTTGTTGTGAGTTCATTTTAATTGTTCTTGCAAAGACAATTTGTTCTGTTTAGTAAACTACATTTCAGTTTTTTCGTACTTAATTGTTTTCTGTACAAGTATACACAAAGTATATATTTCGAACAACAATCTTAAGACTTATTCCCCGTACTTTGTGTAGATGTGTAGAAACAGTATTTTCTAAACAGTGTTTTTCAAATTTCGTTTCTTATTTGATTCTATCAATCTATACTAAAACTATTTTCAATTTCTGAATTTAATTTTAGTGATACTAGAATCTGTTTTCGTTATACTTTTGTGATAGACTGAATTATTTTTCTTTATTAATAGTTGTTATATTCTGTTGATAGATATAACAATGGCTACTAGCGAAACCAATTCGGAAAGTGGACCGGTTCATCCCAGCGGTGGGACTGTGTATGCGACACCTTACGTTGCACCTGCTCATGGTTCCGTTGGACTTGGTGAAAGACCGGAAAAGTTCAACGGAAAGGATTTTAAGAGATGGCAACAGAAAATGTTGTTCTATCTTACCACCTTGAACTTGGCAAGGTTCTTGCAAGAGGATGCACCAGATCTTGGTGACAATCCTGACCGGCAAATAGTGGCTGCCGTGGATGCTTGGAAGCATTCAGATTTTTTGTGCAAGAATTACATCCTCAATGGATTGGACAATGCGTTGTATAACGTATACAGTCCAATGGCCAATGCGAAAGCATTGTGGGAATCCTTGGAAAGGAAATACAAAACGGAAGATGCCGGTTCAAAGAAATTTGTAGTCGGCAAATTCCTTGATTTCAAGATGGTGGATTCCAAGACTGTGATTAGTCAAGTCCAAGAGTTTCAGCTAATCCTCCATGATATTCATGCGGAAGGGATGGTACTTGGAGAATCTTTTCAAGTGGCTGCGCTAATTGAAAAATTGCCACCTACTTGGAGAGATTTCAAGAACTATTTGAAGCATAAGCGCAAGGAGATGAAGCTTGAGGATTTGATTGTGAGATTGAGGATTGAAGAGGATAATCGCCAGTCCGAGAAAAAGGCCGGATTATCATCAAGAAGCCAAGGCAAATGTGGTCGAGCAAGGTCCGTCAAAGAGGAGGAAAATTTCCGATTCAGACGGTCCAAGTGGAGCTAGCGGCTCAAATTCCAAAGGCGGTGAGAAGAAGAAGTTCAAAGGGAATTGCTATGTGTGCGGAAAAGCTGGCCATCGTGCTAAGGACTGTCGCACAACCAAAGGAAACTTTAAGAAAGGAAAGCATTCTCAAGCCAATGTGACGGAAGTTACCAAGATTACCGAGGACGTGACAGATTTGAATCTATCTGCGGTGGTATCCGAAGTCAACTTGGTTGGAAATCCCAAACAGTGGTGGGTAGACACAGGCGCTACTCGACATGTGTGCTCCGAGCGAAGTATGTTTACTACATATGAGAGCGCCAACAACGAGAATCTGTTCATGGGAAACTCTTCTTCTTCAAAGGTGCAAGGGATGGGCAAGGTGGTCTTAAAGATGACATCCGGCAAGGAGTTGAGTCTCAACAATGTGCTTCATGTGCCGGACATTCGAAAGAATTTAGTTTCGGGCTCATTGTTGAGCAAAAATGGTTTTAAGCTAGTTTTTGAGTCCGACAAGTTTGTACTAACTAAGAGTGGAATGTTTGTAGGAAAAGGGTACCTTTGTGATGGTCTGTTTAAGCTAAATGTAATGACCATCGTACCTAAAGTTGTACCAAATTCCGATAATAATAATAATGTCTCTTCTGCTTACTTGTTGGAATCTCCTAATTTATGGCATCATAGATTAGGTCATGTGAATTATGGTTCGTTACAAAAGCTCGTGAAAAATGGTTTGTTGCCTAAAATGGATTTTGACTCACATAAAGCATGTGAAATTTGTGTTGAAGCTAAAATGGCTAAAACGTCTTTCAAGTCAATTGAAAGAAGTACGGAACCTTTAAGTCTAATTCATAGTGACATATGTGACTTAAAGGTGGTACAATCTAGAGGAGGAAAAAAGTATTTTATTACTTTTATTGATGATTGTACGAGATTTTGTTATGTATATTTGCTTAGAAGCAAGGATGAAGCCTTGGAAGCATTTACGCAATACAAAATTGAGGTTGAAAATCAACTTAGCAAGAAAATCAAAGTACTAAGAAGTGATAGAGGCGGAGAATATGTTTTCCCTTTTGAAAAATTTTGTGCCGATCACGGAATCATTCATGAGACCACGGCACCGTATGCGCCTCAGTCAAATGGAATTGCTGAGCGGAAAAATCGTACTTTAAAGGAAATGATGAATGCTTTGTTGATAAATTCTGGACTACCGGATAACTTGTGGGGGGAAGCGGTCTTAACCGCAAATCATATACTTAATAAAGTACCTCACAAGAAGTTGCAAAAGACACCTTATGAGCTATGGAAAGGTCGTCCTCCTTCCTTCAAATATCTTAAAGTGTGGGGGTGTCTAGCAAAGGTAGCTATCCCACCACCTAAAATGGTCAAAATAGGACCTAAAACGGTCGATGGGATTTTTATTGGATATGCAAGCCATAGCTCGGCATATCGGTTCTTAGTGCATAAATCTAAAGTTGACGATATACACGTCAACACCATTATGGAGACAAGGAATGCACATTTCTTCGAGGATGTATTTCCTTGTCGAGTGGCACAAGAACAAAGTTCTTTAAAAAGAACTAGTATGAACCAAGAACCCTCACAAGAGGAAGATGAGCCAAGACGTAGCAAGAGAGCTAGAACGTCTACATCTTTTGGTCCTGATTTTCTAACATATTTGTTAGAAAATGAGCCTCGTACTTACAGTGAAGCAATGTCGAGTCCCGAAGCTCCTCATTGGAAAGAGGCTATTAATAGTGAAATAGAATCCATCATGCAAAATCATACATGGGAACTGGTGGATCTTCCTCCTGGAAATAAACCATTAGGGTGTAAATGGATTTTCAAGAGAAAGATGAAAGCTGATGGAACGATCGAAAAATATAAGGCCCGACTGGTTGTCAAGGGATATAGACAAAAGGAAGGCCTTGATTATTTCGATACATATTCACCAGTTACAAGAATAACATCCATTCGAATATTGATAGCTATTGCAGCTATTAATAATCTTGAGATACACCAAATGGATGTGAAAACAGCTTTCCTAAATGGAGATCTCAATGAAGAGATCTATATAGAGCAACCCGAGGGGTTTGTAGCTCCTGATCATAAGAGGAAGGTGTGCAAGCTTGTCAAGTCACTTTATGGACTAAAACAGGCTCCGAAACAATGGCATGAAAAGTTTGATAAAGTCATGATCGAAAATGGCTTTAGAATCAACGAATGTGATAAATGTGTCTATGTTAAAGGCACGGAAAAAGGATATGTCATTGTTTGCCTTTATGTGGATGACATGCTCATTATCGGGAGCAATAATGAATTCATTAAGGCTACAAAGAAAATGTTGACCAGTAAATTTGATATGAAAGATATGGGTGTGGCTGATGTTATACTTGGTATGAAAATTACCAAAACATCAAATGGACTAGTCTTGTCACAATCTCATTATATTGAGAAAGTGCTAGACAAATTTAAAAGTTATGATGATAGTCCGGTTAAGACACCACTAGATGTAAATTTACATCTAACAAAGAATACTGGGGAAGGAATATCTCAATTAGAGTATTCGCGCATAATTGGTAGCCTAATGTATATCATGAATTGCACGAGACCCGATATAGCATATGCTGTCAGTAAACTGAGCAGATATACTAGAAATCCAGGGAAGAATCATTGGATAGCTATTGTAAGAGTTTTAAGGTACTTAAAATATACCTTAAGCTTTGGGCTGCATTATACAAGATATCCAGCTGTATTAGAAGGATACAGTGATGCCAACTGGATATCAGATTCTAATGAAACAAAGTCCACAAGTGGATATGTGTTTACATTAGGAGGAGCAGCTATTTCTTGGAAATCCTCTAAACAGACATGTATTGCCAGATCCACTATGGAATCTGAATTCATTGCTTTAGATAAAGCAGGAGAAGAAGCGGAGTGGCTTCGTAATTTCTTGGAGGATATTCCAAATTGGCCTAAGCCTGTGCCACCAATTTGCATACATTGTGATAGTCAATCTGCAATTGGAAGAGCACAAAGCAGTATGTATAACGGCAAGTCTAGACACATACGTCGCAGACACAATACCGTTAGACAATTACTTTCTAGTGGAATTATCTCTATTGCCTATGTGAAGTCAAAGGATAATATTGCGGATCCGTTAACGAAAGCTTTGACTAGAGAGAAAGTAAATATATCATCGAGGGGAATGGGTCTTAAGCCTATGAGCTAAAAAGTTGCCATAATGGAAACCCTACCTAGCTGACTGGAGATCCCAAGATCTAGGTTCAAAGGGAAAACCGAATTATGTAAATGCGACTCAGACAGAGCACTGTGGGGGGTTAAAAAAACCTTCATATTCATTCCTATGATGAGAATACAGTGGCACCTACAAAAGGTTAGGTTAAGCTATGCTTTTAATGACTCTTATATCTTGAAAATTCAAGTGGGGGTGCAGTAGGAACCTGTTAATAATAAGTCACCTATGTGAGTAAGAAGTGGGGCCGCTTCTATGAGAATTGTAAGGCTGAATTCTCAGAGAGTACTCATGAAAACCAGGAGTTGTTCAGGGCCAAAATGAACACAACAATGAGAACCTCAAAACAATGTTTGAGCGATACTGTGTGAAGTTCTATTGTCTCGGTTTACACTAAGGGTTGAACAGTTCAAGACATCATGTTCACTGGTTAACCAGTAAATCCGATAGTTCTCACTAGGGAAGGTTCAAGGCCATCGGCTACCTATCCCGATGCAGTGTCGTTCTAAAGAACTCTTTCTAGTGTCAGTGTTTCTTTGAGTATTGTGTCCAGTCAATTTTCTCTATTCATGTGGGGGATTGTTGGAATTGGGTTTTAAACCCATTGTGGAGAAGCAACTTTGACTCAATTTTCAAATGGGTTCCAAACCATAGCTTGGTTAGGAACAAATTAATTCACGTTCATCTATTGGAATAGATGATCGTGGTATATTCACATGTTTAAAACGAATGAGAAGTGAATGAGAAAATTGAAGCTAAAGTTAGTGGTTCACCTTGAAAGGAAAAGAGTATCCCACATTGAAGAGATAAAGCCAACGTTGTCTCCTTATAAGGCTTAGCCTTGAGCTAAGGGATGGGCCCCTTGGGGGTACCCATGTTTTGTAAGGAGGGATGACCTAGGTTGACCCAAGGTCCACCACACGCGCGCGCCGCCCGCCCCGCCCCGTCCCGGTCCGGTCCGTGGCCGTGGCTTGGGCTAGGCCCAATCAGGCTTTATTCTTTTTGGGACAAATAAATTTTATTTATTTAATTTCTTTTCCGAAAGGTTGTAACCTTTCCTTTCCAACCAACCAGCTGTGAAGAGTTGCACCCCCCAGTGAATAATCTGTGTATAAAAACGAGTCAGTTTACAGAAGTCTTCTGTACAGGAGTCTGTCCAGTTTTAGTGTTTCGAAGAAAGAGTTCTACCATTGTTTGGTTCGCCGGGTCTGAAAATTTGGTGTGCTACTATTTTCAGACGTAGCCGTTGTATCCTGGGAGACTATCGTCAAGAGCCGTCAGCACCGTTGCGGGACGAATAAGTCTTAAGGACAGTGAATCAAATTCACGCCTCGGCCCCTTTTTCCTTTTGCTGTTCTGCAATCTTTTTGTGAGTTCATTTTAATTGTTCTTGCAAAGACAATTTGTTCTGTTTAGTAAACTACATTTCAGTTTTTTCGTACTTAATTGTTTTCTGCACAAGTATACACAAAGTATATATTTCGAACAACACAATTAACACTGAAACTTTCCCTCATCTGATATTCTAATATTGTCTTTCTCCTATCTTCTCTTTCTGTCAACTCCCAGCGATCACTAGACACAGTAAACCGGCGTCCTGTCTGGCAGATATTCTATCATTGATTCGGCAGCGATTTGATGTGAATCTTAGGTTAAATCTACTAATGTGATTCGCCAATAATATATCAGATCGCATGGTAGTTGCATGATTGGCAAATGGTGCTAAGATGGTACTCATTGACGAGGGTAATTGTCCAGAATGATACGATAATACTTCTTACAAAATCCACAATAATGAGAGCGATGGGCGATAGCATAATTCGTATTGGTTGTTTCAAGTTTTGAATTTATTATTAGTACAACAATATGAACATGTGTGTGTGTGTGAGAGAGAGAGAGAGAGGGAGAGAGAGAGAGGGAGAAACGGTAGTTCACCGTCCGCCCCTACCAATATTTCAAAGGTTTATGAATAGAAAGAACATGAAAAACTCTAGACTCGGGATTTTTCACATGGTTTGATAAGCAAATGGAATAATCAGCAGATTTTCTTGTAAATCATGATTCAAATATTTTCTAGTACTTACATGAAAGAGTTTCGGTTCATCAAATCACATGAAATTTGGTAAATGCTACTCTACATTGTTCATGCTCTCTTTATCCATACCTTTAGAATAACTTAATCAAACCTGAACCAGAAAAGTGGGAGGAACTCCAACGGCTACAGGACCCGAATCGAAGAGAGCAAAAGATGGGAGGGGACACAAAGGGAGGCTTCTGTCATGTATGTCTAGACAGCTAGGTTTTGGGAGTGTTCACGGGTTGGCTCGTATTATTTGTGTTAGTATAAAAAATAAGGCCTGCAATGCAACAGAAATATGATGTGTTGGCTGGTGAATAAGACTGAACTTCACATGCCAACTGAAGTGTTTTGTCCTTTGATGATAATGGTGCTCGGTGGGGTGTCATGTGATTCAAGGGTCCATTGTTTCTTTTCATTCGTGTATGTGATTGAGTCCCCTCCCGCATGTCATTTTTGGGATTGCTTGGTCTGCCTAAATATCGGAGATGTTTCAATTGTTAGTCATGTGATTTCAGTTCATGAAAAGCTTATATCGCTTTCTAGAGTTGTCAATGGGCCGGGCTTGGGCCGGCCCGGCCCAGGCCCAGCGGGCCTCCAATGAAATCGGGCCGGGGCCGGGCCTCACAAATGAAAAACGGGCCGGGCCGGGCCTAAAACCTGGGATATATGGGCCCAGTCCAAGCCCAGGCCCTAGGCCCAATATTTAGGGCCGGGCTTGGGCCGGGCCCGGGCCCAATCCAATTTTTTTCCCTTTCTTCCCAACTTTTTATTATAAAGACTTCTTCTTCAACAAATGACAAAGTTTTTGTAAACGGACCATTGAGTATACAATCACTTTTTCACGAATTAACCCCCTTTCGAAAAGGCAAATTGATGTTGATTGACCATTAACCACGGATTAAGTACAAAAACTAGTTGTTCTAACCCACACATACTGATTTTAAGTGCAAAATTCAATCTCTTTCGTAATATGGTGTAAAACCTGTAAATGTCAAAGAAAAATAGAGTAGATCAAACAAAAACAATAACGAGATCGATGAAGATAAAATAACATCTTTTCTTGTTACATTCAAATTCTTTGGTCATTTAAGAAACCCTCCACTTCAATTGATTAGAGTGGTAGTCATGGCTGTCTTGAGCTTGTGGAAGGCAGCCTCATGGAAGGCAGCCTCAGCTTCTGGCCTCTAATGAAATGCATTCTTCTTAATGAGCTCAGTAAGGGGTTTGCTTATGACCCCATAACCTCTTGCAAGCTTTCTTTAGTACTGTGTCAGCCCAAGAAATCCCCTAAGGGCCTTGACATTGGTTGGTCTAGACCAAGATTTCATACTTTTGATTTTTTCTTGGTCAGCTGCCACTCCCTCAGCAGAAATAACGTGGCCCAAGTGCTTAATGTGTGTACTGGCAAAGGTGCACTTGCTCCTTTTGGCAAACAGTAGATTAGCCCTTAAAAGGTCCAAAGCCAATCTTTGGTGCTTTCCAAGCTACTGCTATAAACAAGGATATCATCAAAAATTTAGGGGGAGGGCTAACGGGGCCGGGCCGGGCCGGGCCAAACCCGGGCCAGAACCGGGCCAGTTTCGGGCCGGGCCAGAAACGGGCCGTTTCCGGGCCGGGCCGGGCCGTGCTTTTTCCCAGAATTCTTTGGCCTGGTCCAGGCCCTGGCCCCAAGCCCAAATCTGCAGGGCCGTCACTGTTCATCTGCCGTGCCGGGCCAGCCCGGGCCAGAACCGGGCCGGGTCGGGCCAGCCCGCGGGCCGCCCGGCCCTTTTGACACCTCTATCGCTTTCAATGCCTCAATCAAAGTCATAGTATATACGATAATATATATCTTTTCGATAAACGAGACAATTAAGAAAAGATGGATTGGCTCATATGAATGCATTCTAATGATTTCTTTGTACTTCGTTACCATTATATTCAACCCGTTCTAGAAAGGATCTACTTGTTTTCGGTATATATTATCGAACTTCACCTCAGTAGCAAACTTCGATTTGGGTCACTTCCGTGCTTTAAATTGAAAATTATTTTGCTTATGTTCTTGTGAACGTTTGAAAGAAGTTTTTGTCATTTCAATCTAAAAATGTTCCGGTTGCTTTTCTATTGTTTTTGATCAAATAACATAATTGTTTTTTGTTGTGTTTTCTCCACATTTTAATACCCAAGGGCTGTGTTTGGCACATCAGAGCTTCGGATAGAATAAAAGTAACCTTTTTCGACATTTGACCAGCATTTAAGGGGCGGTGAACAGACCCGGCGAACAGGTTTTATTCCACTTACGTGGGATAATCGTATACTAGGAGTGGTTTTATTTTTATCAAAGAGAGTAGAGATAACAAAAATGACGGGCCAAGGAGCACCTAGCTACAACATCCACCGTCAGCCAGAACCACTGCCACACACCACCACCACCAGTGCAGCGCCCACTTCCATAAAACTCATTGCTGGCAGAACAATTTGTGGTGGTGTATGTCAGTGTGTCTATGTGTGGGACAATTGATGGTGGTGGATTGGGCAATCAACATGAAAGGTAACGAGGTTTTCAGTGGGGATTAAGGTGATCGTTGGTGGGTGCGATCTATGAGTGATGAAAGTTGGTGTTGGGTGCGATCTATGAATGATGGAGTTTGGTGGCGATCGATGGTAGATGTAATTGGTGGGTGATGAAGGTTGGTAGTGATTGGTGATGGGTGTTGTTGCTGCTAAAAATATGCTCCGCGTACTTTGCGGAACCTGAGCCTGGGCCGATGACCTGCAAGATAGAAAACAAGTGACCGCCGGGTCGGATTCTCGGCGGAGAACTCTCCGATGCTTAAGTCAGAGCACAGCTACAGAATAATAACTTTGAAAAAGCATGAATTGTGTAATTGTCCTCATACCTGGCGGGTAGACCCCTTTATATAGCTGTAGGAGGAGAGTCCTAGTAGGACTAGGCCGTGGGCCAGATGTGTTAGGATCGCGTTAGGATCCTCGAGGATCACGTCACAATCTCTGAGGACTCTTTTAGAATCCTGATAAGATAATAAAAAATCTCCCAGTTTGATTGGGATTCGTCGGGTGTCCCCCAATTATTGGGAGTTATATTTGAGTTATATCATAAGCCCCCCACGTCCTTAGCCAAAATGTTTGGCTGAGGAAGTTTATACATGGCCGGTGTCTCGAGACACGCGTCAGATTTATTAGGGATTCTCCATCCACTTGTAGGCGTAATAATATTTATCTCCTCCATGTGCTCTGACCTAAGCGGGAGCTTTAAGCTTTGCCCAAGTAGGGCGCTAGAACCCTAGCTCTCGAGAGCTAAGTCTTTATAATTTTGCCTAAATAGGCTATTCGGAATCATCTTTGGGAAGACGAATCATGCGATCTCGAGATCCTTTACAGGTTGTGCCCCATGATAGCCTCTCTCGGGAGATGACACAAAGTTGTGCATGCAAGTTGTTGCATGTGCTAAGTGTTTGAATGTCCTCTCGAGGGGTCACCTCTCCTTGAAGGGTGTTCATTTTGTGTAAGTGTGTGTTCTTTAGCTCGAGCCGACGACATCATGCTTGCATTTTACTTTGTCGCGAACTCTTATCATCGGCTAATAAGAGCTGGCAAAGAAGCCTCGCACTCACGCTTGGTTGGGTTTTGAATTGACAAAGAATGGTGGGGGTGATGAAGTCCCATAGTCCTTTGTCGTTTCACGGGTTAGAACTATAGCTAAACTGTTTGGATAGAGCTCGAGCTCTATCCTGTCACCCTTGGAGGTGTTCGTCCCTCGAGGGACCGTACAAGAGGGCTAGTGGAACATAGAGTTCTGGTAAGTGCCCTTGAGGACTGATGGAGCATAGAGTTCATGTAAATACCCTCGGGGGTTTGACAGGACTTAAAAGTTCTCGTCGCTCATGTAAATACACTCGAGGGTTTGGCGGAACTTAGAATTCTCGTCGTATGCGCCCTCGGGGGCAGATGGAGCGCTAAGCTCACAAAAATACCCTAGAGGGTTTGACGAAACTTAAGAGTTCTCGCCGTACGCGTCCTCGGGGGCGGATAGAGCACCAAGCCTATGAAAATACCCTCGAGGGTTTGACGGAAATTAAGGTTCTCGTCTTACGCACCCTCGGGGGCAGATAGAGCTCGAGCTCATGAAAGTTTGACTGAACTTAAAGTTCTCGTCGTACACGCCCTCGTGGGCGGATGGAGCTCAAAGCTCATGAAAGTACCCTTGAGGTTTGACAAAACTTAAAGTTCTCGTCTTACGCGCCCTCGGGGGCGGATAGAGCGCAAAGCTCATGAAAATACCCTCGAGGGTTTTACAGAACTTAAAGTTCTCGTCGTACACGCACTCGGGGGCGGATATAGCGTAGAGCTCATGAAAATACTCTCAAGGGTTTGACGGAACTTAGAGTTCTCATCGTACACGCCATCAGGGCAGATGAGCGCAAAGCTCGTAAAATACCCTCGATGGTCTGACATAACTTAAAGTTCTCGTCTTACACTCCCTCGAGGGCGGATGGAGCTCGAGCTCGTGAAAATACCCTCGAGGGTTTGACGAAATATAAAGTTCTCGTCTTACACGCCCTCGGGGGCGGATGAAGCCTAAAGCTCATGCAAATACCCTCGAGGGTTTCGGTCGAAGCAACAAGTTCTTGTCTCGGCGCTAAATAAGAAGGCGCGGGGCATTGAGCCCGTAATATGGCCGCTGCTATGAAGCCCCCCTGTCTGAAAGGGCACAGGGTTTTAGGCCCGTGATTTATAAAGACGAATTTTCATCCTATATGTAGGACCGGTCGCAAGAAGACCTTATAGAAGACCATAATCCATCTGCTTGACTGGACGAGCATATAAAGACGCAGAGTCCATCTGAGCGAGATTTCGCAATATAATGAGAGGCTACTAGATCCGATCTGCTGATTGCATAGCTCGAGCTTGCAGTTGTACCAGTCATATTAGCGATGCTATCGGCGAAGTGCTCTGATTCACCAATTGCATTGGTAGCATACGCTGATGTGAATGTTTGACAGTTCATAGTCGGTCATTGTATGACCGGATAGATCACAAGATAATAAGAAATGCCGAGTAGGCAAGATGCTGCAGCGGAAACCCTAGGCGGGACTTTTAGTCGCATGATGCTGTGAATTTTTTCCTCGCTTTGCGAAGCGATTTATACGTCACTGTTAATGCTCGCATGCGTAGTTTAAACCCTTGCAAAAAATAAAAGTACGTGATTGAAAAAATAGCCTCTGAAGCAATAAAGCATATAAAAATGCAACTATGTTTTTAACACAGAATTAATATAGGTGTTTTAGTCACCGCGGCCCCATTAGGGTTTTGTCGGTTAGCCGACAGGGGTGTGTTGCACTGCATGTCGCAGGTGAGCTTAAAATGTCATATCAATCGGAAGCTTTGACATGTAATGTGCTCACGCCAACGGATGCAACTGTATAATACTAGACAAAAAATTAAAGAAGTCTAGGTAATGAAAGTGCACAGGAAGCAACCTTTAGGAAGACTTGCTAGCGCCTAAAATCGCAGTCGCTTAATTTTTAACGACACATAGACGAAGAAATGTGCTCAGCCTTTAAAGAATGTGCGGCACTTGCGAATTTAAATGAGACCCTGTGGGTCTTTAATCTAAATAGGCTTTTTTACTGTTAAAAGCTTAATACTTTTAAAAGCGTGTGGCCCAAGTCGAATAAATAAGACTCTTTGGGTCTTAAGCATAAATATGCATTTTTCACAGCCAAAAAAACTAATACTTTTTTAAAAAGTATGGCATATCTCCAAAGGTGAATACCATGTGGGTCTAAAATACTAATATGCATAATTTTGGAGGGATTGCATAATTTCTTTAAAAAAGAAAGAGTGCACCTGTTTTAATCGGTCTACCCATTTCCTTTTTGGACAGAAGGCCAGATCTGGCCAATCCAACGACGGCGATCGCATCGGTGGGTGCGATGGTGCAAGCCTATCGTGGTGGTGATTGCGCTGCCTTGCTGGTGGTCACGGTGGCGTGCATCTCGAAGGAGGAGACCGGTGTTGCGACGTAGTTTGGTGATGCTTGCGATCTCGGACGGTGCAGGGTACGGAGGTAGGTCACGGCGGTGATGGTGGCGACCGGTATGGCGACAGGCAGATCGGGAGTGAGACTGCGATCTTGCGGCGCTGGTGCCTCGCCGGAGGGTCTGCCACGACGCTGACGGTGATCGGGCCTCCTGACCCTGGGTGGCGCAGATGGATTGCCTCGGTGGTGGCACTAACAGCAGCGCGGTTGTGATGAGCGAGAGGCCCAAAAGAGGAATCTGATGGAGAAGTTGGGGCCACGGTAGTACGTAGCTGGGCGATGCCCTCTGCATCGTCACAGTCTTTGATGGTGTGGTGCCGGAAACTCGGGTTTCATGACGGCGCTAACTCAGTTGCCGCCGGCGATCCGTCTTTTTTTTTTTGGGTTGTTGTAGTAGCCATACAAGATTCTCGGCGGCCGCTTATGGCCGGTGGCGATGGTTGTACGACCGATGATAGTGGTCGGCGAAGTGGCATCGTTGTTACTAATTTTGGTGGAGCAGATTCTTTGGATGGTGGCGACAGTACGGCGGTGCATTGGCATCTTAATTCTGATGGTCGCGCCGATTAATGCTAGCGGTGACGGCGCTGTAAACGGCGATGACGATGCTGGTGTCCCGTCTTCTTATCTTTTTATTTTTGGTTTTGGTTGTTGTGGCTGCTCTGGCATGTTAACGATGGTGGTCAGGGATTCATGGTGCCCGCGACCCCGTAGGTGACGAATCTGGTAGTGTCATGATTACGCAGGCGTGGGCCTGCCCACGCAGGTGCTGTTGACATCTTTGGCACCGCTGCCGTTTAGGGTTTTCCCCATGACGACAGAGGGATGTTGTTGATGGTGCCGGCAGCGCTGTTGTCGGTTGTGACGGTGCTGCCCGGTCACTGCCAGTCGGTTAACTGATCGCTGCTCCGGCTACCGTGGCCTGATTGCCTTCAGCTTTAGATTAGAAAAATTATGACAACAAGACGCGATTGTCTTGAGGTAAATCAATTAGGCTGACGGGTCCCACGGATGGCGCCAATCTGTTGCTGCTAAAAATATGCTCCGCTTAGTTTGCGGAACCTGAGCCTGGACCGATGACCTCCAAGATAGAAAACGAGTGACCGTCGGGTCGGGTTCCTGGCGGAGAACTCTGATGCTTAAGTCAGAACGCAGTTACAGAATAATAACTCTGAAAAAACATGAATTGTGTAATTGTCCTCATACCTGGAGGTAGACCCTTTTATATAGTTGTAGGAGGAGAGTCCTAGTAGGACTGAGCCGTGGGCCAGATGTGTTAGGATCGCGTTAGGATTCTCGAGGATCACATCACAATCTCTGAGGACTCTTTTAGAATCCTGATAAGATAATCACAAATCTCCCAGTTTGACTAGGATTCGTCAGGTGTCCCCCAATTATTGGGAGTTATATTTGAGTTATATCAGGTGTGGTCTACGGGTGATGGAAACTGGCCGCGATTGAGGGTGGGTGTGATTTGCTATTGATACATTCAATAGGTGGTTGCAGTGGGTGGTGGGCGTGCTGATATCGTGGTGGTTACTATCGGTGGTGACATGGCAATCTATTCAGCTTCTACTTTGAGTTTGGTCTAAAGGGGAGATAAGATATATACCTATTATCCTTTATTCGACACAATTTACCATTGTAACTTATCCGACCATATCTTGTCCTATCTGACTTAATGTTATTGTGCGTCAAACCCAATAAAAACCCAAAATTCCTAATAATAAACCAAAATCCCCGACACGATTAGTTACAAACGCTTTTTGACAAGCATTTGCCGCAACGGGCCGTGTGAACCAAAACCCTATTAATAGATATGAACACATTCCAACCAATTCCCAAAAAATATAAATTTGTATTAAATTAGAACTAGTAACTAATCCTAACATAGAAGTACTGAAAAAACTCATATAAGCAAAAAATCTCAAATATCCTTGATCATGAGACATATAATTATCACTATAAATAAGAACCAGAATTCCAACAGTAGTGATTAATATTGTCTAGAGAGATAATTAAGAATCCTAATTGTGCTCGAAGGGATGTCATGGGCTTGCAATCCAAACTTCTTGGGCTTGGGCCAATGTTACTAAAGGGTAAAGATAATATCAGGTGGCGTCTATCAAGTGCAAGATGAGATGGTCTAACAATAAAAACTGGAGACAAAACACGAAGGATAGGAAGTTTCGTCGTATCAAGTGTTGATTTGGAGGTATAATACGCGATGATCAAGGACAATGGAAATGTGGCTTTTTTGGACGTCTGCCGACTGATGATAGCCTTGAAATAGAAATTTTTAGAATCTTCAAAGCATTACAAGTTGAAAAGAATAACAACTTCAATGAGCCACTATTGAAACTGATTCCCTGATGGCTCAACAACTGATGACAGCTAAAGATAATGACAAGTTTCATCCCCTAGCCATCATTGTGAACGACTGTCGCATTTTGCTCATTGCGACAAAGTCTAGAATAATAGTACATATTTTTAGAGAGGGCAATCAATGTGCTGATATGCTAGTTAATATAGGAACCAGTCAAGATAGGGCTTCTGTTTATCTCAACCAACCCCCCGTGGAACTACGATCACTGCTGCTTGCAGATATAATTGGGGTGGAATACCCACGTATTTAAGTTGTGTAATATATGTTCCTTTTAATAAATAAATAAAAAGTGTTGATTTGGGGCTTTTGCAAGTCTTATTACCCACAGCTAGACCTGAACATAGATTGGATTGAACTTTTCACAATCCAAAATCCGATCCAATAAGGAATGGAATGGATTGGATCACGAAATATTTGAAGTTTATGAGGGACCACTATATATATATATATATATGGAGCTGATCCGTTGAGAGCGCTAGCAAAATAGCCTATTTTACTAGCGCGATCTGGCCATCCATCCTGAAAGATGGACGGCCCAGATCGTGCTTTTTTTGAATACTGTCAGTCGTCCGCGATACTGTATAGCGGACGGCCTTTTTTACCTTTTTGCCCCTCCGCATCGTCCGCTATACTGTATCCTGGACGACATTGAAGTCCTGACACTGGACAACAAAAAGGTATCTGCTATACAGTGTCGCGGACGTCCCCTAGGCTGACACCTGTCAGGTCCTGTAGCCTATTTTGCTAGCGCGATCTGGACGTCCATCCAAAGATGGACGGCCCAGATCGCGCCTTTTTCGAATACTGTCAGTCGTCCGCGATACTGTATAGCGGACGGCCCTTTTAACCTTTTCTCCCCTCCGCACCATCCGCTATACTGTATCCCGAATGATATTGAATTCCTGACACGGGACAGCAAAAAAGGCATCCGATATACAGTGTCGCGGACGTCCCCTAGGCTGATACCTGTCAGGACTTTATTTCAGGGACTTTATTTCTGCACGTGTTAGAGTGTCGGGAATAATTTCCGCTATACAGTATCGCGGACATTAGTTCCCATATATCCCAAAGTTTTCTAATTCTCAGCTCTTTCGGCAAACTTTTCTTCTCCTTCGGATTCACTTGCTTCCATTTTCGGCTCCCCTCAAGCTTCGAGTAACACTGCTTAACAATCAAATGAAATTTTCAACTGAAAATATTACCTAAAAATTATCTTCACGAATAGACCAATTTAGGATGACAAATATACCATTTAAATAATCTCAAAAGTTTCCCATTTTGCTAATTATAGATTTATTGAACATAACAAATTAAAATTACTAAGATAAATAGACAAATTCATCATGCCAAAATACAACAAACGTATCTAAAAAAATTCGAATTTAAATAGGATACATGTGTCGAAGTTAGCGAACCTCAAAAAAATCAAAATTAACTACAATAAATTTGTTTAAATTCTACAAATTAATTTCTAGAACATCACAAGTTGATGAATAGAGTGACAAATTTCTAGAACATCATCAAAAATCTATACTTTTTGTCCAAAAAAATATATATATACTTTATCAGTCAATCCACCCAGAAAATATTTGAGATCAGAAACTTACCTTACTTGACTGAATAGTCTATATTTCTACATAGATTTTGTTTCACAATGTCTGATTTCGTGTTGAGCTCCAACACCCCCGTAGATGCTAGTGATCCGTATCTAGGACGAACCTTTCAAACATTGGAAGAAGCTGGAGAATGTTTCCGAGCGTATTCACTGAGGGTTGGATTTGGCATTAGAATAAAGACTACAAGAACGAGCAACGTAACGAAAAAGATATGCTCTCGCTTATACGAGTGTCATAGGGGCAGAAACCCAGTGCAAAATGAGACACGCGTAGGCAACGATGACAGTGATGACGAAATAGGATATTCGCGCAAAAGACGGGACTACTTTGCGCAAACGAATTGCCAAGTCAAGATGTTCGTAAGTTATAAAGCCAAGCAATATCATTGGCTTATTACCAGCCTGGAACTGGCACACAATCACCCGTTAGTAACCCTTTTTAAGGTGAGTCAGATGCATCAACATAAGAAGATGGGTAAGGTCACGAAGAGCCTCATTCACACAATGAGCGATGCACGGATAGGACCTACTGACATGATTAATGTTCTTGCTGAATAGGCGGGGGGAATTCAAAATTTAAACTTTAACACGACAGACGTTCGTAACGCGGTCCGAACCCATAGACGAGTCGCGTATGACCTCAATGATGCTCAAGCCACAATGAGCCTATTGAAGCGGATGCAGATGGAGGACCCGCAGTTTACCTTCGATTATAAACTTGACGACGAGCATCGAGTTAGCACAATTTTTTGGGTCGACGGTCATTCGAGGCTTGCTTATAAGCATTTTGGGGATGTCGTGACTTTCGACACCACATACCGTACCAACAAGTACTCGATGTCGTTTGCCCCTTTCACGGGGGTCAATCATCATTATCACTCCATCATGTTCGGGTTCGCCTTGTTAGGGAATGAGAGAGAGAGTTCTTTTGAATGGTTGTTTAGGGTGTGGCTGGAAGCCATGAACTTTAAAGCACCCAACGTTATCATCACCGATCAAGATTTGGCAATGAAGAAGGCTATTGCTACGGTCTTCCCAGATACTCGACACAACTTGTGCACTTTGCACATAAGCAACAAATACCCTGAACGTTTGCATCACGTGTATGCAAAGTATCCAGACTTTAAACATGATTTTGACACGTGCGTTAGCAAGTCGTTAACGATTGAGGAATTTGAGGAGAGGTGGGAAAAGCTTGTTGAGGATTACTCATTGCAAGACAACGAGTGGCTCCAGCACTTGTACGAGCTCAAAGAGCAATGGATTGGCGTTTACACGAGGAGGCATTTTTCTGCGGGCATGAAAACGATGGGCAGGAGTGAATCTATGAATGCCACGTTCGATAGTTACATGGGTACAGCTACCAATTTGAAGAGTTTCGTCACATCCGCACAGAAAGCGGTTGCGTTGTTGTTCGTGAAAGAAAGGGCTGCAGACTTTGCAACCACGTACAAACAGAGGACTAGGTTGCTTGAGACCCCATTGGAGCTGAACGGTGCCAAAGTCTATACGAAGGAGATCTTCTTGCTATACCAAGTAGAGCTGCAGAAATCGGGACGATACTGTATAAACAAGGTGGCAGAAAAGTCTACGCGTGAGTACAAGGTTTATTCGCTCGTGAATGACCTCGTTCCTAAGAAGCTGCGCATAATGTATACGGTGAGCCACGCCACATTGACGGACTCGGTGACATGTGTTTGCAAGAAGTTTGAGTTCCATGGCATCATGTGTAGACACATTCTGCGATTTTTCACCCAGAAGAATATCAGGACAATCCCCGATAAATACGTCTTGCCACGGTGGACGAAAGATGCAAACAGGTTGCACGGTACCATTGCCTTTCTGGAGCACCCGTATACTGACTTCGAAGAATCAGAGACGTTGCGGTATAATCATCTGGTGACGATGTTCACCCGTTTGTTCGTAAAGGCTGCTGCTACAATGGTCGGTTATAAACATCTCCTCGAGGTAGCTCAGCAGCAAAAGCCCATCATCGACCAGTTGGAAGCAGCTTCAGTCACCAATGCGGTTGACACCGAGCCTACGACGGGATCAGAAGATGACGAGCTGGGGGAGGAAGACGACAATGATATCCGGCCGTTGGATCCAATTATATCACAAACGAAAGGCCGCAAGAGATCTACACGGATGAAAAGCTCTATTGAAATGGCAACTCAACCTAAAAAGCTGCGAAGGTGTGCATTGTGCAACAAAATGACCGACCACGACAAACGGAACCATTACAAGGCACTGGGGATAAGTTCAGGGGGTTTGCAAGACAGGGAATAAGATGTCGCCGAAGATGAGGACGAACAAGCTGCAGTAGACCTTTAATTTTTTGTATAAGCCATCAAAGTCTGTTTGACATTTTTAAGGATTTTTTGTAATTTTTTTCTAATAATTTTTCGACCGAATTGTCAATATTGTTTTCTGATGGACCTATGAGAGGCCATCAAATCTAAGTCTTATTTTTTTTTTGTTTGCCTCGTCCGCTACATAGTGTAGCGGACGGATCTGCAGAGTCTGCGATGTAGCTCTTTTATGTCCCCACTAGGCTATTTATGTCCGCATGTTTTGTTCTTCGTGTCCGCTACACAATATAGCGGATGGAATCGCAAAAAAAACTTTTCGTTTTCTTCGATGTCCGCTATACAATGTAGGGGACGTCCAAGCAGAAAAACTTTTGGTTTTCTTCGATGTCCGCTATACAATGTAGCGGACGGAATCGCAGCAAAACTCTTGTTCTTTTATGTCCGCTATACAATGTAGCGGACGTCCAAGCAGAAAAACTTTTGATTTTCTTCGATGTCCGCTATACAATGTAGCAGACGTCCAAGCAGAAAAACTTTTGGTTTTCTTCGATGTCCGCTATACAATGTAGCGGACGGAATCGCATCAAAACTCTTGTTCTTTTATGTCCGCTATACAATGTAGCGGATGACTCTATCCTATTATATATTAATCAGATCGGGCAATCATCTTTATCAGTCCGTCCGTTTCTCTCTCTGTCTCGAACATATAACCCAAGCCGCTACCCCATCTACGGCGACCCACTTCTCCGGTGACCCACATCTCCGACGACACCACCCACCTCCCCTCAACGCTGCGACACCTTCAGCGACATTCCCATACCTCGATGGCTTCTGGATCAGCGAGCAGCGGAAAATTTATTGGCAACATGCACCTGGCAGGCAGACACTTCTTCAAGGTCATGGTACCTGGTTTTGAGAATGAACTTATAGGCCATCCCTCTTTCTCTGTGTTTTCGTGTGTTAAAAGTTTGATCTTTGGTTAAAAACTAACCTATTTTTTGTATTGTGAATTTGTTAAGACATACCGGTAGCCTTTTCCGATTGGGTTACCACAATTTATTTCGATTCAAGATTAACCAGCCACAAGGGGTCATGGCATGTAAGAATCAAGATGAAGTGCGGCCTCCAAGGTCAACTTATTTTCGCAGAGGGTTGGAACGAATTCGTGCGGCAGCATGGCCTCCAACTTGGGGATTTTGTAGTGTTTGAACACATTGGAGCGTGGGATTTTCATGTTTTGATATTTGATCGGAGCACTTGTGAAAAAATTTCTTTCCCCCAATGTTGAACCCTAAATTATGTTTATTATGAATGAATAAATATATGTTGATGTTCATTATTTTTCCAATTTGTTTTCTCGCTTAGTTGTGCCGTTTGAGATTCCGTCAATATTGAGATTGTTGATTGTGAATCGTACGTTATTTATTGTTCAAACGATATTGAGATTATTGATTCTGTCGCTAAAACAAGTCTTCGGGCGCCAAATTATTGAAACAGAATTATCGCCATCCGCTACAATGTCTAGCGGACGGCGCAGCAAGAAATTCCCAACACTTGAAAAATCGAAATATGGGGTTCACTAATTAGAATGACATGTGGATAAGTGCTAGTTGGAATGAAATCCTAACATGCAGTAGGAAGAGATATATATATCACTCTTCATTTGACATATACTCATCAGATAAGTACTGGTCATTGGTTAAAATATTGTTTCTCTCGCCTGAATTGAGGTGCCTCCCACTAGCCTCGGCCATTTCTTCCGCAAGTTGAAGCATGTAAAATCGTTTTCTACGCAACAACATCTGGTTATTCTCCATACGAATTCGGCGGACAGCTTTCTTACACTGCTTAACATTATGCCTCGATAGAGTAAGTGAACGACGTTGCGGCACAGGTGCTCTCAGCGTGGTGAGATCTTGGTGTAGCGCTTCTGATTCCTTAACTCGATATGCCCATTCTCTTCGTAAACCTGCATAATACTCTCTGGGATCCGTGTACTTCACTTCTTTGTAGTTGTCGTTCCTTTCACACAACAACCACACAGTCTCACGTCCCCGATAACTAGAACTACCAGGAACTCCTGCCATTTAACTTAGGTACATCTAATGCGATGAGCATGGCTAACATATATAAATAAGCCCACACACACACATGTCCGCTACATTGGTGTGATAGCGGCACAATAGCCTGCCCATCTTTGGTGACAAGACAAGTATTTGGACACTGACACCCTGCTTAATTGGTAGTTGGAGACAATAGCATGCCCGTGTCAGTGAGAAGACAAGTCTTTGGTGACAAGACAAGTCTCTGCTTTTTTTCCCAGCGACTTGTCACATGACAAGACAAGTCTCTGGTCTATTGCAGCGAATTTTCACATCTCATAAAGTTGAATTTGTAACATCTCATAAAGTGGTCTCGTTTCAAAGTATATGTTACTGGGCGGGCGAAGATGAATTTCACTATTCTTTGGGTCCAAGTTTGCGTTACTGATCACGCTATGTTAATATATTACATGCAGAATTGTCTTATCGGATGAATGAATATGAAGTCTTAGTAGCTGATTCACGGCGCATGAATATACCCATACCTCGACAAAAGGCAATCAACATGCCTCGAATTACACACATGGAGCTTGAAAGGGCACTGCATCGAATACGTGAAGAAAATAACAGAATGAGAGTTCGTCAAAGTAGGCATAACTTACGTCGTATGGCACGTGATGCACATGAAGATGGCAACAACAATGAAGCACAAGTATACTGGAACATGAGCTTCGAACTTGGATCTGTTTTCGATGCTCCAGTGTCAGATGAAGATGAGTGAAGATCGAGTTCTTCTAAGGCTATAAGGTCTCCGCTTAGGCCGGGGTTCGGGAAGGTCGGAACTAAGTGTCTGGTTCGTGAGAACCATTTTCTGGTCCAGTGTCAGATGAAGATGACTGAAGATCGAGTTCTTCTCATGACTCCTTATGGTTTATAATTGAGATTGTCATACATCTTTGCGTTTATTATCTTATATATCTCATATTATTTGAACCAATGTTTGTCATCATAAAAAATGGGGAGATTGTTAACCCTACGGTTATTTAACCTAGGATTATATTTGGTTTTGATGATAACTAACATTGATGTTGTCTAACATGCATTGAGTTGATGAAGCGATAGGAACAATCTCATACTCATGCAAACGGACTATTAGACGAGCAACACGGTCAAAGATTCTCAAACGGAACGCATCAAAGAAAGAATTCGTCGATTGAATTTTACAACGCTTTATTTCCTTCTTTGTAAACTAGACGTAGAGAGATGATCGTTACGATGACTGTATACCTAGAACTTGCCCATAGGTTTCCCTTGCATGCATAAAAGCTTTTCATTCTTTGAAAACAAGGAAAACTGCATTTTCAGGAATGCAGTCGATTGCATTGGAATGCAGTCGACTGCAAGTTGGGCAGTGAGGTATTACAGTCGACTGCAATATTTCCAGTAGCCTATTACAGTCGACTGCATTGGATTACAGTCGACTGCAAGTTGGAAATTTGAATTTCCAACGGCTACTTTGGGAATATAGTCGACTGCAATGGGACATTGCAGTCGACTGCATTTACCGTTTGGCGCATTTAATGGTCCACCTAACTCCAAACGGTCATATTTATTCCCACCTCTATAAATACTCATTTTGGGCATTGTTTTGATTCATCAATTGCATTCAAAGCTCTCTTATCTTTCATATTCTCAAATATCAAAAGCAATTGTTCAATCTCTCTTGGTTTTCATTGATTTCTCATCCATTTCAAGAGAGCATTTATTGTTAGCTTACATTTGAGAGATATACACTTTCATAAGTCATCATACACTCATCTCTCTTGTTCTAGTGCTTCAACTTGTACTCATCTACTTATTGAGAGTGAAATCTTGTACACAATTCTTCATCTAAAGGTTCTTGTATCAAAGCTTGGGGTTGTCAAGCTTTGGAGCTTTGGGTTTGTCAAAGCTTGTTCTTGATGTGAGCATAGCATCAAGGGATTGTAAGAGGTTCGATCTTGACCCGTAAGGAAGATCATACTAGTGGATTCTAGGGCCTTTCAAGGGACTTCCTTGAAGAGGTGGACGTAGACTTGAGGGTATATCAAGGCAAACCATTTAAATCTCATTGTCAAGTATCTCTGAACCCTTCTCTCTTTACATTATCGTTTTACATTTGTGTTGAGATTGGTTGTTTGCTTATTTAAGTTATTGAGATTGATGTTTGCTGTTTGTTATTTTTTAAAGTAGTCTTAAAACCCTATTCACCCCCCCTCTAGGGTTATCTTTTTGGTTTCACTTTTCATTGTGTATGTATTATTAATTCTAGCATTAGTGTATAATAGTATCAATAATGCATTTTGCTATAGTGAAAAGATTTTAGACATGGAATCCCTACAAGAGCACTTGTAAATGCAAAGATTAGGCAACATGTGGGGGGACAAAAAAACTTGTCGCCAGAGTATATATTACATCACGTAATGGATAGTATCTTGAGCAAGTGTAGTGAACCATTTCTTAGCAAAATGCATTATGATACTATTATTAATTCTGGACAAGGAGAAAAAGAAATGGAAAATGAGAAGAAAAAAGGAAAGAAGCAGGGGAAATAAACAGTACACGTGCTTACATGACACTATCACTAGTGAAGTCTGGAGATGGCAAAGCTCCTAATGCATGTAGTTACTACCTTTAGCAAACAAGGCCTCAGATATGCAGCCTTCTATTGCAGGTGAAGGGATGGTACATGGAGGTTTAAAGAAGAGTCGTAGAATATTCCCAAGTCAAGAGCTAAACCTGTGCGCTAAACCTGAGAAAGCAAAAAGAAAAGAAGGCACGCAGTAGGCTTGCACAATGGGGGGAAGATGCAACAGAAGAAATCTGCCCCCCACAGACAAATATCAACAGTGGGCTTGAAAAAGTTAGAAGAGATGCATTTATATTATGTACTTCTTTCAATGAATCAGTAGAACTATCAAAAGTGGGCGCAGACATTTGAGGAATAACAGTGGGCACCATTGAGTGGTTTGAAGTTGGTATCACCTAATTCCTTAGGCACACATCTCTCAGCATTTGCAACTCATACTTCAATTAGATTGGCAAGTGTATCAGAACTTGTATAGTGAATAAAGAATGAGAGCTACATCACTGCTTGATGAATCACTTATTGAACTTCCGAAACTATTGCTACCCTATAAGTATCTCTAAAATTTAAACACCAAAGATCTGAAGCTCAGGGAACAGTGATATAATGCAAGCTTTTGACTGAAGTGATTTCCCAATTGAAGCCGAACAAAAATGGAAGACGTGATTAATGGCCGCATCATCAAACAGGTGGAAGCCTAAAGAAAAACATAACAAAATATCTGGATGAGCCCGTTTGTTATACAGCTCTAGTTCCATTCCGAAGTGGATTACGTCGAACGAGTAAATATGAGACATTCAACGTTATCTCAAGAGAAAAACAACCATCCACCCCCAAAACGAATAAGCAATCTGTTAAGGAAAATTTGTAGGGAAAATTAGGAAAAAGTGGATTTTTGGGTAAAATTTTTGGGGTTGGTGGTTTTTTTTTGGGAAATTGTGAAAAGAGGGGGGGTAACTTTGAAATCTCTGAAAAGTGGGTTGGGTTGAAAAAAAATGGGTTTTTTGAAACTCACTATTTCCCCTTCCCCAAAATACCCTTCCCCGCCCAACTCTTCTCCCCCAATCCCTTCAGACCCCTCCCCCTCCAAAATTCTGCCTACCCCCACTCCACCCCCCACCCTGCTGCTGTAACACCAGTAGTGTAAACCCATTTTGAGTGTAACCATGAGTGCATGAGTGTAGTGTAATGTGTGTATGTGAGTGCTATGTGTGGTGATGTGTGTGTGAACCTGTGTGTGTGTATGTAATATATATCCACGAAGTGGTGTTACAGAGGAAGGAGAATGAGATGAAAATGGGGAGCAAGGGAAGCTGCGTGAACAGTAACCACGAAGTGGTGTTACAGAGGAAGGAGAATGAGATGAAAATGGGGAGCAAGGGAAGCTGCGTGAACAGTAAGCACGAAGTGGTTACTGTTCACATATGTAGTGGTCCCGCCGAGATCGTTTTTCTTGCGGGGCCCGAACCCCATATGCTAACTTTTGCATAAATTGACTTGCGCATCCGCACAATCCGACGAGCACGTTTGCAGAAATCGACTGGTGTTTTTGCAGAAATCGATTGGTGTTTTCGCAGAAATTGACTGTTGTTTTCGCACAAACCGACTGGTGCCACCACGATCCGTTTGCGCCTACACTTCCACTTCCTTGTTGTTCATGGGACCCCAATATTCGCACGTAAACTAGACGAGCACTTCCATTGTCTGGATGAATTTTTTTGGGCACATGACATGTGAATGAATATTAAGACATGACATGTGATGAATAGTAACACAAACCGAAAAAAACTGTAACATCCATTGTCTGGGTTTCTGGCAATAGTGGAAGTGTACCAACTTACCCTATTCAGGCCAATTAAGCCAACCTAGTACTAATATATGTGAATAGACTATTTCCCCTTCAGGAAACACGAGATGTCTTGCAAACGCTTTTCAAAACCACCGCCTGAATTTCCTGTGCAAAACTAGTTCCCCATTTGGTAAGTAGATAACGCTACTGGGGGTGGGCAACTACCCACTGCGTACCCACTCTCTCTGAAAATCGCGCACTCAAAACAGTTCTCGCACACGGCCAACCTGACAAAAAATCCTATACACTCCTTAACGGGTACCGACACTCTAGAATTTATAATAATTTATACTAAAATACTCTTATAGCTTAAAATATTATTAAAAGTCAAAATATGCATTTTCTGAATTTTTGAATATTTTCGAATTAAAATAATTTCTTTAAATACAATGAAAACCCAATAATAGCCATAATTACTTCCAGCTGCAAAATAAGTCCCATAATATTTAATGGAACATTAAAGTATATATAAAAATTATAGAAATAAAAATCAGAATTTAAAAGACGTAAAAATATTTTTAGATTTTTCGTTTTGCTAAAACCAATGCGATATGGAAATCATAGCAAAACAACTCCAAAAATCATCAAATTCAAACTAAGTCTTATTTATACCATAAGAACATTACTCTAATTTTTCCCAGAACATTTTCTGGGTTTAAAGGCTCCAAAAGAATTTTCCAAATCTGAAATTACAGAAAATACTAAAAATTCATACGATCTCAGAAAATTATAAAACTTTGCCAAGAATTCTAATATGGTCAAATGTATTATACTGTAAATTTTCACTTGCTAACGATAAGCCTGCGTTAACATATGCACGTGCAAAACTTAACGCTAACTCAAATACCCGCTCGGTTCTCTTCTTCTTCCTTTCTTTTCTTTCTCTCCACCAGCTCGTGGTTACTGTTCACGCAGCTTCCTTTGCTCCCCATTTTCATCTCATTCTCCTTCCTCTGTAACACCACTTCGTGGTTACTGTTCACGCAGCTTCCCTTGCTCCCCATTTTCATCTCATTCTCCTTCCTCTGTAACACCACTTCGTGGATATATATTACATACACACACACAGGTTCACACACACATCACCACACATAGCACTCACATACACACATTACACTACACTCATGCACTCATGGTTATACTCAAAATGGGTTTACACTACTGGTGTTACAGCAGCAGGGTGGGGGGTGGAGTTGGGGTAGGCAGAATTTTGGAGGGGGAGGGGTCTGAAGGGATTGGGGGAGAAGAGTTGGGCGGGGAAGGGTATTTTGGGGAAGGGGAAATAGTGAGTTTCAAAAAACCCATTTTTTTTCAACCCAACCCACTTTTCAGAGATTTCAAAGTTACCCCCCCTCTTTTCACAATTTCCCAAAAAAAAACCACCAACCCCAAATATTTTACCCAAAAACCCACTTTTTCCTAATTTTCCCAAACCCAAATTCAAAGATTAGAGAGATTAGTTCTATTAAAAACCCAAGTCAAAGATTCATTCAATAGAACTTATTACAGGAAGACCTAGCCAAAGCCAAATTTTACAAGAATGGCATCTCAGATTCTTAATTGATAACATCAAAACATAGCAATACAGAAATACCATAAGCTATATCAAAGCAATGAACCTACAGAAGATAACAATGACAAAAACCCAAATCTATTTCAAATGAATGAGATCATGATAAATTCACAAGATTTTACATCAAAAACGGAATGAAAGATTAATGAATTGAAGAGCCGTCAACAGGTTGGAGGGGCTCAGACAAAGCCATGCAGTGATTGAAGAACAAAATGAAAAGAGATAGTGAAGAAAAAGATCAAAGATATTGATAGGACAAAGGCAGAGGCGGCGATGGAAGAGACAGAGGCCGCGGCGGTGGCGGAGGCGGCAATGGTAGAGGCAGAAGTAGCAGAAGCAATGGTAGAGAAGGCAGCATCATGGAGAAGTGGAGAACCGATGGAGTTGGGCACGCTTTAGGGAGAAAAGTGACGGGCTTCATTTTGGAAAACAACTAACGGTTTTTATTTTGGTAAATCGTTTTCGGAAAATTTTGTCATGTTTTACAACGGTACGTAAACATTTTCGGTAAATAGTTTTATTATAAACACGCCTAACACAAAAAAAAAGCGAAAAATCTTTTCCAAAAAACGATTTTCGTGAAACAATCATGACCCAGATTACATTGCGAGAATAAGTTTTATACTCGTATGTATCGTAGACGTATCTAAATCAGAAAAACTATAACCCTTTGTTCTCAATTGTGGTTTTCTTTTGTTGCCGTAAGAAATTGTTTTTTAGATACTACTAAATTGAAAGTTTAGTACATTTGTTTAGGCATCTGCTAATGCGTCTTGCTATCGTATTTTATGAACTTTGAGTTTAAACGCCCAAACGCATAGGGGCATGCAACTGAAAAAGTAAAATCCCTTTTCTCAAATGTTTTATTGGGTTAAGAAATTCTTTTATATGTTGTCTTTAGTGACAAAAAATGTGTGAACATAACGAAACAAATGTATGATATCAACCGAATGCAAGATTTGTGCCAGCCCCTATATGACGATGGGCTCTACCCAGCCCCGTCTATCTGTAGTGCAATGGTCGCCGCAATAGAAACTGGCTTGGCCCTTGGGCTGCCAAATGGCTAATGGACCGTCCATTACAGCCCCCTTTCTAATGCTTTGATTTCTTTTCAAAGATCATATATAAGGTGTAACACCCGATATTTTTCGGATTTAATTAAAAATTTTAGCTACAAATGTATTTTTTTTAGCGACGAATTTTAGTTAGCATCGATATATATATATATGTTTGGAACTTTTAGTGACGAATAGTGAAGCGAGGTCATGTGGCAAACCTATTAAAAAATTTCTAGCATGAAAAAGCATATCATGAATATTATTGTGGACCTCTTTATAACAAGAAAAAGGCTTCAGGTAAAAATAAGAATAGCCAAATAAAATTTGAGGGGGCTTTTTGGTTAGGGAAAATTAGGAAAAAGTGGGTTTTTGGGTAAAATATTTGGAGATGGTGGGTTTGTTTTGAAAACTTGTGAAAAAGTGGGGCAACTTTTAAAAACTTCTGAAAAAGGGGATGACTTGTGAAAAAATGGTTTTTCTTCTAATGATGACTTTTCCTTTCCCATACTATCCCTCCCCCTGTTTTGTCCCTTTCTTGATGGGAAGATGCGTTGGTGAAAATGTCACCAAGAGAAAACAAAAGGCATGAAGAAGAAGAAGATGGGTAAAGGTTAACAAGTCTGTGCAGTGGGAGTGGTACACTGTGCTGGCACAGTTGTACCACGTAGCTATGGGGCATCGTGCAAATCTCATAAAATTCTGAAACTTTACAGGAATATTTTTAGGACAATTATAGAATTACTGTTAAAATTTCAGATTTTTCTGATATCGTTTAATGTTTTCAATATTTTTTGAAAGTTCAGTTACTCTAAAATTAATTTGGAGCTCTTAAAATTCTTAATAAATTCTGGAAAATTTGCTTTAATGATTTTATGATGTAAATAAGTTTCTGTTTAAGTTTCGTAATTTTTAGAGTTGATTTGATACTAATTCCATATCGCATTTGATTTAGAAAAATGGATGATTTTAAAATGGTTTCGTTACTTTTTAAATCCTAATTTCTGTTTCACTATTTTTATTATATATTTTGAAGCTATCATGAAAATTATGGGACTCTGATTTGGGCTAGAAGCATTAATTGCTCTTTTTGGGTTTTTTTTATGGTATTTAAGAAAATCGTTTTTAATTTGAAAATATTCAAAAATTCAGAAAATTTATATTGTAACTTGTTATGCTGTTTTAAGGTACAAAACCATTTTATAAGAATTTATTATCATTCTAGAGTGTCTTAATGCGTTACAGAGTGTGCAAGGTTATCGGTTAATTAGGTTTAGCTGCTCGAGCAATCCGGTTCGTTTTCGTTTACTTTAAGAGTGTCAGAGTGAGGTCCTCTTTTTTTAGGAGTCCCACCGAAGCAAAAGCAACGCTTGTGCCCCCCGTAATTTTTACATAAAAAGACTGGGGCATTGGCAGAATCCGACATGCACTTTTGCATAAAATGACTTGTGTTTCTGCAGAAAGTGACTTGTGTTTCTGCAGAAAGTGACTAGTTTCACCCAGACCGTGCTTCTATGATTGATCGATAAACACACTCCGAAGCGGATCATTTTCTCCTCAGCACCTACATGTATATTTGGGCCGAAAAAATGCGGCCTAATTGAGAGATGACAAAACGCGGTGCTTTTCATTACAAAATAAGTTCATATATGATAAAAATTCTAACTTCTAAACATGGTTCATTTTGCTAACTGAAGTTCTAATGCTTAATTAATATGAGGTCAATTGATGGAAAAATGACATTCATCAAAATACGCATATTGATTGGCACAAGAGTCCGAGATCATAGTATTTTTTGTCCTATATTAACCCATGCACCCTCACTCTCGATGCCCAATTTTTAAGTGGCACATGTATGCTGATTCTCATCGATACATGACATTAATGACGTGATGAAAAGTCTCTAAGCCTATTGATAGTACAATGATTAAATCGATGCACAACGAGAAATAAACACAGAGCATCGAATAGGATTTTCAATAAACGTGTAAGGCTCAAAACAGGGTTTTCAAGGCAAACAATGCGACTTTATGAAAATAACAAAATCCAAAAGAATAGCGATAACAAATCAAGAGAATGTACGAAATCAAATATGAAGAGTTTGGTTCGGATAAAAATCCATTAATACGATCCAGGTTATGCGCTCGCTGTTATTCAACTTTGTTCAAACCTCGAATTAACCTAAATGGAAAAATTAATTATTATAATTCAGTCTAACCTCACAAACTATTAATATAATGCTTAAATCATTGCTCACTCTGACACTCTTAAAGTAAACGAAAACGAACCGGATTGCTCGAGCAGCTAAACCTAATTAACCGATAACCTTGCACACTCTGTAACGCATTAAGACACTCTAGAATGATAATAAATTCTTATAAAATGGTTTTGTACCTTAAAACAGCATAACAAGTTACAATATAAATTTTCTGAATTTTTGAATATTTTCAAATTAAAAACGATTTTCTTAAATACCATAAAAAAAAACCCAAAAAGAGCAATTAATGCTTCTAGCCCAAATCAGAGTCCCGTAATTTTCATGATAGCTTCAAAATATATAAGAAAAATAGTGAAACAGAAATTAGGATTTAAAAAGTAACGAAACCATTTTAAAATCATCCATTTTTCTAAATCAAATGCGATATGGAATTAGTATCAAATCAACTCTAAAAATTACGAAACTTAAACAGAAACTTATTTACATCATAAAATCATTAAAGTAAATTTTCCAGAATTTATTAAGAATTTTAAGAGCTCCAAATTAATTTTAGAGTAACTGAACTTTCAAAAACTATTGAAAACATTAAACGATATCAGAAAAATCTGAAATTTTAACAGTAATTCTATAATTGTCCTAAAAATATTCCTGTAAAGTTTCAGAATTTTATGAGAATTGCCCCATAGCTACGTGGTACAACTGTGCAAGCACAGTGTACCACTCCCACTGCACAGACTTGTTAACTTTTACCCATCTTCTTCTTCTTCTTCTTCATGCCTTTTGTTTTCTCTTGCTCTTGGTGACATTTTCACCAACGCATCTTCCCATCAAGAAAGGGACAAAACAGGGGGAGGGATAGCATGGGAAATGAAAAGTCATCATTAGAAGAAAAACCATTTTTTCACAAGTCATCCCATTTTTCAGAAGTTTTTAAAAGTTGCCCCACTTTTTCACAAGTTTTCAAAACAAACCCATCATCCCCAAAAATTTTACCCAAAAACCCACTTTTTCCTAATTTTCCCTTTGGGTTTCTGAGTCTCTTGTATATTCACATCACTTAGTAGCCATGACTTTTATGTTCCAAATTAGGATTATTATATGTAGATTATAGAATAGTGATCAGCCGTCCTAGGCTTCGTTGGAGACCTTTTGCGGCAGAGAGAGATACCGGGGGAGAGAGAGAAGAGAAGAGATCGAAGGAAGAGTTTTCCGGCGATCGGGATTTAGTTTTTCTGGTAAGTCTCCTTCTAGCTTCCTTTCTTATTTTTTTTTAGAGTTCGGTTAATGGGGGGACATGAGAGAACCGTAAGGATTCTGGGTTTAGGGCCGCGAAATTTCAGTATATATGAGTGTCTTGAACGTGAACGGGTGTATATGAGGGGGTGTGTGAGTAGGGAGCTTAGGTGCTGCGTGTTTTGTTGTTTGCATATCCGTGTATATATATGTGCAAGGACGAGTCACTACCATGGCCGTACGTTTTTGGTGTGAATTCAGTGGTGTTTGTGGTTGTTTATGTGCTGTATATAAGTGGGTGTTTTAGTGGAAGAAGTACAGGTGGTGTGAGCTATGTGAGGTGCTCTGTGTGGGGGTGTGTCTGTGTGAGTTCATTTGGGTCTATATGAGAGGGAGTAAAAGGGGCTGGGAATCGGCTGTATTAAATGTGTGTTTTAGGCTTTTAGCATGTATTGGGTATAAGATCGTGGGAAGATTCAAGTAGGTCACAGCCATGGTGGCTGTGACCGTGTACCGTGTGGTTTGAGAGAAAAAGGGGCTAAGTTTGCAAGGCAGCCATGGCTGCCGAGGAGAGGGACTGGGGAATGTTTCACTTGTGAAGAGAAGTTTGGGCATGAGTGTAAAAGCAGGCAACACACAGTGGCTGTAGGGTGGTAGTGCAGCGTAGTGAGAGGTAGAAAATGGGTTTTTGGGTTGTGCATGTGAACTGTGTGCGTATGTGGGTTTACAGGGAGAGAGAAAGAGAGCAGTCGCAAAGGACGGTTCGGCGTACTTGGACTGCATTATTTTGTTGGAGATTGAAGATGAGGTTTTGTTCACTAGATATCGTTCTCAATCTGAAATAATGAGGCATGGCTAGTGTTTGAATATCAAGTGTGTTGTGGGTTTGTGAAATGGAAATGTGTCGATAGGAAGTAGTTTCTTTGGTGACTTTTTAAATATGCTTGTGTCTCTGGGTTTTTCGTTCTTGTTAAACACTTGGTTGACTGATGGGGTGAACTGAAGTGGGGATGACTTTTCTGTGACTTTTTGGATGTGCGTGTGACTTAGATGGTGTTTTGGTGGAAGTATAATGCATGAAATGTGTGTATGAAATTGTGTCGTATGGGTTAAAGGACAAGAAATGGGAGAGAAGTGAAGCAGCCATGAGTAGACTGTGTAATGCTGTGAACTTTGAATTTTTAGAGCTAGAAAAGAAAAGTGAAGGAGGAAAGACCCACTGCCGTGAAAGGGGAAGGGTATGCAAATTGGTATTGGGTGCAAACTTGAGTGTATGTGTATTTGTATGTTAAGGGGTGAGGAAGTGTTCTGTGAATAATGGGTTTTGTGAGTACAAAACAAAGTGAAAATGGTGTCTGTATATTGGGCAGGAAAGTGAAGCAGTAGCTCTCATGGGTGGTGTTTTCAGCATGGTTATGAGTGTTGTGAGTGTAAGAATGAATGTGTAGATATAATGTGCATATATGCATGTAAATGGAGTGTTGTAGTGTGCTAGAGGTGAGAGTGAAGCTGCATGAACAGTAACAGTGAGCTGGTGAGTGTGTTCTGGGTTGGACAGAAGGTGAAAGGAAGAAGAAGATGATGAACAGTGATGGGTTTATGCTGTAAAGTGGTACACTGTGCTTGCACAGTTGTACCACGTGGCTGTTGGGTGTTGTACACTTGTCGATAAATGTTAAAAATTTACAGGAAGGATCCTAGGGAAATATTAGAATTACAGTAAAATTTTCATAATTTTCTGATATCGTATGTATTTTTAATATTTTCTGAAAGTTTAGACATAAAATTCTTTTGAGTCTTTAGAACTAATGAAAATGTTTTGGAAAAATTTCAGTAATGTTTTTGTATCACAAGGACAACTCAGTTTCAGTTTCGTAAATTTTAGAGTTGATTTACTATAGTTTTTGTATCGCATTGTTTTTAGAAAAATGAATAATATAAAAACAAATATTTTTAATGCCTTTTAATTTCTGATTTTGATTTCATTAATTTCCATACATATTCTAAAGCTGTGAAAAAAATTATGGGTCTTATTTTCCAACTGGAAGTAATTATGGCTATTATTGTGTTTTTATTGTATTTAAAGAAATTATTTTAATTCGAAAATATTCAAAAAATTCAGAAAATTCATATTCTGAATTTTATTAATATTTTAAGCTATAAAAATATTTTAGTGAAATTTATTATAAATTTTAGAGTGTCATTACAAGTTAAGGAGTGTATAATTTATTATAAGATTTTCGGTTAGGTTAGCCGTGTGCGGGATCCGTTTGAGTTGCGCGATTCCGAGATTAGAAGTGAGCGCTGTTTGGATAGTTGATACTAGGTTTATAGTATATTAGTATAGATTATGTTCTAACATGTGGATTGTCAATCTAGGTTTATTCAAAGAATTGTAATCGAGGTTGCGTAGCATTGCATAGCGTGGATCGAGGTAAGGATTTCTCTCCGAACCCCATTTCATTATTCTGTTTCAAATGTTTATAATAATAGTTTTACAAAATACATTGATTGTTGATTTCTATGATTGAATTAAAAATGTTTGCTTTGAAACTGTCCATGAAACCCTAACTTGAACCTTAAGCGATCGTTTGGAATTCTTTGTTTGTTCTCATTTGTTTTATCGATTCTATTATCATAAAATATTCTGAATTCTATTTATTTCTTCTCAATGTTGACATGAGTTAGTAACTTGGGAGCCATAAGGATGGTCTGTATTGTTGGTGTCATAAAGATGGTCTGTTGGATGGGTTTAACTAATACCTAGATGGACTAGTCAGTGTACATATGCATATGTAAAGCGTATCGAGCACTGCTGGGGTGGCTTTGCTTCTGTACTGCTCATGTTCAACGTTTCCTATTTATGTTTATTGCAGTTAAAGTGTAAAAAAAAAATGGTTATCGATTTAAGGGAATTGAGTTGATACACATCCCTTTGTTTATATTGAAATGCTTTGGTTTTCTTTGAAAACTCTTTTAAAATTATCATTTGATTGTATATAGAAAGATTGTTTTGAATCGCTATGTTTCTCCGCTTTCAAAATTTTCTATTGGTTTAAATGTCAAATCGTCCGTATCGTTTTCTTATTTTTAAATCTTTGTCCGACTTTACTGGGCTCTCAAAAGCTCACTCCCCTTTGACTTCCTTTCCGCAGGTGATAGCCAGCAGTAGGTTACCTGAATATGGATTAGAGCCGAGCGAGCGAAAGCGAAGGAATTAGATTTTTGTATTGATCATTAGAACCCCTGTGCGGGTAATGAGTATTATTTAAAAAATTTCTAGACTTAGTTTGATGTATCATTTATGAAATCCTACTGAGAGTATTGTTTGATTAAAGGTTTAGCTGCTTTGATAATTACTATCCATTTGGTTATGGGGTTATATAATTATCTTAGTGTCATCGATCGAATGTCTAACGTTCCGAAAAATTCCAGGATGTTGCATAAGGTAAATCTTAATTTCGAGTAACGAAACGACTAGTATCACAAACCTTAGTTTGAAAAGGTGAATATAGCTCAATGTGAATTACTTTCTTATCAAATTTTAAAATCGTTACTCAATCTTAAAATGCCACAAAACCATAGCCACGTCATTTAAGATTCAACGATTGTGATTAAGTTTGAGAGAACTGTTATGAGGTACAATATATAACTAGAAACATATGTGATATAGTAGAGGGTAATAGACCATTACTGAAAATCAATCCTTCCATTTTATTAAATTTTGCTCTTTAATTTTTCGCGGAATATTTAAAAATATTATATAGATCAAAACATTGAATTGATTTCAAATAACAACTACAATTTCTTTCGGCAAGTAAAGATGGGGCACATACGATGAAAAATTTGACAAAAAGTCAAAAAAGAAATCCAGTTAGGCATTTTTTTCACGGTGGGCGAAGACCACTGTGAAGTTAATATTGTAAGCCCAATATAATATCGCAAGCACGAATTTACGTGGTTCAGGGCCCTTTCCTTACAAAAACTTTTTTTTAACTATTTTGTCGCTAAAAGGTCTGTTTACTTTGTAGCAGTTGTGTACGCCTGCAACTAAGAAAAACTCCAAATGGAAAGGGGTTGAATTTAGGTTGGAGCTTTATTAATCACAAACAATTCAGATTGCTTGATTTTAGCATAATGTAGAGGAAAAATATGAAAACTTTTTTGAATTTTAAATTAGGCTTTATTGCACTACAACTCCTATATTCTTCAAAAAGTTGTAGTTAAAACCCAAATTTTAAACACTTAGTAGCGAAAATTCTAGGGTTTTGTCATGCCTTGCAATCACCAAAAATTTGCTTGTAAAAGTAATCAAGTCGCTGGAATTTGTTAGTAAAAGTAATTAAAGTGACGAAACTTATCTTTTTTTCTTTTAACACAGTTTCACTTCTTCCAGTGGAGACAGTCTAGTCTTTGTTTCTCAGCAAGGCATTTAAGTCGTCAAAAAATTCTACTAGGACCATTAGCCATTTTGAAATTATTTTCATTTAGGTTAACTGTACGAAGTCTGAAATAAAGCACAACAAACTCAGCTTATAAAAGGCTCTCACATGTGTCATCGAAAATATGCATAGTACAATTCAGTTCTACAAGGGTCTGTTTGAAATCACTTCCAGTTTTGATTTTTTGTTTTTAAAAACATAAAAATCAAAACCAGTTCAGTTCAGTTTTTATTTTTTACAAAAACAAATTAGTGTTTGATTATCCAATTTTTATTTTGATTTTTTTTTCTTTTGGGTGTTTGATTACCCAATTTTTATTTTGAGTTTTTTCTTTAGTGATGGTTGCGGTGGTGGGGGTGGCCGGCTGGTGGCAGTAACTGACTGGGGGCTGTGGCCGGCGGCGGTGCCAGCAGGTGGCAGTGGTCGGTGGCAGTGGCGGGTGGCGGTTGAGGGAAACCCAAAACTCTAAAATGGGAGTTTTCAAAAATAGACCTATTTTAAAAACTGATTTTCAACTCAAAAGGAAAAAAAATAAAAATTGTTTGTCAACCGCGTTTTTTTTCAACTGGAGAAAAAACTGGAAACGGAATAGATTTCAAGCGCTACCTAATCAATGAGGTACAGAGATTAAACTTGTTTGGTTTGGCCCCTTTTGTTATGTAGCTTGTTGTCCCTCACCGTTATTACTATTATCATCATCATCATTATTATTATATAAGCTAGGAGATCAATTATGAGTTTCTAAGGGTGTCAATCTCAACCTAAACCCATTTACCCACCCATTTAAAAGACATCCAAACCCATTCATTTCGTAATTGGGTCTAATGGGTCAACTATTTTTTTAACCCAACAAACCATGGGTTTAAATGGTTTATAAGTGGGTACCCATTAATCCATCTAATTCTCAGCCACACCATTGCGACCAGCCGCCATTACCACATGCCGAAGCGAACAACACTTCATCATCGTCATCATGTTCCGACCATCCCCGCCAAAAGAAACAACACCCCACGCACAACCAAGCAAGCAATACCCTCACTTCAGAAGACTTCAAGCAGTGTAGAGGTCATCTCTGAAAAACTCCGGCGAAGACCTTAAGCTAGATCCACAAATCAGAGCCATCTTGGCTCAGATCTATAGTAGATCTAGGTTTTGCAGGTAAGGATGATCTCCAAACAACTTATGGGAGGCTCAAATGGAGGCAGGTGCGGTGGCGTTCAGAGTAGTTGTGGTGGTTGTTGAAGGGATGATAGTAGTAGTGCCGCGGGGCTGTGGTGGTGGATGTGGATATTTTTGTGTGGGGAGGAGCTGTAGTGGCGTTAAAAGTGGTATATAGGTGGTGGTTGTCATTGCAATGGCTATAACAGTTTGGCGAGGCTATGCTGGTGCAATATTCTGGTTTGGCAATGGGGTTGTGGTTGCGTCTACAATGGTGGGTTTTGTCGACGGGATAGTGGTAGCAGTGCTGCGAGGCTGTTGCCGTTTACTGATGTGGTGCACTACAAGAAAATAGGCTTTTAGCGACGGGGAAATCCGTTGCTAAAAGCCAAAAATCCGTCGCTAAAAGAATTAGCGACGGATTCACCGTCGCTAAAAATCCCTCGTATAAAAGCCCGTCACTAATAGTTTAGCGACGGAATTTTTAAATCCGTCGCTAAATATGTGATTTTAACCGACGGATTTATTTTTCATTAGCGACGGAATATCCGTCGCTAATTATATTTTTAAAATTTTTAATTTATTTTCTTTTTGTAAATTAGCGACGGATTAAATATTTAGCGACGGAATATTCCGTCTCTAAATAGCTTATTTAGCGACGGAATATTCCGTCGCTAAATATTTAATTGAAAGGAATATTTTAGCGACGGAATAAATCCGTCGCCAAAAGTCAATATTTTTTTTAAAATTTTATTTTTATTTTTCAATTACCTAAACCTGTACAGAAATACAATTCTCAACAACAACGCGCAATAAGCGAAATACAGAAAAAAATATATAATCAATTATAAAAAATATTTATTATAAAAGAAACTAATACATGTACAAGCCGGGAACCGGAGATAGCCGGTTAGGAGAGGGGAGAAGAGTACAACCCGGGCGCGGGGGGGGGGGGGAAGCTAGGAACGGGCACGGGAAGGGGCTCATCAGGGGTTCCCGAGTCCCGGATCTGGATCCTGCTGAACCGGGGCCGGGGCGGCTGGTCCAGCAGTGCCCTGCTCCCTCATCATCCGGCACACCACTGTAGCAATGCGCTCGATATCCTCCTCGTGCAACTGAGGCCGAGGAGCCGGTGTCTGTGGAGGGGCAGCAGGGGGTGAGGACGCTCCTATCACGGCACGAGGAGTCGTGCTAGGCAGGCCGCGTATGCGGCCTTTCGGCCGATTCACGACCTCCGGCTTATCCAGCCATCGCTTCAACCGCCCAGTACTCGCAGCCATACTAGTGGACGCTGATGGCTGTCCGGACTGCTGCTCGGACCCCCTTAGCTGTTCATACGAGGCCTGCAAAAATAGTGGTTTAACGATATGTTATGGCATTAATTAACGAAACAGACATCGAGGATAGAAAGAAACAGATTAACTTAAATAAATTGACTCACATCGATCCGCCGGGCAATATCTGAAATATAGTCGCCCGCCTGGTGCGTCTCGTCCTTGTCCTTCTTCCGCACGTGCGTCTGAGTATAGGTCAGAGCTATGACCTCATCCTCCTCTAGATCCGGGTGCTCGACCGCGTTCATATGTCGGACGATGTCGTGTGGCACCGCCCCCCCCCCCGTGTGCGTCGGATCTCTGTTCTGTCTGTTCTCAGCCCCGCTCTTACTCTTGGCGTCCCAACCTGGATCCGCAGCCCACCGATCTATCATCTCCCCCCATACACGGTGAGATATCCAATGTGGGGGATATTTCGTCATGTCCGTCATCGGGGCACCCGCGGGCAGCGCCCTCTTCGCCCGGTCCCGTGCATCGTGGAGCCATCGGCGGTAATTCTTGCCGATATAGGCAAAGAAAGCCTGCTGCCCCAGTCCCTGCTGCTCAGGCGTATCAAACGTGAACCCCTCCTGTAATGCATTCAATAACACAAATTAACAACATAAAACAAACTGTAATTTAACATTTACTAACGCTGAAAAAAATACTTCACCGTACCAGCCACTCCTCCCATAGGGCCTCCCTCGCAGCGGCATACCATTCTTTCCAGTACAGGCGTGGCTCGAAGAATCGGCCCTTCACAAGAACGCCGATCTTCGTCCTCGCCATATTCTCCAGGATCCTGCCAAAGAAGTAATTAAATTAATTAATACAGTTCAAATATAAATTAACACCCAAAATTTTTAAACATAAGGCATGAGGTGATATTTTTAGTACTTACAGGCCCTCCTGCGTGAGCGTAACTCTCTGTTTACGCTGGGGGTCGATGCGTACCCCGCGTGTCGGACCACGGCCTCGTCGAGATCCTACAAAACACAGACATTAATACAGTTCTAAAATAAGGCTAGCGAAAATGTAGGAAACACCGTTATCAACTATACCTGAGGTAGAACCCACGGAAGATGGAGACGGCTGGGGCGACGGCGATGGCTGGGGCGACGGTGACGGCGACAGCTGGGGCTGGGCCCCCGATGGCTGTCCGCGATCACTCTGTGCCTCGTCATCAGTAGGCAATGACAAGGTGGGACTAACCGGGGAGGAAGCAGCTCGGCGTCCAGCCCGGCCACGAATAGCCCGTATCCTATCCATATCTGACTTCATATAGATTATATACAAAGACATTAACACGTGAAAAACAATAATCTTGGCATAAATCATCATCGGCACTATATATATATATATATATGAACGGATGTGCAAAAACACATCAATAAACACCAAGTTCTAAAATGTTACTACATTTTTCCCGTGATGTTACAACATTACAAGTCAATCATTTTCAGTTTGCGAATCATCTTCATCACTATCCTCGTCGCACTCTTCTTCGTGGGACTCGTCGTCCTCTTCATCTTCTAATTCATCCTCTTCATCAGTAGACTCGGTCACATCATCTCCAACACTTTCAACATCTTCCGCGTCATCATCTACGACTTCTTCTCCCACAAGAAGTGTTGTTGGAAGAGGAAGATCGTCCTCCTCGTTGTTGACCTCAACAGGGAACAAGACACGTGGTTGGTCGGCTTGAAAGGAGTCTAGCTCACTGTCATATGTCACGGGCAATTTCTTGGACTTGATAGTTGTATACCAATGAGATTTGGGATTGGCGACGTCCTCCGCGTAAAAGACTTGTACAGCTTGACTAGCAAACACAAAGGGCTCGTCTGATGCAAGTCTTGACTTGACATTGACATCTACAATCCCTTGAGAGCTAACACGGATTCCTCTGCTGCATGTGACATCGAACCACGTACACTTGAACATTACCAGGCGGTTTTGGGAACCCAGATATGTTAGCTCAACAATCTCATCTAACTCTCCGTAAAAATCCATGCAATTCTCGGCATAACAGTCGCCGTTGACCAAGACTCCACTGTTTTGGGTTTGTTTTGTTCGGTCATCATCTTTTACGTTAAACCTAAACCCGTTGATGATATAACCTCCGTAACAGGATGTTTGTTTGTTAGGGCCTTCGGCTAGTAATTTCAAGCAGGAGGCCACTGGTCTATCCATTGACTGAACCTATTGTAGATGACGGTAAACATTAAGGATAAATCAGTATACTAATTGGCCACAGAACTGTATATAACACATAATATAATTTCGTTAAATAATCTTACACGGATTTTGAACCACTGTACAAATTGTGACTTCCGGTGAGATTCAAGTCCAGCGGGATCAGTGATTAAAGATTCCGCATCGAACTCACTGCAAACCAATATGCATCTAACTCGCTTAACACACACTTTCAATTATGTACAGCAATGTAAGTGAATTAAGACTTTAACTTACTCAACGAATGCCGAAACTTCATCGCAATTTAGAAGGGCATATATTGTTGCAGCACTGTACTCTTCATCTGTTAGCCATCGAGTATACGTTCGGCCGAACGGACTACCTGACTGCTTGAATATTGACAATTGCCCTTCCAAATTTGTGCTTGCTCCGGGATCATTTCGGCCTAGTTGATTTAACCTTGTACCAACATCCGAACCGAAATATTGACTACAAAAGTTTACAAGTTCTTCCATTACGTAAGCCTCCGCAATTGAGCCCTCAACCCGAGCCTTATTACGGACTTTTTTCTTTAAATGGAACATGAACCTAGAAGTTTAGGGAATCGAGTTAGGTGGAATATCAATGATAACAGATGTCGCATTAAGTGTAAACGAACAACTGTAACAATTTAAGGATTACCTCTCGAAGGGATACATCCACCGATATTGCACGGGTCCACCCATCTTAGCTTCATATGCCAAGTGAACAGGCAGATGCTCCATTGAATCAAAGAACGAAGGTGGGAAGATTTTCTCCAGCTTGCAAATCGTCACCACAATGTTCTTCTCAAGCACTTCCATGTTACTCACCCGGATCGTAGAAGAGCATATATCTCGAAAGAAATGAGATAATTCAGTCAAAGTCTCGCAAACAACCCGTGGCAACAGTCCCCGGAAGGCAATAGGAATGAATCTCTCCATGAATACGTGGCAGTCGTGACTCTTCATCCCTTGGAACTTGCATTCCGAAACATTGCAACAACGAGATATGTTGGACGCAAACCCATCCGGAAGCTTCAAATTCTTAACCCACTGACAGACCTTCTCCACTTGTTTCTTGTCTAGACAGTAAGGTGCTTTCGGAAGTATGGTCCTCCCACTGACTGTCCGAGGATGCAATTCACGGCGTACACCCAACTGTTGTAGATCCCTTCTCGCTTTAAGGTGATCTTTCGATTTGCCCTTGAAATTCATCACTGTGTTGAACACATTATCAAAAACGTTCTTCTCAATATGCATCACATCCATGTTGTTTCGGATAACGAGCGTCCTCCAGTAGGCTAACTCCCAGAAGATACAAAATTTTCTCCAGTTGTGCTCTTTCCCGAACCCTGCAATCTTCTGATCCGGCACACCCTTACCGTGTGGTATGTCAGTATCAAGTGCCTCCAGGTGTGAGAGTACTTCTTCACCAGATGGGTAGTCCAGCGTGACAACCTCACGCTCGATTGTCCCGTCAAATTTATCCTTCTGCCTACGAAACTGATGGCCCGGTGGCAAAAGCTTACGGTGACATCCGAACCACGAGGCCTTTCCGCCGTGCTTTAACGTATGACCGGGGTTCACGCCCATACAAGCAGGGCATGCTAGCTTCCCATGTGTGCTCCAGCCACACGTCATTCCCAATGCGGGGAAATCATGTATAGTCCACATCAAAGCAGCCCTCATCTGAAAATTTTGTTTAAGGGATGCATCATATGTTTCGACTCCATGATTCCATAATTGTTTTAACTCATCAATCAACGGCCTTAAATACACATCTATGTCCTTACCGAGACTCTTCGGCCCCGGAATAAGCAACGACAAGAACATATACGGCTTCTTCATGCACATGCCTGGTGGAAGGTTGTAAGGGACAATAATAACAGGCCAACAGGAGTAAGGCGTGGTAGACTGACCGAAAGGGTTGAACCCATCGGTTGCCAGACCAAGTCTAACATTCCGAACTTCCTGAGCAAAGACTGGATGCCTGCGGTCAAACTCCTTCCACGCCTCTCCATCAGCTGGGTGTGTCAGCACATCGGCATCGTTGCTGCGAGTCTCACGGTGAGCCCTCATATGTTCAGCCGTACTGGAGGAGTAGTACATTCTCTGAAGCCGTGGTGTGACCGGGAAATATCGCAATATCTTCCATGCAATGTTTTTCTTCTTCCCTTTGTCCGGTTTGTACCTCGAATGATCACACACTGGACATAATGACAAATCCTTATTCTCTTTCCAGAATAATACACAATCGTTATTGCACGCATCTATCCGGTCGTAGCTCAACCCAAGTTTCCTCATCATCTTCTTCGCGTCATAGTACGACGGCGGTAGCTTTTCACTTTCGGGCAGTATTTCTTTGATGAAGGTAACAAACTCGTTAAAACCTTTCTCGCTCAGCCCGTGGTCTGATTTCAACTGTAATAACCTACTAACCGCAGACAGCCGTGTGTGTTTCGGAGCTCCATCCCACAGCGGCTCTTCCGCAGCTCTCAACAACTCATAAAACTGATGAGCCCCCTCGTTCGGCGGTTGTGGCCTGTCGTTACCCCAGTCAACATTAGCATGCCCAACATCCATAATCATATCTCGGAAATCATATCGTGCCTCCTCCCTAACTTCAGTTTGACTAGCCAGGTTGGACGACAATACTATCGTTTCCCCGTGCTGCGTCCACCTTGTGTATCCACCCATAAAACCGTACCGACGAAGATGCCATTTTACTTCAATTCTTTTTCTCCAGTGCAACAACTCACATCTACCGCACGGGCACCTTATCTTATCAAGGTCAACATGTGCAGGATGCGCATAAGCGAAGTCGAGAAATTCGTCAACGCGACACTCAAAATCTTCAGCATTCTTCCTTTTCATCCAACTTCGATCGACTGACATGACGACTGAATTATCGTACTGTATACCACCTTCAATAATGACCAATGATTAAGTATTGCCGATGTAAATATCAATGCATGAATGTTACAACACGTCTACATATTTCCCCTCCACCCTTGAACAGGTAGTGGTCCTATCCCATTCAGAAAAGCACATGTTTATAAAACAGTGAATAACTCATGCTTAGTCCGATGTCTGTGGAAAATTCGGCAGCACCTCCCCGCATTTCTCCAAGTACACCACATCGATTAGGTGTTCTAACATTCATCTAACCTTGCTCAGGAAGGTTTGACGGATGTTAGAACACCAGATCTGTATGCACCCGGAGAAACACACGAGAACGTGTACCAAATATCCACGACATAGAACATAAAGCATGAGTCAAAATACTGTTTTATAAACAATTAGCTTTTCCAAACTGTCCAAACTGGACATCCAAAGGCTCATTACAAGGCATTACTTTGTAATGAGTACCTTTGAACGGGAACTAAGGGTTTTTATGCATGCATGTGTTCAGAAATTGATAAGATATGCAAGAATGTTTCCGAAATATCAAAACTGCAGAATGATCGTTGCATATGTTATCAATTCCACATTAAATAGAACTCGTTGGCAACGAGTTGAACCATCTCGTTGCCAATGGACTTCTCAAAACAACAATTAATATAAAGAAGGCAGGGTTTGTAAAGAGCGAGTAATTGAACCATCTCTGGGCAACATGGAGTAATTATGGGATGTACAAGGACTAATTAGGGCTAACTGGGTTATTAGGGAACAAGACACGATTATTAATTATAGCTGATTAGAGTTGATTAGGACTAATCAGGGTTATTTAGTCCTAATTAGGGTTTAACAATTGCCGAGTAGTGATGATTAGTCCTAATTAGGGATAATTGGGCTTAATTGGGTTATGTTAGGGCTAATTAATGTTAATGAGGGATAGTTTCGGATGATTATAGCTGACTAGGGTTGATTAGGACTAATTAGAGTTATGTAGTCCTAATTAGGGCTTAATTGTGCCGAGTAGTGATGATTAGTCCTAATTAGGGCTAATTAATGTTAATGCGGGCTCGTTTCGGATAATTATAGCTAATTAGGGTTGATTATGACTAATTAGGGTTTAATTGTGCCGAGTAGTGATGATTAGTCCTAATTAGGGCTAATTAGGCTTAATTGGGTTATGTTAGGGCTAATTAATGTTAATGAGGGATAATTTCAGATGATTATAGCTGACTAGGGTTGATTAGGACTAATTAGAGTTATGTAGTCCTAATTAGGGTTTAATTGTGCCGAGTAGTGATGATTAGTCCTAATTATGGCTAATTAGGCTTAATTGGGTTATGTTAGGGCTAATTAATGTTAATGAGGGCTAGTTTCGGATAATTATAGCTAATTAGGGTTGATTATGACTAATTAGGGTTTAATTGTGCCGAGTAGTGATGATTAGTCCTAATTAGGGCTAATTAGGCTTAATTGGGTTATGTTAGAGCTAATTAATGTTAGTGAGGGCTAGTTTCGAATAATTATAGCTAATTAGGGTTGATTAGGACTAATTAGGGTTATTTAGTCCTAATTAGGGTTTTGATGGTGCCGAGTAGTGTTGATTAGTCCTAACTAGCGCTAATTAGGCGTAATTGGGTTATGTTAGTGCAAATTATGACTAATTAGGCTAACTACAATCAATATGCGCATAATTGGGTTCATTTGGGCTAATTTGAGGTAATTACAGCTAATTTGAATTTTATCAGGTTCTTAGGGTTAATTAAAACTAATTAGGCTCGTTAGAGCTAATTAGGGTTAATTGATTTACTAAAATATTGTTAATCAGGACTAATTAGGGCTAATTATAGCCAGCGCTGGAGCCACGATTAGATTCCAGGGGGTGCATGCTAAAAATGTCGCATTAACCTAACTAACCTAAATTTAATGCACATTCAACAACCTCAATTCCAACACCTCATATAGGGTGTCGATATGGTGTCCGATACGTTTCTGACACCTCCAGACACGTGTCAGACACATACCGACACGTGTCTAACACATACCGACACGTGTCTGACACATACCGACACGTGTCCGACGCCTTTGGACATGTGTCCGACGCCTCCGGACACGTGTCCGATGCCCAGCGACACGCACCTCCGGACACATCGGCATACGTTAATTTGTTTTCTAAATGTCGGACACCGTCGATCAGACGTGGTGTCCGTGTCTGCGCTAACTAACAGGTATCTCAATCCAATTGGGTCCCATCCTCCGTCAACAATCTCAATTCTCAAATGCTCAATGCAATAAAAATTAACAAAAATCACACATTCAATCCAATTGGGTCCCATCCTCCGTCAATAATCTCAATATCTCAAATGCTCAATGCACAATTAACAATCTAAAATCATTAATTAACAACCTAAAATCATCAATTCATAATCGCAATTACTTCAAATGCACAGCTAATAACCTAAAATCATCGATCAATAATCACAATTATAAAACGCACAATTAACAACCTAAAATTATCAAACAAATGAGCAATGTTCAAATTTTTTAAAAAATGTTCAAAATTCACATATCCGATGCGCTTGAATTATTTCAATTTAGGGTTCGATTGTATTAGGGCATTCAATTTAGGGTTCAATTAGTTTCATTTAGGGTTCGGTTCGATTAGGGCATTCAATTTAGGGTTCAATTACTTCAATTTAGGTACAATTAGGGGGTTCTATTGATTCAATTTAGGGTTTGGTTGATTTGAGGCATTAAATTTAGGATTCAATTTAGGGTTCAATTAAGGGGTTCTATTGATTCAATTTAGGGTTCGGTTGATTTGAGGCATTCAATTTAGGGTTCAATTAGTTCAATTTAGGGTTCGGTTGGATTAGGGGGTTCAATTTGGGGTTCAATTAGGGTTCGGTTAGATTGGGGCAATCAATTTAGGGTTCAATTAGTTCAATTTAGGGTTCAGTTTAGGGTTCAGTTTAGGGTTCAGTTTAGGGTTTAGGGTTTAGGGTTTAGGGTTTAGGGTTTAGGGTTTAGGGTTTAGGGTTTAGGGTTTAGGGTTTGGGGTTTGGGGTTTAGGGTTTAGGGTTTAGGGTTAAGACCACATTTTCTTTAACATCTACCAATTTATCATGGGAAAATTCGTAACTTCTAACTCTTGAACACCTTCTAATTAAGGGGCCATGAAGCTAATTTATATGTTGGTGTTATCGTATTCCCCAAGCCTTTTTTTAAAACCAAAAGGTGAACCCTCCTCCAAGAGTCGATCAACCCCGCCAAGCCAAGCAAAATGCTATAACTACTAAGATCAAAGTTGTAAAAAGGGATTAAATATTCAGTATTCGTGTGTCTGTGTATCTGTGTTTCCTAAGCTTCCTTCAGTTCCTAGATCATGCATGAAAGTGAGCTCTGTCAGCAATATACTGGCATTTGCAATTCTTAAAGCCAAGATGCAACTATGGAACACCGTCACAAGAGAAACGAAAACCATGGAACCCCATCTCTTCAGTAACTACCCTCAGAAACAATGGAACACCGTCACAAGAGAAACTGTGGAGCACCTTTACAGCAGAAGGGAAATGGAATATTTAAACTTACAGAAACTTGGGCTGATTTGAAGATGGGCGGCGCGGTTGTGGTGGCGGCGCAGCAGTGGTGGTGGCGCAGTGGTGGTGGCGTCGCAGCAGCGGTCCTTCGGTTTTAAAGATGGGCGGCAGTGGCGGCGTCGGAGGCGGTGGCAGGATATATTCCGTCGGGGGCTAGGTTGCCGGGGATGGCGACGGAGGATAAATCGCCGGTGAGAGAGAGAGAGAGAGAGAGCAACGGGAGAAAGAAAAGAAGAAGGGGATCTGATCTATTTAAGGCTTTTACCGACGGAACATACCCGTCGGTAAAAGTTCGTCGGCAAAACCCTACTTTCACCGACGGGTATTTTTACCGACGGAATTATTCCGTTGTTAAATAGTTTTACCGACGGAACACACCCGTCGGTAAAAGTTCGTCAGCAAAACCCGACTTTCACCGACGGTTATTTTTACGGACGGAATTATTCCGTCGGTAAATAGTTTTACCGACGGACTTTACCCGACGGGTGTATTCCGTCGCTGAAAAGACTTTTAGAGACGGAATTTTGTCCGTCGCTAATTCCCTCTTTTCTTGTAGTGGTGGTTGTCGGTGGCAACGGCAGTGGTTGTCGGTGCAGTGGCAGTGATGATGAAGATGAGGAAGAGAGACTCACGAATATTAACCTGTAAATTACGTATGGGTCATTTTTGGGTTAATGGGTGAAACCAACCCATTAAAGGCATGACCCATTTGACCCACAAATAAATGGGTTGATATGGGTTACTAACCCAATTATACCCAACCCATTTAATTCAGGCCCAAACCCAACCCACCGGCCCAATTTGCCACCTCTATGAGTTTCTTAATTAGTAATTTATCTAGTTGTGAATTGTAATTTTGCATCTTTTCTTTGACCATGTAGACTACACATAGCATCACCTGACGATGTAATTTAGACTACACATACCATCATACATTTTCCATTTCAAGGTGTACTTAATCATTTTCCATGTCTTGTCCAAGAATTGAAAAGTAAAATCCAACATACCTAAATAACCTCATTTCTTAACTAACTTCTCCAGACACAAGCAAAACCTTTCTGGCGAGTTATCATCTTTTTATTCTCTATATTCCCACCAACGTATGTTTGAGGTGATTTTTGTTCTAACATCCCCTTATGCTGCCTTTTTGTCATAAATGGATTATCCGAAACCATTTACCCATCTAAAACCATCCATTTAAATAACACGCAAACACGTCCATTGAATAATTATGACTTAATGGGTTAGTTATTTTTAGAATCCAATATCACACGGGTTTAAATGAGTTCTAAGTGGGTGGTCATTAAACCATACAAGTTAGTTGTTAGAAGAACTCTCAGCCATACCCAACGATGGACCAACAATCGCTACTCAACAAGCCGTCGCTGCCATCACCATATTCCAGAGCCGTTAACACGCGGTCGTTGTCGTTACCCTATCGCCACCATAAGAAACCATACCCCACCCATAACTAAGCACCATTCTCACTCCAGAATCTTCAAACATGTCATTCCTGAAAATTTTCGACGAAGACCTGAAGATAAATCCTCGAACGAGAGCCATCTAGTCTCAGATCTAGAATTTATGAAGCGATAGAATTTACCGAAGGCACCCCACTAAAATGGATCAAGTGATCAAATTTACCAAAAACACATATATAGAATTGCTTTATATTCAAGTATTGCTGCCAATTTTCCTTCAGTTAATGAAGTACAAAATACCTAAAGATGCAGTTTATAAGTAAGGTAAATTACACACGGCATTCGTGAAGTTTACCTGTAATTACACACGGCGCCTACTAAGTATTTTTAGTATACCCCCCTCCCTATGGTTTGTAGTATGTTTACACAAAACTACATTCCGTCAAGGATCTGTTAATAAAAGTTCGATCACCACATAATTTTTTCAGATATACCAAAATTGCCCTTTAAGGTGTCTTAAGCATTCTTATGAGCAAAAACGTGTGCCACACACACTCACAAGTCATCACACACACACAAGCACACACCCACCCTCCCCCCCCCCCCCCCCAATGGTAGATACACATCGCGCATAGATCTCTCTCTCTCCCCCTCCCCCCTTCTTCTCTATCTCTCCATCTATCTTCATCTATGCCTTCACCATCGATGTCGTCTCCCTTAAAAAACCACCATCACAGACTTTTGCAATTTATCAACGACGACGACAGAAAATCGCATGCCGACTAGTTAATAATGCACGTGATTCATGATTTCAGGTCGACATTATTTGGATTTGATTATGATGGATCTCATTTCAGATCTTAGATTTGAGAGTTTCTTCATATGGGTTCATCTTTTTTGGCTTAGTGGTGGTATATATTTGAAGGGACGGGTCAGGATGGAGGAATTGGTATTTTTCTTACTCAAGTTTGTGCCCATTTGGTCCAATTAGAAAAACAAAAAAGGGTGATTTGGTTTACAGAACAAGCGAATCTTAGAGATTAACAAAAGATGATAGAGATGATTATGGGGTTTTGTGTGTATGGTATGTGTGTGTGATGGGCAGTATGTGTGGGATTTTCAGGTGTGACGGCAACTGGTATGAGCAATGGGTGGGTGGGTTGGGTAAATTTGTTTTTTCATGAAGGGTGTTAACTCCGTCTAATGAAAAATAAAAAAGTGTACCGTAGTGTAATAAAAATACTTAGTAAGCGTCGTGTGTAATTTCGGATAATTCTCATAAGTGTCGTGTGTAATTTACCCTATAAGTAACTATAATCTCCATAGTATAGTAAAAGTGCAACCAAGCTACTAGCACAAATTATATACGCACAATGCTTGCTAATATATATAACAAAAAGTGGTATTACGACACTATGTGCTCCTCACATGGTATAGTATAAGATCTTGGAAAAATAGTTTAAAACCAAATTAGACATTAAAAAAAGATCCAATTTGTATTTTTGCAATTATAAATCGTCTGCAATGCTTAGTTCTTGCTTTTTTTTCTAAAGTAATGTTTAGAAGTTCATATGTATGTAAAATGAGTTATTGTAACTCCTCGATTTTTTGGAATGTTAATTTTAAATAAAGAAATGAAAAAAATTCTCAAAATATCCAAAAGTTTCTCAGTTGGGTATTCAGAGAATCTAAGAATAAGTCTCCAAGAAATATCAACAAATGTCGCATCGGCTTAAAACAGTTACATTGACTTTAATTACTCCTACACGGAGCTCCAAAATAAGACCTAAAGCAAAATCTATTCGAAAATAAATATAAAAGGAAAATATTTCCCTAAAAATTTTCTCATGCCTTATAATCCATTGCACAGCTCCAAACACTGGCTAATAAGCTGAAAGTGGGGGAGGGAGGGTGAGCACAAAGCCTAGTAAAGATAATCGTACTCACCCACCCAAAGAGTATAAAGCACGCTATATCGATAATAGTACTTAAAGTTGATAAAATACAATAATAAAGTGCACGGCGAATACCAAAACCAATGCACTAACTTTCAATTCAAAAATCATATTAGTAACAAGATCAAATAGCTCGTACCAGCGAACAATACAATCTCAAGGTAAGGAATTACCATCTATAACTAAACTTGCAGTGGGTCAAAAGGTTTCGATGTGTTTAAAACAATACAAAATTAAGTTTGAAACGTTTCCACAAGTTCTAATAATGATATCTTATATTTCAAAAATACTCTAGTAATTCAATAATACTTTAGATAAGTTTAAAAACGTCTTCAAATATATCAGATATCAAAATCTAAATGTTTAATCAATACAAGGATGAAGACCTCAGGAGTCATTTAGAAATGTGTTACACGTGCCATCACTGACACGTGAGATAAGGTTCATAAATTAAGATCATGATCTCTAGCTCATCCCGCCGAGCTAGCCTACATTTCAATTCACGTGGATAAGTTAGAAACAGATAAGTCACATACACAGTGACATAGCTCACCAGGATATTGAAACATATATCCAATAAGTCTGATAAGCACGAAGAAATTGAAGTCGACGAACACATTCTCGTTCACATGATTCTATAGAGAACATTGAAAGGCAACTTTACCAAGAAGATGTACAGATTCCAAGAAAACTCAAAACATAAAAGTTAAGGAGGACATGTCGCAGTTTTCATAATGTCTAAGACCATGAAAGATTGACAAGAAATGAATAACAACGAGCAAGTCAAAGTGGGTTGATTTGCAGTGTCGAAACAACAACTTTTGAACTGACCAATAATTTTTCAACTAAATTTCGACAAAGAACCAAAAGGATTATGCTAAAACTTTAAACTAGAAAGTTAGAGATGACTCTCTAAGGATTTCATAATGTTTAGAATCATAAAAAAACCAATGAGAAATAAAGGATATAAAAAAAATCGAAATGGGCTGATATACAGCGTCAAAAATAGAAAAGTCTGCACTAATGAATAATTTTCAAACTCAATTTCAACTAAGACCCAGAAACATTCTGATAAAACCTTAAATTACAAAGTTGAAGAAGACTCTTCAAGAATTTCATAATGTTTAAGATTGTCAAAAATCAATAAGAAATAAAGAAGATATAGCAAATCAAATTTGGCTGACATGAATTACCAGAAACCTAAGCATAAATATGTTCAATATCGATCACTTAGAATTTCAGAAAGCCCAAAACTACAAAGTTGTAGTACACTGATTGGGGTCTTCAAAAAGTATAACAACACTAAAATTGGAAAATGAACAAAAAAGTTACGAACTCTTTAAATCACTATAAAGATTCACAAAAAAGAACACAAATCAAAGTCAATAATCGAAAGTACAAAAAACTATTTATCGTAACGGTCAAGAATGTAATTAGGGTTCTAGAGAATCAATGGATCCCTTTAAATAATAAATTAATTGACGAACAGATTGATAATTAGAATTCAGATGGGGTAAATGTGTGAGAAAACTCTTACCTCGATTACGCAAATCAACTCCAAGTCTTGATCTCCTCAAACAAATTATATCAAAAACTCAAATATAATAATACCCAAAAATTTAATTAGACTCTATCCATCACAGTAGCTTATGTGGTTCTTACCACAAACTTCAATCTCAATGTCAAAATAAGCTCTTGCCTCAATGTAATGACCAAAATCTAAATAGTGTTTTTCCTATCGATTCTTTGGAGGCTCTTCTGAATTTGTAGTGCTCCTAGGAATTATATTGTACATAAGTCATTAGCCTAAAAAGAATGTAATTATATTCCTAAAATAATAAGAATTGTAAAATAGCCATTACGTCCCAAAATTCTCTAATCTTATAAATGGGTCAAATTAAAGCCCAAATTTAAATTGGGTTATCTAATCCCAAAAGTATAACCCACTTTTCGGGAAGAAATTTTTAAATTGATTTTAGGCTCACTATTTAATTCAAAGTCACAATACATTCTAATTCGTACTTACACGAGTAACCAGATAAAAAAAAAATCTAGGGTGTTACAGTTATTGTGTCTATAAAATTGTCTCGAAGACATTTCATGTTTGTTAACAATAGAGTTCATTTAGAAAGAATAATGCATTAGAGGCTAAGTTGATATATTTGATCCATCAAATAGTATAAATATAAACATAAAAATGACGAGATAGGTGTTGGTTTTGTGACTCATGATCCTTTATCATTCTGAGCTCTTGTTAAGTGGGATTCTTTATGACGTACTGCAAATTAATTTCTAGTAACTAGTGTTCCCAACCTATTCTGGTCGTACCCAAGGGCCCAATAGGGTCCCATTTCACGCAAGCACGTCGACAGATACAACGTGCATTTTTCCAACGCATCGAACCGATCAGCGCGCGCACGCTCAACTCACGTGCATTTTTCGCTCCGCGCGTCTTGTGAGCGACTTAGGCACGATTTATTTCATGTTGACGTCACTCACGCTAGCGTGATCGTCACGCCGAGACCACCTAAACGCCTTTTCACCAAAAATGTCGACCGACGGCGCAACCGGAGCGACGGGGTCAAGGGGTAAAGGCCTTGGCCAACCCCATGGGGTCGGCCTCGGCCTCCCCCAAGACCATGGGGTCAGCCTCGGCCTCCCATGGGGGTTTGGCCTTGGCCTTCCCCCCCCAGTTCTTCACTTTTCGCGCAAAGTCCTTTTCGCACTTTTTTCGCTTCGTACGTTTCGGACGTGACTCTGGCACCTTATTCGTCATGTGGGTACGATTCTTGGTAGCACGCTCGTTGTAACACAACTTCCGGATTCGTCTTCCCTCATCAAAACACCTACCGACGGCGCACCCAAAGTTGGCAAAAGGAGAAGTGGCCTTGGGCTCTGAAAATGGAAGTTGGCCATTTGGCCTTGGCCAACCCCAGGGGGTGGGCCTCGGCCTCTAGGAGGGGTTGGCCTCGGCCATTTTCCCCCGGTGGTTCACCCATTTCCCGCATACCCCCTTTCGCACTTTTTTCACTTCGTATGATTTGTAAGTAACCTTGGCACCTTATTCGTCACATGGGTACGATTCAAGTCGACACGCTCGTCGTAACGCAACTTCCGAATTTGCCATTGCTCATTGAAACACTTACTGTCGGCGTGACTGAAGTTCATCAAAGGGGGGAGTGGCCTTGGCCTCCCTTCATGGGAGTTGGCCTTTTGCCTTGGCCACCCCCTAGGGTCGGCCACGGCCTCACCAAGGGGTCGGCCTCAGGCTCCCCAGGGGTGGTGGCCTTGGCCTTCCCCCCAATGTTTGGCCTATGGCCTCCCCTCCTGCGCGCACTTGTTTTCTCGAGTCTATGCACCTCCGCGATGTTTACGGACGTTCGTACATCAACCTCGCGACGTCCGACGTGCATCACCTTACGGACGTTCGTACATCAACCTCGAGACGTCTGTCGTGCATCAACCTCGCGACGTCCGTCGTGCATCACCTTACGGACGTTCATACATCAACCTCGAGACGTCCATCGTGCATCAACCTCGCGACGTCCGTCGTGCATCAACCTCGTGACGTACGTCGCCCGTGACCGCACACCGCTCCTGCGATGCCAATCGTGACCGCACACCGCTCCTGCGATGCTCATCGTGACCGCACACCGCTTCTGCGATGCCCATCGCCCAAAGTCGCGCGCTACCGCCGAATGACCCGTCGCCGACGACCGCATACCATCACTCCCAACTTTGTCATTACTACATGTTGCATTCATTATTTTGTTATCACAGGCACACTCAACTCACGTCCCGACTTCAGAACACCCGACGCGCGCCCGTGCGCCGTCTCCACGACGTTCGTCGCCGCGCCCGTGCGCCATTCTCATGATACGTGCCCCGGCACCAAATATTGCTCCGCGACGTTCGTCGTCTCGCCCTTGCGCCATTCTCATGATACGTGCCCCAGCACAAAATATTGCTCTGCGACGTTCGTCGCCGCGTTCGTGCACCATTTCCATGATACGTGCCCCGGCACCAAGTATTGCTCCGCGACGTTCGTCGTCGCACCACTTTCATAACACGTGCTCCGGCAACAAGTGTTGTCTCCGCGACGCTTGTCGCCGCGCTCGTGCGCCACTTCCATGATATGTGCACATGGCACCAGGTATTGTCTCTGCGACATTTGTCGCCGCGCCCATGCGCCACTTTTATAACATATGCCCTGGCACCAGGTATTGTCTTGTGCTGTAGGCACCGCGCCCATGCGCCACAATCATATTACATGCTTCCGGGATGGGCTCACAACCTTATAGCCATCGCCGTCTCAATCACAGGGGGGGCTTCGGCCCTCGTACCAGGATGGATTCACAACCTTATAGCCATCGCCGTCTCAATCACCAGGGGGGCTTCGGCCCTCGTACCGGGATGGGCTCACAACCTTATAGCCATCGCCATCTCAATCACCAGGGGGAGCTTCGGCCCTCGTACCGGGATGGGCTCACAACCTTATAGCCATCGCCGTCTCAATCCCAGGGGGGCTTCGGCCCTCGTACCAGGGATGGGCTCACAACCTTCTAACCATCGCCATCTCAATCACCAGGGGGGCTTCGGCCCTCGTACCGGGATGGGCTCAACACTTATAGCCATCGCCGTCTAAATCACAGGGGGGGCTTCAGCCCTCGTACCGGGATGGGCTCACAACCTTATAGCCCTCTCAATCACCAAGGGGGCTTCGGCCCTCTTTCCGGGATGGGCTCATAGCCTTATAGCCATCGCCCTCTTTCCGGGATGGGCTCCAGCACGAAGACCTCTCGCAGCGGACTACGAGCACTGAGCTGCGACTATGTCCACTCATGTTACTGACGATCATCAAAACCACAAGGACAATGACCCACGGGTCACTCCGGTACGGGAGCAGGTCCTCGGAGGGCATCGCGCCTAGTCCGCCTGGCAATTGGCTACAGGGGTAACCCTCACCGCTGTCAGGTTCTCCGCGCGTCTCTTGACGCACATCATGGGATTCAGTAAGGGCTTGGATCGGTAGCTGGGGTAACGGGTTTACTCTGATCATGCTGTCATGGTGTGGTCAGTCTTCTAAAATAGGTAGAGTGACGCTGTGCGAGGCAGGCAACACGAATTTGGGAACCGGCAGTCCAACGAAGAACTGATATTTTGGGACCCCTGGTAACGTGTCACTCCCAAGGGATGACATGTGGCACTTTATGACATAAGCACACTGTTTCCTATAAATATTGAACTTTACACCTCAAAAAAGGACTTCTTCTTCATTCTCACAAAATCACTTTTTCACTCTAGAATTTGGGAGCCCTTGGATTCTAGTGAGAGAAAGACAAATTGGACATAACTTTGGACCGTAACATTGGACCCCGACTCGGACCCTGACATGGACTGTTGACTGCTGGCCCTGTTCGTCTCAGCCTTGCCTTCGCAGCACTGCCACTCCTCACGGCTTGTCTGGGAAGCCTTGCTCTCTGCCCTTACTCCGCCCTCACTGTCTCTCGCTTTGCATACTTGGAAGCTGACGCGGACTGCAGCCTTTGTGGCACCTCCACGTAAGTACGAACCCATTTTCCTTGCCATCAACTAGTAATAAGGTAAAAATAAGGAATATGGACTCTCAAATGAATTAATAAATCATACTGATAACAATAATTTAATAGATCCACGGTTCTCTTGAAACATTATGTGCTTTGACCATTGAGTTTGGTGGAGAATCAGTGAGTCGGATTGCTCATGTTGTTGCTAAGTTTGCCTAAGGGGATGATATCAAGGTAACTTGGGATCGAGCACTGCCAACAGTGGCAGGTAAACCCTTTTAGGAAGGACATCGATTTTTATTGATGTTTTTTCTTTCCTTCTTTTCTCATAGTCTATCCTATAGTTTTCTCGTTCTCCTTGTGAGCCCTTTCCATGATCTTAATTCAAGAGAGAGAAAAGACTAGAATATTTACTTTTGTCACAAAAGAATCACTACAATACCACCTTGTCATTTCACATTTCTATATCGAATTATTCATCGTCATCTTTCTTTCATGTATGCTTATGCTTGATAAAAGAAAAGTAAGAAAGAACATACTTCAACTTTTTTTTTATACCAACGAATTTACCACATGTTCTATCACTAAAATTTCTTTTCTGGCATAAGACTTGTTTGGAATTATAATTCGGAGTATCATGTTTGTTTACACATAAAGTTTTTAGTGTCTGTTAGGTCTTAAAATGCTCTCGGTTCCATTTGTGACATTGTATAAGAAGATACTCGTTCTTTTTTTCCTTCTCCTTTCTCAATTTTTTTGTCATTAATAAGAAATTTTTAATGACAAAACTATTTTTCGTGCGAAGCAATTATTTGTAAATAAGTTTATGTCATATTAGATTCGACAACAATATTGCCCAAAATATGCATAAAGTACAGTTGTCAACGGCGCCAAGGGGCAAAAGAGTACAATCAATGTCAATTTTTCCTTCCCTCCATCGAGTGCGCAATCATTACCTCCGCCATACCACTTCCCACAATGTTACCACTAGATGAGTAGTAACCAATCCCACACTCACCAAAATACTAACCAAACTCCCACGACCAGAAAGAATACGTTTAGCTTAGCACCTTGATGCTAGCCACTAGCCATTGAACAATACACACCCTACTATGGCTATCATTGATGCCTACCATCAGATCATGAAGCATGAAACTTTGCCAAGAACCAGTCGTGAAACCAAGGAATCTAGGGTTGAATTAAGATATATGGAACTTGTAACCATTATGATTTTTTTAGGATATTCTTCTTTAAAATCGAGGATGAAAAGGTTGGAGATTTTTGTCGATGTTCTCATGATCTTTGGAGATGAATCCATAATGTAACTTGCAATTTCATTGAGTTAATCAGCTCAAGGAAGAACAAGCTTAAGATGTGATTTGGAATTAAATGGTCCAATTTAGATTTATGGATTTGTTGCAATTGTGGTGTTGGTGGTGGAATCGGATTTTAGTAAAGCGAGGGGCTAGTGGTGAAACCATGATTCGGTGGTAAAGGTGAGTCATAGAGGTTTTTAGGTGGCAAAGCCTTGTGATGGCCTTCATTTGGTGGTGAAGGTGATGGCAGTGACTGAGAGTGAAAGAAACGAGAAAGGGAATATGGTTGGTCGTTCAATCGAGATAGCGAGACAGAGGCAACTATGTTTATGGAGTATCAACTCGAAATGCTAAAGCCGTCTAATTCTTATGTTCCTTCTAGTCTCGTTTTCGTGAGTATGGTGATTGATTGTGATGGTGAGGAGAAAGAAGAGAAGAAGATGAACGAAGACAATGTTTTTCATTCTTTTCTTTTACCTCATTTTTTGTCCAAAGAGAAATCATATCTCGTGCACATGACTACAAATCAGTGAATTTTGACGTAAGTTAGTTTATGGACCATTTTATAATGAAAGTGCAATTACCAATAACACTTTTGTCATTTGGTATTACATAAGTTGAAATACAAAACTATTCGTAAATCTATTTGTGACTCAAGAGTACATAGGAGGCGTGTGTATATGTGCGTTAGAGTTAACCTAGCAATAAATACAACGAGTAAATTAAAGAGTGACATTATCCAAGGCAACTCTCTAAATTATGTAGTTGACTCTAATCCACCCCCCCCCCCCCAATAAATTCAAGGTGGTTAAACAAAGACCAGAGTCAATTTTGAAAACAAAGCGCAAGAAAATCTTTGTTGACAAGGACTTCATAAAGACATTTGCAATTAAGTTGATGGGAGGAAGAGATGAGAATGAGCTGAAGTGTACCATGATTGAGATGAGTTTGAGTGACATGACAGTCAATCTCAATGTGTTTTATCCTCTCATGAAACACATAATTGTGGGTGACCTGGATAGCACTCTGACTATCATAAGGAACATGGGTCGAAGAGTAAAAAAGGACACATATGTCCCCAAGTAGCCATCGCAACCAAACATAACTCAACGGTTGTGTCAGCAAGAGCTTGATACTTAGAGTCAATGCTGAAACGAGAGACGATGGACTGCTTTTTATTTCATCAGGAGATGAATTACCTAAAAAGGAAACAAAGACTTGTAAGAACGACAATCAAATAGGTCTTATTCCCATTCTCCATAATAGAAGGCAGTGAGCTGTAGAGAAGTTGCTGACGAGTAATGCAAGCCATGAAAATAACACCCTACATATATCGCAAAATCCGAAGAATGTAGCAAGTGACTGATGAAGGGAGCGGTCATGAACTGACTAACTCAATGAACTGCACAAGCAATTTCTGGTCGATAAGCAATGAGATAAATCATGCCACCAACAAGTTGTCTATAGTAAATGGGGTCTACAAGAGGTTCACTAGTGCTCCCAATTTCTCTTCCATAAGGGAGAGACATAACATTATCAGTGGAAGAGACTCCGGACCTGAAGACCAAATCAAAAGCATACTTGGTGTAAGAAAGAAAGTATTTAGTCTCATCAGAGGTGACATCAAGACCAAGAAAGTATCGAAATTCTACAAGATCCTTCATCTCAAATTGTTGATCTGAGAGAGTCTAAGACTGTGAATGCTAAAAAGATTGTCAACGGTGATGATCAAGCCATCAACATATAGTAGTATCATGATTAAGCTTGATTCAAACTGTCAGAAAAGTAAAGCAGCATCATAGGCAGTGGAAATGAAGTGAAGTTGTGAATGGGCAGATTGAACTTTGAGAAGAGCTTTTTGGATATGACACATCTGATGTAGAGGATGAGAATAACCAGGCGGAGGTTTTACACCTCCTCGGTGAACTCCCCATTAAGGAAAAAGGTTCTTACTTCATCTAAAATAGAGACCAATGGCGAGCAGAGGCAACTACAATGAGAGCTATGACTGATGTAAGACGAGCTACTGGAGCACAAGTCTTCACATAATCAATGGCATGCTCTTATGTATATCCCTTCGTTACTAGCTGAGTTTTAGAACATTTAATGTTGTCATCTACATGTGTCTTGATCTTACACACCCACTTGAAAGCTATAATAGATTACATGGAGGTAGATCAATTGAATCCTTAGTATTAGTCTTAGTGAGTGCATCTAATTAATCAACCTTCTGCAATATAGAGTATTTGGAAACTTATGTATAGGTGGTAGGTTCATGAAGTTTAGATAAAGAAACCCAGTTAATGATAATCTCTTAAGCGGATATTTGTTGGAACTAACCTACTAAAAGACGTACAAACCTGAGAAGAAGGAGGTTGAGATGGTGAATCAGAGCCAGAAGTTGAGATAAAAGGAGAGCCAATACCAGGATGAATTGGATCAATATGATCATTAGAAGCAGGTATAGGCGGCGGTGCTAAAGTATCAGGGGACGTGTCTATGAAGGATGCTAGAGTGTCAATAGAGATGTGTAACTGGGAGTCAAGAAAGGGTACATGCATGAAGAAAGTATCTCACAAAAGACAACGTGACGAGAAACCCGTATCCCTTGGATGTATGATCGTAGTAGTGATACACCTTTTGTTCTATGGCATAACCTAGAAAACAACACATGCGAACCATTTGCTCATGGGGATGAAGTTGAAAAAAACAAACATAACCGAAGACTTTTAAGGCGGACACCATGAACAGACTCATAGGGAAACATATTTCCGAGGATAGTATATACTATAGTAAGTTCAGCTTCGTCTCAAAAGGACTCGAGAAGAGAAGAAGATTGCATCAATGTATTTGTCGTCTCCATATTATGTATGTGTTTACATTGAGCTCTACCATTTTGTTTCCATGACAAGAAGTTTGAGAAATTGTTCCTTCTTGAACATTTAAAGATTAGAAAGGTGAAGAGGTACATCATGCTGCATTCTCTAAACAAAAAATTCTTATGATATGGAAGAACTGAGTGTGAACAACTTTTGCCAAAGTCAAATAAACAGTCCAAAGTTCAAAACAATTTTTCAAAAGGTAAATCCATGCCAATTGAGAGTGATCATGAATGAAAGTTACATAATAACGAATAGCTTAGAAATGACAAAGTAGAAATGCCACTAGAGTCACTCGTCTCAGAAAGATGATCCTAATAGATAATTCTCAATTCATCTTAAGTAAGCTCTATAATGGAGGCAGCATAAGAAGGCACAACAGACACAACACTGTACATAACAACCGCAGCTGGTAGAGACTGTGATCTAGGTAGAGTATGGCCCAGATTATACTTCTTGCTTTTCAATTTCCGCTTACATTCTTACTAAAGTGATACCCCACCTGTGAACGTCGTGCCAATTCTTCTTAGAGGAAGCACGAGAAAAAGTGGCAAGAGAAATCAAGGTGACAAGAAAGTCTAAGTAGAATAAGGAAGAGGGAGGCTAGCAGCAGACTTTTTCCTGACCTCCTCATATTTTATCCCAGTAAGAGTAAGAGCCAGGGTTCCTGCCTATGAGGGATCGAGGAGCACCTTTCTTTGTAATCATCAAGCAGAGTTATTAGAAATTGGCAGAGTTTTTAACTATCCCGAGCATCAAAGTAATGCACAAGACACATGTACACTGAGAGATATGTGCCTGCTTGTCCTAAGCGATCGTTAACTGACTGTAATATTCTTGAATTGATTGACTAGGAACTTGCCAAAAATTATGGAGATCTAGATCAATCTTATACTGAGAGGCCAAGTTAGACAAAGTCTTGGTGGTAACAAAATAGTCTTAAACTTCCTTTGTTGTGTCCAATGGTCCAAAGAGTTGGTTGATTTTCGACAGAGAGGTGTTGGAAAACCAACTGATAATTCTGGAGTTTTTGCAACCCAATCAAAAGCATCATTAGTAAGATAGAGAGCCTTGATACCGCCACTGATATAGCCCCAAAGACAACGTCCTCGAATAACACAATGCATATATTGTGCCCGATGAAGATAGTTAGCATCATTAAAAATAAGTTGAATATGACGCAAAATATCAGTGATATCTTTTTGGGCAACCATGGAAAAGAGAAAATGAAAAAAAAAATTTTCTTCTGAACATGGCCATGTTAGAAAACCAATTTGGGCTGAACCAGATCTGAGTTGAAGCGGGTGTTGGCGCGTGTGGCACGTGCAACACATAACAGAACAATGCAGCGGGGCACGTGCGGTGGATTCCACTGCTGGAAAATTTCCAATGAAGTACATTTCAACTCGATTTTTGATTCAGAGCCTATATGTGGTGGTTATATGGCCTAAAATTAAGCGAAAGAGGAAAAGGGACTTTCCGGCGGTGGTGGAGGCGCATTTAATGGGATATGATGGCGTGTGGTACCTTTGGGACTAGAGTTGTGAGAAAAAAAATTCCTCGAAAAGGGCCCCGACACCAAGTTTAAACAGAAAAATGTTTGTATATTTATGTATGTTGCAAGAGTACATAGGAGGCCTTTATAAATAGGTGTTACCGTTGACCTAGCAATAAGTACTTAAGAGTAAATTAAAGAGATTCATTGATTTACATAGAGTAAAATAAGAAGATTCCTTAATTTATGTTATTGACTCTTATAACATTGAATATCTCATCGAGAGGAATGCATTTAGGTTTGTGTATGCAATCCTTAAATATGTTAGGTTAGAGATGTCAAACAGGTTGGGGGCTCATGGGCCAACCCAGTCTAGCCCCAGAAAAGCCCGGGCCACAAGGGCCTAAGGACTTAAGTTGGGTTGGGCTCTTTTCCCCTAAAAAAAAGCCCGGCCTAGCCCATATTCAGTCCAAGTCCTACCCGACTCATCAGAATCAAAACTTTAACCTTTTTACCCTTTCTTTTCAATGGCCATATTTTCTAAAAACAATATTTTTACCCCTCTAACAGCTATGTAATGGTTAGTTTGAGAGCTATCATTGTCCAACCTTATTCCAACAACTATTTGATGCACTTTTACATACTTACCCTCTTAAAATTATAAACGGCTAGTTTTTAGGGGTATTGAAAAATGTTTACATTAATTCATTCGCTTCACATTGTTCGCACCTAAATTACAATTCATAACTCTCTCATGTCCCACTTTTTCCCTCTTTCTCTCTTCACATTTAATCTTCAACCAATCTATTTTTTCTCTCCTGGCCCACTTCCTCCTCCGTCTCCCCTTCTTTAAGGGTAGAATGAGAAAGACACAATATATGACTTATATCCTTGATACACGTGTCAAATCAAAATGGAGCAATTATTTCGGCACAAATAGAGTATCATTTAGTACTTTTATTCTTATGTTATTTAATTAATGTTACCAGTTTTGTTTTTCTTATTTCAAACAAATTTGAAAAATATATATAACAAGTAGCCAAAAACATCTACCACCATGAGCACCACGACTTTAAGAGCAATCAATAGTAGGTATAGACACCAAAATATTTTGGCTTTTAACGAAAACATTCCTGATTTTCAATATACATATTCACAAGATCAACAATATTTTAGTCAAGAACGCAGTTCGGTTGGCAACACTCATACTCCTATGCCCAATCTTCACTTGATGAGTGGTCTAGAAAGGAAGGACCGGGCAATCTTGCCTCAAGTCACCAAAAACTCCAAAAGATTGTTAGAAAGCTGAAAAAGTTATGTTTTGGGATCATTTTATAATGACTATGGTTGATGGCGTACCTAAAGCCCAGTGTAATTAAATATTTTTTGCATGGTAGTAGTAATTCATATGTTGATAGGCATTTCCAATAATGTGCATCTAGACAAGGCCATGTTGGTGACAGCCAAACACAATTATCAGTTGACGTGAGTTATTTATTTATAATCAGCGACAACAAATAGAAGGGTCTTGCTAAATTTGTTACAATGAAAAACCTTTTAACATTGCTGATAATATAAAATATAGTAGATATTTGAACAGCTATGTTCATTTGTATAAAAAGGTTTATAAAAGTGCTAACAAATCTAATGCATTGAGACAGTATAATGATGCTAAACAACACTTAATTAATTATTTCAAAAACTTTGATGCTAAAGCTAGTCTTACATCTGATGTTTGGAAGTCTCCTCATATTATGCTTAATTATTCTTGTGTGCCGATACATTGGATTGATGCCGACTGAGTTATGCACAGGAGAATCATTGCTTTAAAATGCTTTCATATCCAGATAATGTGTCAAAGGTTGCTAAAACTTTACTCATAGAATGTACTAAATTTAAAATAGATGAAAAGATACTAAGGGTTAGTTTTGGTAATACTTCTGATCATAATGTTGCCATTTAATTTTTAAAGACGAACCTCAAGCCTATACTACATGGGAATTTTTTTTTCATGTTTAATGTGTTTATCATATAACTAATTTAATTGTTCAAGATGATTAAGCTGTTGCAGGACCAATTATTTCCAATATAAGGGGATTTTTTATATATGTTAATTTGTGGGCTCGAGATACAAGAATTTAAAACTTTGTATGCTCAATATAATTTGTCTCGTACATAGCCTAATATAAATGTCCACCACAGGTGGAACTCCACATTTTATGATTTTACATGTTATGGTATACAAAAAAGTTTATATTCACAGCATACTAACCAAGTTCTCAAAATGCTTGTTGAGTCCTAATGAATGACAGTTAGTTAAATACCTGATTGAATTTGTGAAGATATTGTACAAGTCTACCGTTTATTGTCTGGTACTTACTATCCCACATCCTATTTCGTTAGACTAGAAGTATTTAAAACTGCTAAACTTTTAGGCCAATGGACAGATGGTGAAATATTTAATGATATACTTCAATGATATAGTTTTTGCTATTACCACTACATTCAAGTTACATGCTATAGATTATGTGATTACAGAAATTTTAGAAAAAAAAATGGGATATATGCGTCAACCGCGACATACCTACTTACAACTTTCATAAGTTCGTCGTTTGAACAACTTTATAATTATTATCGAAATTTCGCCGACATGTGCGTGCAGGCTTCATCATCGAGCTGTCAAATACAGTATGTATTCACATCTTAAGGGTAAACAAGATTTGTTGGCCAAACAATCAAGAATGGAAGAACATTCTTAAGGTTTTTTCTTCATTCTCGTTTTTTAATGAATTTGTTTATATGCAAATACTAATAAAATAATACTTTATTGTCATTAGAAAAAAAAAGGAATTTTAATTTATTAACTTTTTAAAAACAAAATGAAAAAGTTTATCGTATTTTATCCCAAATTGCACATAATGTGCTACTGATGCAAGCCTCTACGGTTGTTTCATAGTCATATTTTTTAGCAAGCAGAAAGGTGTTGGATAACAGGAGGAGTCGTCTAACCTCGAGTCATTGGGGTTCTGTATATGCTGGAAGGATTATCTTGATTTGAAATACCAGGAACAAGATAAATCGATTGATGATAGACAAAGCAGCTATTTGAGCGTTGAATATTTTCCAGAAATTTCAATAATTTCTTTTCCTTTTATCGACTTTTTGAAGTATATTCTTCTCTAATATAGTTTACGTTGTCACCGTAGATATTTTCCAAACAAACTAAGTATATTTAAAGCAAAGAACAACATACTTCACTTTTTTTGAAAAATTAAAATTTTAAGTTAAAAATGATAGGTAATATTGGCATTTTTGTTTACAAGCAGCTGGTCCCAAGCTCGGATTAAAGAAGGAGGGGCTATAAACAAATTGATAACAAATTTAAGTTTAGTGCAAATTGAAAAATGAGTAAAAAGGATTTTAAAAGTTTTAAACTTTTTGGACCGGCTCGGGCCCGGCCTAAATATTGGGTCAAGGGTTTGGACTAGGACTGGCCTCTCATACTCGTGAGAAAGCCCGGCCCAGCGCGGCCTATTGAAAGTCACGTAGGGTCAGGGGTGGGCAGGCTTGACATTCCTGGTTAGAATTTGTAACACTAACCTTAGGATGCAACGGTGCATATACTTTGCCTGCTGAAATTGCGTGAACGGGTTAGAACCAACATATGTTACGCTTGACTAAGCACAATTGCCCAACTAGATTATCCTACGCTATAGTTTCATCTATCCACGAAGGGTCTGGGCTGGGCCGGGTATGACATCTCTAGACTTAGAAACTTTAACAATGAGCTTAGGAGGCAACGATGCATATACTTTGCCTGTTGAAATTATTAGGACGGGTTAGAACCAACATATATTATGCTTGACCAAGCACATTTTCTCTTCTATATTATCCTACTCTATAGTTTCACTTATCCACGACTCTGAAATTCTTTTCAGACGTGAAAACTTAGCTCAATTTATCTTTAACATCAGAGGGCAACTAATTCCTTAACTCTTTTTTTTTTTTTTTTTTTAAATATGTAAATCTCGTGCAGCACACAGATTCATTGCTTGTAGTTACTGTAGCAAATGTCGGGATTTGATATTCCTGCTTCAAAACTGAAACAGTTCGTCGTATTTTGTCTCACATGAATACCGACACTTCGAGGAGGAATGAAAAATCTTGGAGTGGATTGAATATCTGGATAAGAGAGTGGTTCCCCACATAAGGTTGGTACGTCTTTTAAGCAAACCTTTAATTAGCTTTGACAACCCCAGCTTCAAGCACACTGTATTAGGACAATAACAATTGAGTACTAGCTAAAAACAAGAAAAAATTATACAGTTCAAGATATACTTCAATTGCCGTTTCCAATAATTAGCTATGTTAAGGACAAAGAAGTTACTGTTTATGATAACATATAGGATGAATTGAGGGAACAACATATTTATAGGATTGTAAGGTTGCTGAACTCTTAATAAAGGAACTAGCAAGCAACCGTAAATTGCCATATTAAAGCGTACAAGGCTGAATTAGTTCTACGAAAATTGAATTCATTGATTGCAAAACAAACTAGAGACTAGAGTGCATCTTATAATATATGACCTATTTCTGAATGTTTTTGAAGACTTAAAGACAATTTCGTTGTCCCACAAACCTGAATTTAGAATTGACTACCGTTCATGCGCTAATAATTACAATAATACTTAAATTTATAGTCTTTGAAATTAACAATATTTCAAGGAATCAACTCCGTTGCATGGAGTATGCTTAACATGTTAGAGAACCTTTTTTTTTTTTTTTTTTGTTGAGAAATCTCATGTATTGTTATTGATTATAAGAGAAAATTTATATTCATGTACCAATAAAGTCTTGCAAAGGGCCTCATTTTTGTGTACTTGAGAAATTTACAAGCAAAACTGAAATATAAATAAGTGTAAGACGCTTAATCTCAAGGCTTTGAGTAACTTTATAAATTAATACTTCAAATTACTATTAATTTTTCATTCTCTCAAGATTATGGGTTAAAAGAGAGTCGACGGAGTATAAAGTTTGAGAACTCGCAAAGAATACTATAGTCACCCACTTTTAAACTATTTTTTTTTTCTTTTCAAGAAAGGATCAAAAATGAAAGAAAAGTATCAACATGTGGAAAGAGGAGGAGATTCAGAGACAAATAAAGAGTCATGACTGTTGGTGATTGAAGCTCTGATAGAGGTTGCCGGCCAGTGGATTGATTGGAGCTTTGGCGGAGATTGCGACTTTGTAGTATGAAATAAATGAGATGCATAGGCTAAACGTCCTTAAATTTGTACCTGAAGAACAGATTGCACGGAAATGTGGACGGAACAAGATGCCCAATAAGGTAGTAGGGCAGTATGCTATTCCTTGACAACTGATCAGTCACATCACTTGGGTATGTAAAACTCTTTTGCATCACTTGGGTATGTTTGACAATATTTTTTGTTTTAGTTTTGGTTTTCTAAAAAATAAAACTTAATTGTGATTTTCAGCTTTTAAAAAAGCAGATGAATGTTAGGTACACCAGTTTTGTTTAAAGAGAACATTTATTTTTCCTTTATATTCTCATTCTCATTCTTCCCCAACAGATAAAGAAGTCTCTCTGTTACCATCAACCAAACACTACCACGACCCAGTATAACCACCATCCATAGCCACAAATCATCTCACGACCGACCACCAAAAGCACTACCATGAACCATATATGATGAAATCTAATTAAGCTACAGATCTGGAGATCGACATCAGTGAAAATCGACAGCGTCGATGTTGATCGATGTTTTTGGGTGGTGGCGGTGTATGGTAGTTGAGGCGGTGACGGTTGTGTTGGTGGTACTTGGTGATTAAGACGGTGGTGGTGGTGTATGGTGCTCAAGGCCACGACTGCGGCAGTTGTAGTGGTGGGGACAATATGTTCAGTTGTGATGATTGATATTAATGGGTTCTGGTATGCTAATTTGTTCTAATAAAGAAACAGTGATGAAAAAATACTTGGGGATGGCGATGTGAAGATCGCTATGGAGATTCTGGTGTTGAGTGGTGGCGACGGGGCAACGGTGGTACATAAAGGCTGCCTTTTTTTTTGTGTGTGTAGTGGTGACTATTGAAATATTGAAATGATTGATTTTGCTTCTAATAAAGGTCAAAACGTGGATCTCAAAATAAAAATTAAAACTGAAAATTTCAAATTTCAAATTGGAGCTTTCAAAGAAAAGTTCCATTTTAAAAACTTATTTAAAATTGAAAGAAAAAAAATAAAAAAAATTGTCTGTCAAACAGGGGCGGAACCAGGATTTTTTTCAGGGGGTGCAAAAAATATATCGAATTCACCAAAAAAATTTGTTAATATAAAATAATAACCAAAATTGTTTGTTAGTAAAATATTACTATCGTGATTAGACTGTGAGGATTCTGCCAATTTTCCTTTCTTTCTAAAAAACTTTTTCATTTTGGGAAAAAAAAAACACACGCACATTGGAAAAAAATCTCAAAATCTCAGTTCTCAACACAAATTCACGTACTTAAATAACTGTACATTTCAAGCTCAATATCAAACTCCCAATTTTAAAACTAAATCACATTTCAAGATCAACCTCCGCTCCCGAGCTCAGGCTCCACTTCCCAATCTCAACACAACATCAAATTTCAACAAAACAATACACTTTCAACTTCTCAATTGTAAAATTAAATAGTCAAACAAACTCAAGCTCAACGTCACATTCCAGCACAATTATAAACTATCTATGCACTAATTTATGAATTAGAAAAGCAATTAGCCAATTAAGAATTAGTAAAGCAAATTAACCAAATAATTAAGGTGTTCCAACTTCCACCAAATCACCAATAATTTCTGCAATATATATAATCAAGGCATAATTCATTATTTGGTTTAGCATTTTCATTAGGGAACATAAATATATATAATCAATGCATAATTTATGCTTACCAATTAAGAATTAACAATCAAATTAAACAAACATATTTTTAAAATTTCTATATAATCAATTACTGAAATTAAACTACAATATCAAGATAAAGAAGCAGCTTACCTCAAGATGGGAAGTAACAGCAGTCAGTAGAGAGAGCAGAGAATGAGAGAAGCTCGCCGGTGACCGGTCGCCGTCGCTCGTCGGTCAGTCATGGTGTCGCCTGCAGGCTGCAGCTGCACAGTCGTCGGCAACTTGGTCGTCGCGGCGTCGCCCGTCACTGTCAGTCGCACAGCGGCACAGGCGCAGCTCGAGAAACGATCTGGCGATCAGATCTGGTCACAGCTCGTGCTCGGGCGCTCGGGAAGTGGCCGTCGCCGTCATCACGGACTCACGGTCGGAGTGTAGTCACCGGTCGGCGGTCACAAAGAGAGACAGACAGAGGTGAGAGATTGAGAGGCAAAGTGGACGGGGTCTTGGGGAACGGGGTCACGGGAATTTTTTATTTTTTTGTCAAAATTCCAGGGGGTGCACTAGACCCCCCTAGTTCTCACGTAGGTCCGCCCCTACTGTCAAACATATTTTTTCTTTTCAGTTTTTAAAACTGAATAAGAAACTGAAGAGTTATTGGTCTTTGTCCCTCTAATAATGCATTATAAATTTCAAGATAAATGAAAAACATAAAAAAAAAAAAAACCCTTTCAATCTATGATAGCGGGAAGAGAATGAGACTGATTTCTACAAGAAAAGGACGGATCCCATCATTTCACTGTGAATGGCTGGAAGGATAACTTGGCGTGTAGGTGTTAAAGTTTAGTCATTAGAAACTTCCCTGTACACACAACCCCCGTTAGTCCGTTCAGCTGGCCGGGTCTACGGTTCATACATAAGGAACAGTAATTTATCTTATGTTTACAAAAAGGAACATGATTCATAAATACTTTTGTATGCTATTCGGGAGAAGTTTGTCCTCCAGCTTTAACGCTTCTTTGGTTACTGTTTTTTCCGTTTCTATTTTCATAACTTTAAAAGTACAAAAAGATCTGCTTGTTGGAAAAAGAATATAAAATTTTGTACTCCGTCCATTCCAAAATATCTGATCGTGTTTAATTTGTACGCTTATTTAGGATATATCAATCATATTTTATGAATTCTTCATTCTAATCCGAGAGAGAGAGAGAGGAGGGGGAAAGGAAAAAAAGTGGGTTGGTGGAGGATTAAATGTGAAGAAATAAAATAAAATAAAATAAATGTAAAAAGAGTAAGCATGAAAAATATTTAAATAATCTTTCTCAACTTTTTTTTTTTTTTGGGAATAGCCTAAAAAAGATATGATCAATTCTTTGACACGTAGGGAGTATTAATTTGTTTGCAATCGTTTTCAAGATTTTGAAAATGACAAAATAAAGTTAATTAATACTCATAAAGAATTACTAACTTGTACGCATCCGCTGCGTAGCTACTCTAGAAAGTTGTCAATGTGACAACATATTGTCTTTATCGAATTATTATTATTATTAGAACTAATAAGGACAACTGAATCATGCATCATGCAAGTAACCATGACTTGTATTTAGCTTTAGCGTCAAAGCTATCAAGGAACTGAAAGTGTCTAGCACCTGCGTCATTTAAAACTTGGGTTTGAAGACGGGCTTGAAGACCCGACAAAGAGAACCCGTAAACAAATTAACAACGGCTGCTTTTGTACAAGGTTGTACACATTGGTAGTGGCAAAATATGTAATGGAATCGAAAGTTTGTAACGGCAGTATATATCCCGTATAAAACTTCACCACAGCCATCTTAGTGCAAAGAAATTGTATCTGAGAATTATGTGCCTCTGACCTTTTAAATGCAATTTTGCATCCACTCTTAACAGAGTTCTTTTACGCCATTACCGAGGAAGCACCGGCATCTCGTAAGAGTCGAGGTATTGTATCTGACTTCCTGACACTTCATCGATCCCGTCGGACATAAATGTAATATTTTAAACTGATTTCGGACGGTCATTGTGTAACATTTGAAAATTTTGGGGCTTTTCTATATGTTAAATTTTATCCAAACTCTAAAGTTAAGTTGAGGAACCTTTCTCTTTTTCTATTGGCTGTTACTAGGTCTACCGAATCAAGAGGGGGTCGAAGATAAAGGAGACGGAGGACTGAGCATCTCGTCAGAGGATAAAGTTCTGTATTAAGCCCTGGATTGAAGGATAAAGCTAGAAGCTATTTGACTTAGTTCCTTGCTTCCGTTTTCCCAGTTTGCAGTACTTTTTAAGACTTGGTAAGATTGAAGTATGTTGCATTGTGTTGGATTTAAGTATGACTCATATCTAAGTTACATGTTTCGTGTTAATTTAGTGTTTACGATTTTAGATGCGGAATGTACTTGAAGTTTTATATAACGCACACGCGCCGCGCACTCACACATACACATATTTGTATATACGAACGTATATGGAAGCTGATCATTGTCATTGTTGGTAACTTAAGTTAAGTTGTCGACGCCGATCTGGCGATTGATGGATGGATCAGATCACTTTTTTTTTCTTTCAAATTTTCCTTTCGTCCGCCCCATAATGCGGCAAACGTCCGCACAGATTGTAAATCATTGTCGTCCACATGATGGGACGGACATCCCCTCCATAATGTGACGGACAAATACGTTCACTTAATAAAACAACGACTCTAGGCCGCCCACCTCAACAACGTAGAGGATTAGATCGCGCCGACAACTTAGCTTAAATTGTCAATCCTATCGTTTTATCAACTCCATAGTAAGAAAAACAAACTATTAAAAAGCTGGGTCTAAATTCTGAGTTTTGAAATTGGGATGTCATTCATCCCAGTCATGTCAGTGTCGAACGCGATGTCCGTGTCGTGTGTTACGTAGGCCAATTACTATCTTCTTCGATCCTTACAACACGTCACCACCGACCCGAGAAATTCACACCGGAATGGGCACAGCTATGTGGTACTTGCAGGCACAAAGCTCGTTTTCATGGAAAGCTCATTTTCACGGAAATGCATTATGCATAAACCTTGGATAAACTTGCCCGTGAACCCCACCCTGTAAGATAAAGAAACTGAACAACCCAAAGGTTCAAATCACAAACTTTGCAAATGGCTACCTCCGGAACATTGTTGTAATGGAAATGAAAACACAAATGAAGATTATGGAAATTAATAAAGCCACAAATGTGTCCAGATATGAAGGGTAAAATGAGGACTTCGTTTTCTGTGGTTGTTCGGAACAAACTCGCAAATTACTATGTATATGTATGTATTTAACGGAAAACACTACAAGAGCGCAGGGAGGCACAACAACAGTCGTGACCGTGGCTATGGAGAAAACTGTCTGTATATGCCAATAAAGTAATAGGTCAATTTCAACTCCTATACAACATAAAGTAATAGGTCAATTCCAACTCCTATACAACATAAAGTAATAGGTCAATTTCAACTCCATTAAGTGTTGAGAGATATATAAATCACATATTGGGTGTCACTCTCACATTGAGTAAATAATTAATACTTCATTATATAAGTCTTGTAGGCATCTCTCCTCATTGTCAATTGATTTTGAGTTGGATGCTTTCACATGGTATCAGTGGTCGATCCAGGCCCAGCATACAATTCAAAAAAAAAATTAGTTTATCACAGTCACCTAGTCAATTTCTCCATGTGCGAGACCCACTCAAAAATCAATCGGGCCACACATGAGGGGATCAAGATTTTTTGTTGTACAAGCATTTAGCGACAAAAGATTGTCAATGAAAGTGTTTTGTCGTTGTTATTAAAATTTGTAATGACAATTTTTTGTAGCTAAAAAATATTTGACGGCATTTTTTTTGTACAATACATCTGCTGTACAGCAGAGGATCCTGATCCCACATGAGGGGGCGTGTCGAGAGATATAAATCTCACATTGGGTATCAATCCCACGTTGGATAAATAACAAATAATACTTTAACATATAAATCTTGTAGGCCTCTCATCTCATTGCCAATTGGTTTTGAGTTTGATACTTTCACAATAAGAACGTTATCCCGCGTATTCACATTACTAAGTTTATGTGCGTATTATTGAATTTGGATGAGGGAACAAAGTTGGGCTTTTTCATGTCGACTGCCATGGATGAGAGAGGGTAACCAGGTAGAATAACGAGGTTTGTTTGAAATGGAACTTACTTGGGCGACATCGGTGTGAACGTTGATGATTGCAGGAGAAAAATGGGGGAGGAAGTCGATCTGCGAAGAGTGGGTTGTCTCGTTTCTAGTTTTCAGCAGCGGTTCAGAAACGTAGGCGTCGTTTGAATTGAAGGAGAACCATGTTTTTTGAATTTGAGTTTTTACTAAGGGCTTTTTTGGAATGTAAATGTCCATAAATTCTTGAGTCTTTTAAGATTGTTAAGACATTGTCAAGCTCACTTTCTAAGAGTTCAAACTTCTAGAGTAACTGATAACTTAAAATGATATCAGACTCTGATTTTGCGAGGTCTTGGATTCAATTCTTTCCACTTGCATATTTAGTCTTCGCTCGCATATTTAGCCTCCCCAAGCAACTGATAACTTAAAATGCTATCAGAGTTCTGATGACAAAGTCTTGCATGCAGTTCCTTCCGCTTGCATATTTAGCCCTCCCTTTATAATAGCGTAATTTGCACTAATTATTTGTGCACTTGATAACGGTGCAAAGATGGAGAGATATGAAAACACCCTTTATTGGTTTGAATACCAACTTGTGGTCCAATTATATTCAAAAGCAGTTGGCGGAAGAGTTTTTTTAGTTTGGTGAATCTCAAAATGGTAATCAGGCAAGAGAAACGAATTTAAAATAAGTAAAAGCCGAATAGGTGGAAACCAAATGGAGCACCGGATCCATCCCCACCATGGGCGGAACTACATTAGGACTAGGGGGGGCTAGTGCACCCCCTGAAATTTCGAAAAAAACAAATTTTTTTTATTTTTCGGGAATTGCACTTCTCGGGAATTACACCATCGTCCACGAGACCCCATTCCCCGAGACAGTCACCTCTCTCTCTCTCTCTCTCTCTCTCTCTCTCCGTGACCATGAGGACCATGATCGGTGGGGACTGAGGCTCAGGCCGTGACCGCCGACCGGTGACTCACACTCACTCTGAGTCTCCGACTGACGACCGCGACGGTGAGCCTATAGGCTGTGACCAGATCTGGACCGTGACCGGCGTGACGACGACCCACTCACTTTGACCGCGACCTTGACGGCTTGACGACAGTGACAGACTAATGGACGAAGACGACCTCATCGAGCACCGGCCACCAAGACATGACACCGATCGACGAGGCAATGACCATGAGTCTGTGACTCACTCCGACGGTCCGACCATATTTGGAACTGGAAGGACGGACTGAGGCTACTCAGTACTCACTACGGCTTCTCTGCATTGACTGTGAGACAAGTTCTTAAATTTTAGTTTAATTTCAGTGATTATAGAGAGATTTAAAAAATATGTTTGGTTAATTTGCTTGCTAATTCTTAATTTACTATTATTTTACTAATAATTTTTTTGGTGAATTCGATATAATTTTTGCATCCCCTGAAAAAAAAATCCTGGTTCCGCCCCTGTCCATCCCCAAATAAAAATTCTTCAGAACGTACAAAATAAGTAGAAAAAGAACAAATATACGAACAAGAAATGTGCTATCTATTTTATCGATAACGGCAATTCCATAAGAAAAAATTTGTACCAAAAGTTTGTACCAAATTGAATCAGATACATCCACGAAATACTTCATCTATATTAGAATGGAAAAACATTGTAAAAGATGAAATGGAACTTGTGCTATTTTTAGACAATAAGGGTCACCACTGAACCAAACTGGCCTTCCGTATTAAGATGTAAGACCAAGTTAATATGAAGTTTGGTGCTCAAATACTCGCAAGTAAAGGATTGAAGTGGACAGTTGATGATCATTAGTGTACCCATTCTTTAGTTTATATGGCAATGGAAATTGCCATGCTAATACCTAAGTTTGTGAGGTCAAAGAAGAAATTAACTAGGAAGCCTGATGGATTGACACGTATTAGTCCATCAAACGACTCACGGAAGGCCACATCTTAGAACACACAGCTTGTTCACCTAAACTTGCCAAAAGGAGAACTTTTGTGTGCCCTCTCAAGTTGGCAATTTCACGGGTCATTTTTTGTCTAGCACTTGGTAGATTGTCACACTCCTTATGTCACGTGAGTTTCCTCGGGAAGTTCATTGAAAGAAGCGATTTTTAAGATGTCAAAGCATTTCTTGGACGTAATATAGGGACTGGAAATAATCTTTTCTACCGCTGTTCTAATGATCGATCTTTTAGAGTACTATTGTGCGAGCTAAATGAGGGTAAATTAACGAGATCTTATGAGCTTGCATCAGGTGATTTTTCAGAACTATACTTGTTGACGTATTCAAATATTTTGCCCAGAGAGTTGCAAAACAAAGAGTCGATGGGGCTCGTATTTCGGAATGAAGAGAATGTAAAAGATCGCCGCCAACGTTGTAAAAGAGTTATTTGAGAGAAAACAAATTTCTTTCACCCAGTCCTCTTTGTAATTTGATCTACAGGCAAAATTTGATTCATCGCCCCCACAAACATGTTTTTTTCATCACCTCTTGTTTGCTGGATTTCTGGATATCGTCGGTTTCAGATGAAAGCAATTAATAGCTAAAAGAGAAAACTAAAACTATAATTTTGCAATGATGAAAATAAACTTTTGCTTGGAAGACTGCTCAATTAATTTCTCACCAAAGCTTTCATCTTAACGACCAATACCTTCAGCAAGAAACTGATGTTCGTCCGAATGGGTGTATTCAGCTTCTGTTTTTACCCTATTGATTGTTAGTCCTTGTCCGGAAATCATCAGTATGCATGCGAAGTCCACGGGCAGTGGGTTGTTAGGTCCTCTATTGAGTTTTATATTACTCCTTTCGTCTTATGTTAAATGCCTAATTATGTCATAAGCGACTTGCAATGGTTAACCAATCGATTGGCTTAGCTTGGCCGCATCAAGTTAACCCTAAGCTTGTCATTCCAAAGACTGACATAAATATAACACAAGATTCTCTTTTAGCGTACGCATCATGCATGGCCCATGCATGCAATTTTCAAAGACCTAAACGCGTTCAAATATTTTGTACCGCAAGGACATTTGTACCACGAATGCACCCCCCAAAAAGAAAGTTGTGGCCTATATAAAGACTCGTCTCTTGCCATCAAAAGACATAACAGAGTCATCACAAGTTTGTACTTGCTTGCCACCAAACTTTGGTGTATACATGGATAAGCTTACCATCTTTGCTTTTTTAGGTACTGTTCACGCCCTAATAATCTTTCTACCTACCAGCTTGGTGGTGCATGGCGCTACAATATCACTGTGTAACCAAACACCTTATCCCGAATTATGCAATTCCCTCATTACCGCAGAACCTCGACCAACCCTAGGCCAAACCCTTTTAGCACTCCGTGATTCTTCCCTTAGGTTCACGATGTCTCGAGCCGAACAGGCTCGTGCGCTTGTTTCGGCGATGGACTTAAGTTCGTTCGACGAGCGAGCCAAGTCGGCTTGGGATGATTGTTTGGAGCTTTATGAGGATACGGTTGACAAGATTAGTCGTACCCTCGAAACTTCCAGCAACCATGCCGATGTTCAAACTTGGTTAAGCGCCGCGTCCACCAATCACCAAACGTGCCAAAATGGTTTTACTGATTTCGATTTGTCTTCTCAGTTGCAAGAGTTCCCATTCATGCTAAGTAACTTCTCTAAGTTTCTTAGCAATTCACTCGCAATAAACGAGGCCACACTTTCTAATGAGCGTAAAGGACGACGACTGCTGGTCAATGGATTCCCCGAATGGGTTTCTACCGCTGACCGGAAACTACTCCAGTCCACGAACGCGGCAGCAGCTGATGTGGTGGTGGCGCAAGATGGTTCTGGTAATTACAAGACTATTTCCGAGGCCGTGGCTGCATCAGTCAAGCAAAGCAGTGGGGCAAAACGGTTTGTTATACACGTAAAAGCGGGTGTTTACAAAGAGAATGTAGAGATCAAGAAGTCAATGAAGAATCTGATGTTCACTGGAGATGGTATCGACAGGACAATTGTGACCGGAAACAAAAATGTTCAAGATGGCTCCACTACTTTCCGCTCAGCAACTTTTGGTGAGTTTCTTAGTAAATCCTTGTAAGGATGACATTGAGAAAGAAAATTTTTAACAAGTAATATTTCTTATGTCAGATATCAATTCCAAAAAATTTTAAAAGATAAAGATTCATTGTTCCGTTCAATGTTGTGATCTCAAATGAGTCACATCATTTACGTGCAAAAGTTTGTTTGCGTAACATTACTCTGACTAGGTGCGAGTACAGCTCACGAATCTTTTTATTTTGTCAGAGTTTGTGAGACATGGGACAAGCAGACTACATAGCTTAAAATTTTGTATATACATTCTTTTGGTCATCGTATATCTCTCTCACTTAAAGATTTGCGTAAGCCTTCAAGACCCTATGCTTATGACAGTGAGATGTTCTCAAATTTAAATTAACAACCAAACTCACTTGTCAAACAGTTCTAGACTTCTAGATATCCAAACTTCTTATCCTGCCCTCGGTCAATGAGACAGCCCAAGTAACTTTAACTTAGTTTATATCTTATAAATCTTATTAAATGTCTACATCAAAAGAAGTACCACAGTTACTTTTCATTTAAAGCACAATTATAGAATCTTCTATTTCTACTGAATCCTTCTTTTTTGAACTTTGCTCTCAGCCATTTCAGGGGCCGGGTTCATCGCTAGGGACATGACATTTGAGAACACAGCAGGACCACAAAAACATCAAGCCGTCGCACTCCGGTCTGGATCCGATTTCTCGGTCTTCTATAGCTGCAGCTTCAAAGGGTACCAAGACGCCTTATACGTTTATTCCCAACGGCAATTCTACCGCAACTGTGATATTTATGGAACAGTTGACTTCATTTTTGGTAACGCCGTGGCAGTTTTCCAAAATTGTAACATTTACATAAGAAAACCTATGGGTGGTCAGAAGAACACCGTAACAGCACAAGCAAGAACGGATCCAAATGAAAATACAGGTATCGTGATACATAATTCGCACGTCACCGCGGCCTCGGACTTGAAACCAGTACAAGGCTCCTTTGAGAGTTATCTCGGTCGGCCATGGCAAAAGTACTCGAGGACCGTGTACATGAAAACTGTTATAGACGGTGTAATTGAACCGGCCGGTTGGTATCCATGGAGTGGAAACTTTGCTTTGAGTACACTCTACTATGGGGAGTACATGAACACCGGGGGTGGTGCGGGTACAAGTGGAAGGGTGAAATGGCCGGGGTATCATGTCATAACTAGCGCGACAGAGGCCGGAAAATTCGCCGTTGGGAACTTCTTGGCCGGAAATTCTTGGATCCCGGCAACTGGTGTGCCCTTCACCTCTGGCCTGTGATTTTATAGTACTAGCCGTTTCTACGTATGGATAAGCTTGCATACAGTGTGAAGTGTATAGGGGACGCATTGCATGTGTCGCTATAGATGGAGAAGCATTGTACATGTAGCCACGTGTTGGCGAAGTTGTGCTTTAGAGACAAATGTACTTCTTCAGTTACAAACTGCCCTCTCAATGTTGATTGTTGTAATTTAAATTTATGTAAATTGTATTGTACTTTCTCATAAACATGGTAACATCCATTGTTTGCCTCCATTGTCAATTCCATTGTTTTGTGAGTTCAGGAAAAACTTGTACACTTCGATTATTCTGAGTTAGAAAATGGCAGGCAAATAGTGATGTACTCTTTGTTCCGAACCTATCTTGGTCCCACCCATGAGCCCACTACGGGTCCCGTTTCGCACGACATGTCGATACAGTCAACGGTCAAATTTTTAACGCTTAAAACCGGTCAAAACGTGAACGCTCAAGTCACGTGTAATTTTCAATTTTTCTACGATACTTCGTCACTAAAAAATTTATTTTTCAGCAACTTACGGCAACGCCTCATTGCGCCTCGGTCGTCGTACACCACCCGTCAATGCACCTTGCCAAATTGCCCAAGGGGGATAGCCTGGCCTTCCCCTGGGGGTCGGCCTCGGCCACCCTTAAGGGGTCAGCCTCAGCCTTCCCTTGGGGGTCGGCCTCGGCCACCCTTTAAGGGTCGGGCTCAGCCTTCCCTTAAAGGTTGGCCCTGGCCTTCCAACAAGGGTTGGCTTGCCTTCCCCTAATGCTTGTTCTCCACCTTGACCTTGCGCCATCCGTGACACCGCCGGCGCCCGCGTGCCGTCTCCAGGACGTTCGACGCCCGCGGCCACGTTGTAACTCTGCGGCGCCCGTCTCCCGCAGTCGCGCGCCGTCTCCGCGAAGCTCGTCGTCGTCCGTACGCCGACTCCGCGATGCCTGTGGCCGCGTGCCGTCTCCTCGACGCCCGTCGTCGCCCGCACATCGACTCCAAGACTCCCCCATCACCCGCGCACCGACCCCACAACACTCGTCGCCTGCGGTAGCGCGCAATTTCCTTGATGGCCCCCATCGTCCGCGCGCCGACTCATCGACGCCTATCACCCGCAGTCGCACGCCATATCCGCGACACACTCCCCCCCCAATCTTCGGTGCATTGACTCTGTGGCGCCCGTCTCCGCGACAGCCACCACCCCTCGCCATGCCCCGTTCACGTGCCCCCGGCACAACGCTCACTTCCGTAACACTCGTCGTATGCGCCCACGCGCCACTCATGTGTCACGTGCCTATGGCACAACACCCACTTCCACGTCTCCCATCACCCGCGTCTGCGCGCCGTCTCCGCGACGCCAGTCACCTACGCCGTCGCCACCTTCGCGACAGCCGTCGCCTGCACCCATGCGTCGTTCATGTGTCACGTGCCCCCGGTATAACGCCCACTTCCACACTGTCCGCGCGTCGTCCCTGCGATGCCAATCGCCCGGCCTGTGCGCCACCTCCGCAACATTCATTGCCTGCGCCCATGCATCGTTCATGTGTCACAGGCGTCGTTGAAATGTGTTCCCAGCATTACGCCCATTTCAGCGGTGCCCATCACCTGTGCCCGCGCGCTGTCTTCGTGATTCTTGTTTTTCGCGCCCGTGCGCAGCCTCCGCGACAGCCGTTGCCCTTGCTTATGCGTCGTTCATGCGTCAAATGACCCCGACACGATGCCCACCCTCGCAACACCCGTCGCTCGAGCCCATGTGCCGCTCATGCGTCACATGCCCCAGCACAATGCCCATTTCTGCGACACCAGTCCCCTGCACCTATGCACTACTCGTGCATCACGTGCCCCCAGCACGATACCCACTTTCGTGACATCAGCCGCCCGCGCCCATGCGCCGCTCATGCATCACATGCCTTCGGCACGATGTTCACTTCCGCTACAGACGTCGTCGCGCCCGTGCGCCACTTTCATAACATGTGCCCCTGGCACCAGGTATTGTCTCACAAAAAATGTCACCGTGCCATGCGCCACTCTCATGTCTCATGCTGTTGCACCGCACCCGTGCACCACTCCCATGTCTCGTGCTGTTGGCACCACGCTTGTGCGCCACTCTCATGTTTTGTGCCCCCGGGCACCGCACCTATTCACCACACCATACGCCCCCGCCATGGACATGGAACATGCTTCGATCCACACTCCGAAGTGTGCAGCATTCCAAGGCGTTCCGCTTACAGTGCTCCGGCATGAGGACCCTTCGCAGCAGGATATGCTCGCTAACACAGAAGCTATCTTCGCCTGGGGGACTTGCATGAGACTAGGCATGCCTGAGCTGTGACCACGTCGCACTCACGTTATCGATGATCGTCGGAGCCCAATGCGCCCCCGCCGTGGACGTGGAACATGCTTTGACCCACTCTCCGGAGTGTGCAACATTCTGAGGGGCTCCGCTCGTAGTGCTCCGGCATGAGGACCCTTTGCAGCGAGATAGGCTTGCTACCACAGAAGCTATCTCCGCCTTGGGCAACTTTCATGACACTAGTCACGCCTGAGCTATGACCATGTCGCACTCACGTTACCGGTGATCGTCAGCGCCCCCAGGATGATAACCCCCGGGTCACTCCGAGACGGGAGTAGGTCTTTGGGAGGCATCGCGCCTAGTCCGCCTAGCAATCGGGCACATGAACCTTCCCTCACCGCTATCAAGTTCTCTCCGCGTCTCTCGATGCACCCATGTGGGATTCAGTAAGAGCCTGGACCGGTGGCTTGGGAATTGAAAGGGCTTACTTGGATCATGCCGATGTTGTGTGGTCAGTCTTTTCAGACAAGTAGAGCAACGCTGTGTAGGGCAGGCAGCGCAAATATGGGAAATGACAGTCCAAAGGAGCACCGGAATTTGTGGACCCCCTAGTGATGTGTCACTCCTAGGGGACAACACGTGGCAACTGATGACACAAACATACTTCGTCCTATAAATAGAGGACTTTGGAATTCATTGAGGGGAACTTTTCTCATTCTCACAAAAACACTTTCTCACTCTAGAATCCAAAGCTACTGAATTCTAGAGAAGGAAACATAATTGGACCGTGCCATTGGACCTTGATGTGAACATTAGCTTGGATTGTCGACTATGAGCCCTATTTGTCTCAGCCTTGTCTCCACAGCACTGCCACTCCTCACGGCCTGTTTTGGAAGCCTTGCTCTCCACTCTTACTCCACCCTCACTGCATCTCACTTTGTACATCTGGCAGCTAACACGGACTGTATCCTTTAGGCACATCCACATAACTACGAACCCACTTTCCTTAGCATCACTCTTTCATGTTGTTTTTGACTTACTAGTTGCGTCTTAGTTAGAAAGAGTATTCAAGCACGAAAAGATGTTGTATTGTGCAATTATTCATCCTGATGCAGGATTGATTTAGCCTTACTCCATTTTTATTTTGTTTTATTTTATTTTTTGATGAAGAATCAATTTTATTGAGGTAGAAAAATCAATCTGGTACATCTTTTAGGAGGTTGGGCACTAAAAAACACAGTGCCATCCCTCCATTATCTAGTCCCGTGAACAAATAGCACTTCGCTTGTAAAAGAATGAGCAACATGATTCTCAATTCTCTTAATCTGTAAGATTTGAACCTGTTGGGAAGAAGGTTTTTCAGGAAATGACCTAGTTAGTGAGGTAGTCGAAACACAATGGATAGATAGATAGGCTGGGGGTTATGGGGGGAGAGGGGACATTAACGCTAAGAAGCTTTAACAAATGATTATTAATTAAGAAGGTTTAAAAAGTAAAAATTGTAAGTTGCTACATGGTTGTAGGAATATCACTACAACTCTTGTATATCAACAATAATAGTCACTAAATGTACTTAGTGGCATTCCTACGAACACTTTCACCAACAAACATAGCAGCTTTTTTTAGTATAACTAAACAAAAGTTACTAAAAATAGTTAACCACTATTAATTATCATTGTATATGGGGTTGTAAGAATATCACTACAACTCTTGTATATCAACAATAATAGTCACTAAATGTACTTAGTGGCATTCCTACGAACACTTTCACCAACAAACATAGCAGCTTTTTTTAGTATAACTAAACAAAAGTTACTAAAAATAGTTAACCACTATTAATTATCATTGTATATGGGGTTGTAACCAATACTATCAAAGGCGAAACTAAGTGTAAGACAGTGGTGGAGGAGCAAAAAAAAGCCGAAAAATCCTAATTTTTTATTTTTGCATCGTGACATCATCTCAACCAGTCATTTTTTTTTTAATTTATTCTTTGTCTTATAACATAATAAATCAATATCTAAACCACAAAAAAACCTAAAAACCCCAAATTCTTAATCAATCAATTCTCTCATTGTTGTTCATTGTGCTAGCGTCTCATCCCTAATTGTTACTCTCTTTTAAGTAAATCTACTCCTTCACTTCACCTTATAGATAAAGAAGATAAAATTGAGGAGGAATCTCTACCAAACTTGGAGCCTATGATTCTTTTTTGAGGAAAACATTGTTGCCTTAGGCCTCACTGATGATGAGGATGATGTTTTCATATTCACTTAGGATTAACTACTTATTGAATTTGAATCTTTTCTAGTGTTGAAAATTTGTTAAATTATCATGTTTTGAAATTTGTTTTTACGAGATGTTATTGGTTTAATACACTAATATCTATTTATTTTTATATTCCACCTCACTTTGAAAAGACGTGTGCCTGTGCCTTGCACCTTGCGCCTTGCGCCTAGGCTCCAAAGACGCTTCGCGCTGACTTCGCCTTTAATATCTATGGTTGTAACTATGTTCGTACTACCTAAAATAGTCCAAATTTTTTCCTTAGAAAATACTAACGATATTGAGAAAAATGAAAACTTTTAGGCCCCGATTGTTTATCATTTTCATCTTCATTTTTCTGCAATGATCACCAAAAATATTCTTTTTATTGCGTACATTTATTATATTGTGATTTTTGTTTTTAAAAAAATCTAACCCAAACGACACGAAAATGTGAGAACACCTGTATCTTTTTCCGGCCGCCTCCCACTCATTGTCAATGAAAAGTAACTAAAAACAATTCGTCAAAAGGATGAAATACACAACCATATCTTCTAATTGAATAAGAAAATGATGAAAAAAAATTAGAAAATAAAAATAATAAATGAACATACCTGCCTTTGATTGATTTTTTTTTTTTTTTTGCAAAAGCATGTGTTCAATTATGAGTCTTGTATTTATTTATTTTTTTCCTCAAAAAAGAATATGAGTCTTGCGTTTGAGTTTTTTTTATTATTAGTATTATGTTTTCGTTAGACCATTCCATATTTCTTTTCCACCACCATCATCGTCAAACTTACAACACCCCACCACCATCAGTCCCGCTCACTGCCACCACCATGAACAAATGCATCGCTAGATCTTTACCAATTCAAACCCAGACGAAAACCTACCCCGCCATAAGTGACACAGAGGCTTCCTCTTACCCTTTAATCTTCGAAGACATTTTGGCTGCTACTCGAGTTGTAGGAATCTTCTTCCAACCTCATATATAGTGACAATTAATAGTCGTTAAATGTTGCTAGTGACTTTTCTGTTAACGCTTTCAACGACAATTTTTAATAGCATTTTTTTAGCATGACTAAATAAAAGCCACTAGAAATATTTAGCGACCATTAATTATAAATACATGGAGGTAGAAAGAAGATTCTTTCAACTCAGGTAGCAGCCAAAATTTTTTCTTAATCTTCCACCTTTTTCGCCCATCCTAGTAGAAACCATGATTAATTCCATCGATCGAACCCAACGATGTCGACCCCTTCAATGCACATATCTGATGGTGGCAGCTCCATGCACAGAGATCTGATGGGCATGGGCTCGATTGGTAATGGGGAATCAATGGTGGGCGATGGGTAAGAGAATTAATGGTGCTATATATGCAAATCCTTGGGTGCGATAGGGGTGGGTGGCGGCAACGGTTTTAGAGAAGGTTGGTTGCCGCCATGACAATGGAAGTGAGTCGTTGATTGTGGTAGTGGTGGTGGTGAATTATTTGGGGGCGAGCATGGTAGCAATGGTGCGAATAGCAAGTTTGGTTGTGGTGGTAAGGGAGGTCATGGGGTGAATGATGGCAACGATGGGTTTTGTAAGAATGTGGGGTGTAAATTGCTTTTGATAAGGCTAGAAGGTTGGCTTACAAAACAAAACTCAAAAAAAAAAAAAAATCAAATCAAATCAAATAAGATTGTAAAAAAAAAAAACCTAGCTTGACAACTTAAATTATCTAACCAATATCCATTTCTTTTTCCAATTTCAAAACTGTAAACATTTAAACACCATGTTGATGTAACATTTTCAAGTACAAACATATCGATTCTTATAAAAAAAACCAAAAAAAAATTCATAAATGGAATTTGTATTGCTTACATGCCTCCACCTCACGATTTGTGCGAGCGTGCTTAAGGGTCAATTATGAGTTATGACTCGCTTCTGCTTTTGAAAAAGTCATCATTATCAAAAGTAAAATACTGCATTTCAGCGAACCCTACTCTTTAGGTTCTTTGCTTAAACTCGTAAACTTATATTTTTGAGATGTTCACACACTAGAGCAATGTAATCAAATGCCAGCTCCAGGACAAACATGTCATTAACCAGCGTGAATTATACGTAAAACATAACATTATCCTCATTCATCAACTTGGCAAAGTTTATGTTCCATTGGACCACTTTAATTGAATGCTAAATAGTAGTCCCTCCATTATAAGCTAGCTATATATAAACTAATCTTGACTAAATTTTAGCTGATGAGACGGTCTCCAAGATCGTCCAGTGACATCAACATTGACGACTAACTTGATTCAGTGTAAGAAAAGAGTTTTCAGATCGTATTCTAAAAGCAGAAATAGAAACTTAAAATGCTAATTCACGCATAATTTGCCGCTAATAAGGTATCGGTGATGAAGTAGTGATAAACTTAGAGACAATTATCTAAGGTGTAAAATTAATCACCCTCAATTCAGAAGTGGGATAAAGCAAAATAGTATAAAGAGATGCACTCGCCGGTCAAAAACAACCAAAGAAAGTTGATCATCTTTTCAAGAAGCCTAGACTTTCTTTAAGGGATGAGTTAACAAGTTCAGGCTCAATAAAGTCCATTCAAATCTTCTTAACCTATTATCAAAAAAAAAACAGAAAGTCCATTCAAATCTCACATCATGGCAAATATAAAAATCAAGTGCACTCGCGATCATGGAAAATAATGTTTCACCTACAACGTCAACCATTGATAATTTAGGCTCGAGACGAAAGGAAAAGACAAAGTTGAAGTTTGGATATTACAGCTTGAAGCGATTGATCAACCATTGATATTTCAGCTTGAAGCGATTGATCAACCCAAAGTTGGATATTACAATACGAGAGACCAAAAAAAAGCTATCGAATATTACAATACGAGAGACCAAAAAAAAGTTATCGATTATAAGCAACGCATCACGTAATCACCACATCTCCAATATCCGTCAACCAAGTTCTTAGTTAAAACCAGTGGCAACTGTAGCAGGCCATAGTCGCTTAGCCCCCTTCCCACAAAGCACTTCGATGCTAATGTGTCAAAAAAAAATTCAGTAATTTAAGCTTTGCAAATGTGTTCAATTTTTGCTTGGTCCTGTAAAGAAAAGCTGCAACGATGGCCCTACTCATTGTGGCCCTTATTCAAGAAATTTTAGGCCAACTAGCATCCTGGTTTTGAACTCACCTTTACTGTTTAGTGAGCTAATGACAAAGACTAACCCTGACAACGCGAGACAAAGCATTACGCCTGCCTGACAAATGAGAGATAAAGCCCAAAACAAGCGTATAATATACGTGCGTGTGTGGGGTGCTGGCGGAATTCTCATAGAGTCTTTAAGTTTCACTCAGACATCAATTAACAAGAAACATGTGGCCTTAGACGCCTAAGAAGAAAGGGATGATGCAGGTACAGGCGAAATTGAACATTAGCCTATATATATAGTTATAGTATTCCTTAACAAACGTCAAGGGCTTCCACTTGCTTAAAAGACTGTATTTGTTGTACTCAGCACGATGTATTAAATTAAATGGAATAAAACGCAAGTGCTTCTAGTTTTTTATTGAAAACTCTTGATACAAACCTTTTCTTATATTAATTAAAGAAACACTCATTATGGTAAATCAAATATGTTCGTCGAGTGGATGGATCAACTAGCGCGTAATTTCCAGTTACGGCTTGGCAGACCTTACCACAATAATATGCAAATCAGCAGTTATCCTCCACAGATCATTAAAGATATATGATTGAAAATTAGAACAAGTGATCAGGTTGAGTCAGCTCAGTCGGACTGCCGACTAACTTTTCATGAATTAGAAAGAAAGTTAAGGACATCTTTCATTTTTTGGAAGGTGGAGGGGGGCTCAAAAAGCCGATCTCAGCTTCCACAGCAGGGGCGGGGTGGGTGCTCCAACACCTCGTTGGCCCCAATCCCTCAATGACCCACCGATGCTTATTCCCAGCATTTATGAGCTAAATGACGTCCAGTTAAAAAAGGGCAGATAATTTGATATGTAAAGCTGTAATATTAGGATAACGGTAGCAGAATAGTATGGACTACATTCAAATTATTCTTCACAACAAAACTTCCAATCAGCAAGCCCCACCAGGTCCATGCAAGATGTAGATAAGTTCTTGATGGTACTAGGGCTGATAAAGGGTCAATACTTTCTTATTATATATGAAGTAATACATACTGTATAGCGCTGGGCGGGCGCAGTAGTTTGGATCTATGTAATAACAGTCGGGGCGGATCGGCCAGTGAATTCCTCCATCTTAGAAAGCTTGAGAGCAACCTCAACCTGTGACAGAATACATCATAGTTAAATCCCAAAAAATACAAAAAATTAAAAGAGGTGATCAAGAGGAATTGTGATAGATAGTCGGAATAGCTTTAAGATGTCTCACAAGGGGGCCAAGTGCTTCTTGAGAATCTCTCCCCGTCTTAGACGAATCTTTCTCGTATTGCTCAATGTAAAGACGAATAGTGGCACCTTCCGAGCCAGTTCCAGAGAGACGGAAAACCTAAAAATGCAGTGTCAGTGATGCTTCTAATAGATTGTTTTGCCAGACATTTAACTTCTAAGGCAACCCTTTACGAAGTTTGATATACAGATAATAATACACTAGTAACTGCGGAACATGCGATGCATGTGCAAAATTAGAGAAAAAAGGAAGTTATCAAAAAGTGGAATTTACCAATTTTAGATGGTAATTATTTATTCTTGCCTTTTTCTTTAAGTTTTTAAATTTTAACTCATAGTCGTTTAGATGCGCGGAACTTGTCATGACCTGAATACGTTTCAGTGTAACACCAAAAGAGGTTTTACACCAACTTGGCTGTTCCCTATGTAAGCAGTATAGATATAGGTTATGAGAACCTGTTTTGCGTATTCCTGACAGACAACAAGACCATGTATTTCCTACTAGATTTCGCTTTTTCTTTCTCAAGATGCAATTTCATGTCTAATTGTTACAGTTATTTCAAAACATCTAGCGAAAACTTTTGACAACTTTGGAAGCCAACACATCCCAAAGTATGCATACTGAACACAATGATCTTGTCCATTCACTAAAATTTGGAAAATAAATAGTTGCAAGAGCTCACTTACCAATCGGGACCCATCCTCAAATAAATATCGAATTCCCTGATGCTTTGAGATGGAACCATCAACGGAGTCTTTGTATTCGAATTCATCAGCATGGGCAACATTTGACACATCCGAACGCACACCCTTTATGATCCTGTACAAATTAAGGCACAAGAAAGAATGTTGCATATTCAATGTTAAAAAACTTAGGGTCTAAGATGTTGCCAATTTCAGAAGGTAAAAATCTTGAAGAAAGCCAGAGAAGCATACTGGTTGACTTCACCAAGGGAAGATTGAAGCTTTACCAAGTACGCCATTAGTTCTTTAGCAGCATCTGCATCAACATTCTTGAAGGGAAAGAAACATTGAATTAATCAGCATTCTTGAAGAGATCAAAATAGTTAGTGGTCCCTTCACGTATCATAGTAGCAAGCAAACCTCATAATCATATCGAGTGTAATAGTGGCGTCCATAGGTAGCCCAATGCTGGTGAACAATGTCTTCAACTGTCACAAGCTTCTCCCCATCAAAGTTGTCCTTATTTTTGTAAGCAAGAATGGATAACCAAGCCAAAACAGCCCAGATTCCATCTTTCTCACGTATATGGTCAGAGCCTAACAACAGATGGAGAAACAATTACAAAAAGCATCATTTGTAGTACTTATTGCTTTTTTTGGCACTCCTTTTTGCTTATGGCACTTTTTTGTACAACAAATTTCTGCATACGGAGCAGTGTATGAAGTGCCAAGCAATTCCCTAAACCTTACCAGTTCCAAAACTTTCTTCACCACAAACAGAACATACTCCAGCATCCATCAAGTTACCAAAAAATTTCCACCCAGTAGGCACCTGTCATAAACAGCACACAGTTATGCATCATGAAAACGCCAAAGAGCCTGATAGTCAGAATCTGAAATTAGTGCAACAAAGTACCTCAAAAAACTTCAAGTTTAGATGTTTTGCTACGACATCAAGAGCAGCTGATGTAGGCATGCTCCTACAAGCAGAAAAGTGCCACTTGAGATCAGGTCGCATTTAAAGAATGATAACCAATTGCAGACAGGCTGTTTCTTTCCAATTAGATGCAAAAATTTCATTTTTAGACAGATGGCTAAGTCTTCTAAGGCATGCAAAGATGGCCCATGAGATAGTAACTGGAGTCATAAAGGTCCCTTTGAGATTGACTCGTTAAATATACGAAATAAAGCTTGGGCATAGTTTTAAGCTCATCTTTATTTTTGCTCAATAAGCTGGCGATTGGATCTGCTCGTGAGATGAGCAAATCAATCTCGAACTTCATGATCGGAATTAATCAAACTCAAACTTCACTTAGGATTCCGCAATAACGAACAAGCCTGAGCAACAATATTCAACTCAACTTGACTCTACTAGTGTAGGAACAATGAACAATGAAGACTATCTTGAAGACTATCTTGAAGGTCTATCACCGGAGATGATAATCATAAAATTTCAACATCTATAGTCTAGAATACCATCTACAGATCCGAAATGCACATATCCATATGCCTGCAAGCACATGTCAGACACATATTCCTGATTATGTGTTTGTTTATTCTGTAGGGCCATATTTTGGTAATGCTCGTTCAGAAGATAAAAATATTATCATGAAAAGATGTTTGCTGGTGCTTCAAATATAACTAGATGGTACTTCATTAGCACACAGCCTAGGTACAGTGAAAAATAGAAAGACGAGCAGAACCTGGCAACTCCCTTCAGACCAGCAGAAAAGTAAGGTATGGCTTGAACCGCATTTGCAGCGATAATAGCAACAGAATCAGATGGGGTAACAAAAAACCTGATTTCAGACAAGAATGAAAGGGTAAGATCGCGAAGGAGAGTAGTAGTTCATACTAACATAAAGTCTCATGCTACCTTTTACCAAGGATCATGTTACGATCTGCATCACCATCAGCAGCAGCACCAAATTCTGGTGGTTCTAGTTCAGCACTTGACTTGCTCAATCCCATACGTGCAACTAACTCCTTCGCATAAGTCAGATTGGGATCTGGATGCCCTCCACCAAAGTCTTCCTACAAGCATGAAGTCATTCAAGAATTAGATAGGAAAAATTCCTTAATAAGTGAAGAAGGACTTCAAGGTCATAATTTCATGAGAAACAACAAGCTATTCAGGCTCACAGAAAACCTTGGGTACGCAGTTCAACAAGGAGCTTTCTTGAGCTCCAAGCTCTTCAACAAATATGCGTTTAGCATATGCTCCAGCAACCCCGTGAAGTGCATCATAACTAATTAATACAGAAGAAATTAAGCATCCATCAAATACCGCAAAGGGGATGGGGAGGAAAAGAATATTCTGCATCTAAGATCAAACAAGATGCCACAAGCATACCAAAATGTGAATTTTGGAGATGAAAGCAACTTCTGGATAGACTGGAAGTCAAATATTGACCTGGTAAAAAATAACAACTCAATCTTGTTACACACATACAATCTTAGTCTTATAGAAAAAATCTGATAGAATCAGAATTGTGTAAGATAATTGCGTTTAAATGGGCCAGAAACAAAAAATAGTTGGACTTGATGGGTGGTAATTTTTCGTTTCTGGAATTGCCGGCCTATTGGGCCGGATTAACCTACTTTGGCAATTGAGTGGAGAGGCCAACAAGGTTTATATTCTCAATACTCGGGCAGGTGCAAGTGCACAACTAATTCAGCCTCATTGAATGACAGATTTTTAAGATAAGATAGTTCACAACATAATGAAAAGAGATACCATGTCCCTATCTTGAAAACAGAACACAATATATACACAAGGATTATTCAACATAAAACCTTTGTATCAAAAGAGTGTAATACATACTTCATCAATTTCACATAGTCGCTAGCGGAATCAAAAACATCCACGTCAAACTGCCCTTCAGGGCCACTAAAGCTTGTTATGCCTATTGCCGAAATGTCCACCTGAAACACACATCAAAAGTTGAAAGTTAGAAATGTGGTCAACAGCACATAACATGAAGCAATCTAAGATAAAATGTACAACTCAGGATGCAGATGATCACATCTGGCAGGCCTTCTGCAATCAAGTACTCTTTTATCGTTTTAGTGTTCTCATAGATCTTGTCAGTAATTCCTTCTGGTGCAGGTCCACCATTTTCCATGTTGTATTTAATTCCAAAATCCTGTAAGAGAAAAGCATAGGAAGAGGGTCAGGAATTCTGTTTATCCTGTCTGCTACTAAAATCCTTAAATCAAAATCAACCAGCATAGGCTTATATGCAATTGTTATCTCTTTCACAGCCACATTCACCAGATACCTTTGAACTTTCCATTTCATTGCACTATGCTTACTTATAGCCTTGAATTTAAAGCCTTCAACTTCTCTAAATAGGCAATTTTGCTTTTATGGCCTACGTTACATGGACTCGGTACGAGTTTCTGCATCGGATGCGTGTCCAGCTGTCGGATTCGTCTATTTTTTTATTTTCCAAGAGATGGGGACACGGCAAAATATTCCCACCTATTCTTGTTTTTCAGTTATTCCTTAGCTTACAAGCTGTTTTATAGTATATGCATATCATTTTAATTTAGAACTGAGATCATCTCAAAACAATAAAGAACTAAAAGAAACACTTTAACATAGTTTTCCTAGTGGTATATCTTACGGGGTGTGTCGGACACATATCTCATACCCATGTCCAAGTGTCGAGTGTCCTGAAGAGCCCATGTAACATAGCTTATGGCGCATAATCAATAACTTTGTGAGAAAAGACTAGCAGCATGTGCATTAATGCAGTTGATGGATAAGGAAAAATGCTTCAAATAGAATGTAAGACAAGCCCACTTCCACCAGGTTTCAGAAAAATGTGTAGAGGTAGTAGCAATAATCTAGGAAAACATTTCCTTCATATGAACTTCTAAAAACACTTGCATATAGCTAGAACCCACCTCATGAGGACCACCTGGGTTGTGACTTGCCGTCAATATAAAGCCTCCGGATGCCTTAGAACCCTACATTGAATTTCAAAGCAGATGTTCATGATATGCAGATGAACAGGTGTACAATTGCAAGATTAGGACAAAACACTTCAGAACATAGCTAGATGTAATCCTTTAAAGCATATTAACTTACATCATGCCCAACTCTTTCACGTATGACAGCTGACACAGCAGGAGTGGACAGCAATCCATTTTGACCAACCCAAACACGTCTTACTCCATTTGCGGCTGCCATTTTAATTATGATCTGCCAATTTTCATGGAGTATATAAGTATCGATTCCAAAAAGCTACACCCCCTACATGAATGTGAACTCATATATATTATAAAAACTCAAACTAGGAAGCCTCATCAAGCCTAAACTTGAGCGCAAAAAATTCGATGCATGCCAGGCACAACAAGCAATTATTTTGCTGCACCTGAGTTTCTGGGTTCTCCTGTATAGTCCATCAGGCCGGGAGTAGTGTATCACTTTGCTAGCATACTGTATAACTAACTACTAAGCGAAACATACAGCATGTAACTATCTTCACCAAGTGTGGCTGAATCTTGTCCATTGATCGCTTTGATTGCGTAACCCAGATCAATCAAACTCGGAAAAAAAAAAGGCAATTCCGTGTCCCAAACTCAGGCCAGTGGTCAAAATCACTATCAGAAATTACGATAACAATTTAGATATACTCAGTGCGTATCCCATCTTGGCTACATTCTTTCCGAAACCCGCATACAAATAAAATGTAGCCACCATACAACCAACTTAGGATGAAATTTGTCAAAATGCAATTTTAATAATTTTCGTCAAGGACTATGAATGTGTACATAATAATTCACTTACTTATTTATCTTTTTTTTTGCAGTTTGGAGCACTATGACACTTTTTGCATTAATGCAATTTCACTTTCTACCACTGGTAAGACCCTTCTTATCTGATTCGCCGGGATATTTATAATATCAAAACTATAGGACCATAAAATTGGGAACGAGGACTAGTTAAACACCTGGATGGCATCCTTTGAAAAGTAGCGCCCATCACCCGAAACAACAAGTGTAGCACCTGTACACAAAAGTGTAATTAGAGAATGTCAAAGTAGCATACTCGATAGGAATACCAGTTGAACTAAAACCATCTACTACATGATGAAGATGGAGGAACAATCACAAGTTTTATGCATGAAAGCATGATAAAAAAATGACCCTTCACATTTGAATAAATCAAACCTTTACATCACAATTCCCTCCAAAAACTTTTCGCCGGGTAACGGTTGAACAATTTGTAGGATGTAGTACCATTTACTAGAAAATAAAATTCGGCAAAGTCCGGATGTTGTGCTCAAGAACAAGGAGGCTACTCCTAATGTTTTGAATTCTCCATCAACAGTAGATGTCCCAATAAATGGTATTCATTGATAATTGAATTAAAAAATTAATAAGGTTTGTTCGGTGGCGGATAAGTACTAATTGCTATTCTCCTATAGAGCAACTAGTTATTAGTTCTAATACTGAGAAACACGTTTAGTAACAGAGATGAGGAAAAGTGAGAAGCCCCAGAAAAAATACAAGAATCCACGACTTGCGAATCTGCCACATCGTATTCTGTAGCCTATATGAGAACGCACTTGTAAGATAAAAGAGAAAAAATGTCAACCAAGATATGTAATTTTGGATCCTCTTGTGTCTATATTGTATCGTATCGTAATAAGTCTCAAAATACGTTAGGTGAGGAATACTACATATTCGATCTGCAAGTATTATCGTGTAAAATTCATGACTTTTGCTTGACTACTCTTTTATCAGATCATAAAAAGAATTTTCGAATGAAAAGCATGACAGGAGTTCATTATTGTGCAGGTCATTGAATAAAATAAGTGGTGAGATCTAGTGCGGGACCCAACAATAAGCCCCACTGTCTTCCGACATATGTACCACAATACTGAAGCTAAAAGAAGAGCATTATCAAAAAACAAAGCACGCAGAAAACTTATTTCAAATCCATCACTCATTATCTTTATCCTTTCCTTCCAACTAGACTGGCAAAAGCATAAAAGCCCAAACCTCCATCTCTTGCAAGCTCTTCTGGGCAACCTCACCCCTCTCCACCCACTCACAGTTCTTGGCATAACCCACTGAAATGATCCACTGACTAGCGAAACTTCTTGCTCTTCATACAAACCAATCAGTATCTGCCCGCTCCTTTTCGAGTTGTCTACGGTTAGAATAGCTTTACGAGCTGCCATCTAGACAAGGAAAGCAACTGAAGGCAAAGTAGAGCCCTTCCATATAACGAAGAACAGAACGAGTAAACCAAGAAGACACCCTTCTTATCCTGCGTCAAAGTCCACGGACTGCAAATGGAAGCTTCTCTATCTAGAAGTGTAGAAAAGAGTGCACAGACTCAAGCTCCCATTCGTAAAGTCTGAAAAGCTGCCAAAAACACTACCATATTCTGCAGCACAAGTCATCTGGTCCGCAGCCACTCTGAACAGCTCCGGGGAATCGAGTCCGAAGTGGCTCCCTCACGCTAACATTCCAATGTTCTGGCATTTCAACTCTATTGTCCAATGTAGAATCTTAGAAGGAATCTAAGATGCAAATCAGAGTAAGAAGCACTACCTAGGCTAGTTTAGAAGCGTAACAGGATTTTCATATTAAGTCTATCTTCCTCATTATTGCCTCCTTCCCTCCCATCTACCTCCGCCATCTCACAGTGGGTTTTTTTTTTTTTCCCCTTCTGTATTTTCTGGTTTCAACACCTTCACTTCTCCTCTGCAATTTCCCTATTGTCCGGCTTCCCATATTTGAATTGCTGCTAAATTTTGCTCTGAATAAAGTTACTTCGTTACAATTAACTATGCTCACTCTTAAGAAGGCCTCAATGCCATTAACTGCGTCTTGAACCCTATATTACAACTATGCCAGTAAATAAACCTCCACAGAAAAAATGTGTGCGTGTAGAAACTGGTTTTATGTCTTCTGCTAGCATAATCAACTCTAATATAACACATAACGGAGCAGTATCCACATTACATATATGTAGCATTTCCAGCATCATTTTCCCGGATTTTCTATATCAACTCAGTTCTGCAAAAAGCTATAAAGTCCTAATTGAAAAACAATCACCAACAGGCAACAACGGCCAAGATTTAAATCCAGTTAACAACCCACGATCATAAGACTAAGGATACAAAATCTGCTGGAAGTCTCCTAACAAGTTTGAATAGAGAGAACCAAGGACCATTCTCGAAATGGTTATGTAATATTTGTTAGTGAAGATAAAGTAAAAGGAATACATGCAAAACCTTATGCTCAATTCTGGAGCCAAAATGCAACAGCAAAGTATGTTGTCCAAAAGGTCATTGGATAAACAGTGAGATTAGGAAAAGCGAGAGTCGCAGCCTGTTACTGCTAATGACCCCTAAAGTGTACTGGTAACAGAGTCACGTTTCTTTTAAGCTATAACAAAGATTTCATGATTTTCGTATGAAACACACAGTAATTTACAGCCTCAAAGAAATCATTATCCATAAGATTGAGGAGTTTACAATAACAAAGACGCCATTTCATTGTCAGATTCACAAATTAGTAATAACTTGAACAAGCTTTTAACATTTGAATCAATTATGTTTCACTTAATGCTTGGCTTTTGTTTTTTGTGAACGGAAAAAAAAATTGTGTACCTCAAAATACAGAAGCTTCCTATGTAACGAAGAAGAGCTATACAGCAAGCAACAGAGCACTTACCCCTGACTTTCTCCGCTGACAGGGCATTGAATGTTGATTGAACAAAATTATGCAAGTAGTGAGGTTGCTTGAATACTTTCACCTGAAAAACCCACCCCACCACCATATCAGATCAAACTCCACAAAAACCGGAACTGAATGTTCTTAACTATCACCAACTAAACCACAGAACACTGGTCTCCTAAAAAATTTTGAAACCATCTGTGGGACCATGAAGTAACCCCAGAGACAAGTTTCCAACTCAGAGATAAAGAGCGTCACTAACTTGCTGATACAGGATTGCTTTAACTTAATTTTGTTATGTCAGCAAAAGAATAAATAATTATGACAGTCAATCAGATATGCAATTTGGATAATGTTGCATGCCAACCAATCACTTTGAACTCTCGCAAACGTTTGCATCCACAAGGAGTCATGACAGTCTAGAACTGCCACATAAATTACTAGATCAATGCCTTCTCAATCACCATTACACTTATGCTGATACCCATAAGTAATTAAATCTAATGCAAACTAGCAATCCAGAGTAAAACGCAAACACAACCGCGTATCCATGATCACCGCTATACATAGATTTGTAGCACATAATCGGTACAGGCAGCATAGACTACTTAACTCGGCATTTCACTACAAACAACTTGAGCTCACAGTACCAGAAACAAACAAAAAAAGCTCCTAAGATATAACGCATTAAGTTTTCTATGATGTAGGTTGCCCACTGATCCATTACTAGTGATTCGCAAGTATTGCTATTTTTCCGACGATTCGAATTGCTCTAAAATATACTCGCCAGATCTCTATTGAAACAGACCCAAAAAAATATTCCCTACACGCTATCAGTTTTAGGAGAGTAACTCCAAATTGGATCAAATGACGTGAAGGCACGTAGATCGACAAGCAGTACCAAACTTGACAGATCAAACGGAAGAACTTGGCAAGCAAACGAACAACAACATAAGTAACCGAAACGAGGTCGTTCTTGCGCAGATTCTGAAAGCTCACCTTCTTCCTGAGACCAGAAGTTCCTGGTTTCTGGCCGTCGATAGGCGCGCTCTCGACACGTGTAACCGTAAACATCACCATTTCTTCGCGTTTCTTGCCGCTCTGCAAGAATTCCAGACAGAAACTGTTACCAAACAGACACTAGGCAGTGTGCGTGTTTGTGTGTGTGAGAGAGAGGAGGGGGCTTACATTGGAAGGTGGGGAAATGAGGAGGTGACAGTGTGTGTGTGTGTGTTGGCAGTTGCAGAGGGTGAGATATACGCAAAGGAGGAGGTGAGATGCGGATTGGGACTATTCTATTCCGTTTCGATTGTCTTATTGCGTTTAAAGTGAGTGTGTGTGTGGATATATTTATGGGGGCTTTTTTGAAACAGCACGTCTGTTCTGGACCAAACCCGCTTGCGGGGAGCGCTTCCCACGGGAAATGGAGCGGATCTCCGTTTTTGGCTCTTCGTTCTTCGCTCTTCACCCATGGTTTGAACCGAATCCAACTACATATGGTCGGGGCCAAAAAAGGAGAAGCTATTTCTACCCGTTAGTATGTTAATCTACCTTTTTGTTTGTCGTACGAATATTAATATTTATCGCTGAAATGCATTGTCCGCGATAAAAAAGAAAAACCAATACATATAAAGAGGATGCAACCATGATGTCACGTCATCATCTATTAACAAAAACATAGTCACCTCGTCACCACCTAGATCACCACTTCATTTTCTCTCACATTGTCAAATACCACCAACAGCAATATCTCACGACGACAAAATGGATGGCAATGTCTCCCAGCGACACTACAAACGCCGACAATTTTTCCCATTTTATGTTTCAAGCCATAAATTATGGCCAGATATGGAAAGTACGGCCATTGCTTCTAGGCATCGTCACCTTCCCTTGATGCCAAATTTGGACCGGAGAGAGGTCGGAGAGTAACTATGGTTCCCCGCGGTCTTGACAGTAGTTGACTCAAATAGACGATGTAGAATCCCGTAGTCCACCTTTTTGTGCTCACTGGGATACAAAAGCCACATATTAAAGCAACTAGATGTCAAGTTAAGTTGGCAACTAGATGTCAAGTTATGATCCAAGCATACCTACAATGGTTATTTCTAACAGCAAGGAAAAAAAAAAGTTAATAAGAAGCTTCTTAGTTCATGTTGTGGGTTCTATTATCGGGGTGGTACAGTCGTACAAGTGCTACGAGTGAATATATTGATTGGTTGGAGATGTGACAAACTAAAATGTACGGGTTAGTGAGATTTGAGGCGTAGGATTGTATTATTGCTTCATATGTGCAACATGATGGCTATTATTACTGTTGACGGTCAAAAAAAAAAAATTCGCGATTGCCATCATATTGTGCAGATCGAAGCAATTTGAAAGACATTTTCAGTAAAAGGACACCCAAACAATGGTTGGAACCCCGAATCCTCTCTTTAGTTCCCATGTTCTGATTTAATACCCCAATTTTTTTACTAAGTCCAGTTTTTAGCACCCAATGTCTGTAAATTTGATCTGTTGAACCAACCGGTCTAGGTTCGATTTTAACCATTGGATTGGATATGATGTTGGGATAACTATGAAAGTCTCCTAACTCTACCCTCCAAACCACACATCCTTCTTGGGTTCGCATCGTCTCATCCTCGAGGGTTGAAAAGAATCTATGCGCCAAAGCACAAAAGATCCTTGTATCTGTCGAGAATTGATGTAGAAAGAAGTAAGCTCTTGAGCCTCAAAGATCTTCTTCCTTAAGGCTTAGCTTGGTCCCTAATGGCCGAGGTTGGGCTTTTTCCCACAATTTTTATCTCGTAACAAGTCTTTACTCTCTAGCGTCGGTTAAACATATTTTCTGAGGTGTACGTATATTGACTTGGTTAGTGCTATTCTTTTTTTATTGACCCTAGTGTTTAGGTTTCCTCGTCTCTGCAAACCATGCTCTGCAATTTCATCATAAGAATATGAAATCTTTGATTAAATACTCATATAGGGTAATTAATATTTATGGTTGCCTTCAACACAAAAGAACTTGGAATATGTTTGTCGCTTTAAGTACCAATGTTCTCGGTGATGGTGAGGGACCAATAGCAAAAGTATAAATATGTGACTTTAAATCAACACAAACAACCGTTGCAGAACTTATCACCACACGTGTTAAACGATGAGAATAGGTAAAAGTTTAGGATGAAATTTTCACAATTTTGTCCACTGTTATTATCTAACATGCATACTAGTAAGTTTATGGGGTAATATTGTGTCGCCACAACATATTTACCTACCTATACTAATTACACAGTCAACACTTAAAAATTATATGTACAGAGCAGTTTTGGAGTAACCTCTATGAACAAGACACTTGGCATGGTATATTGAAGATATGTGAAATTTTGAAACCTAAAACAACCCTAATAACTGAAAATTAATTAAAAACTCAAGTTTATCACAAACATGTATCTCAATCAAATTAATTGACAAGTTCAACCAATATGCTAACTACACACTTTGAAACAATTATACAGTAATAAGTAACAAGATTTAGTTAGAGGTAGTTGACAAAGAAATAAAGATGTTTGGGCTCGAACTATTTTCACACCCACGTCCGCTTCTTCAAGGACATCAGTTGTAAAAGTACTATAATCCACTAATAACAATCTTTTTTCTGGTCAAGATCAAAATCCTTATAAAAACTTGGAGAGATCTCCACCCCAAGTACAAACATTGACTCCACAAAGCTCACTCATGACTGTGACAACCGAGAGCCCAGATCACAATTCTTGTCTAATGATCTTTTCAACAATTGTGTACAAAAAAATCTTCTTGAAAAGAATTGAGTACAACTCTAGTACAATATAGAGATGACAGAGTTAATAACTTGAAGAGTGATCACTTTTGATAATGGTTTGTTCACAAAGATGCTCTTTTATCGATATAAAATCATGAGATTGTAGACAGATAATGCTTGAGCTTTGATGTTTCTCACGTGTATAGGGCTTTGAAATATATTTTCATGGCGTATAATGAAGCCTCTAATTTTGTTTATCGGTCAAATATGAAATATAGTCGTTATAGGAAGATCTAGCATGAATTTTAGCAAAACTAGATGTTATTTTCAAATCATAGAACTTACAATCAACTATATTACACTGAATCGACTAAATTCCAGCTTGGAGGCATACTACCTTAATATAGTCGACTGTATTGCAAATACATTCGATTCTATTGGTTTAAGATAACCAATACTTTTATTTTGGGCTTAATTTTCTCTAAAAGAAATCGAATTAAGGCTTCACTTGTTGTTTTCGAAAGCTATTGAAAAGGACTGTCTAGATAAGAAAATATTAGTTCCAAAAATAAGTTTTTAAGAAAATTTGATTTAGCTCCTGATATAGCTAAAATGGACCTCCAATCATCGGTTAACACCTGACACTCTCGGTCAAACTTGGTCAATTATGAGATTGGTCTTTACCTTTTGAGTGAATTAGGATTTTAAAAGGATTCTAACTTGGTCCCTCAAGGATCAACAGTCACTCCTAATCCTACCGGGGTTCTACACGTACGCCTATTTAAAAAGGCCTCCCCCAGGTATGTGAACAATTATTCACACACAAATGCGACCGTGATCTAGCTTTATCAAAGTTCTATCTTGTAACTACACTTTGGTTTAAGTATCGGAGAATTCCTCTGCCGGAATCGGCGTTTGATAGTCACTCTTTTCCTATCTTGAAGGTCATCATTCTCGACTGTGGTTCTTGATCAACTTTTTAGCAGCAACATCTCTGAAGTTCACCCATTTTAAAGAAGCACACGTGTTTGAAAGATTATGAACTCTTATGCATTGCACAAGGTGTCATAAAGTCGTCAACCATCAAATTAAGACTAGTTACATAGTATTCCCTCCGCCCCAAAAAAGTTGGATCATATTTCCTTTTTAAGCTATTCTAAAAGATTGATCTTTTTTCAAATTAAGAAAGATCGTGTATGTGTTTTTCCATGTTTAACATTTTTGCACTTTTTTATTCTATTTCTCTCTCAACGTTTAATACTCCACCAACTCGTTTTCTCTCTCCTGGCTCATTTTCTTCTCCTCTTCTCTCTCCTGGGGTATAATGAGAAAACTTATAACATGTGACTCATATCTTAAATAAGCGTGCAAGTCAAACCTGATCAAATAATTGGGAAAGAGGGAGTACTAAATATCAATGACAATTGAAAGTAATGCAGCCTATACATTCGTTTTTCCTCTTTAACATTGGACTTGATGGAACTTTCTTAGTATCTCCACTATAACTTTAGCTTGTTTAATTTTTATCCACATATCCAAACTTTCAAATATGTCTTCATGAGTGCGCATCATATACTTATTAACAATTCACTCAAATCACGCATTAGAATACCATCAAAACAAAATGTAAGCTTAGGTTATCTAACCACGAGGCTGACAAGTACCGTGTTTGTTTCCTAAATATATAAAGGGTAATTTATTTGTGCTTCATCTGCATCTACCACATATCCCATTAGCTTTTAACATTACTATCCATTTTACCCTCACAAATCTCTTCTCTTTCTTCCTCCAAATTATCAATTCATCACGTATTTTGACGACCACCTGATTATAAAAACCTTTACATTCTCCCTTCTCCATTTCAAAAATCTTTAAAGCCCCTCGTCCTAATCCGTAGCCCTATTTTCCCCTTATTCTTTACTTTTTTTCCCCAAGATCAATACACTCTTCCATTCTTGTTGGATCTGCCCTCATTAGGTCAATGGTCTAGATATGCTAGTACTGGATTTCTCTTCATAGCCGTGTAACAAAAATCATGTCAACACTAAAGACCATGGACCTAAACAAAATTCAAAGAATTCAATACAAAACATGGATAAATCAATCGCAAGCCATAATTAAATTTGTCGACCAAATCCCGAAAGAACACGTTGTTGGAATTCGGTTTGCCACTTAGTAACAAATTTAATCTGAATCTGCTCATTTGTACCACCAGAGCTTCATGGTAGACGAAGTGTTCACTCCCTATAGGTGAACAAAGAAACAAAACGAAGAAAAGTAAACCAGGTTCCTTCTTCCTTAATTTGTCTCCTGACTATTGATGCTTCCGCCTTGTTTTTATTGTGTTTTATAATCATAGAAGTATATAAATATGAAAGATTACAAGCAATCAAGTTTACAATAAGCCCATAAAGGGCGCACATACACATATGACAATCCCATCACGTTTGCATCACCATAAGCGCATATAAAAACTTTTGACATCCAATAAAAGCCCACAATATGGTCTCGAGTGACATTATTCAAATGGGACCAAAACATACCAACAAAGGAGCTAGCAAACAAGATTGTTTCTTTTATTTTCTTTTTTTTCTTTGTATTTGGTTCCTTTTGTATATGTCAGTTGTTGCCGAGGAAAGAGGGTTCGTTGCCACGTAGAGGTGCCACAAAGGATGCAGTCTGAATCAGCTTTCAAGTAGACAAAGTGAGAGACAACAAGGATGGAGTAAGGGCTGAGAGCAAGGCTCCCCAGGCAGGTCGCGAGGGCTGGCAGCGCCGCACAGGCAGGGTGACGACGAACAGGGATGGCGATCGACAGTCCGAGTCAAGGGTACAGTGTCAGAGGTCCGATGATAGGAGTCCAAATGTCTTTCTCTCACTAAAAATCCAGATAGAATAAGTTTTAGAGAGAGAAAGTAAAGATGTCAAATAAGAGAGCTTCCCCTGTCAAATAAGCTCCAAAGTCCACTATATATAGGCATAAATGCGCACGTGTCATCAGCTGACATGTGTAGTCCCCTAGGAGTGACACGTCGTCGGTGGGGGTCCCAAAGTATTGATTGTCCGTTGAATTGCTGATCCCCGAGTTCATGCCGCCCTGCCCTTGCAGCGTCCCTCTGCCTGTCTGAGGAGACTGACCACACCGCGGTAGCATGGTCAGAGTAGCCCGTTGCCCCAGCCTCCAGTCCAAGCCCTTACTGAATCCCACGAGATGCGTCATGAGACGCGCAGAGATCCTGACAGTGGTGAGGGTTGCCCCTGCAGCCAACTGCCAGGCAGGCCATGCGCGATGCCCTCCGAGGACCTGCTCCCGTCCCGGAGTGACCCGGGGGTCATTGCTCTGGCAGTATCGATGATCAATGGTAACACGAGCATACATGCTCACAGCTCAATACTCAAAGTCCATGGCGGGGGGTCCTCGTGCCAGAGCACTACGAGCGGAGCCCCCCGAAGTCCGTCGGTTGGTTGTGCGGGCGAGGGCCGGAGCCCCCGGTCGATTGTGCCGGTGAGGGCTTTAGGGTTGCGAGCCCGTCCCACCGGGAGGGCCGGAGCCCTGTCAGTTGATTGAGCCGGCGAGGGCATTAGGGTTGCGAGCCCGTCCTGCTAGTTGATTGAGTGGGCGAGGGCCGGAGCCCCTGGTTGATTGAGCCGGCGAGGGCTTTAGGGTTACGAGCCCGTCCCGCCGCGAGGGCCGGAGCCCTGTCAGTTGATTGAGCCGGCGAGGGCTTTAGGGTTGCGAGTTGCGAGCCCGTCCCGCCGCGAGGGCCGGAGACCTATCAGTTGATTGAGCCGGCGAGGGCATTAGGGTTGCGAGCCCGTCCCGCCGCGAGGGCCAGAGCCCTGTCAGTTGATTGAGCCGGTGAAGGCTTTAGGGTTGCGAGCCCGTCCCACCGCGAGGGCCGGGGCCCGTCAGTTGATTGAGCCAGCGAGGGCTTTAGGGTTGCGAGCCCGTCCCGCCGCGAGGGCCGGAGCCCGTCAATTGATTGAGCCGGCGAGGGCTTTAGGGTTGCGAGCCCGTCCCGCCGCGAGGGCCGGAGCCCTTCAGTTGATTGAGCCGGCGAGGGCTTTAGGATTGCGAGCCTGTCCCGCTGCGAGGGCCGAAGACCGTCAGTTGATTGAGCCGGTGAGGGCTTTAGGATTGCGAGCCCGTCCTGCCGCCAGGGCCGGAGCCCCGTCGGTTAATTGAGCCGGCGAGGGCTTTAGGGTTGCGAGCCCGTCCTGCCGCGAGAGCCGGAGCCCGTCAGTTGATTGAGCGGGCGACAACGGGCGTCACGCAACCACTGGTGATGAGTGAGCATTGCAGAATGCGTTGAGCGAGGTGATAGCAGCGGCAAGCAGGTCCCCCCCCAAGGACAAGGGAGGCCGACCCCCTTACCAAGTGGGTGGCCGACCCCCCTACAAAGTGGGTGGCCGACCCCCTTATGAAGTGGGTGGCTGACCCCCTTCCTCAGGGTGTGGCCGACCCCCTTCTCAGGGGGGTGGCCGACCCCTTTTAAAGAGGGTGGCCGACCCCTTTCTTAGGGGGGTGGTCGACCCCCTTCTTAAGGGGTGGCCGACCCCTCGGGTGGAGCACACCCCTTCTCAGGGGGGTGGCCGACCCCTCAGGTGGAGGCACACTTTCGATCGCCGTCTGGATGCTCGAGGTGCCGAGCGCTTTGACCGAGCAATGATGTTGAGCGATCTTGACTGCCAAGCCGGTGATGTGTCGTGCCACTGGGATCTCTTAGCGGGCCCCGGGGTATGGTCCGAATAGGTTGTGAACACCAGTCAATAACAATCACCTAGAAGTAAACGCAAGCAACTAAAACATAAGGAGTTACCATATAGGAAGAAATACAACCGAAACCATATTTTCCAGGCTAATTAAGGAAATAAGGCCAACCAAGTCAACCATCGCCTTCGAAACATGCCAAAACCCATACCCTAAGCCCACCACCGCCCACGCCCATGCTCAACTCATGTCACTGCCGCTGAATGCAGAGCCAGAAGCCCCAACCATTGTCAGTCCACACACCACTATCGACACCACCACCAGCCAAAAACACCTCCAAATCTTTTAAACCGCCATAAGAATAACCACTATCAGAACAGAACCCCAAGCGCTTTCACCATAGGCTCCACCGCGGCTCCATGACTTCTTTTTTTTCCACTACCCAACCCACCAATGACTTTTACTGGCATAGTGACACCAACCACCACCAAACCTCTCCAAACCAACCTTTACGTAAATTAAGGGACGGAGAGGGATTTAATTAGGGGATGAGGGAAAGCAATCTTACTAGATATATAAGATCCTTAATCACATACTCATTCACCTACTCTAACCAGCAACACCATCATTCCAATCTCTGACCATCAAACCCACCCACTGTTCTGGCAGCTTTTTAGGCCACTAATCCCCGACTAACCTACCTCGCACACCCACACGCACCATACTTCGCGGCCCATTGTAGCCATCCAATGCAAGATCCTACGTCTTAACACCTCATCCACACGAAAACCCAGTCAAAATGAAATACACAAGAAAAATTTGAACACATCCACAAACCCTACATTACCGCGCCAGCCCTCATCAGAAAAGACCGACAGTGGTAATGGAGGATGTGTGGCTCACGTACACAAGATCATTGTTGCTCACACCACACAAGATGTATTTCCCCCTAAAGGTTCACGCTTGATGCCACGAATGAATGGTTATGTGACACTCAACTACAACAACATAACCATGAGTTATGTATCACTTACAACCCATATGGTGCGCAGACGACTTGGCATCCTGTTATAAGACCAAATTTTCTCTATCTTCTACAAATGGTAATCCGTGCACCAAGTGCAGCACAATGCCAAAAACATATGCATAAGTGACGTCCACTTACATAGACATAATCAAACTCAATAGCACCTTATAAGGTGATGACTCAATGGGTCTGTACGCACAAATTTTGAGTCTACGATAAAGAATAAGAAAGATAGTGATATATACAATCTTATAATTTTGAGGAAAAAGGAGTACTATCTCTGACAAATCTTGAAACAAAAGACAATGTCCTTGATTCTTCTTTATCGAAAACTTTATTTTGAGGGCCATAGGCTTCATCACCAATCTGGCGATGCAATCCTCACTCAATTTTAACAAGAAAGACGACAACATTGTTGATCTTGAAGATGTCAATTCGAGAGCTTGAAACTTAATATCATATTGAGCATGACAATCATTTTGTGGGACAATTTTTGAATAGTAGTTTTAGTAGCTTGAATTTGAATATTTGTAAGGAATATCGTCAGAACTTTGAATTAGGCAAAGTTTTCTCTGGCTTGTAACACTAAGACTCCTTAGCTATGCATGTCTAATTTATCCAATTATATGAGTGTGTGTTGGGGGGAAGGGGAGGGGTCGAAGCTGAGAGAATGCCTACATGTTTTTTCCTACTTAGTATGTCTATAAGTTTGCCATTTAGAATTCTACTAATGAAATAGATTTCACATTTCTCTCTTCCATGTTAACATGTCTCACATAAAATTTTTACTATTAGGTGAATTCCAAAAGTTCTTAAGATTTTGCCAAAACTCTCTCTCTCTCTCCTAATTATAAATCTACATCTCTCCTTTTAATATTGAATATTAAGAGGGTGTTTAGGATTGATTCTAGAATGGTCAAACTTGATTAAATTAATATTAAATCAGGTTTGAGGTGTTTGCCAAAAAAATTAAACTGATTAAATATGTTCCAATGTATTCAAAACTGATTAAATCATAATCCTCATAATCAGGTTTGACCAAGAAAATTATCAAAATATCCACACATATAAACAAACATTAATTGTTCCCTTTCAATTTAAATACACTATATGATAATTTTGTCATACTAAATCTACTTTAATTCTTTTTTATCTAAATACCTTTAACAACTTTTAATCTATCATGTTTGAAACGGATCAAAACTAATTTTAGAAACTAATTCAGATTTAATCAAAATCTACTTTTGAAAATCAATTCCAAACGGCCGATATTTGTATCTTAATTAAGCACAATATTATTCCATAATTTTTTCCTCTGACAAACATAATATTCATCCTTTTATTGTCACTATAAGTCATCTATATTATATATAATTAGAACACCCATTTTGGTGTAACATCACTTTTTGTTAAAGATGTCAATGGGCTGGCCCAGCCTGGGCCCAGCGGGCCGGGGCCGGGCTTTAGCGGGCCATTTCAAGGATACCAAGGCACTGTCCAAGCCCTAGGCTCTAACTTTAGGGCCGGGCTAGGTCCAGGCCTGGGCCTGAAAAAAAATATTTATTTTTAAATTCTTTATATTCATGTTTTATGTTACGAAAAAATTAAATTTTGGATAAATTTGTTCATAGGCCCTTCTCCTTTTGCTTAATTATCAAGTCCATTTAAAAATTCCTTGCCTTTGATATGGTAAAATACATGTTCCTTGTAACCAACTAGACCTCTAAGATTCATCTTTGTCATGGTTTTCATGTTCTAGTTTGTTGTGGTGGACTCCGAAGTTAAGAAGCTTGAAATAACACTGACAAAAAATTGTCACAATAAGATGGATACATGCATAATAGCCTGTTTCTATAGCTTTATAAGGACGATATAAGTTTATTTAAGAACAACTTACGGTCGGGTTTGACCAATTAAACTACCATATCATCCTAATTAATTACACAGACATTTAACATATGTTATTCGAATGCTAAATTATTGGTCATTTTGTCACATTAAAATTACTTTTAGTACTTAAACGAGAGCATGAACATATAAAGGTGTTTATAAAGATGCTCGCGAATGACTCGTTAAGCATGAGATTTTTATATAGAGTTTTTATGTTAAAGTTTGACTATTTGCATAACTGTCAAGAAAATTAGAAGGCCTAAAGCTAGATAACTTCAAAAGCCAAGCCCAAATAACCTAAGCCCAATATATTTAATCACAAAAGCCAAACCAAAAAAATTAAATTTTCAGGCCAAAAAAGGGTCGAGCGGGGGCCTAGGGAAAACGGGCCAGGCCATTTTGGGCTTGGGTTTAGCCTGATCCGGGCCTTTTTAGGGCCGGGCCGGGCTTTTTCCTTCAATTCTTCGGCCTAGCCCTTGGCCCTATAGACCACGGCCGTCACTATTCATGTTTCATGTTTAGGGCCAGGCTGGATCGGGCCATTTTAGGTCCGGGTCGGGCGGCCTAGTCCTTTTGACATCTCTATTTTTTGTGTTATACAACTACCTATCTAGAATGATGACAAATGACACTATGAGAAAAGTTTTACACAAAATAAAAATACTAAAAAACTGCTTTAAGGACATATTTGATTTTCATTTTTAACACTTATACAAAATGCTTGATCATATAACAAGTTTCGACTTAACAACTTTATTTTTGCACATGGGGTCATTTAAAATTTATTAAAAAATATAGTCAAAAAAATTCAAAAGGCTAAACTTGTTATCATAAAATTTTCATCTTACAAATTTCGCACACACACCATCGCGTGTGTCACGATTACTCATATGTACATAATGTCATCTCATATTTTATTTTCAATCATTTTCTATATCTTTTTATTTTATTTTTTTTGGTGACTTTTAGTAGTACAAACCTCAACGCACGAGTTATTGTTATTATTTGGAACCGATTATTTCTTCCTACTTATATTTCAATTTTTACTAAAAGACAAAGAATATTTATTAAAGTTTCTATTCAAGTACAAAAAAATGAAAAATATGTGGAAACAACATTTTTGTTTTTATTGAAATTACTAGTTTTGTTATTATTGTTACGCATACATTTTTTTGATGAATATTTTGACCATTGTTGTGGTGTATGATGCACAAGATTAAATCCAATATCAAGTTAAAACTATATATCTTGGCAATAAGGTTGTCCCTTTTGTCTTTAGTTTTTGGACAACATAATTGTTTTCAACAAACAAACCCTTTAATCTTAAAGAACAGATAAAATGACAAAGGTCTTAAAGAATAACTTTAAGATTTTAAATTCAAATCTCTATACTAACAAATCAAATATAAGAAAGAAAAAAAAAACTCATCAACCTTTTATCCTTAAAATAGTCAAACCTCACCAAAATTCAAACTTAGAAACTTTGGAAGCCAGCTAACCCGCCAAAGGCATCTTCCCTCCCCAAAAAGAGAAGTTGAAAAGAAGCAACAGACTTGTATGATAGCCACACACGTTACACCACACTGCTTTCATGCATTTGGTAAACCCGACAAAGCCACTTTGCAACCCAAAATGGTAGAATAAATGGCAAATATCTTGAGCAATACATAAATAATTCTAAGTTCGTCGGTTCCAATTCACTCATTAATTGTAGTTGTAGCCATGGCAAAAAGTAAAAGGCAAAGGCAAAGCAAAAGCACAAAAGTCAAAAAAAAAATTAAGTAAATTAGAATTCACTTTTCTAGATTTAGGTAGACAGGGCTTGATAATTGAAAGAAGCCAATAGCCTCCTCCATGCTCCTCCATCCATAGTCATAAGCCGCAGCATAAATTTACATCGTCAACTTACAGTCATGAACCACCTCCCAAAGGTTACCCACCCCTATCCATCCCATCATGAAAAGATCTCACCATACACACCCCTAAAGCACAAATACAACAAAGTAAAAGGACTGACAATACAAACAGAAGAAATCGATCATAAAATAACAACAATTAGCACTACCACCCCTACTGACCTACTCTGCCCTTTCCATCAAGCCCCTACCGGAGCAGCCACCTGCGGCTTCACCTTCGGCGGCCTTCCCCTCCCCCTGGGCGCCCCACCCGCCGCCGCCGTCGTCGTCGCCTTCACCTCCGCTGTGCTCTTCCCAGCCTTGGGCGGCCTCCCGCGCTTCCTCCCACTCACACTAGCCTTCACCACCTTCGCCGGCGAAACCGGAGCAGCGGCGGCGGCAGCAGCGAGAGGGTCCCTGGCCTTCGGCGGCCGCCCCCTCGGCCGAGGCGGCGAGACAACGGCGGCCCCGGGTGGCGCAGGGTCCTTGGGCTTCGGCGGGCGGCCGCGGCCGCGGCGGGGCGGGGCGTTGGGGTCTGGCCTGGCGTAGTTGTTCTTGTAGAAGACCAGCTGCCCGCCCTGCTTCATCTTGTTCAGGTGGTGCGACAGAAGCGTCGAGTGCGCCGCCGGCAGGTTGCCGTACGTCGCCTCGATGTGCTTCGCGATCGCCGTCTTGCTGGCCCCGTTCTTCTCGTCCACGGCGTCGATCGCCGCATAGATCATCTGCAATAACACACACCCACAAGCAAAACCGTCAGCACAAAGCTATAAATTTTGAAGGGAAGTGTAGATCTAAGCGAAAATGGTTTGAATTTTACCTCGGGATACTGAGGGAGAGAAGGGAAAACTGGGGGTGGGGGGTTAGTGGGATCTTCACTACTGGCCATGGTGGAGAGAGTAATGATGTAGCTGGGATAGAGAGGGCCTAAGGGGGGGAAGGGGGTTTAAAAGGGGAGAAAACACAGGGATCGGATGGGAGTGAAAAAAGGAGACGGGGATGTGGGTGATTCGGAGGGGATCGGACGGCTGGGGAGTGATAATTGGGACCGAAGATCGGACGGCGGAGGTTTTTGGTTTTTGTGTTACGAGGATCGATGACATGGAAGAGGATTTATTGTTGTTTTTCTTTGGGTTGTCGGGACGGATATGTCAAAAAATATTATGTTACAAAATGACCAACCTGCCCTTTTTTTGAACGTCCTGTGATTTTTATTCTTATTTATTATGTCTTTTTTTTTGTAACAATTCTTATTTATTATGTCATTTGCAAAGTCATGTTACCAAAACAATATAATTAAATTGTATAATCAATTAACATTTTACAATATGACGCTGAAGAAATTTCTAATATCCTCTCTTTAATTTAACTAGATGAATAAAATTAACTATAATGTCAAAATACAAATATCTTTTAGCAAAACTATGCACCATTTCAAAATAAATGGTGCAGGATTTGAAAGCGTAAACATTGCTTACTGCTTTTGGTAGTAGGCTAAAGCCTATAATTTAAATGACTTCCATTCAAAAATTTTGTAGTGCAAAATTACAAAGTTATCCTTTATTTAAAAATTTGTATGGTGGATGCGGTGCAATTGATGTTTTAAACCGTGTCCGCGTTCGATTTGGTAGCTCGGTAGATCTCCAGCGTGGTTTTGCAGAACACGAGGCTCAAGTGCTCCTGAGAGCACATGATTATTTAGGATATCGCAACAGAGTAGGGATGGCAATGGGGCGGGTCGGATGCGGATCTTATAAGATCCGCACCTGCCCCGCTACCCTTGAAATTCCACTCCGCCCCACACCCGCCCCGCACCGGGTTATACACTTGCAAATCCATATCCGACCCTAAAATGCTTTAGAAAACCCGCCCCCGCCCCGCCCCGCCCCGCTTCGCTTTGGCACTTGGCAAACCTGCGTTTTTACCATGAAATTCGCAGTAGATCACGGCAGCAATCATGGTAGCCCAATATGCTCAGATGGCAGAGAGCACAGCAGCGACGGTGCGAAGGAAAGGGAGAGAAGTTCAGTCACAGGTGCGAAGGAGAGGGAGAAAAGTTCAGTCGCAGACTTGAAGGTGCGAAGGAGAGGGATAGAAAGGTAGCGATCACGCCATCACGGTGCAAAGTCACAGGTCAATGGACGGCGCGGCACCTTTGTCGGCATATGAAGATTAGGGCTCGCGAGGCGCCGCGGCACTTGGTCTTGTTGTCGGCAGGGTGAGAGTGATTGGAATTAGGAAATTAGGGTTGGGGAGTGGGGATGAATGGATTGGTAAGGAAATCTTATATATGTGTGGGATGGACAGCTAAGATTGAAAGATGAATTGAGTTAATATACCGGGGCAGGACCGGGTCGCGAGGCAGGGCGGGTCGCGGGGCGGTTGGACTAAATACCATACCCGCCCCTAACCCGCTGTGAATTTTTTTTCAGAAAAACCATACTCGCCCCGTGGTCCGGTCAAAGTCAAAAAGACCCGCTCCTATGGGAGCGGGGCGGGGCGGGGATCTGCCGGTTGCGGGTCTTATTGCCATCCCTACAACAGAGTGCATGGTGTGGGGTTGATACTTGCGAATGATGTTTGAATCTGCAGAGAGAGAGAGCTTTGTTACGGTGCTCCTGAGGTGCAGTGAAGATGAAAAATGTGTGGCTCAGGGAGATGGAGAGGTCGGTGAGTCGTGTTGACATTTTCGGGATAATGATGCTTTGGGTTACAGATGGTGGTCTAGGGTACATGGTATAGAAGCTTTTATTTACTGATGGTATAGAAGCAGCTCTGCTCAGAATTCAAACGTTGTTGAAATGTTCGTACTGTAAATGTTTGTATTGGATAATCTCTTTTTGACTTTTAAATGGTCCACCCATTTACAAAATGATACCTATAAGGTACATATAGAAGAAAAGACATCGAATGACCAATAGATTCCCTTCATTCTCTTTTCAGAATATATGTTTGGAATTGTCAAAAAGAATTACACATTAAAAAATATATTTTTTTTCCAGCAGCAGTTTATGAAGTATTTTATACCGAGTGACTTTTGATGACACTTGTTAATATTATGTTTCCAACCTCTAGTGACAAAGTTGAGTTGGAGATTTTAAATTTGGAGTGAATTTATCCATTCCTTTTGTACGTGGGTGTTGATATACTCACTCTTAGTTGAGACGCTCTAACTTGAAATGGCTTTTAGTAGTGTTGACAATACACCTTGGTTTTTTGGGATAAAGTACTAACCGAACCAACCAACCTCTCTTTGAACTCTTATGTTTTATCGGTTCAAACAATTTGGTTTGGTCAGTTTGATCTGTTTGGGCTTCTTCACATGTTTTCGCCTTTAGTTGCATAAACTAGTGTTGACTTCGTGTGCCATCAATTACTAAAATGCTCATAGAAAGCTCATAGTTATATGCCGAACTAGTAATAACAAAATGAATAGTAATGTTACTTTCATCTTTGTTATGAGTTTTCTACTACTTTTAATAACAATTGCTAGTTTTTCAGCAACAAATGAAGAAGTGAAATATAGAATGATAGAATTAATCTCTCTCAAATTGTAATAATAATAATTCATATGATGAGGTTTGTATTTATAAAACTCATCAAGAAGAGTATAAAAAGATACAAAATATAGGAGAAAATAAAGTATGATAGAAAATAATATATAACACATGCGAGCGCGCATGTATATGACTTCCAATGAAAAAGAGAACAAAGAAATTGTGTTATCTTTGTTAAATTGTGAAAAAATATTGGACTTATCTAAATTATAGGAAAGTTTCAGGATTTGAATAAGAGATATAAACTTAAAATTAAGAGAGAAGTAGAGAGAGAGAGAGAGAGACAGACACACACACAGATATATATATATATACATACATATATATTCATATATATGAGTCGTGATCCATTGCTCGAGCGGGCAAGTTCCACACAGTTGCCCGCACGATTGGGCAGTCTATCTTGCCCGATGGGCGGGCCAGATTTTGCCGTCAGCTACATAGTGTAGCGGACGGTAAAATTACCGTCCGCTACATTATGTAGCGGATAGCAAAAATTACCGTCCACTACATTATGTAGCAGACGACGAAAAAATAACCGTCCACATCTTGCACATGGACGGTCAGATCGCGCGGACAACTGCGCGGAAGTTACCCGCGCGAACAATGGATCAATATATATATATAGGGTCGTGATCCATTGCTAGCGCTAGCACGTTGCTAGCGCTGTTTTGCCGTCCGCTATATAATATAGCGGACGATAATTCACCGTCCGCTACATTATATAGCGGACGGTGCTAGCGCTGCTAGCGCTAACAACGGATCAGCTCCCATATATATATATATATATATATATATTTACATTGGGGCCGATCCCTGTCTACCGGTGGGAAAATAAGAAATTCTCCACCGAATCGCTGCAAAGAGCAGCGGTTGCACAAAAATAAACAAAGACCAATCGCAACAAAGTGTTGCAGTTGGAATTTTTCTGACAAAAAATTGTTGATCGACCGAAACCATTGACCGAAACCACTGTTGATTGACCGAAACCGCAATTGTTGACCGAAACCATTGACCGAAACCACTGTTGATTGACCGAAACCACCGAAACCGCAATTGTTGACCAAGTCCATGCCCAAATAATGCCCAACCGCAACAAAGAGTTGCGGTTGGTATTGTACGATTGTCCAAATATTCTGAAACTTTACAGGATTATTCTCAGTACAATATTACAATTTCTGTGAAAATTTCATAATTTTCTGATATCGTTTGTATTCATTATAATTTCTGCAATTTCAGAATTGTAAAAGTCTTTTGGAGTCTTTAAACCCTGAAAATGCTTTGGGAAAAATTATAGTAATGTTTTTATAGTATAAGTAAGACTCAGTAAAATTTTGATGATTTTTGGGGTTGAATTGCTATGGTTTTCCATATCGTATTAGTTTTAGCAAAACAAATCTTTGAAAATTAGTTTTAATGGTTTTTTATTTCTGATTCAAATTTATATGATTTTTATACATATTTTAAAGCTCTTACAAAAATTATGGGACTTTATTTTCAGCTAGAAGAAATTTTGGCAATTTATGGGTTTTTATTGCATTTAAAGAAATTATTTTAATTCAAAAATTCAAAAATTCAGAAAATTCATATTTTAACTTTTATTAATGATTTAAGCCATAAAAGTGTTTTAGAGTTAATTATATAAATTTTAGAGTGCCGGTACACGTTAAGGAGTGTATAGGATTTTCGGTTAGGTTGGCCGTGTGCGAGAACCGTTTAGAGTCGCGCTATTTTGGGATTAAAAGTGAGTACGTGGTGGGTAGTCGGTATTAGGTTTATAGTAATGTAGCATAGATTGTGTTCTAACATATGGATTTGCCAATCTAGGTTTATTCAGAAAATATTGATCGAGGTTGGTAGCATCGCATAGCTTGGTAATGAATTCTATCCGAACCCTATTTCATTATTCTGTTTTCAAATGCTTATAACAACAGTTTTAAAAACTAGATCAAATGTTGATTTTTGTTGATTGATATAAAAATGTTTTTAAGTTGTCCATGAAACCCTAAATTGAGCCTTATAGCGATCGTTTGGAATTCTGTTTCGTCTCATCTTGGAATCCATTGTTCATTTGATATGTTTATTGATTGATCATCGTAAAGCATTTTTGAATTCTATTTATTACTTCTCAATGTTGACATGAGTTAGTAACTTGGGAGCCATAAGGATGGTCTGTATTGTTGGCGTTATAAGGATGGTCTGTTGGATGGGTTTAACTAGTACCTAGATGGACTAGTCGGTGTACATATGCATATGTAAAGCGATCGAGCACTGCCGGGGTGGCTTTGCTTCTGTACTGCTCATGTTCAATGTTTCCTCTTTATACTTTATTACACTTGAACTGTTTTGAATATTATCCACTCATGCTATATTATATCCGAAGTGTTTCAAATGCCTATTATTTAAGGGATTGAGTTGAATACTCATCCCTATGTTTATATCGTATTGTAGTGATTTCATCGAAAGCAAAATCCCTCAAAAAGTTGTTATTGGACTTGAATGTAAAATCGTTCGTTTTGTTCATCTTTGTCTAAGTGTTATATTTCATTGAAAATACTCTTCAAAAGTTTTATATGAAAAATCGTCTGAATCGTTTTGTGATTTTAAATCTTTGTGCGACCTTATTGGGCTCTCAAAGGCTCACTCCCCTTTGACTTCCTTTTCGCAGGGGACAGCCAGCAGTAGGTTACCTGAATATTGATTAGAGTCGAGCGAGCAAAAACAAAGGAATTAGATTATTGTATTGTCCATTAGAACCCCTGCGTGGGCGAATAATATTATTATGATTTCTGTAGACTAAGATTTGACATTCATTTTAAATCAGTCAGCTGAGAGTTTGGTTTGATTCATGGTTTAGTTGCTCTGACAGATTTATTGCCTGAGGTGCAATGAGCGAAAAAAAAGTGACAAAAAAAATTACAACTTTTTTCGCAAGCTATGAATTGGGCCCTAAAGTGTGCCCGAATAGGCCCTTCATAGGAAAATCCAAAAAATAATGTGTCTCGTTTTTCGCCGAAATTCTTACAAATGGGCTAACTAGCGTGCCTGATGTGCAATGAGCGGAAAAAAAGTGACAAAAAAAATTACAACTTTTTTCGCAAGCTATGAATTGGGCCCTAAAGTGTGCCCGAATAGGTCCTTCATAGGAAAACCCAAAAAATAATGTGTCTCGTTTTTCGCCGAAATTCTCTCAAATGGGCTAACTAGCGTGCCTGAGGTGCAATGAGCGAAAAAAAAGTGACAAAAAAAATTACAACTTTTTTCGCAAGTTATGAATTGAGTCCTAAAGTATGCCCGAATAGGCCCTTCATAGGAAAACCCAAAAAATAACGTGTCTCATTTTTCGCCGAAATTCTTACAAATGAGCTAACTAGCGTGCCTGAGGTGTAATGAGCGAAAAAAAAGTGACAAAAAAAATTATAACTTTTTTCGCAAGCTATGAATTGGGCCCTAAAGTGTGCCCGAATACGGGGTTATCAAAAATATCAATAATTCACAAACCAAATCACAAATTAAAGATTCCACAAACCAAATCACAAATTTAAACATTATAAAAGTTCAATTTATACAACTGAAACATTAACCCTAACACTTTTCCTCATCATCGTCCTCCTCGACCATACTGCCTGGTTCGATACCTAACACTTTATAATGGTTTCTCTTGTCATGATCAGTCATCTTATTACACAACGCATACTTTCGCAATTTTTTTTGACCCGTTGCTTCTTCAATCGGATTCTTCATGCGTATTGCTCGTTTTCGCCCTTTTGTTTGAGAAATAATTGGATCAAAAATGTCGTCCTCCTCACCTTGCAGGCTAGTGCCGTCAATGACTGGCTGTTTGGCTTGATTGAATCTACCGGCTGGAGTCGTCCGAGTAGTCGGAGTGTCCCATCTTTCTGGTAATGCCATCCTAAACTGTGAAAGGTTAGCCTTATCCCGTGCGGCTGCTTCAACTTGATACATGTACCCATCAAATGTTGACGCTGCATCCAATGATAAACCGTGCATGATGTTACCGTCAACGATTTCTTCACACACGATTTTTTTGTCACTTTTTTTTTCGCTCATTGCACCTCAGGCACGCTAGTTAGCCCATTTGTAAGAATTTCGGCGAAAAACGAGACACATTAATTTTTGAGTTTTCCTATGAAAGGCCTATTCGGGCACATTTTAGGGCCCAATTCATAGCTTGCGAAAAAAGTTGTAATTTTTTTGGTCACTTTTTTTTCGCTCATTGCACCTCAGGCAATAAATCTGTCAGAGCAACTAAACCATGAATCAAACCAAACTCTCAGCTGACTGATTTAAAATGAATGTCAAATCTTAGTCTTCAGAAATCATAATAATATTATTCGCCAACGCAGGGGTTCTAATGGACAATACAATAATCTAATTCCTTTGTTTTTGCTCGCTCGGCTCTAATCCATATTCAGGTAACCTACTACTGGCTGTCGCCTGCGAAAAGGAAGTCAAAGGGGAGTGAGCCTTTGAGAGCCCAGTAAGGTCGCACAAAGATTTAAAATCACAAAACGATTCAGACGATTTTTCATATAAAACTTTTGAAGAGTATTTTCAATGAAATACAACACTTAGACAAAGATGAACAAAACGGACGATTTTACATTCAAGTCCAATAACAACTTTTTGAGGGATTTTGCTTTCGATGAAATCACTACAATACGATATAAACATAGGGATGAGTATTCAACTCAATCCCTTAAATAATAGGCATTTGAAACACTTCGGATATAATATAGCATGAGTGGATAATATTCAAAACAGTTCAAGTGTAATAAAGTATAAAGAGGAAACATTGAACATGAGCAGTACAGAAGCAAAGCCACCCCGGCAGTGCTCGATCGCTTTACATATGCATATGTACACCGACTAGTCCATCTAGGTACTAGTTAAACCCATCCAACAGACCATCCTTATAACGCCAACAATACAGACCATCCTTATGGCTCCCAAGTTACTAACTCATGTCAACATTGAGAAGTAATAAATAGAATTCAAAAATGCTTTACGATGATCAATCAATAAACATATCAAATGAACAATGGATTCCAAGATGAGACGAAACAAAATTCCAAACGATCGCTATAAGGCTCAATTTAGGGTTTCATGGACAACTTAAAAACATTTTTATATCAATCAACAAAAATCAACATCTGATCTAGTTTTTAAAATTGTTGTTATAAGCATTTGAAAACAGAATAATGAAATAGGGTCGGATAGAATTCCTTACCAAGCTATGCGATGCTACCAACCTCGATCAATATTTTCTGAATAAACCTAGATTGGCAAATCCATATGTTAGAACACAATCTATGCTACATTACTATAAACCTAATACCGACTACCCACCACGTACTCACTTTTAATCCCAAAATAGCGCGACTCTAAACGGTTCTCGCACACGGCCAACCTAACCGAAAATCCTATACACTCCTTAATGTGTACCGGCACTCTAAAATTTATATAATTAACTCTAAAACACTTTTATGGCTTAAATCATTAATAAAAGTTAAAATATGAATTTTCTGAATTTTTGAATTAAAATAATTTCTTTAAATGCAATAAAAACCCATAAATTGCCAAAATTTCTTCTAGCTGAAAATAAAGTCCCATAATTTTTGTAAGAGATTAAAAATATGTATAAAAATCATATAAATTTGAATCAGAAATAAAAAACCATTAAAACTAATTTTCAAATATTTGTTTTGCTAAAACTAATGCGATATGGAAAACCATAGCAATTCAACCCCAAAAATCATCAAAATTTTACTGAGTCTTACTTATACTATAAAAACATTACTATAATTTTTCCCAAAGCATTTTCAGGGTTTAAAGACTCCAAAAGACTTTTACAATTCTGAAATTGCAGAAATTATAATGAATACACACGATATCAGAAAATTATGAAATTTTCACAGAAATTGTAATATTGTACTGAGAATAATCCTGTAAATTTTCAGAATATTTGGACAATCGTACAATACCAACCGCAACTCTTTGTTGCGGTTGGGCATTATTTGGGCATGGACTTGGTCAACAATTGCGGTTTCGGTGGTTTCGGTCAATCAACAGTGGTTTCGGTCAATGGTTTCGGTCAACAATTGCGGTTTCGGTCAATCAACAGTGGTTTCGGTCAATGGTTTCGGTCAATCAACAATTTTTTGTCAGAAAAATTCCAACCGCAACACTTTGTTGCGATTGGTCTTTGTTTATTTTTGTGCAACCGCTGCTCTTTGCAGCGATTCGGTGGAGAATTTCTTATTTTCCCACCGGTAGACAGGGATCGGCCCCATACATATATATGTATATATATATATATATATATATGGGAGCTGATCCGTTGAGAGCGCTAGCAAAATAGGGTATTTTGCAAGCGCGATCTGGCCGTCCATCCTGAAAAGATGGACGGCCCAGATCTTTTTTTTTCAAACACTGTCAGTCGTCGGCGACATAGTGTCGTGGACAGTCTTTTTTACCATTTTGCCCTTCATCCCATGTCCGCTACAATGTGCGGCGAATGACTTTCTTGTCCTGACATGTGTCAGGAAAAAGACGTCCGCTACACTGTGTAGCGGACGTCCTTTCGACTGACACATATCAGGAACTGTCCCGTCGCCCGCCAAGAAAGTCTCTCGTCAGTTCTTTACCCCCACGACGGTTACCTTGTCCGTATCTGTCACGTCAACAGTTTTTGCTACACAGTGTGGCGGACGTTCTAATTGCAAAATATATTTATGTACCTTTATTTTTGCACGTGGCAGAGTTGTCGGCAATTCTGTCCGCTATACAGTATCGCGAACAATATTACCCTTATACCCAAAAGTTTCTTAATTCTCAGCTCTTTTAGCAAAATTTTCTTCTCCTTCAGATTCACTTGCTTCAATTTTCAGCTCCCCTCAAGTTTCGAGTAACACTTGCTTCAAGCTTCACTCAAGTAAAGTAAGTTTGTGATCTCAAAAGTTTTCTGAGTGGATTGACTGATAAAGTATAAATTTTTTTTTGGACTAAAAAGTATAGATTTTTGGTGATGTTTTAGAAATTTGTCACTCTATTCATCAACTTGTGATGTTCGTAAGCTAGAAATTTGTTAACTATAAACAAATTCATTGTAGTTAATTTCAATTTTTTTGAGGTTCGCTAACTTCGACACATGTATCCTATTTAAATTTGAATTTTTTGAGATATGTTTGTTATATTTTGGCATGATGAATTTGTCTATTTATCTTAGTAATTTTAATTTGTTATGTTCAATAAATCTGTAATTAGCAAAATGGGAGACACTTTTGGGATTATGTATATGGTATATTTGTCATCATTGGTCTATTCGCCAAGATAATTTTGAGATAATATTTTCAGTTGAAAATGTCATTTGATTGTTTAGCGTAGTTTATTTCTACATAGGTCTAGTTTCATAATGTCTGAGTTCGTGTCGAGCTCCAACACCCCCGTAGATGCTAGTGATCCGTATCTAGGACGAACGTTTCAAACATTGGAAGAAGCTGGAGAATGTTTTCGAGCGTATTCATTGAGGGTTGGTTTTGGCATTAGAATAAAGACTACAAGAACAAGCAACGCAATGAAAAAGATATGTTCTCGCTTATACGAGTGTCATAGGGGCAGAAACCCAGTGCAAAATGAGACACGCATAGGCAACGATGACAGTGATGACGAAATAGGATATTCGCGTAGAAGACGAGACTGCTTTGCGCGCACGAATTGTCAGGTCAAGATGTTCGTAAGCTATAAACCCAAGCAAGATCACTGGCTTATTACCAGCCTGGAACTGGCACACAATCACCCGTTAGTAACCCCTTCTAAGGTGAGTCAGATGCATCAACACAAGAAGATGGGTAAGGTCGCAAGGAGCCTAATTCACACAATGAGCGATGTGCGGATAGGACCTACCGAGATTGTTAATATTCTTGCTGAACAGGCTGAGGGAATTCAAAATTTAAACTTTAACACGACAGACATTCGTAACGCGGTCCGAACCCATAGACGAGCCGCGTATGACCTCAATGATGCTCAATCCACAATGAGCCTGTTGAAACGAATGCAGATGGAGGACCCGCAGTTTACCTTCAAATATAAACTTGACGACTAGCATCGAGTTAGCATAATTTTTTTGGTCGACGATCGTTTGAGGCTTACTTATAAGCATTTTGGGGATGTCGTGACTTTCAACACCACATACCGTAGCAACAAGTACTCGATGTCGTTCGCCCCTTTCACGGGGGTCAATCATCATTATCACTACATCCTGTTCGGGTTCGCCTTGTTAAGGGACGAGAGTGAGAGTTCTTTTGACTGGTTGTTTAGGACGTGGCTGGAAGCCATGAACAACAAAGCACCGAAAGTTATCATCACCGATCAAGATTTGGCAATGAAGAAGGCTATTGCTACCGTCTTCCCAGATACTCGACACAACTTGTGCACTTGGCACATAAGCAACAAATACCCTGAACGTTTGCATCACGTGTATACAAAGTATCCAGACTTTAAACAGGATTTTGACAAGTGCGTTAACAAGTCGTTAACGATTGAGGAATTTGGGAAAAGCTTGTTGAGGATTACTCATTGCAATACAACGAGTGGCTCTAGCACTTGTACGAGCTCAAAGAGCAATGGATTGGCGTTTACACGAGGAGGCATTTTTCTGCGGGCATGAAAACGACGGCAGGAGTGAATCTATGAATGCCACGTTTGATAGTTATGTGGGTACAACTACCAATTTGAAGAGTTTTGTCACATCCGCACAAAAAGCGGTTCTGTCGTTATTCGTGAAAGAAAGGGCTGCAGACTTTGCAACCACGTACAAACAAAGGAGAAGGTTGCTTGAGACACCCTGGAGCTGAACGGTGCCAAAGTCTATACGAAGGAGATCTTCCTGCTATACCAAGTTGAGCTGCGAAAATCAGGACGATACTGTATAAACAAGGTGGCAGAAAACTCTACGCGTGAGTACAAGGTTTATTCGTTCATGAATGACCTTGTCCCTAAGAAGCTGCGCATAATTTATACGTTGAGCCACGGCACATTGACGGACTCAGTGACATGTCTTTGCAAGAAGTTTGAGTTCCATGGCATCCTGTGTAGACACATTCTGTGGTTTTTCACCCAGAAGAATATCAGGACAATCCCCGATAAATACGTCCTGCCACGGTGGACGAAAGGTGCAAACAGGTTGCACGGTACAATTGCATTTCCGGAGCACCCGTATACTGACTTTGAAGAATCAGAGACGTTGCAGTATAATCATCTGGTGACGATGTTCACCCGTTTGTCCGTAAAGGGTGCTGCTACAATGGTCGAATATAAACATCTCCTCGAGGTAGCTCAGCAGCAAGAGCCCATCGTCGACCAGTTGGAAGCTGCTTCAGTCAGCAATGCGGTTGACACCGAGCCTAAGACGGGATCAGAAGATGACGAGCCGGGGGAGGAAGACGACAATGATATCCGGCCTTTGGATCCAATTATATCTCAAACAAAAGGCCGCAAGAGATCTACGCAGATGAAAAGCTCTATTGAAACGGCAACTCAACCTAAAAAGATGAGAAGGTGTGCATTGTGCAACAAAATGACCGACCACGACAAACGGAACCATTACAAGGCACTGGGGATAAGTCCAGGGGGTTTGCAAGATGAGGACTAACAAGCTGCAGTGGAGCTTTAATTTTTTGTATAAGCCGTCAAGTCTGTTTGACATTTGTAATTTTTTTCTAATAATCTTTCGACCGAATACTGGATTTTTTTTTCTGATGGACCTATGAGAGCCATAAAATCTAAGTTTAAGTTTTTTTTATTAGCCTCGTCCGCTATATAGTGTAACGGACGCCTCTGTAGAGTCTTAAAATCTCAACACTTTAGAAAATTTTGACTTTCTTTTATGTCTGCTACACAATGTAGTGGACGACTGTGCAGAAAAAAACTTTTGGGGTTCTTTTTGTCCGCTACACAATGTAGCGAACGACTCTATTTTGTTATATATTAATCAGATCGGCCAATCATCTTATCACTCCATTTGTTTCTCTATCTGTCTCGAACATCTCACCCAGCCGTTACCCCATCTACGGCGACCCACATCTTCGGTGACCCACATCTCTCCCCAACGCGGCGCCACCTCCCTCCGGCGACAGATCCGTCCTGATGGCTTCTGATTTGGCGAGCACCAAATTTGTAGGCAACATGCACCTTGTAGACAGACACTTCTTCAAGGTCATGATGCCTGGTTTTGATACAGAACTTGTAGGCCATCCCTCTTTCTCTGTGTTTTCGTGTGGGTTAAAAGTTTGATCTTTGGTTAAAAACTCACATTTTTTGTATTATGAATATGTTAGGACATACCGGTAGCCTTTTGCTATTGGCATACCACACTTTATTTCGATTCAACTTTAACCAGCCACAAGGGGTCATGGCATGTTAGAATCAAGAAGAAGCGCGGCCAAGATCAAATTTGTTTCGCAGAGGGTTGGAACGAATTCGTGCAGCAGCATGACCTCCATCTCGGGGACTTTGTAGTCTTTGAACACACGGGGAACTGGAATTTTCAAGTGACGGTGTTTGATCGGAGCACTTGTGAAAAAACTTTCCCCCAATGTTGAACCCTAAATTCTGTTATGAACAATTTTATGTTAATGTTCATTATTTTTCGAATTTTAGGTTCTTAATTGTGCATTTGAGAATTTTGATTGTTAATCGTCCATTTTTTATTGTTAATCGATATTGAGATTGTTGATTTTGTCGCTAAAACATTGTTTCCGTCGCCAATTTCATTAAAAAGAATTATCGACGTCCGCTGCAATGTCTAGCGGACGGCGCAGCAGAAAGTCTGATCTCCAACACTAAAAAAAAATGTATTTCCTGTACGTTCGCTACAATGTCTAGCGGACATCGCAACACTTAAAAAAAATTGTTTCCTCTACATCCGCTACGCAGTGTAGCAGACGGCGCAGTAGAAAGTCCTCTAAGTCTGCTACACTTTATAACGGACGACGCAGCAGAAAGTCTGATTCCAAAATTTCAAAAACATTTTGTTTCCTGTCTGTTCGCCACACTGTATAGCGGACGACGCAACAGAAACTCCCAACACTTGGAAAATCGAAAGACGGGGTTCTCTTATTTGAATGACATGTGGATAAGTGCTAGTTGGACTGAAATCCTAACATACAGTAGGAAGAGATATATATCACTCTTCATTTGACATATATTCATTAGATAAGTACTGGTCATTAGTTAAAATATTGTTTCTCTCGTTTGAATTGAGGTGCCTCTCACTAGCCTCGGCCATTTCTTTCGCAAGTTGAAGCATGTAAAATCGTTTTCTACGCAGCAACATCCGGTTATTCTCCATACGAATACGGCACACAACTTTCTTACATTGCTTAACATTACGCCTCGACATAGAAAACGACGTTGCGGCACATGTGCTCTCAGCGTGGTGAGATCTTAGTGTGATAACTACACAATAGCCTGCCCATCTCTGGTGACAAGACAAGTCTCTGGACACTGACACCCTGCTTAATTGGTAGTTGGAGACAATAACATGCCCATGTCAGTGATAAGACAAGTCTTTGGTGACAAGACAAGTCTCTGGTCTCTTGCACCGACTTGTCACATCTCATAAAGTTGAACCTATAGCATCTAATAAAGTGGTCCCGTTTCAAAAATTATATAAGTACATGCATTGCATGAAGGGCAAAAGGCATTGCATGATATACTCTCAATTTCATAACAACTCTCGAAATGTCATATACTCCGCGAGATATTTTTGAAGCAATGGGTCGTTACTGGGCAGGCGAAGATGAATTTCACTATTCTTTGCGTCCAAGTTTGCGTTACTCATCACGCTATATTAATACATTACATGCAGAATGGTCTTATCGGATGAATGAATATGAGGTCTTAGTAGCTGATTCACGGCGCATGAATATACCCATACCTCGACAAAAGGCAATCAAAATGCCTCGAATTACACACATGGAGCTTGAAAGGGCACTGCATCGAATACGTGAAGAAAATAATAGAATGAGAGTTCGTCAAAGTAGACATAACTTACGTCGTATGGCACGTGATGCACATGAAGATGGCAACAACAATGAAGCACAAGTATACTAGAACATGAGCTTCAAACTTGGATATGTTTCCGATGCTCCAGTGTCAGATGAAGATGACTAAAGATGCTCCAATGTTCACGATGTGTCAATGATGCTGCTTCTTTGTAATTTAATCTTAAGACTCCAACTCTTAGAAATTTTTTGGAGTTCCATACGTCCGCTATACAATGTAGTCGACGGCCCTGCAGAATCTAAGACTCCCAACACTTGGACTCTTAACATGCGCCTTAAGTCCGCTATACAATGAAGCGGACAACACTGCAAAATCTTAGCACTCCAATTCTCTTTACGTCCGCTACACGATGTAGCGGACGGCCCTGCAGAATCTCAAGACTCCAACACTTGTGCTCTTTCCGTCCGCTATATTGTATAGGGGACGGCCCTGTAGAATTAGATTTTTTTGGGGCTCTTTATGTCCGTTACACAATGTAGCGGACGACCTTGCAGAAAGTCAGATCTTCAAAAATATCCGCTACACGATGTAGCGGACGGCCCTGCAGAAAGTCAGATCTCTAACACTTAGTTTTTTTTTTGCTCTTTACGTCTGCTATACTATGTAGCGGACGGTCTTGCAGAATGAAAGAAACCAAAACTGGCCAATTTTGTGGCCCTGCACAATCTTAAAGCTCCAACACTGACCCATACTTTGTTTCCCACCGTTCAAAGCAAATCACAAATCAGTCAATGAGCCAATGATATCTCAACACAAATCAAACACTCAACTGATTTCAACACAAATCGGTCAGTCAAATCAATCGCATTCAACACCGATCAACTGATGTCAACACAAATCAATTCAAACCCGATAAATGAAGAACAACTTTCATAAAGATAGTATATGTTTATTAAAAAAGTGAATATAATGTTACAATGTCACTTGAGGACCTCATCTACTGCGGGATTCTCGTCATTACACGGATTTTCAATAAACCTAATAGCTATAGGCCGGCCTTTCATAATTTGCCAAGCTATCATATACAGAAAGCCTTGTATACATTCTCGGCTCCAGACGGTCTTTACGAGGCTCTCAGACCGAAAAATGTAATCCATGTACATGCAGACGAAGACGCCGCAGTCCGAGGAGTTATGTTGCTTGGGCCTACACCTCTTCAATCGAAAAAGGAGCTTTGGCCTGGCCAGTACTCTGTCGTAACGCCTAGAATTGACCAAGGCACAAAATAGATTCTGCAAGAAACATAATAAGCATTATACATTAAACATAGCAAACAGAATAAGCATTAATCAGTTTTACAATATGCAAGTTACAATAAGAATTAAACATGATCTTACCATGGCATCCAACTAGCCTATGCCTTTGTACATGGTAATCACAGGCATCTCGGGGGTATCATCGTGGAGACTATCGATGACTGATACGACCTTCTATACTGGTTCATAGCAAACCAAGTACTAGTGTGCATTCCCTAAAAATGGGATTAGAAACACGTCAGCAACACTTGCGCTCATTGGACTATCCCTAGCAAGATATGCTTGTAGGTTAGCGGATGGTCTCCACTGGGCCAGGGTTCTCCTCCCCCTTGAAGCGACCCACTCGCGCCAGTCTTGTACTAGGATGCCATGAAAATAAGCATCCAAGATAAAAACGCGCGGACGGTCGGCCGGCTGCTCCCGACCCTTTTGCCTCAGAATTTACACGTAGTGCAAGATGACACTGTTATCTAACCAAGCTCCCGGCGCCAGCGAGGCCATTTCTGACCATGAGCAATTATAATCCAAGCCCTCCGGGTGATCCACGTCATACGACGCTCCGTCTTGGGGGGGCCCGCTAAAATAACGGGCTCGGATTAGCTCGCATTTATGTGGCTTTAGGGGCCTGGCTAGATGCCCTTTCAAATATTGACCTCGGGGGTCGACCGGGGGATATTGCCCTCCTTCAGGGGGGTCAACCGAAAAATATTACCCTCCTCCGGGGGCCAAGAGCAGGGGATATTGGCCTCTAATTCCTAGTTCGGCCGGCTGATTCCTCCTTCGGGGGGCTCGACCGGCTGATAATGTCCTTCGGGGGCCCCAGCCGACTGATATTGCTCTCCGGCCATTTCTTTCACCGGCTGATATTGCCCTCCGGGGAGGTCAAACGGGGGATATTGCCCTCCGGGGGTGCCAAGTGGTCCCGCTCACGGGACAATGGGCAGTGCCTCGGAGAAACCGTAGTTTCTGAAAGGCCAGTCTTGCGTGACTTGACTCTGAGAGAGGGGTTGGGGTTCTGGGAACAAATTGAAGGATGGGACGTTGTAATCATCCCACAACGCTTGAGCATGTCCCATCCCGCTACAGAGGGACCCCCAACTCCCTGGCTCACCTCTGAAGCCTGTCCCGAGGGATCACAGTATCCCTCGCTGACGCCCGTATAACCCATTCCCAGGCTGACGACTGAAGACTGTCCCGATGCTTGGCGCACAAAATTCCCGCAACCTAAAGCCAATGCAGCAGCCTGTTGGCGAAGATCCTCTCCCATTGCGCTCACCAGATCCTTCCGCTCACTCAACTTCTGGAAGAATGCGAGCGAGGCATTAACCTACATCCAAAGAGATAAAAAATAAGTAACTTCAATCAGACATTTATAATCATCAAATTCAATTACGAAAACTTGTTGGATAACTTACGAGATTGTATGCCATATGCTCATCGATCTGACCCCTAGGGTGATACTTCTTCTCGCGTTCAAAACTTACTGGGTCTACTCTCCTCCGCGTGATGCGGTAGTACCACTCAGTGTACTATTCGATGCTGATAACAGGGTCAGGCTCCGAGACGATGGCCGCCAGTGTGTCCTGCCAAGAACTTCAAAGCTCTATTTCGGCCGCGCACAATTCGTGCGCATTGACCTTGCCAAACCGTCCGACACCCGATGGGTTCCTGTTAACCCTCATATATAGGGCATCGGCTGGAAACCCCTGTATGCAGTCAAAATGGCTCATTGCTCTCAGTCTGACAGCTGCCACTCTGCGACCTCGAAGTGGATCAGGGGTGTGCGCTGCAACCCGGAGAGCTTGAAGACGAACGACTCTCCCACCCGTCGCGCCAAACAGCTGTACGGTGCCCAACACATTTGGCCCAGAGATAGACGGTTGAACTCCCATCGATAGAACATAATGTTGTGATGGGAATCTGCAACCCGGAGAGCGTGAAGACGAACGACTCTCCCACCCGTCGCGCCAAACGGCTGTACGGTGCCCAACGCATTTGGCCCAGAGATAGACGGTTGAACTCCCATCGATAGAACATATGGTTGTGATGGGGATCGACTATCCTCTGGTAGTGGCTCTCCTTCCGGCTGTACTCCCAAGCACACAACAGAGGCCACACTTTATCGGTTCCATCCCTACGTGTTGGTGCACCGATATCAAGGTGTTCATAAGACCACACCTGAGAACATGGGCAAATTATATTTATATTGTCTATTCAACAACAACAAAAAAACAATAATGAAATCAGGATTTATATGATATTCCTGCAATAGCGAGATACATTCAAATATGGCTTTGGAGTCGGGCCTCGTTGCCTTGTGCAATACTCGGTACAGATACGAAAGAACCGCTGCACCCCAGGCATAATCCCTAACCTCCCGTAGGTTACCCAACAACGGTAAATAGTTCATGCTGATCGTGTTCTTCGACGTCGTTGGGAATAAAATTGCCCCCATCACCCACAAGAGGAAGGCTTGTGTGTACAGCACAAGCATCTCGCCCGTATAGTTTTCCGGCAAAACCTTGTAAGTATCTACCAACCACTTCAACTTTATACCACCACTGCTAAACTGTTCATGGGGTATAGAAGTGAAGAAGTCTCTAGCGGTTCTCTTATTCGTTGCTTCCGGCGGAGGAGCAATTACCGGCCGCCCCGTCACCGGTAACCCTAAGATGAACCATACATCTTCTAGGGTAATTGTCATCTCTTCGAGAGGGAAGTGAAACGTATTCGTTTCACTTCTCCACCTTTCAACAAGGGAACCTATCAAGTGCCGGTCAAGGTGTTAAAAGATCTGCCCATGCATGAAAATCCCAAACCCAATTCCACGCAGTATCCTTTTTCTGGGACTTGTTCAATTTCCATGCTGTGAACTCGCTACATACTTCTACTATGTTGAGAAGTGCTCTTTCCTACGAATTAATAAATACAATCCAAGCAAAGCAAAAGTATACAATATTTGCGGGAATAAGAAAGTTTATTCGCTAAGTATCTTACTCCACCATCCTATATGAGCGTACTGATATGGTTGGCTTGGTCGTATAACACGGATGGATCTTCTGGTCCAGGGTTAAATTTCATTTTTTGCAACTGAAATTATGGAAAAACCTTCTCAGTTTGGATTTTGATAATCGCTCGCAAAAATACGACGCTAGCACATGCATAATACATATAACGCAAGCACATGCGTAATACATACAATGTTAGCATATACTCATATGTATAATAGATATATATACATACACGAAATCAGATTTTACAAACGCTAGCACATGAACAAATACATACATATATAAATTCTCTTCGCTAGCACGTGCTCAATGCATAATCAAAACCACGCATAAAACACAATATTCATCAAAACTATAGATTACAAACATGTAAAAGATTGATTTTGTGAACTTACGTAATCTATTAGGGTATTAAAGGTGTTCTTAAGAAGAAATTGCACAGATCTGCTTGCCAACGCCGCTGGAAATATTTGTGAGTAGAAAGAATGGAGAAGAGTGATGCCAAAGAAAGTGGGTTCGTACTTACGTGGAGGTGCCACAAAGGCTGCAGTCCGTGTCAGCTTCCAAGTATGCAAAGTGAGAGACAACAAGGACGGAGTAAGGGCTGAGAGCAAGGCTTCCCAGACAGGCAGTGAGGAATGGCAGTGCTGTGAAGGCAAAGTTAAGACAAACAGGGCCGGCAGTCGATAGTCCAAGTCAGGGTCCAATGTTACGATCTTAAGTTATGTCCAATTTTATGTTTCTCTCTCTAGAATCCAAGAGCTCTCCAATTCTAGAGTGAGAAAATGATTTTTGTGAGAATGAAGAAGAAGTCCCTTTTTGAGTTGTAAAGTTCACTATTTATAGAAAACAATGTGCTTATGTCATAAAGTGCCACGTGTCGTCCCCCGGGAGTGACACGTCACCAGGGGGTCCCAAAATACCGATTCTCCGTTGGACTGCCGGTTCCCAAATTCGCGTTGCCTGCCTCACACAGCATCGCTCTGCCTGTCTGAGAAGACTGACCATACCATGACGGCATGGTCAGAGTAAACCCGTTGCCCCAGCCACCAATCCAAGGCCCTTACTGAATCCCATGAGGTGCGTCAAGAGACGCGCAGATAACCTGACAGTGGTGAGGGTTACCCCTGTAGCCAACTGCCAGGCGGACTAGGCGCGATGCCCTCCAAGGACCTGCTCCCGTCCCGGAGTGACCCGGGGGTCATTGCCCTGGTGGTGTCGAAGATCGACAGTAACATGAGTGGACATGCTCGCAGCTCAGTGCTCAGAGTCCGCTGCGAGGGGTCCTTGTGCCGGAGCCCCCCGTGACTGTGACGGCGATGGCTATGAGGTTGTGAGCCCATCCCGGTATGAAGGCCGAAGCCTCCCTTGTGATTGAGACGGCGATGGCTATAAGGTTGTGAGCCCATCCCGGTATGAGGCCGAAGCCTCCCTTGTGATTGAGACGGCGATGGCTATAAGGTTGTGAGCCCATCCCGGTAGGAGGCCGAAGCCCCCCTTTGATTGAGACGGCGATGGCTATAAGGTTGTGAGCCCATCCCGGTACGAGGGCCGAAGCCCCCCCTTTGATTGAGACGGCGATGGCTATAAGGTTGTGAGCCCATCCCGGTACGAGGCCGAAGCCCCCCTTTGATTGAGACGGCGATGGCTATAAGGTTGTGAGCCCATCCCGGTACGAGGCCGAAGCCCCCCTTTGATTGAGACGGCGATGGCTATAAGGTTGTGAGCCCATCCCGGTACGAGGGCCGAAGCCCCCCCCTTTGATTGAGACGGCGATGGCTATAAGATTGTGAGCCCATCCCGGTACGAGGCCGAAGCCCCCCTTTGATTGAGACGGCGATGGCTATAAGGTTGTGAGCCCATCCCGGTACGAGGGCCGAAGCCCCCCTTTGATTGAGATGGCGATGGCTATAAGGTTGTGAGCCCATCCCGGTGGCATGCAACACGATTGTGGCGCATAGGCGCGGTGCCTATAGCACGATACAATACCTGGTGCCGGGGGTACATGTTATGAAAGTGGCGCGGCGACGATCGTCGCGAAGCAATACTTGGTGTCGTGGCACGTATCATGATGATGGCACAAGGGCGTGGCGACGATCGTCGCGGAGCAATACTTGGTGCCGGGGCACCTGTCATGAGAATGGCGCCAGGGCGCGGCGACGAACGTCGCGGAGCAATATTTGGTTCCGGGGCACCTGTCATGAGAATGGCGTAAGGGCGCGGTGACGAACGTAGCGGAGCAATATTTGGTGCCGGGCCACCTGTCATGAGAATGGCGCAAGGGCGCGGCGACGAACGTCGCGGAGCAATGTTTGGTGCCGAGCCACCTGTCATGAGAATGGCGCAAGGGCGCGGTGACGAACGTCGCAGAGCAATATTTGGTGCCGGGGCACCTGTCCTGAGAATGGTGCAAGGGCGCGGGTCGTGTGTCCCGAAGACAGGATGTGAGCTAAGTGTACATGTCATAACAAGATAATGAACGCAATATGTAGTAGTGACAAAGAGTGATGGCATGCAGTTGCCAATGACGGGTTGTTCGTTGGTGGCGTGCGACTTTGGGTGACGGGCGTGGGTGACGGGTATCGCGGGAGCGGTGCGTGATCATGGACGTTGGACGAGAGACGTCACGGAGTTGATGTATGAACGTCCGTAAACATCGCGGAGGTGCAAAGACTCGAGAAAGTAAGTATGTGGGAAAGGGGTGAACCACCGGGGGAAAGTGGCCAAGGCCAAGCCCTCTAGGTGGCCGAGGCCGACCCCTATGGCCTGGGGAAGGCCGAGGCCGACCCCCTGGGGTTGGCCAAGGCCATTTGCCCATCTTCCATTTTCGGAGCCCAAGGTCACTTCTCCTTTTGCGAACTTCGTGTGCGTCGTCGGTAGGTGTTTTGACAAGCAATGACGAATCTGGAAGTTGCGTTATGACGAGCACGTTGCCAAGAATCATACCCACATAGCGATCAAGGTGCCAAGGTTACGTACGAAGCATACGAGGGGAAAGAAGTACGAAAAAGGGGTATACATGAAATGGGTGAACCACCGGGGGAAAGTGGCCAAGGCCAAGCCACCCAGGAGGCCGAGGCCGACCCCTACGGCCTGGGGAAGGCCGAGGCTGACCCCTTGGGGTTGGCCAATGCCATTTTCCCTTTGACCCCGTTTCTCCAAATGCGCCGCCGGCCGATATTTTTGATGAAAAGGTGTTTGGATGGTCTCGGCGTGACGATCGTGTTAGCGTTAGTGACGTCGGCATGAAAATAAGATGTCTAAGCCGCGCACGAAGCACGCGGAACAAGAAAAACACGTGTCTCAGGCGCGCCGACGCTGACCGGTTTGATGCGTTGGAAAATTGACCGTTGACAATGTTGACGTGTTCGCGTGAAATGGGACCCCTATTGGGCCCTTGGGTACGACCAGAATAGGTTGGGAACAAAGAGTTTCGTAGTTAGGGTTTTTTTGAATATATATTAACTGTCCGTCACATAATGCAGCGGACAGTTTACAACTTCCGCTTCATTATATCGCGGACTATTTATCAATAAAAGATGTTCGCTACAATGTGTAGCGGACATTGTTGACGTGACATATAAGGACAAGGTAACCGTCGTGGGGGTAAAGGGCTGACGGGACAGTTCCTGACATGTGTCAGTCGAAAGGCCGTCCGCTACACAGTGTAGCGGACGTCTTTTTCCTGACACATGTCAGGACAAGAAAGTCGTCCACCGCACAGTGTAGTGGACAGGGGAGGAGGGGCAAAATGATAAAAAAGACTGTCCGCGACACTATGTCGCTGACAACTGACAGTTTTTGAAAAAAAAAAAGATCTGGGCCATCCATCTTTTCAGGATGGACGGCCAGATCGGGCTTGGAAAATACCCTATTTTGCTAGCGCTCTCAACGGATCAGCTCCACACGTATATATATATATTGTGATACCCCGAACGTATCGAAAAAAATTATTTAACACTAAGTTGATTAATTAACTGAAATTATTTTATTGAGTAGCGTCATTTTGGCGTTAATTAAGTGGCAGGAAGTGGGAAGAGGTGTCAGGGTAGCTTTGGGGTCAAAGTAAAATTTTCCTAAACTAGAGGGGCAAAAAGATAATTTTGGAAAACTTTGGGGGTCGTATCATAAATTCTGAAAATATGCCCAGATACCAAGTGTTAAAAGGAATTTTTGTTACTTGTTGCCACCTCATGCTAAGGTGGTGACTAAGTTAATTTAAATATTTAATAATGGAGGGGTAGAAATTCGGGTGAACAAAGAAACATGGGGAAGAAGAAAAGGCTCGGGGAGAAGAAAGAAGAGAGAAACAGAGAGGAAAGAAGAGAAAATTTGACAAGGCCTCAAGGTAATCTCTCTCTCTATATATAATTGAACTGGGTTAAACTATGTAGTTCAGTGGGTGTTTTTGGTTAGGGGTGAGCTGTGTGTGTTGTGTGTGCGTGAGTAGGTGGTGCGTAGGGGAGTGAGGGGAAGGGTGAAGCAGCCGTGGGGAGGGCAGCTGGCGTGCATGGTGAAAAGGGCTAGTGCCCTGCTGATGTTTGAAAGGAGGAAGGGGCGAGGTAAAGGGAGAGGGCAGCAGCTGGTGCTGCTGCCGTGTGGGTGCAGGGGGGGGGGGGGGGCTCGGCGATGGAGGAAAAGGGAGGGGGAAGGTAGCGTGGGGGAGGGGGAGGAGTAGGTAGTGGTTGTGCGTGGGTGTGCGCACATGGCAGTGAGAGAGAAGTGGTGGTTGTGCGTGTATTAGTGTGTGCAGTGTGTGTTTCAGTGAGTGTGTGAGATCATGGGTATTGGTTGTGTATAAGGTGTTAATGTGTGTGTTCAATTGGTTTAGGTGATTTAAAGTAGGTTTAATGGTGAAATAGTGGGTGGGTGTGTATGGTGTGTGTGCCCAGGTGCTGCGGCTGAAGGAGGAAGATGAAGATGTGCGTGTGTTTGGGATGAAATGGTAGGTGAAGCAATCTGAATAGTGACTGCAATTGTCACTAAAGATAGGGAAAAGTTAAGCAGTTTATAATCGAATTTTTATAGACATCTGGGGCCAAAATTGGACAAAGTGTAAAACTGTAACCCCAGTTATTTTTGAGAGACCTACATTGTGGGAAAATTTCAGATTTTTCCGAGGTCGGGAAGTGGGTTAACTGCTGTGGGAACTTTGAAACCTTGTAGTGAAAATAAAAATATTAAACGAGCATGGTTTCGTGTGAAACTTTTATGAGAAACCTAGGATGTTGGGAAGTTCCATTTCCCAGGATTTCGGGCCATTCCGAAGTCGTTGGCTATTTTTGTCCGAACGGGCTTTTAAGCGCTCGGTCTGGATACCGGTTCGAAATTTTTGGGCGAAAATTTTGTAAAATACTTTTAGCTCGAAAACGATTTCAGGACGCTTAAAATAGCGTTTTAAAGAGGTTTTGAGATTTTTTCTAGTACCGGGAACCCCTTAGGGGGGGGGGGGGGGGCTTTTTGGTAATTTTTCCGGTAAAAGTTTTCGAAGGACTTGTTAGTCCGGGAACGGTTCTAAAATGCCTGAAAGGTTGTTTTGAAGTTAATTTGGGGTGTTGTGGTGGTAGTGAACCCTCAGGGGGTATTTTGATAATTTGCCATGTTGGCACATGGCACTAAATTTTTGAGAACACGTATAAGTTAGCGTTCGGAGTGGTGGGAAGCGCGGAATAGTAGTAGCATGTCTAAAATGAGGGTTGTTATCGATAATAAGTCGATAAGGCTAGATTAAGGATCCGATTATCGGATCGAATTAACTAGCTATCGTAAGACGCTATGAACGATTAAGTGGGAAGGGGTAGAATAAGGAGTGCGTATATGTTGAATGATGTCTAATGAGCATAGTGTTATTTGACTAGGTGATGCAGCTCGTTGCGATCAGAGATTGCGAGTTGCTTCGGCTATATGCCAATCAGGTAAGGACAATGCGGTTCTGATATGCTAATTCATTGTTCGATTAGCATGCCATGTTGATGACGTGTTGTTGAATTCTTGTCGCTATGATTAAACACCGGTAGTCATTATGACCGGTATATGCATATTTGAATTGTGCTGTTGAGGACTTAGGGTAGAATAATTCCCTTAGTCCGCCCTGCTGATAGAATTTAATGAGGATGATGCGTGTTCTAGTATGCTATGATTCGACTCGATTAGCATACCTGACGTTGGGGGTGATATTGTGTAGGGGTTGTTGTGTGATTGTTGTGAGATGTTGGCAATTATTGATAGTCGATATCTCTTCTCTTTGAGAACAACATTGAGGACTTGTGGCAAACTTCTCCCGAGTCCGCCCTATCGTTGATGATGATGTTGTTGAGGTCGTTGCGTGTTGTTGTAAAATGTTGGCACTTATTGGTAGTCGACATTTCTCTTATGTAAGAACGTTGTTGAGGGCTTGCGGTAATCTTCTCCCAAGTCCGCCCTGTTGATGATGTCACGTTGAACTCTTGTTGTTATGTCTGAACACCGGTTGATCTGTTGATCCGGTAATCCTTGTTGAGCTGTGTTGTTGAGGACGTAAGGTGAAATACATTTTCCCGTAGTCCGCCCCGTTGATGAAGTCATGTTGCTTGGCTGTAACGTGGTTAGGGAAAGCACTCTAAATGAGTTCCCTGCTTGTTGACAGTGTCTCTTATAATTACTCGAGACTGATATGAACATCCCGTAAAATGGGACATCAATATGAGGAGGATGGCCTATGAATTATGATCACTGGCCAAAGAGGATGAATGTCGCTCGAGCAGAGTCAGTCGTGTCGGGTCGAGTCATGTTCGTCGTGTCCATGTGCATTGCATTTGATTTTCTTTTGATGTTGATGATTTTAATGATTTGTATTTCAATGATGTTTATCTTTATGACCTTGGATTTCGGGTTCACTTGCATAGTCGGTCAGTCCAGTCCAGTCCATGAGGAGGTGGCAGTAATGTTGTTCTGTTGGGCCTTAAAGCCGCTCAGTCTAACGAAAGATAAATTATCGTTTGACAATTATGTTGATGTCGAACATTTATTGGAACTCTTGATTCATTTCTATCGTTGAGATGATTATTATTCCTCCGAGTCTCTTGAATCATTTGTACACAATACTCCTCGTGTTGTCTTTACTGGGCGATTTGTGCTCATTCTTTATGTTGTATTGTGCAGGCCATAAGGTTGATCAAGGAGAATCTGCTAGAAAGGAAAAAGAAACAAGCTAGAAAAGTTGAACAAGGGGATCAGTTGTGTGAGGTAAGACCAGCTAGGAATTGTGAGATAAAGATTGAGTTGAGAGATAGGTCGTTAAGAGTCCTACGACTACAGTCGTATATTGGGTTGTAAAACATTCATGTTGTTTTAAGACTTGAAAGTCTTCCGCTGCAGTATGATGTATGTTTGTAAGAATTGTTTTTGTAAGAACGCAATTTGGAGCGTCTATTAATGATGTATAAGTATGAGGATGTAGTTGCTCTGTATTCAGCACAGGGTTTTGAATGTGATTATGGTTGATAACTCAGCCCGATGATGTCACCTGGGTTGAGGGTGTCACATATATATATGTCTGTGTATACACACATATATATATATATATATATATATATATATGTGTGTGTGTGTGTGTGTGTATACATATATATACACACATATATGTATGTGTGTGTGTGTGTGTATATATATATATATATATGTATGTATGTATGACCCCCTTCCCTTCTCCCCCCCCCCACACCACCTTTAAAGGACGGATGGACCAAATCTAGTTTATTTATAAATAAATAAAAAAGGAAAAAAAAGTCGTCAACTACATTATGTGGCGGATGATCATTTTGTCCAAAATGCCCCCAGATCCCCGTCTTTTTTGTAGAACAGTATTGGTCTGCTACATAATGTAACATACAACTTTTGATTTGACAGCATGTCAGGCCTTCTGCCACCTTTCAAATATGTCCCCTTACCATCCGCTACATTATCTAGCGGACGGTAAGGCAGATATACCCAAAAAAGTCTTAATTGTGAGCTTTTTTTCCTTGTTCAACATCTTCAATATTTTGCCTCCATTTTTAGCACCCTTCAAGCCTTCAAGTTTCAAGCTTCAAGTAATGAAACGCCACTCAAACAAGGTAAATTTGTGATCTCAAAGGCTTATTGGTGTATATGTAGATTTTTTTGTATGTTTATATTTTTATGGGTAGCGTGGTGAAGTTTATATGTCTTAATGGGTACCATGGTCAAGTTTATATAAATCTTTTTGAGATTATATTTGTTGTATTTGGCATGCTAAATTAGTCTATCCGTTGAAGTAATTTTTATTTGTCATGTTAAATAAGACGTTATAATTTTATAATTAATTTGCATGCCTAATAACTGTTACAATTTGATACTTAAACATAAGTTATTTCTACATAGGTCTTGTTTCACAATGTCTGATTTTTTGTCAAGCTCGAACACACCAGTAGATCTTAGTGACCTTTATCTAGTGCGAACCTTTCGAACACTGGAAGAAACCGAAGAAAGTTTTCGAGTAGTCGTTGAGGATTGGTTTTGGCTTTAAAATTAAGACAACTAGCACAAGTTCTGTAAAAAAAAATATATGCTCATGGTTATATGAGTGTCATAGGAGTATATACCTATTGCAAAATGAGAAACATGTAGATAATGATGATCATGTGGATATGCCCCCGGAAGACAGAACTTCTTTGCGCGCACGTATTACAAGGTCCAGTTATTCATAAGCCATAAACCCAAACAAGATCATTGGCTTACTACTAGCTTGGAATTGGCACACAATCACCCCGTTAGTAATGCCTTCAAAGGTGAGTCAGATGCATCAACACAATAAGATGAGCAATATCACAAGAAGCCTGATCCACATAATGAGTAACGCGCGAATAGGACCTACCGACATTGTTAATGTTCTTGTTGAACATGATGGGGGGATTCAGAATCTGAATAGAACCTGCGTTTGACATCAATGATGCTCAATCTACGATGAGCCTATTGAAGCGAATTCAAATGGAGATCAGCAATTTACTTATGAGTTTAATCTTAACGACGAGCATCGAGTTACCACAATCTTATGGGTCGATGGTTGCTCGAGACATGCTTATTAACATTTTTGGGGATCTTGTGACTTTTGACACCACCTACCGTACCAACAAGTATTCAATGTCTTCCGCTTCTTTCACAACCGTTAATCATCATTATCACTCCATATTGTATGGTTCGCATTGTTAAAGGATGAGACCGAAAGTTCTTTTGTATGGTTGTTTAAGATGTGATTGGAAGCCACGAACAACAAAGCACCCAAAGCTATCATCATCAATCAAGATTTCACAATGAAGAATACTATTGCTACTGTCTTCGCAGAGACTCGACACAACTTGTGCACTTGAAACATAAACAAAAAATACCCTGAACGTCTACATCACGTGTATGCAAAGTATCCAGACTTTAAACAAGATTTTGATAGATACGTTAACAAGTCATTAACGATTGAGAAATTTGAAGAGAGGTGGAAAAAACTTGTTGAGTTTTACTCATTGCAAGACAACGAGTGGCTCCAACACTTGTATGAGCTCAAAGAACAATTGATTGGCGTTTACACCGGAAGGTATTTTTCTGTGGGCATGAAAACGACGGGCATGATTGAATCTATGAATGCCCTATTCGATTGCTATGTAGGTACAATTATGAATTTGAAGATTTTTGTCATAAATGCCTAAAAAGTGGTTGCATAGATATTCGTGAAAGAAGGGGCTGCGGATTTTGCAAGCACGTAGAAACAAAGAAAAAGGCTTCTTAAGACCCCACTCGAGGTAAATGGTGCAAAACTCTATACGAAGGAGATGTTCATATACCAAGTAGAGCTGCAAAAATAGGGACGATACAATATAAACAAGGTGATAGAAAAGTCTACATGTGAATACGAGGTTTATTTGTAGATGAACGACCTCACCCCTGAGAAAGTGGTAGACTGTATATGGTGAACCATAACACATAGATGTATAAAGCGACATGTTTTTGCAAGAAGTTTGAGTTCTCTGGCATGTTGTATCGATACATTCTGCGGTTTTTCACTCAAAAGAATATCAAGGCAATCTCCGATAAATACGTCTTGCCGTGGTGGACTAAGATTGCAAACAGGTTGCATAGTACCATTGCCTTTCTGGAGCACCCATACACAGATTTTGGAGAATCAAAGACGTTCTGATATAATAGTCTAGTGATAATTTTCGCACGTCTGTCTGTAAAGGGTTCTGTTACAACGGCCGGATATAAATATCTCTGTGATCTAGCGCTAGAGCAAGATCCCATTGTTAACCAGTATGAAGTAGCTTCAGCTATCAATGTGGCTGACACTGAAGGTATTCCTACACAAGGATCATAAGATGATGAGCCGGTTATGGAAGAAGACAATGTTATCCGGCCCTTGAATCTAATTATATCCCAAAAGAAAGGGCGCAAGAGATCTACACGGATAAAGAGCTCTATTGAACAAGCAACCCAACCTAAGAAGCTGAGAAACAAAACGACCAACCATGACAAGGAGAACCATTATAAGGCACTATGGATAAGTCCAGGGGGTTTGCAAGACGAGGAGAAGATGATGTCAAAAAAGATGAAGTGAACCTTTAGTCTATGAACTTTGTATTTGAATTATGGACTTTGTAATAATATTTTCTTATAAATAATCAATTTAGATGTAACATTGGGTTATTCACGATTTGTACCATTTAAATTTTAATGTACTCTTGCAGTGACCACTTTGTGGTATTTTCATAAGTACATTGTATATTAGCAGGTTAACTGGCCATGCTAAACTGCCAAACTTTTACAATAAAAGGTTTCTGCTCGGCCGTCCGCTACTTTATGTAGTGAACAGTAGAGCAAAAACACTGTACTCCAACACTTAATGTTGGAGTAACAAAGATGGTGGAGCGGAAACATTCCACTCCAACACTTAAAAAAATTGAATTTCTAGTTCCCAACACTTTTAAAGAGAAAAAAGACCCCAAAAAAAATACCCCCCAAAAAGTATTATATTTTACTATCCGCTGCATAATGTAGCGGACGGTGGAGCAAAAACATTGCTCTCCAAGTCTCCAACACTTTGGAGACTTGGAGAGAAAAAAGATCCCAACATAATGTAGCATACGGTGGAGCAGAATCTTTCCACTCCAACACATAAAAAATTCGGGCCTCTAGTTCCCAATACATAGAGAGAAAAAAAGACCCAAAAAAAAGCATTATGTTTGCAGACGTGGAGTAGAATCTAGTACACTATGCTACTATCCACTGCATAACGTGACAGACGGTAAAGCAGTACTTAATACCTATTTTGCCTTTATTTTCAACCCACCATCAACCTGTTTTAACTGCTCTCAAAGCAACCACACACCCCTCACATTCTCGAAAACTCAACTATAATGCATTACATCCAGAATGAAATACTCAAACCATAAACACATGACATTTTCAAATCACATCAAATAATTAAATACTAGAAAGAAATACTCAATAATCATATCAAATGCTATTTCATTACATAAAAAACATACGTCCAATGTTATCTGGCCTTTGGTTTAGCCGGATTTACAATATCCCTGACTTGTCTAGGTTTACATTGTTGAACTTACCAAGCTATCCTATATCTAAAGTTGTCTATGTCGTCTTGACTCCAGTTGGTCTTCTTGAGGCTCTCGGATCGACGAATGAAGTCCACATACATCAACACATAGACATCGCAGTCTGAGTCATTCTTTTGCATGGGCCTATTTTTCTTCACTCGAATATCGCTTCGAGGAGGTACTTTAAGCCCATAGAGGTCATGAAGAATGGCACAAAACAAGTCATGTAGAATAATAAAAGAGACGTAAGCTATGAGAGTCAAATTATAGTGATTAAATTAAGAAATAGAAAAACTGTAAAGACAAATGCAAAGCTCAGCATAGCCCCCAATTGTTCTTTGTAAAAGTCCGAAAGAGGCATCTAGTGAGTATCATTGTAGAGACTATCGAGGATTGAAATTCTCATTACTGATGGTTCATAGCAAAGCAAATACCAGTGATTGTGGTCTAAGCAGGGTACTAGAAAGACATCCACATCAAGAAAGCTCATCGAATTCGTAGAATTCTTAAAAATTTTAGTGAGCGCAGTGTTTTCCTCCCTCTCACCCTGCACTATTATTGTCATTGTCCACGGAGCATAGAAATATTAGTGCGCTGAACATAAAAAAATTTGAGGATACACATCTTCCATATCCCTTTCTCTACGGATAAGAAGCTTAATGTAGGCACTCATCACCGTATCTTCCAACCAAGCATACATCTTGAGGGTTGACATATTGTCCCACGAGATATCGTAATCAAGCTCGTCAGATTAAACACGAACTTGAGAGCGTAGTTGGGGGGGGGGGGGTCACTAAACTAACGTCCATGGACTAGGGCATATTTTTCCGGCTTCAGAGGCTTCAATGCATGACCTTTAGGATAAGAGGGATGGGATCAATATGTGGGTATTTTCGTCCTTGAGGCTTTCGGGTATCCCGAGGCCCGAAGTGGAAGTTCCCGACCATGTTGCAGTGACTCTGAGAAGTTGAAGTTCGCAAAGTTAAAATCTTTTGCAACTTGACTTTGATAATCTGGTGTAACGTCTGAGTCCCTAAACAACTCAAATAAGGGCTGATACCCAAAGGTTGCCCCCAAACATCACATATTCCCTGCCCCGAGGGACCACCAATTCCCTGCTCACCCCCGAAGGCTGGCCCGAGGGATCACACTTTCCCTCTCTAACACCCGAAGGTTGTCTCGAGGGATAAGCCATTCCCGGACTCATGCCCGAAGGCGAACCCTACAGCCCCTCACAAAATCCCCGTAGCTATGCGCTAAGATCTCAGCTTGGCAGTGACCGCTCCCATGGCATATAGAAGATCCTTCCGTTCATTCAGTTTCTAGAAGAAGGCGAGCGAGGCATCGACCTACATCAAGTTAGATCGTAAGTAAATTTAAACATTACATGAAATCAAATAAGAAACTTATGAGATCGAATGTTACATGAAAGTCAATAAGAACTTACGAGCTTGAATGCTATCCGCTGATCAATTACACCCTGGGTTGGTATTTCTTGCCTCTTGCCTACTGCACCGTGTGTACTCTCTTCCGAGTGATGCAGTCGTACCAGCCTAGATACTGCTCAATGCTAACCACAGGGTCGGGATCCTACAAAATGGCTGTCAGCATGTCCTGCTAGGATTCCCACAGTCCAATCTCGCCAGCACACAATTCGAGGGCATCCACCTGCCTGAACATTGGGACATTCGATGGGTTCCTGTTAGGTCTCATGTCTGGGTCATCCGCTGACAACCCTTGCAAGCACTCAAAATTTTTCATGGTGGGATCTGGTATTTGCCACTCCGTAATCTCCCATGAATCAATGGAGTGCGTTGCAACCCAGAGAGCACAAAAATGAACGACTCTACCACCCGGTTCTTCAAATGCTTGTACGATGCCCAACATATTTGGCTCGGAGACTCTGAGTCGAACTCCCCCAATAGAAAATAATGTTGTGATGGGGATCATCCCAACTTGGGTAGTGGCTTTCCCTCCGACTATACTCCCAAGCGCGTAATTGAGGCCAGATTTTTTAGTTTCGAGCCTACATTTGGGTTGCCCGACACTAAAGTGTTTATAAGGCTAGACCTAAGAAAATGGAAAAATAGGTGAAGTATGGTCAAAATTTATTATGCAGTGACTAATAAAAAATTATCAAAAAAGAAATTAATGTGGGTGATATGATATACCTGCAACAATGAGAGACACACACATATAGCTTTATAGTAGGGCCTCGTTGCCTTGTGTAGAGTACGATACAAGTATGTGAGTATGGTTGCACCCCAAGCATACTCGCCAACCTCTTGCAAGTTACCCAACAGAGCTAAATACTTCACGTGGACTATGTTCTTCGTCATCGTTGGGAATAGAATGGCCCCCATCACCCACAGCAAAAAAGCCTTTGTATATAACAAACATCCCCTCGGTGAATTAGTTTGGCAAAGCCTTGGACTCCTCTACCAACAACTTCAACTTTATTTCACCGTGCCCAAACTGGTCCTCAGGTATCTAACTAAAGAAGCCCCTAGCAAATCTCTTATTTTTCGTTCCAATCTTACCAGAAATAACTGGTTGTCCCGTCACGGGTAATCCTAAGATGTACCCTACATCTTCTAAAGTTACTGTAATCTCTCTAATAGGTAGGCTGTAAATGAACTGAGTCATTCATGAACCGCTCGTTGTTCGTTCCCTTTAGAGCTCGTTCATGTTCTTTTGTATAATAGACGAACCGAACATGAACACTATTTTAAAGCTCATTTATTAAATGAGCCGAGCATGAACACTTCAAAGTGTTCTCAAATATGTTCGTGAACGTCTCATTTATACTTTATATATTGTTTTATGTCTAATAAACAAAAAACCTTCAATTATGTTTAAGGCCCTAAACTCAATTTGCTTAAATCCCAAGCCCAATATCATACCAAAAATAATTTTACATGCAGTCCAAGCCATAAATTTAGTTTTACATAAAAAGCCCAAAAGTGTAACCCATGTTCTTAATCCATTTAGAAAACCCTAAAGATCTTAATCCTCCAGCCGCACTAACTTTTGTTCCATCCTTCCATTATACTTTTCTTCACAGATATACCTTCCCACTATTTATAACGCACTCCTCCACATACTCATACGCTCCTGCACAGATGCAAACAGACACACTCCTCCACAGATACGCACACACCTTCTTCATCACTCTTAAGCACGCCTCTCTTTCTCACTCTCAATCTCACTCTCGCGCATCAACCCGGATCAAATCTGATATCTTTTACGTCTTCGAATGTCCAATCTTTGTGAAGATCGGAATCTCCAATCTTTGTAAAGATTAGAGATCCGTCGACGATAACTTCTTCTCTGGTTGTTGATTCTGACGACGTTCATAGACAAACGAACTGAGCCGAGCCCGAATTTTGCATCGACGAACTCAAGCCGAGTTCAAACATCCATGTCTGGCTCGTAACGAAAATGAGCCGAGCTCAAACATCCTCGAAAATAAACAAACCGAGTTCGAACACGCCTGTGTTCGACTCGAACTCGGTTCGTATACAGCCCTACCAACAGGGAATCATTTCACTTCTCCACCGTTCAACAAGGGCATATATTAAGGTCTGGTCATGTTGAGGAAAAATTAGGGGTGAGCATTTAAACCGTGAAAACCGATTCAACCGTGAAAACCGAACCAACCAATCAGATAAATTGCAAACTGATCGCAATAACAGTCGGTTTGATTTTTTTTCCAAACCACATGTTCGGTTCGGTCTGTTTGGTTTGGATTTTTTGAAACCGATCTAAACCGAACCGACCGTACTTAATATATAATATATATATATATATTTTTTAACTAACCCCAGTTAATTTTACTAAATGCCTTAGTTAAACTTAACCCATTAATATAAATAGCAAGTAACCCTAAATTTCATTTACCCTAATTCCTACTTTTCAGTTTTCACACGCTGTCAGATCAGGATTGCTCCACAGCCTCAGGCCCTCAGCCTCCGCTCTGCCGATTCTACCGAGCCTCAGCCTCCAGATCTTGAGTCAAGTTCTGCTATTCTGTCGATTGTTCCACGCCTCCACGGCAGCGCCTCCTTCAGCCACGATTTTCCTCTAGCCGCCGTCTCCACCTCCCACGGTTGTGCCTCTATCTTTGACGTCTCTCCTCCCGCCGGCGCCTCCAATCTCCTTCAGTCTCCAAGTACGAAGTTATGTCTCCCTTTTTCCCTTTCTTCTGTTTCTTCTCTTTCCTTTTGTTTCTTGAATATTTTCTCTTCAGTTTCTTCTCTTCACCACATGATCTGACCAAATCTCACCAGATCTAACCAAATCTCACCAAATAGACCAAAGGATATCTAGAGAATTTAGAGTAATTGATAACATGCTGATTCCTTTGAATAAATTGGTGAATCAATTTTTCAGATTTACTTGATTTGTTATGGTTGAAGTGTATGGTATCATTTTGTTATTTCTATTAGCTCCTTAATCCAGCAAATTCCAAATGACAAGACTTCCTTTGGCTGTCTGGTAGTACGAGTATAGGTGTTTAGCTTCTTTGGGCGCATTAGTTATACTTGCTATTATGTGATACTTAGCTCTTTATTTACGGAATGCATCTGCCAATTTTTTTCTGTATTGATGAGCTCCATCTACATTCAGTGTGTTTTTAGTTTATAACTTTGTTTGCTTCCTGTAAACATCTTTTCTAACTTTATCTCCTTATTGGGTCTTTCTCTTTACTCTTGTTCTACATTACTTTTGTATTTCTTTACCTAAAATCTGGTATGTAGTGTTGAATTGTTGATTTTGATGATTCCAGTCTTGTTATCTCTAACATTAATCTGACAACATTTTTAAGATAAATATTTCAGGCTTTGTCTTAATCATACAAAGACAAGACCTTGACATGGACAAAGCATTAACTTGGATTTGGACTCGGACTCGGGATTTAAAGACTTGGACTACATTGAAGATGCAAGAACCTTAAGTCTATTTTTCCTTGTTAACATTTCTAAGTCTTTCTTAAAAGACCTGACAGAAATTCTACTAAAGAACCAAAACTGTTTCTTTTTGTCGAAGGCAAGCTATTTTTAGTCGACTCAAACTCAAAATCTTATCTTTCAGTCGAAGCGATGACTTTCAGTCGAAGCTAAGACCTTCAGTCGAAGCCAAGACCTTCAGTCGAAGCCAAGACCTTCAGTCGAAGCTAAGACTTTCAGTCGCCACTTTCAGTCGAAGCCAAGACTTTCAGTCGAAGCCATGACTTTTAGTCGAAGACAAAATGTTTTAGTCGAATCCTTCTTTGAGGGCTTTCTCTTCTTAACAGTTCACTTCTGTTTTTGTATAAAAAGGGGTCTCGAGAGCATTTAATCTCTCTCGCACACGAATCATTTTTTTATCTCAAAAACTCTCTCTTCCTGATCTCTTATTTTCATCTATTCTCTATTGAATGAGTTCATCTTTGAGATAGTTCATTGTAAGCTTCTTGGTTTGGTTCTTGAAAGAATATAGATTTTCCCACCTAAGAAAGCTTAGTCTTGATTTTTCATTGTAACATCTGCTCAAGAAGGAACTTGTTTATTGTATTCAAATTGTAAATCTCTTATCATTTGTAAACTGTTGGAAACCTTGGAAGGGTTTCGGAAATTGTACTGCGGTTTGAGTTAGCACCCGAAGCTAGTTGGATTAGTGAAAGACTCGAGTAGGTCTCCCTTGCGTGGAGTGCTCGAGGACTTGACGTAGGCTGGTGGGGCCGAACTAGTATAAATCTCTGTGTTAAATTTGTTTATGATATATCTGTCATTACTTTGTAATCTCGTTTTTAAATTATACTCAAAGCTGTAAAACACCTATTCACCCCCCTCTAGGTGTATTTAGGGACCTACATGTAGAACATATCCAAATGCTTTGGCTTTTTTTGTCCTCTTATCTCTTGATTATATATGCTACTGCTAGTTGTGACTGCTATGCTGATTCTTATCTGCTGATTCCTTTTCATTTTTCAGAAATTATATGTTGATTGAAGGTTGATTGGTGATGAAGGTCTTGAAGATGCCAAAGTTGATCCTCAAGACTTGTTCCCTATTTAACTTAATCTGGTTGTTATAATGATGTTGTTTAATGATGTCAACTTTAATTCATGTTGTGTAATGATCTCTTTAGAGTTATGTAATTTGATTAGAAAACTCAGGCCATGTAATGATCTCTTTAGAGTTATGTAATTTGATTATAACTTTAACATATAATTGTAAATTAATGATATTGTGTAATGACTAATTCTGTCTTGAATGTTATGTAATCTAATTAGGATTTTAAACTTATATTGCTTGGTTATTTCTTTGAGTTTTTAGTACACAATTCATTATTTTTTTTGGGACTTAAAAAGAGTCTAGCCCAAACCGAACCGTTCAATCCATTCAATCCGTTCAAACCGAACCGTTAGAACGCGGTTTGGTTTATTTTTTTCCAAACCGATGTTGGTCGATTCGGTTTGGTATTCAGCCTCCAAACCGAACCGACCGAACCGTGCTCAACCCTAGGAAAAATATTCGCATCGGTAAAAATCCCAAACCCCATTCAACGCAACAATTTTTTCTATAGATTGTTTAACCTCTACTCTCCAAGATTATCGGTTACAGTCAAGGACAATAAGTTTCAAAATATAACACTCGTGTCCATCGTTAGGGTTCCGTCCAAAAAGTGTACGTTTTATTTGATGTCGTCATTACGTATTTCTAAAATGACAATACTGCCCTTATACTGTATATTTTGAAATGAAGATTTCAAACCCTAATTTTGTTTTGAAAACCCCTAATTTAAAAATTAGGGTTTTGACCTTCCTTCTCCACCTTTCAATCCCTCTTCCAAAACCCCAGCTCCCAATTTTTTCGCCAAAGAAATTCCATCCACCTTCAGTGTTTCCACTCGTTCCCTGACCGGAGCAAGAAAAAACCTGATGGGTCCTCCTTCGACCACACCGAAGGCAAAGCGAGTTACGGCGAGAAGTCAAGCCAAACGTCCGCTGGAAAAGAAGGAAACTCGTCAAGAGCCTCTTCTACAGACTCAAAAATCCTCACAAGACTTACCCAGACAATATTCTCTGAAGAGAGTTGCAGACAAGCGGTCTTGGGTGCAACAGGTTGGTCAGGTTCATAGAAAAAGACAACCGGCAGTGTGTGAGGGAGTGAAAGATGAACGGCGATGTGGGGCGAGGAAGGAGGCGGCGAGATTTCAGATCTGTAAAAATGTGGGCGCCGCCGGTCGGGCAGATCAATTTCTCCGATCTGTCTCTGTCGAGGCAGGCAGCGGTGGCGCCAATGCTGCAGCTGACGACGCTGGCGGGATTCGCGTCGCTATTGCTGGGGATTTCACTGGCGCTGATGCTGTGCGGATCGGTGACCTTCTTTATCGGGTTCATGTGGTAGGGGCGATCGACGGGGTGGTGGTCGGGCTAGCGGTGGCAGGGTGGGGGAAGAGAGAGAGAGAGAGTAAAGTTTTCCCTCCAAAATTCCAAGAAAACAGTCTGAGGGGCATTCATGTCTTTTTGCATTGCACCATTAACACCGTAAGAGAAAAAGTTACTTTTTGAGCTGAGTGTAATTTTTAAAGATAGCGGTAGTGGAGTGTAATTACGTAAAACCTCAGGGGTGTTTAGTGTAATTTACCCTAGAATCTTCAACCTCATCAAAATAATACCACAAGCTGTCAGAGTAACTAAACCATCAACAATCAGTACTAAAACTTAAATTCAAATTTTCTTCACTCGGCTCTAATCCATGCTCAGGCAACCTAATATTGGTTATCACCTGCAAAAAGGAAGTCAAACGAGAATGAGCTTTTAAGAGCCCAGTAAGGTCGATCAAGGATTTAAAAACGAAATGATTCGGACGATTTTACATTTAAATCAAATAAAATATTTTAAACGGATTTTCAAATGAAACCAATGCATTTCGATATATATATAGAGATGGGTATCAACTCAATCCCTCAAATCAATAGTCATTTCAAAACATTTCAGATGCAATAAAATAAAAACAAATAACAACGAGCATGAGCAATAGACTATAACAAAGCCACCCCGATTGTGCTCGATACACTTTACATATGCATATGCACACTAACTAGTCTATTTAGGTACTAGTTCAACCCAACCAATAAACCATCCTTATAACGCCAGCACTACACACCATCCTTATAACTCCCCAGATTTACTAACTCATGTCAATATTGAGAAGAAATAAGCACAATTCAAAACATTTTGCGATGATCAAATCAATTAAACAGATGAGAATGAACAAAGAATTCCAAACGATCTCTTTAAGGTTCAAGTTAGGGTTTCACGGACAAAATCCAAATATTTAGTTAAACGGAATTAGCAAAACAATTAAGATTAAAACATATGAATTTAGAATGATGAGTAGGGTTTGGAGAGAAAATCCTTACATTTTTATATCAATCATAAATCAGAGGTCAATGAAGTTTGTAAAGCTGTCATAATAAAACATTTGAATTCAGAGCAATGAAATAGGGTTCAGATGAAATTCTTTACCTCGATCCAAGCTAAGCGATGCTACACAACTTCGATTTAAGTTCTCTGAATCAACCTAGATTAGCAATTTATTTATTATAACATGATCAACGCTGTTACACTATAGACTCAATATCAACTACCCACAACATTCTCACTCCTCAATCCGAAATCATGCAACTCAAAGCGGGACCCACACACGGCCAACCTAACTAAAAACTTCGCAACTGCTTAATGCATAACGATACCCTAAATTCATTATAAATTACAATAAAACAATTTTATAGCTTAAAACATTATAAAAAGTCAAAATATAAATTTTCTGAATTTTTGAATATTTTCGAATTAAAATAATTTCTTTAATTAAAAGAAAAGCCCATAAATAGCCATAATTGCTTCTAGCTGACAATAAAGTCCCATAATTTTTTTAGAACTTTAAAATATGTATAGAAATTATAGAAATTAATGTTAGAATTTAAAAGGAGTTAAAACTATTTTTACATTTTTCATTTTGATAAATCCAATGCGATATGGAAATGATAACAGACAGATTAACTCTAAAATTTATCAAACCTAAACTAGGACTTATTTATGCTATAAAATCATTATTCTAATTATTTCCAGAATTTAAAGTGGACTTTAAAGACTCCAAAAGAATTTTATAAACCTAAACTTACAGAAAATATTAAAAATACACGTGATTTCAGAAAATTACAATTTTTTCCTAGAAATTCTAACTTACCCTAAAGTATCCCATTGTAAAATTTGACATGCTAACGATCATTGTGCACCTCCCAACACACGTGTCGAACCTAACGCTAGTCGGTGATACACATGTGCAAGCACAGGGTACCCCTCAAACTGTTGTGCCTCTAAACCCACTTCACCCTCTTCTTATTCTCTACACTTAGAGATGTCAATAGGCCGGGCTTGGGCCGGCCTAGCCCGGGCCCAGCGAGTCAAAAGTGAAAAAGGGCCGGGGCCAGGCCAGAGGGATTGGAAACCGGGCCGGGCCAGATTCATCGGATATCCAGGCCCAGTCCTAGCCCTGGCCCTATATTTAGGGCCGGGCCCGGGCCCAATCTTTTTTTAAAAAATTTATTGTTATTCAAATTGTCGCCAAAAAAATGCCTTTTCAAAAGTTATCAACATAGCAATAAATTAATTACCGTTTTTAAAAAACATTTACCATTTTCTTAAGATATTTATGTTTCAAAATGAGAGTGCAAGGAGTTCATCACCGTTAGCCTAGAAGAAAAGTACAGTAAGGATGTGATTTCATTATCTGAATCATCACCTGCACGTGTTCTGGACGTTGAAGAATCCAACAAGGATATCATAGTGAAAAGAAGAAGAATGTAGGCGAGGCACAATGTCCTACATGCAATGTTCATTTCTTTGTGATGAAACAAGAGGCATAATTGCTCATTAAGTGATTGAAGATGGTCATATGCTTTTTGCTTGGTTTTCTTTTCGTTTGTCTCTTTCTTCCAATTATCTTCTCACGTGGGGTATCAAGTACATGAACTTTGTGAATTTACATGTAAGAGAACTTGGTGGGTTTTGTTCTGATGCAACTTGCAAATTACTTGTTATATACCCTGCATCCCATCAATGGCTTTAAGTTTGTAGCTTTTTTCTCAGCAATTAACTCCAATTTTTACCTAAAGTAAGATATTTCTTAGATTTGTAGTGGGCTGGAGGCGTTGAATGTGTTGTCGTCTATAATTCACAAAAAGCACATAATTATTCAATTTTCCTATAACTATACTCATGTATGCAGTGGAAATTTTGGACCTACGTCAAACAAGTATACATTTTTTAACCTAGTTTACAAACTCTTAGGTTCATCTCTGTGTTGTACTCGTACCAATGAACAGATCGTAAATCGATGTAAAAGTAGTAACCATCTTATCGGTCAAATGGTCTATGCAATCTTAATTAGCACTTGATTGGACTTTATGAATATGTCTTGCATTAGGAGATGATAAGATGACTGCTGAAACTTGATCAACAAGCTAGCTCACGGTAAATAGAGAATTGGTTAACTAAAACAATAACCAAAACAACTAGCTAAAATTCCAACCTTTTCTGTTATTTGTTTGTCGTATAAAGAAGAACAATGTCCATTAATTAAGGTTAATTAAGTTGGACCAAAATACCCCCCCAAACTAGCCGTTATATTGTTGTTGTGTGGGGGGGGGGGGGGGGGAAAAGTGGAATTAGGGAAATAATGGGGAATATGGCCATTGTGGGGAAAAGGGGGGGAAAATTCAATTTGAAAAACCGTGGGGCCAGCCCACTTAAGGGCCAGAAAAAGGGCCAAAAGAGGGCCAAAATTTGGGCCAAACCTGGGCCAGCCCTAAAAATCGGGTCAGGGCCTAAAAACGGGCCAACCCATTTTTAGGGCCTGACTTAGGCTTTTTAGGGCCGGGTCGGGCCTGGATAAATTCTTGGAAATGTGCGACCTAGTCCAGAGCCCTAACATGTTGGGCCGTCACTATTCACATGCATAGCAGGGTCGGGTCGGGCCAGCTCGCGGGCCGCCCGGCCCTTTTGACATCTTTATCTACACTCACAGACCCACATTAACACAAGCCTCACTCACATCAGTTTCACTCACTCTTTAAACACATTACACACACATTCATACATACACATATTGCACACATATTTTACACACTAATTCACACAACACACGTGCTACATACACACCATACGCACACAACACACAACACACACAAACATACCCACCCACACACAGGAATTTCTGTGAAACACATTCACACACACACACACACACACATATGGTCACAAAAACACACACGCACACACACACCACTGCACACAATACACACAACACATACCTGAGCACACAACTCACACATGCACTTAACTGCCTCTTGGTAGCATTACCATGCACACAACACACACACACACACACACACACACACACACAACGCACGCACACAGCACACACACCCATCTTTTACACACTTCACACACTCATAAATATACACACAATAGCCAACCCATTTGGACCTCTCACAGGCAGTGGGTTTCCCATCTCTCCCTTTTCTCTTTTTTTTCCAACCCACTCAAGCACTCATCAACCGGCCACACACATATTTTAATACCCTCAAACACACTGATATGCACAAACACCCCCCCCCCCTCCAAAACACACCACACATGGTGACCCGTATACACATACCCACACACCAAAACACATAGTGCACACTCATAAGCACGCGCGCGCGCACACACACAATAGACGCACAAACTGCTTTACGACATGTTACTTATTGAACCCACTGCCTCATGGCAGTGGTGTTCTCCTACTGCCGCAAATCCCCTATTTTCTTTTTACGCAATACTCATAAGCTAAGACACACACACCCCCTCCAATTTACACTCTGCACTGAGATTGCGGCAGCCATGGTCTCTCTCTTTTTCTCGGCATCCATGGCTGCCACGGCCACAAAATAAACACACACTCAAATTGCCTTACGACAGTACCCTTATCTCACAACCATAATCCATTAGATCTTCCATAAGCATACGGTCACAGCCCTAAAACCATAAAAATCTCACAGGTTCTCTCATGCCTCTGAAATCTATTAAATGAATCAGAGAGAAAAGCTAAAAATATTGCCATAAATTCTATTTGATGGTCAAAAATTTCTTCTTTTCTCTTTCTCTATCTCTCTCTCTCTTTCTCTCTATATCTCCCTCTCTCTTTCTATTCGTATATCTCTATCAAAAGATGAAGAGAAACAGTTTCGGTCAGCTGCATAAAGAGATCTTATATATATATATACAAAGAAAAAAAGAAATCATCCGCTACATAGTGTAGCACACGGTTTCTTTTACCAAAATGCCCCGCCCTAGTCGTCTGCTGCACTGTGTAGCATACGACTTTTTTACCTTGACAATTGTAAGTCTAAAAGTAGTCCGCTACACAGTGTGGCCGACAAATTTTGGCTAACAACATCCCGTCCCTCACTTTGTCCGCCTGCAGACAGTATGGCAGACGACGTGACAGATATACCCCAGAGTGCCCTAATTCTCAGCTAATTTTCCATTTTCAACTCCCTTTAAGTTCCAAGCTTCAAGTAACACTTGCTTCGAGCTTCACCAAAGTAAGATAAGTTTGTGAATGGTGAAGTTTTCTTTATGTGTAGAATGATGAAATTTTTTTTTTTTTTGGATGAATATTTTTTTTAGGAATATGTTTGTTGTATTTATCAGTCTATTTATCAAAGTAATTTGCCTGCGATTTCTTTTTTTTAAAAAAAAGGACATGGGTTGTCCATCCTTTAAGGATGAACGGCCAGATCACGCGGGCAACTTAGCCCATTTGCCCGCGCGGTCAACGGATCAGCTCCCTCACACACACACACACACACACACACACACACACACACACACACACACACACACACACACACACATATATATATATATATATATATATATATATATATGGTCGTGATTCATTGCTCATGCGGGCAACTTCCGTCCAGTTGCCCGCGCGATCTGGCCGTCTATCTGGCCTGATGGGCGGGCCAGATTTTGTCGTACGCTACATTATGTAGCGGACGACGAAAAAATAGCCGTCCACGCATGTGATCTAGCTATCCACATCTCGCACGTGGACGGTCAGATCGAGTGGGCAACTGCGCGGAAGTTGCCCGCGCGAGCAATGGATCAGCTCCCCCCCCACACACACTAGGTTAGAAATTACCCAAAAGCCCCCTATACTTTCAATAGTTATTCAAAATTTTCCCACAACATTATATTATTGCAAAAATGTCCAAAGTAATTATTTACGATAAATTAATACACTAGAATAATTTAACGGGTTGTTATATAACCTCGCTTCACTAATCGTTGCTAAAAAAAATATCGATGCTAAGTATAAAATATCGTTGCTAAAAGTTTTTAAAAATATCATTTATGCTAATTTTTACTAAGTACCTCAATCAATATCACTTATAATTGCCATCTTTAAATTATAAATTATGGTTTTCAAAAATTTTGTTGCTAAAGTCTACTGATAGATTTTCACTCATAGAAATCGATGCTTAATCTTGCGTATAAAAGTTATCGCTTAAAAATAAATTAACCGGGTAGGCAATATCAAGGTTTGGGTTGTTACGTACACTAGCACCACTTGGAAGATAGTGAAGAAGAAAAAAGGCTTACAAAATTAGGGGTCCTTGCAATTATATATCACTGTCCAGTACTTATCTATCGGACAAGTAAGAGTTTGGATAAAGACAAACTGCCTTCCTGTCTGTGCCAGATGTAGGGATGGAAATTTGATCCGCACTCGGTGGATATCCCCCCCGCCTTGGTCCTATAGGAACAGGTCTTTTTTATTTTGACCGGGTTATGGAGCGGGTATGGTAGCAAAAATCTAAACCCGCAACGAGTTCGGGTTGGATATGGTATTTAGTCTTATCATCCCTGGTATCCGACCCGCCCTGCCCCATACCTGCCCTATATATAATTTATCCTAACCTTAAATCTAATGCTATCATCTCAGCCGTCCATCTCCATATATATATATATAGTCATAAAAACCTACACACTATTATGTTTATCTTATTCTTGTCACTCCCTTTCTCTCATGCCCGCCGCTCAGCCTATCATCTCTCTATGCTGCACACTGTCATCCCCTACACAGGTCGCCGCACCACTAGCCACCGTCCACCACTAGCAACGGTCGCAGCTGGCAACCCAGTCCTTTACCGTCACCATCCACATAGCGATTGCAGCGTCATGGACCGATTTACCATCAACAGTCCCAGCCCGGTGACAGATTCAAGCCACGCCGAGCGTTGTACTAGCGTAGTCAATTGGGTGCCCATCGTATGGCTAGATTACTACTCTTACAGAGAGTATAATTGTTTATAGCCTGTTGTTGTGAAGTGCGGTAGAACTATAGCTAGAATGGTCGAAGCATGTCGTGTTGATGTTACAAAACAGTTTGTCCATAGGTAATGTGAGATAGTTTTGTCTATATGTATATGAATCTTTTTGCGAGTTGGGGAATTTTTAACATGAAAAGGCCTTTGGGATGGGTCTTTGCTCTTTATTCTGGAAAGTGTCACCATGTCTTCATCTGCTTCCTTCTCAACCTCTGTAATCAATAACAATACCAGAAAAGAAATGTATATACATGTTAGAACAAATCATGTTTTGATTCTTGAGTGAGGTCAGGGCGGATCGGGGCGGGGTTGGGTTTTTTAATTATCCACCGGATTGGGGATGGTATTTACCATTCTTGACCCGGTAGCAGGGCGGGGCGGAGTCGTGTATACATAATACCGGGGCGGGTACGGATTTTATAAGATCAGGATCCGACCCACCCCATTGCCATCCCTAGCCAGATGATGTACCAGACGTAATATCCCGAAAATTTCCTTTTTTCCGTGTGCGAAATTTTTATTTTTAGTAAATAAGCTTGTGGTCTTTTTGAGAATATTGAGAAAGTGATTTTTATCATTTCTGAAATTTTCAGTCGAATGGAAGTGGTTTCAGTCGACTCAAAACTCTTTGATGTTAAAGTTGTGGAGTTTGAAGGATTCGGTCGACTAAAATAGTTTTTAGTCGACTAAAAAATTTTTAGTCGAATGTAAATTGTTCAAATTTTTTATAAAGAAGTTTTTGAAGGATTTAGTCGACTAAAAAGTTTTTAGTCGAATGAAAAGTGTTCAATATTTTGATAAGGAAATTTCTGAAGTTTTTAGTCGACTAAAAGAGTTTTTAGTCGACTAAAAGAGTTTTTAGTCGACTAAAAGAGTTTTTAGTCGACTAAAAGTGTTTCGGTCGACTAAAAAGTATTTAAATTGTGTAAAATTAATTTTTGAAGGTTTTAGTTGAATTAAAAAGTTTTTAGTCAACTAAAAGAGTTTTTAGTCGACTAAAAGTGTTTTAGTCGACTTGAAAAAAAATAAAAAAAAAACATTTCGCCTAAAAAGTTTTTAGTCGACTCAAATTGTTTTCATTCGACTTAAATGTTTTAAGTCGAATGCAAACTTAAAATTTTTGTCCCTCCATATAAATAGTGTCTTATTTCATTCTCTTGCTTTTTCGGGGTTTCTCTGTTTCTTCCTCCTTTGCGTGCGAGAGAGAGAGAGAGAGAGAGAGAGAGAGGGAGAAAAGGCCTTGGAAGTTTGGAAGATCTAAGGTGAGGCTTAAAGTTTTGCTTTTCTCAAAGGCTTGGCTAAGGTAAGGGTTATTTTCGAAATTCACATCAGCGATGGACCAATCGCTCTTGTAAGTCTTTAGTTTTCTTTTTGAAATCCGAATTTCTTCGAGTTGAGTTAAGTGATTCTTCTTCTCCTCTTTGCTTTGAGATTTACTATGAATAACTTGTTCTAAATGCTATGACTTGTGAAATTCAATTTTTGTCGAATTTGTCTGATCTTAGAATTTGCGATGTTGATATCGTTCGTTTTAGAGATTATCATTATTTCAAAAACTCTGTATATTGTTTGACATGTCTGGTATCTGATTTTGTTAAATTGAATTCTTTATTTTGATAACTCTATGAGCCATGTCACAGTGTATGTGACTTATGTCTGACTTACCCACATGGATTGAAACGTGGGCTAGCTTAGGGGAGTTGAGCTAGAGATCACGATCTTACTTTCTGAACCAGCCTCATATGTCAGTGATGACGTATGTGACCACTTTCTGAATGGCTCTCTAGTGTCTGTTTCTTTATTCAGATATGTTTTGACATTCGAAATCTGGTTTGATTGTTCGTTCTGTTGAGACCCTTTGTGCTTCCGAAATTTTCGTTTCCCTGATATTTTTGTTTCTGTTTGATTGGTCCTTTGAGCGACCTTACTGGGCATTTGGCTCATCCCCTTATTGTTGTTCCTTTCAGGATACCAGTAGGTGGGACCTTGTATTGGAGGGCTAGCTAAGCGATCAAGAGTTAGCTATTTTGTCTCATATATTAGTTCTGACGCTACTTGGGTATATTTTTGGAAACTCCGTGTTGGAGAACATGACTTGTATAAAATCTTTGGGGGCATTTTGTTAGACATTGATGTATTTTGGGAATTATTAGTATATGCTCTGATTTACCATTTTGGAGTTTTTATGATAATTATAAGATTTTATCTGATCTCTGTGTATTCGGCATTAACGCTCCGAAAATAAATCTGGGGCGTTACAATAGGAGGACATATATGAAAGGTGGCAGAAAAAGGTCGTCAGGTACATAATATAGCAGACGACTTTTCACCTCACATGTTGTCAAATCAAAAGTCGTCCGCTACATTGTGTAGCGAACGTGCACTGTTCCATAAAAAGAACGGGGATCTGGAGGCATTTTGGTCAAAATGACCGTCTGTAACATAATGTAGGGAACAATTTTTTTTGTTTAAAATAAACTGGATCTGGTCCGTCCGTTCTTTAAGGATGGACTGTCAGATCACGCTGACAACTTAACTTAAGTTGCTTGCGCTGTTAACTGATCAGCTCATCTGTGTGTGTGTGTGTAGAGAGAGAGAGAGAATATCTTTTGGCATTATTCCAGAATAGGTTTTTAAGTGAGACATGTTGACGTGGAAGAGAGAGAAATATAAAATTCATTTAATTGGTTGAATGCCAAATGACATAATGATAGGCATGCCAAGTAGGAAAGAGAAAGTTTACATTTTCTCGGCATCAGCTTTACTCTACATAAGATATGATTTCAATTCAAGAACAACAATCAAAATACTAAGTTCACGTTCCACATCTGACATACTCAAAGCCAGCTACCCAAATTCACATAAACATACCGTTCATAAGGGTATTAAAAACTCAAACTAATTTTGGAGTTAAAAAGAAGCGAGAAAGTGCTAGTAGAGCATTTTTGGGAACTAAAACAACTTTCATTGTGCATATGAACACCAATAACGTTAGAAAGTAACTGAGAGATGTCAACATGTGCATATATAATAAGAAAAAAGAAGCTGGATATGATGTATTTTCAAAATAAGCACGTTTAATTCAGAGATAGTGCTCAAATACATGCAACATTGTTGCTTTACTCCAGAATTTGGATAACCTAATTTGTAGCGGTCTCCTTTGGATTTTTAATAAATTCCTCATGAATTGCGTGAGTGGTGTCGTTAATCGGAAAGTATTGATCTCAGACTTGTATGGACAAATCTATTCTTGAAGTTTTTGTTAGGGTGTGTGTGTGTGTGTGTGTGTATACACACACACACTGCGCACTAAGCGAGAATCCTGAATATGCCCCTACTTTATCTGTGTCTTTCATTATTTGTCTAACCTACCTTTCTTTCTCTCTCTCTGAACCCTACCAATTCTCTCTCTAATCGAACAACAAGCATCGCCCCGTTGTTGACAGCCACCCCGCCACCGATCACTCATCGTTAATGTTGCTTTTGTCGGTGCCCCATCTGCCCATTGCTTATGTCGCTACCATTGCAGCCGTATCTGCCCTTAGCCCATAAGGTTAGACAAGTTCTGTTTCAAAGGATATTTTGGAAAAAAGCATTAATCGACTAAAAGAGTCGTGGTTAGGCATATTCTTTTTTTTTAAGATCTAGACAGTCTATTTTGGGACGTGGACGATCTCTAATCAGCTGGGAAAAGAGGATTTTCTTAACGCTGGGTGCGGATCAGACGCATTTATACACACAAAGCACAATTATGCCCTTATGTCAATCCCAAATGTATTAATTCATTCAGGGTAAATGCATAATATTTGGTTTAAATTTTAACAACCCAAGGTCTTCATTTTCTTCCCCAGTCATCACCTCTACCTGTAGTGCACAGTGGTAGCTAAGACAGCCGCAGGGCACGACAACGGTGGCAAGATCATTGGTAACACACTTTACTCCGCCCCTCTATTGTCCTTGAATACCACCGGTAGATCGTTGCTATGGTATTGGGCCTGAGGTGGTAGTTATTGTGATGGTGGGTGGGGCGGGGGCTGTCGTGGTGAGTGGGGCAGCCGACATGATAGGGTGACAGTGGGGGATGGTGGTGGCATCCAGGGAAATGGTGGTGATGGATGGAATAGTGGCGGCTGCTGGGGTATGGTGGTGGTGGCTATGGGAGAAAAAGAATGGAATTAGGGCTAGGGTTGTGAGTTTTACGAAATGAGTTTTTTTTTTACCCTGAATGAATTAACACATGTGAGCTTCAAATAAGGGCATACCTGTCTTTTTTATTCATTGCCATAGGAAAACTTTATAGGGCATAGTAACACAAAAGACTTCCTCCCATAATGTATGTGGGTATATATAGGGGTTGATCCACATCTAACGCTGAGACGCTCTTATTTTTCTAGTGTTGATCTAGCCATCCATGTTGCCTCATGGATGGCAAACATTGACCTTTTCTTGTCTCGCCTAACCGCCCCAAAGAGGGGCAGTCACTGTAAATGAAGTTTGTCAACCAATTTTGCCTTTTGTCTACTAAATTTACCAATTCTCGCTCTGTCTACACCTCTCTCTTCAAAACTGACTTAACTACACCTTTCTCGCTCCCCTACAATCATTGTTAAAGCGTAACACCACCATCAATATGCAAAGAGTCAATTTGTGGTCAACCATGGTGATGGTTTTCATCAAAGAGTCAATTGGTCGTCAACCCGCATTAAAAAGTACAATGCATGTCCCCTAACAGGACCTAGCAATGCTTATATTGCCGTGAACGTACAAATAATCGGGGCCATCATTATAGAACAATCATATTGACCTGGGGCATGCATGGGAAAAATGAGTGGGTAAAAATGTACAAACGAGAAAGGAAATGCACACTGCAAGAGATCTTTATTAGAGTGACCTGGTAATGAAATGCAACAAAATATCATGTCGTTCCAGTCGCACCAGATAGACCATAGCGACCGCCAACCAAGAGAAATTTTGCGAAAGGGTCCCTCACAATTCAATGAACTAGCTAGGCATGAATCAATTGAAAGGATGATCCAGCCCTAGATAGACGCCAGTGTCCAACTCTAGGAAATTCTGCCTAGATACATTGGGTTTGGTGACAAAGAATGAAGAGGTGGTCATGGGTTTCCGTGCTGGACAGACAAAAAGGACATGTTGCAGAGACGATAATACCGTGTTTTATTAATTTTATTCATATAGGACGTCGTTGTTGTATAAACTACCATATAAAAGTAAGAATTTTGAGAGAAAAAGGTAGCCGCTAGAGCTTATAGAAGTGCTTTGGTGCGAGACAGCCCTAAATGTTACTGGCAAACCAGCGAGGTTGACTAATATCACACGAACAACAGCAGTGGTAGAGAACCAATCATCAGTCACATAAGGCCAATACTACATATTTCTGAAGCCTTTCCCAATATGAGAGGATATCAAATATTTGAGTAACAATAATAGTTGGAAACAATTTAAAGACACGACATGTGTAGGTGTCCGGATTTATTGAATCCACCACCTGCATGTGAGCAAAGTCGGCCTTTTTAAACTTCTGGAGAAGAGGAGATAGGGTGTCAGGTATCATCGGTCATTCCAAAGAGAGATATTTTCCATTTCCAACTCTTTAGCATAATCCCTGCTTCAATACCCGCTTCCCATGAGAGCACTTCGCGATACCTAAGAAGCATTGGCAGTGCAAGACATGTCTAGAAGGGAGGATCGATGCAATACGTCCTACATATGACCTTGGCAACTAGAGATGAGGGGTTTCCCAGATGCACCAAACTTTCTTGGCAAGTAACTCTTTCTCAAAGGATTTAATAGCTCGATATCCTAACCCACCCAGATGCTTCGATAGACAAAGAGTAGGCGCTGCCAATGGACCGACCGACGTGTAGGTTCATCGGTCCACCAGGAGTGAGCCAGAATCTGGTCAATCTGTCTGAAGAGTTATAAAAGGAACTTGTACAGCATCATAAGTGTATGAGTACGGAAAATAGCACAGATTGAATTAAGGTTGCTCTGTTCGCTTCATTAACCAATAACCTATCTAGAGGCAACATCTATCTTGGATCTTCTTGGCCAGACTTCGGTAGATACCACGCTGATTAGTGGAATAGAATCTCCAGCTATTTCCCAAAAATTTTCTGTGGAATGAAATTCAATTTTCAACCAAGGCCAAGACAACATAGCCAAGGTTAGGTTCCAGGTTAAGGCATTCTTGGATTAGTTAATCTGCCGACCAAAGGACAAGAAATATTGATTAAGGATTTTTAGTACTGTCCGGACTTGGCTTTCACAATCCTTTGCAGATAGAGGAAGATGTAAGTATCATTTATTCGTTAAGTGCGTTATCAGGGCAACTTGCGAACTGCCTTAAACCCCATCAGTTCTTATAGTTTAGCTTGAACAACGGCAATGGACAACACTTAAGAGCATGGAATAAACAAAATCAGAGACCAAAGTATCACCCTGACGAATGACTCATGAAGGATAGAAATGTGGAATAATGGTGTCACTGGCTAAAACTGATTATGAGACTGTAGTCATATAATGCATTATCAAATGGACCCACCGCTCGAGGAAGCCTAAACAGTATAGAAACGCATTAATGAAGTCCCATCACAAATGCTCATAAGGCTTGTTCATGTCCAACTCAGGGGCAACCCTTTCTTCCTCCGCCTAATGCAATTAATCAGTTGTTGTGCTAGGATGACAATATTTGATAACAAACGCGACTAGGGATGAAGGCATTTTGACACGAAGAGATAAACGAGCCATAATCAGTTGCATTCGTTTAAGTAGGACTTGTGAAATGATCTTATATAACACATTGCATAGGCCGGTTGGTCTGATTTCTCCCACCACTTCATGGTGGTCTTTCTTGGAATCAAAGAGCAATGAATATACTATTGACTTCCCAAAGTAAGTTATATTAATTTAAGGATAAAACTGCCTCAGTGAGTTCAGACCCCATAACCCCTCAAGCCCGCCGATAACAATAACAGGAAACCATCAGGACTGGGAATTTAAAGCTCCTAGCTGGAATATATTTCAGTGGACCTTTGCCGCTTCAAATGGCTCTGGGAGTTCTTTTCCCTTCGAGCGAGAAAAAGCCCTTTCGAATAGGCTGAAGCCCTGAGGAGTTCGTTTGTAGTAGAGCAGGAGACAATGCCGAATCTCAATCTCTGTAGTTAACTCAACCCCAGTCTCATTCTTGAGGGAATATATGTGGTTTCTCCGCTGCTGAATATGAGTGGACGTGTGTAAGGATTTTGTATTGCGATCCCCCAAGTCAAGCCGAGAATTCTTAGAACGACGGGCCCAGTAAATTGCTCCGGCATTTAACAGAGCATCTAGGTGCATCCATAATTGAAAATCGCTGATTTGGGTGTTCGGAGAGAATAGGTTATGCTTTTGAGCATGGGCCAACAACTTTTAAGTCGCTGAAATCCCCTCCATAATATGGCTAAGGAACTCCATGTGCCACGAGGAAAGGAGGCTCATCATGATTCTAAGCCATACCATTGCTTGCTATAATGGAGATCCACAAAATGGAGATGCCAGCTACCAACATTAAGTCGATGCAGCAAGGAGAAGACAATCACATGGCCTCAAACCTAGCCGGGTAAGGGAAATAGAGCTTAAGTGTGTTAGAGTTCTAAAGAATTAGAGCATGACTAGAATGTTCGATAGCTCAATTTTGGGCGTGTACATCCGGAAGTAAGATAATCTAGGTTGTATTTGCCATCACTCTATTAAGTTTTCATTAAAAAAATCCAGACTAACAGGACCCTCGCACCAATTAAAAATAAGGCACGATCAGGCGATATTTGCCGGCTCGAAGCTCTGGAGGAATCCAAACACGAGTGAAGTCATGGCAAGGACGAGTTTTATAGCCAAGTTTTTTTTAGAATCGATAGCACCTGATTAAATCACTATAGAGTAAAAACGGGCCGAACTTAGGATGAGCATAAAAAGGATGTGCCTCTAAGTACAAGGCCGTAGTGTGACTTATGGGTTCTTATAAAAGAACCCAAATGTACTCCACATCACCGCCCCCAGGAAATGGTGCAAGGAGACGTTGTTTTCAGAAAAAGCACTTACTAATTGCACTGGCCATCGTCATGCGTACCACATGCCCCCACTAAGCCCCAAGGGTACCAATGCCAACAAAATTAGTGAACCCTAAATGCCATAATTTGCCCGCAACCATATCAGTTGCCATTTTAGTTTCCATCCAAATAATTACATTAGGTACGAACCTACGAATCAGTTTTATGGTGGTATTAACTGAGGGGGGCGGACCATCTCCCCCAGTTCCAACAAAAGGCTTTCATTTTTGGATTTAGCGTCTACTACCGAAACCCGATCCACTAAACTGAAAGACCCAACATCCGTACTTGCAATGGAATCAAAAAAATCAACAAGGGCATCAAACATAACAACATCCCTCGGAACACCAACCCATACAAACAAAAACAAGGACAATGCAACAAAGAAAAAAGTAGCATAATATGATTGGCAACCCAAACAACAGGAAATAAGGGGTTTAAATGGATAACGACCGATCCATACATGGCGGTTGATCTGTGGGCGTGGGGATAGCCACCTTTACTTTTTTTTTCCTTACGAACCCACCACTTCCTTGTGTAAATCAGCACCACGCTCACACTTCCTAGAGAAAGAGCTCGAAGAGAAGTCGGAAGACACACAGCTTGCTGACACCCTACCCACCTCAAAAGAGCGTCTAACAACATTAGGAGTCTCAAAGCAATCCAACCTCATATCAGAACCATCATCTATTTGAGAAAACGCAATGGACAATAGGTAGATCAGATTCATCTATAACAGCCCCCATCCACTTGACGAGCTTAAGGTGCGCGAGCTAGACAGAGATGAAATCATCAAGGATGACGTAGGGTAGGATTCAAAGCATATAGAAAATGAAGGAGCACACACATGAAGCATTAACAACAAACCACATGCCGCATCCATACTGTCAGCAATAACGGTAGCAGAATGGCACACCACCGTGGATGGACCAGCTTCATGGTCATGGGTGGCAGGCAAAAAATTCCCAAGCATTTGGCCAAAATTAGACCCATGTTGATTATAAGTTCCAAAATCAGCATCTAAACTAAAAGCACGCCCACTACTACTAGCCACATCCCATCCCACTCGTTGGGTGTCCAAAGACCCCACGATATGGCCACCATCACGAGAAAGGGGGCTTTGGAGTCCAATTGTTGTTGGTCCAACTGACTATGCACTGGCCTTCAACCATAGCAACCCACGTTCAATTTATCAACCTGGTCCGAAACTGCTTCTAGCTTGAGCTCTCTGACTTGGCAAAACTTTAGTAGTCACTCTGGTCAATGATCTTAATACCAACCGATGCCTTCCCAATGAAGTCATCCTAGAGAACAATGCCCACGTGGCGGTAGCCGGATGCACTATGTCATCCGCCGGCCGGTGGACAAGTGTCGCTGCCCTCACTGCCCAACACAACACCTTTGCTAGAGATGCTGCGGCCGACGCCATCTAGCCAGATTTCAGCGACACCACCAAATCGTCCACCTCTTACACCACATTCATACTCTCAGTCTTCCCACATGAATCAGTGGATTACAAGCTGTTAGGAGCAGAAGATGACTAGTTGCCACTGTCACTCGAAGAACGATTCTCATATACTGGAATCACTCATCAGTGCGGCCACTTCATGCATTTCCTCCTCTGATTTGTCATCGAAAGAAGGGTTTAGGTCGTTGATTACCTCAGCCTCCTCAGATCCATTAGCGATTAAATGCAGCTAATGCTATTCCAACTAGAATTAGGAAATGCACAGCACACATTGAATATAGAATGATTTTGTTGGTGATAAATATGCGTGTTCTCGATCTCGCGTGACGCGCGGGCTAGTGATGAACAGCACTAACCAACCGTGCCTGTGATCCCAAACTGGTTCGGACCATTTTGGGTATCCATTTTAGAGCTTGGCCCACAACTCCTTGAACCTGAACCAATTGGCTCCTCGAGTTCTCTTGGACTACATCATTTTCCTTGGCTTAGAGGAAACTCGTCATATAGTTTTGAAATGCATAGGTGTTAACCCAAAAGAGTGTCGAGTTTGCTACAACTGTTCAGATTATTTTCTGATATTAAATAGAAATGTTACAACTATTGCTACGTGGCAACTGTTGTAAGTAACGTGTCAACCAAGGTCAACGATATGTCAACCATGATCAAGGGCAAGAGAAAAAGAAAGGGAAAAAAAAAACAATTTAGAGACAAGCATTTTGGTGTATCTACATTTGTGTAGAAAATTGTCCTTTTCTTCTTGGATAAAATACATTAAAAAAAAACCTCAACTTTTGGTGCCAAATCGTATAAAACCATGTACTATTTTTCATGACATTTTACATCTCACCCTATTTTTTTTTCTAGTTAATAGTACAAACATATCACTGGTAAAGGGTTTTACATAACCGTCCCTCCTATAATCAATTAATATTTAAAGTGTTTTTTTTTTATTTTAGAGAAGAGTAAAAATATATACCACGGTTAAGAAGACAGTTACAACATGTCCAGATAGGCAAGTAAAGACTGACGGATGACATCCCCATCTGATAGAAATAGCAATAAAAGAAAAAGCCTATATCAAAAGCGACAAAATAAAAAACAAACTATAATAGCTATGAAAACCTACAAAAAGATAGGATTTTTTTTAATGGATATTCACTAACCAGCTAAATACAAAATTGAAACCAACTAAAACAAGATAAATATTAACTAAAACAAGATAAAGACTAGAGTAGCACAACCAATCAAAATACAACACCAATTGTCAGCCACCAACCCAAACCTCAGACACCTATCCCCTTCGCTGCCACGTTGCCTCGATCCCCGTGCATCCACGTCGACGCCGGAAACACAACCTTGTATGTCCATCCCAACGCTGCTTAGCCCTAGAGGACACCACCAAAGCAGATCACCATCGGAAGCCCCGTCAAAATCACCGAAGCAAATCACCATCAGAAGCCCTTCACAACCAGATCACTGCTGGACTTAGACCTCATCACCGTCGGACCAAAACACCATCGGAAACACCCTACCCAAGACCCCAGTGGACCACCATCAAGCTTCGACCAAAACCACCTCGGTCCTATGCCAAACTAGCCTAAATCAAACAAAACTACAATTGGGGCAAAAGCATTACCATCTTCAATTCGCAAATCAAAAAGACCTTTCTAGATCAAGGGGGAAGGGGGATCAACTAGGGAGGAAAATAAATATTAGAAGAAGAAAAAAAAACCTTGATCGAGACTCACCAATCCTTTTTCAACCCATGGCTGCACTTCACCCACAACCCTGGCGACAAAATTACCCTCACCCGCTAACAACCACAACGCAATCATGGAGCACCCCAAGGACCTCGACAGTTTACCCCGCAACAAACGCCAACCGATCATCGGCACCGCAAAAGTGGACAACCACATTTGACCGATTGCAAACCATCGTAACGACGACGGCCGTCTAGCTCACCGTAGCCAGCAAGATTCCAACCAAAAAAAATCCTAACATGCATTCTATTCTACCACGTCACCACCCACCGAAAAAACCAAAGAGGTTACTTCATTCGGTCAGTAGCCAATGAGATTACTTCCTTCGGTCAGTAGTCTCTTGGTTCCGAAGACATGCATGCAGAAGTGAAAAACAGCACTAACATAATTAATGTCATATAAGAACGGCACTGCAGCAGCAGTAATCATCTCCACCCCTATGAATCATAAGAAAAAGCTGTTGGGCCTCCCTTACTCCCAAAACCTTAACCTCAACCTATTTCTGAGTTACAATCTTAACATTTCATCCAAAAAGGCTAGTTACAAAGGAACTTCTTTCCCTGGGCTTAACTGTTCAAATACATCCAACGATTGAATACTGAAGTTATCAAAACGTGGAAGATCGGATCGATCTCTAATATAGGTTCAAATACTGAATGTTAAGAGAGTTCAAATACTGAATGTTAAGAGAGTGGGCATAACAAAGGGCAAAGCCTCGTCACTCCACAAGAAAGCATTTCAATAAACAACAGGCCAAATAGTCCTCCATATTTCCATTTATTTCGTTCTCTACAGATTGCAAAGCATACATCCTAATACCATACAGAATTTGTTCTAATAAAGAGATTTCCACAAATGTTAACAGTCGCTACTTTTCGGAACAGAGTAACTATAGTTGCATGCCCAGAAAGAAGGTATGCATATATACCAAGACAAGCTCTTTACATGTTAAGGGAGCAGGCTACCAAGATTCAAAATCCGCCTATCCTTTCATCATATGCATCTAAACAAGGAATTGCACCAAAAAAAAAATCTAAGCAAGGAATACCCTAATCACGCACCTTAATTACCTCTAAAACTAATTTCCTTTCTAAATTTACATTGTAAGAAGAAACAAACCAATTATACACAAAGAATAAGCAAAATCTCCTATACTAGTCAACCTAACCTTGCATGGGGCGTTTGCCATGAGGGTCTAATCTCGGGCTAACAAGAGTTGATGTGCTCGCAGTTACTGTGGCACTACTGGAATAAGTGGTGGTACCTAATGAACCAGACCGGGTAGCGCCAGAAGTTCCGGCAGCGGAGGATGATGTGTGGGGCCTGCGCGATCTTCTATACCTTGAACCGGGATATCCAGGTCTGGTCGGTTCTTCGAGGGAACCTGGCTTCTTCGAGAGCATTACCACCACACGACGCATCGTGGGGCGTAAATGTGGATCCGACTGGGTGCATAACAGCCCGATTTGAACGCACATTGCTACCTGATCAGGAACAGCTGAAGATGCCAATATAGGTTCTAGAATCTCGAAGCTTTTACCTCTCTTGTAAAGCTTATATGTCTGTAGGAATTTTCACAACATACCAGATATGAGTTTTGCTACAAAATTGCTTCTGAACCAGTTCTAGCTAAGCTAGCCAAAAACAAAACCAACCGCGGGCATGCAGAACATTTTAATGTGTTAGTAGCATAAAGTTCATAAACATGGTCTGAAAAATTAAATCGTATAATGTAGTTTTTAACAATGACCCTTTGCAACTTTGCTTCTGTGGGCCAGCCGTGCATCTACTATATATTGGTGGTTCAGGGCTGCTGAAGAAATTTGTGTTGCACCAAATACAACGGTCGTTTGATATCAACCCAATTTTCTTGTTTGTGACATTTCCTTTCTGCTTCTTCCATTATCAATGTGGTCAGAATGCTAGGTTAGTGGCTCATTTTTTGAGTTTTGACGAAGTTCCCCAGCCCACTGCCCCTTTTCCGTTCATTTGTCTCGTGTCAAAGAAGTTTGACTGAATATCGATATCAATATACTCTTAATAGTGCAACCAAAAATTAGCTACTCATAATTACTTTGTACAAAGAATTTAAGAGGAATAATCCTGTCCTTAGTCCCCACTTCTAAGGGGACAAAATTCATAAATGGAAAATCAGCTCAACAAGATGTTTCATTGCACGACTTTAATCTTTTGGAAACTGTGAAAAGGATGCACAATATTGAGTTAGCTATGTGGACTTCCTCCACCCTAAAAAAGAAAAAAGGAAAGTTACGGATCTTATGATCACCAACCAGTAAACATAGGCCACTAGAGCTTGGGCTCTCACCACAACCTTTAACCTAAAAACTTAAATATGCTAATAATGCTGTTTTAGACTGACAGTCGCATTTACTTTGAAACCTTAAAACGTGGTGAAGGTGAAGCATTTTAAAGGACAACAAAATAGATCAAAGGGTCATTCCCTTTCCAAATGAATGGTTTCGGACCCCACTTCACCCTCATCTATAGGCGAGAATCATATACAAGGAGAAATTTAGTAGACTCCATATGTCTCCATGAACTTGGTCATGAAGTGGCTAGAAAATAACATGTACAAGCGGGGCAAGTGGCACTATAGGTGCTTTTTATCCTAATAAAATCATATTCATCAATAGGAAAACAGAAAAAATTAACAGGAACAAATGATGGGTTCATAGCATATAATTTCACTCAAAGAACGCAGAGCAATTCTTACCCACTCCAGTAAATCCTGGTACTCGACATCTAGGTTGAACGTTGAGTTTTTCCGACCACTGATGAGCTCGAGAATCACAACACCGAAGCTAAAAACATCTGCCTTCACAGAAAGCTGGCCATGCATTACATATTCCGGTGCCATGTACCCACTGTTTCAAAGCAAAAGCAACTATCAGATATGTCATGCTTCAATGGTTTACAGTACTTAATCCATGAGGAGGAGTCTCCTTTACTTCTTAAGAAAATCCTATAGCAATATAACATGTATAGAAATATGCCAAAAAAAATAAAATATTTCTTGGTTAGATGTACTTATCCTTGGAGGGCAAGACATCTTAAACCCTTTGGAAAACAATCCCAGGTTTCATCAAAAAGTCAAAAGGGGACTCTTTTGAGGGACGGAGTAAATGACATTACTTCAAACTAAATGTCAGAAAGCTTTTGGAAAACATACTTCGTACCGGCTACACGGGTGTTCACATGCGTTTGATCTTCTGGGTAGAGCCTAGCCATGCCAAAATCAGCAATCTTGGGTAACCATTTATCGTCTAGTAGGATATTGCTGGCCTTGATGTCACGGTGGATGATACAAGTGTGCGAATCTTCATGAAGGTATAACAGCCCTCGAGCAATGCCACCAATTATGTCATACCTCTTCTTCCAATTAAGTAGATCACGTCCTCCAGATTCTGAGTCATTTTGATCACAATCAGCATCAGATCACTACTAGTCGATATTCTTTTCACCTTTTCATACCTTATAAAACTCTAAAGATAACCCAAGGACCACAGAGAGAAAAATGAATATGATTACAACCTTAATTATAATATTCTGACGTTCTTGAGTGCTTAGTAGATACTTTGCAGCACTGGAAATGGTGGGCTTTGCCAAACAGCTATACTGGGAAGGGTCAACTGACTAAAATTTTGCACATTAGCTAGCTTGTGGCATACAAATTTCAGAATAGGGTGGACGTGGTCTTATGAACTACTTTTCTCAACAAGTTTTACAGCAGATGACACAAGATGAATACAACACAGTGGCAGAAACACACTATCCACGGCGGCAATGGGAATCTTATCTTATTTGATACATCACTACTTATTAAGAAACAGCAGTGTTGGCGGAATTCCTCTCCAATGTCATCCGCACAAAATTAACTTTATGCCCCTGTCATATCTATTAAAATTCTACCGTGTCCTTGTCCATTTCCATTGCTATTTTTAGTTGACCTTGCCGACAGTGCAAAGTACCTATTGGCCAATCCAACAATACGACAGCTCCTTTCAAAGTCGTAAGCAACAACAGCTCCTCATGTATACCTTGGGTTAACTGACGATAGTAAATTTGGGGCAACAAGTTGAAAATCCAAACCCCACCCCCCAGCGGCTATAAATGCCGAAATGTCATCCCTGAATAAGCCATTAACTTTAAAGGATAACGAGTTTAAGGCTACGGTCATGCAAATTGAAGAAGCAGAACAGAAACAAGCGAGGGTATTGTATGGGAAGGTAATAGCTGTTTGATTCTCTGGCATTGGCATCTTTGGTGAAAGAACTAGCCTGGAGTTGTTCTCGCTGCCTCCGGCTCGCTCCATAACCAAGAGAGACCAGACAATAAAGTCATCAACGAGACTCTGTGATGAGCTTCCAAGTGAGAAATCTTTGTGAAGTTACAAGGAAATGTGGTCGATCGCTATCTGTCCCTTTTTGGGTGTACCTTTTTTTTGGCATTACAGGAAAATGTGGACTACCTTTCTTTCTGTCACGTGTAATTTTATTGAATTACTGAGAAGGAATTGCGGCTCATTGACCAATTCAGAAACCCTTAAAGGTTTTAAAATCTATCATTCTTTCTCTCTTTCTGAAAAGTGACTGGGAGATGAGAATCAAAACCCTGTAATTCTAGCAAATAATGTGATTCATGGCCTACTTATGAATCAATAGATTTTAAAGTCCATCTTCTACACTAAAACTTTATTGCATAACTAGATTAGTTAAAAAGTAGAAAAAAAAAAACACTTAAATTGTATAAACTGAAAAAGTATATGCTTACGATTATTTTTTGTCGTTATTAACTTATGAAAAACGTACTTTCAGTCGTTATACTTGAAGTATCTGTAACTGTGAAAATTTATACCCTAAAAAGTGTCATGGCTAACTTTTTTGGGAGATACCGCACCTTTGAATGTCATGGCTGCACGTGCGACCCACGTGCACGTAACTAGTATTGATAAAGCAGTGGATGGTTTGGTCCTTTGGCTACTTCTTCGACACGGTGCAGCTATAGCAAAAAGGATTATCGTTTTAGCCAGTCCCTTGTAAATATCACTAATTTGTTTTAATGATGTTGAATGACTTGTGAAGAAGAACAAAGATTGCCGCTACAGACTTTGGTAAAAGAATATGGATGACGTCCCACCAAGAGGATGCAGTACAGTGAAGGCTCAGCAGCTCCGATGTACTTTAACAGTAAGTACAATGTTAAATCCCACATGAAAAGAGCTTTACTAGTACAATCTTCGAAAATATAAGGTTTTGAAGTAAGAAAAGGAGAAAGTTCGTTGGATTCTTAGTGTGAGGCAAAAAAAAAGAGAGAAAACACAGATACTTCACCCAAACAGGCTTAAACTTGAAAGATTAGGATGCTAACTAAGACAAGATAGCAAGTAAACAAAAACGGTGATGTTGCTACAAATCCACTTATATCTTTAACGAAAGTGTCCAGCCAAATGACGAATACAGATTCGTAGTATAGAGCTACTGGCACATGAAGTCATCTTTTACGGAACCTAATTCGTTATATCAGATTATCGCAATCGGTAGTCGCTTTTGAAGGACTCAAGACTGCCTTGTGTTCTGCATGAAAATCAAGTTACAATGATGTTTGTTGACCTAGACCGAATATCAGGAACTTACAAGAATCAATTCTTAGGGGATAACGGAACTCTTCATTCTACGTACTCCTTATTCTTGTCGCTTTTTCCGTTTTCTTTTTTGTTGTAGCACTGTTCTAAGGTGTTTGACAGAATTGCCTTCAGATAGGGCAACATTCAACAGTATGCCATCATCACCAACCACAAATATACCAACACTCTGACAGTTAAACCAAATATAGTTCAGGGCCATGGTGTTTGAAGCTCCGGTTTTTTATCTGAACGACTGAACCACTGTTCCACATACATGTCCATCTAAGAATGCTGCATGTTCCTTTTCCTTTGGCTTCATCATATACCTTTTTTCCTCAGCTATATGAATCCTTTTCTTCCATTCTCCCCCATCCAAGCATATGTTCAGTGAAAATTTTCTAGAAATCATGTCTTTTCCAACTACTTTGGCCATAATTTTCTTGGTTTACCCCTACCTTTTCTGGTCCCATTCAACTTGCAAAATCACTTTTCCTCATTGGAGCTTCTAGACGCCTGCAATCGATAGGAAAAATATATCTCAAGGGGTTCTCATCTATATTCTCAGTTGGTACCACTATATTCTCATCTATATTCTCAGTTGGTACCACTCCAACTGTCTTGTGGATATTTTCGTTTTTCCATTCTAATTCTTTCTGTGGCAGCTCATCCAAGTAAGGATCCGAACTTCCAGTACCATTCATCTCATGCGTATGATGCTCCTCAGTTGCCTGCCATTCTATACCATATAGCATTACTGGTCCAATTGCAGTCCTATGACAAACCAACCCTCCTCTATACTAATGCCCTCTTATCCTATGGGCAACATCCTAATGAATCTCTCCCTCCCTTTTCAATTCCAAGATCTCAAAAATATCCTTTCCTGCCCATCCATATTTTACTTCACCCTTGGACCTCCTCTTACACTTCTCTTAAATTGCATTCCAAAGCTAATGTTCCAATAAACTATGCAGCCACTGCTAGTTAGAAGATACTAAGCACATCAATCCTTCCTGGGTGCTTCATACTGAGATTTTAGCCACTCCACTACCTAAAATGTATCTGATCTGGCTTCGTGCTTCATTCTATAAAAAGTTGTATATTGGAAGGGAAAAAAGAAAAACAAAACATACTACTGATAGGATAGCAATAAAAGGGCGGCCTAATGCACGAGGTTTGCCCGATTGCGGGGTCTGGAGGGTTGACGTACGCAACCTTTCCCCCACTTTCATGAAGACACTATCTTCGAGTATAGAACCCGTGAACTCCCAGTCATGATGGAGTAACCTTTTACCGTTGCACCAATGTATTGGATAGCAATTTATTTTGCAATTTATACTAATTGGCTAGCAATATATATTCCAAAATTAAGTGTTTTTTCTGTTTCAACAAATTAAGGTAAATGTCAAAAACTTTGGATTGGTTGTATGCAAATAACTGTAAGCGAATAGGTAGTCTCCGAATAAAATAGAGCCATGTAATACATATTTCCATCAATTTGAACATTGAGTATCTCTTGCCCTATTGCTCCCCAAGAGATGACCAAGAATTGAGTGCTAAACCTCAATCAGGTTCTCACATACTGCTAAATGTAAGCTCTTTTCTTTGTGACGATTGTATAACTCAACTGCGTTTATGTTTGCTGGTTTACAGCCATAATTTCGATTCTCATTCTCAAAATATTAACTTTCCTCCTCTTCGGAAGTATTAAGTGCTGAAAGAGGAAATGGAGGAGAACTTACTGAAAAGAAGTTTGTCAAGGCTCTCATGAGCTACATACTCATACACAAGTAGCTTCTCCTCATTGTGTGCACAATACCCTAACAAAGTCACAACATTCCGGTGCTGCACACGCGCCAGCAACTTGGCCTCGTTCAAAAACTCTCTCTTCCCTTGATTTGAGCTCTGCGAAAGCTTCTTCACCGCGATAATCCTTCCATCCACCAACTTCCCCTTCAAGTTCAAAGACCCAAAAGTCATTCTCATGCCCACAAACAATCAAAACTCATAATTTCTCATCTAAAAGGCCTATTTATACACAAACCACCCAAGACTCATCCTCATTCTCGTATACAAAAAGCACATTACTTTCTCCACAACAGACCATATACAATTGACCCGATTTACTAAAATGCTTAGTTCCAAACAATTACTAAAAGCCATTCTCCTTCTCCCATACAGTTATTAAACTCATAAATTTCACCATAATGACTATTATATGACTGCCCCAACTCAATAAAAGGATAAAATTTCAAGAATTACCTTGTACACGGGGCCAAAACCTCCTTGGCCAAGCTTGTTATCTGGGTGGAAGTCTTTGGTTGCAGAAACTAGGGTTTGGAAAGAAAATGCCTTCTGTTCTTGTGCAGCAATCTTTTCTATATCTTCTTCTTGTCCTTCTATGTGCAAATTAGAAAAGCCAGCAACATAGTGAACATAAGGTAGTAAAATCAAAAACCCTTTAAGCAAACATATATAGTATCATCCCTAAAAGATATGTGTATGTACCTACCTTTATATGAGCTAAAAATGAAGGGTTTGAGGAGATTACGCATGAACTTCGATTTGGACATGATGGGTCATTAGCCCATCAAGAGATTAAAGAACTGAGTGATTTCTGGGATCTTGGTTTGGCTTTGTTATGTTTTATCGATCATGAGAAGATGAAAATGTCAGATGAGAACTGTATCTGTCTAGTAATCAAGAAACAAAGGCAACATAAAAGTCAATCGAATGAAGCGCGTTGACTTGAGTTGGACTTTCAAAATCGAGGAAGAGCCTTGCAGACTGTTCGTATGGCTGAATTCACTGAACGAGTCATTCATAATTTATACGATCAAAAATACTTCGGACAAAGTCAAGAGTTAATTGATTACTTTACTATCGTAGAATATTCTAGAGGGATTTGTGATTTCTGCCCCTCAGCCTGTTTGCTTGTTAATCAACCGGCTGCTATTTGTTAACTCCATGACGTAATCAAAATGCAACAAATAGGCCTAAGTCTGGTCACCTTTTCAATTTTAAGAACAAATTAGTATACACGTGGATATAGTTGAGAGTAATGTTTGAGATACTTCTGAAAATAAAAGCATATTGAGAAATTAAAAGAATGATTTTACGTCTTTGTTTTTATAACCAGTTAAATTGATTTATGGTTAAGATTTGTAGTTTTCAAGATCAGGTGCTTTGTATATTATCAATAAGAAATACAAAATATTCGATCTTCAACTGCAAGAATCGAACATATTTTCAGTTCAAATTGGCATCATATTTAAGCCTTGTTTTTTGATGCATACTTAACCCTTTTTCGTTTTTTTTTCCAACAATTTTTTGTTTCTTAATTGATTTTTCACGTATTTCAGTTTCTTTATTTTGCTTTTGTTTTTGTTTTTAAGTTTTTCAATTGGTTAATTGTTTGTTAACCTAAAAATGCAAGGAAAAAAATCATAGTTCTCATTAACCAGTTCTAATGTTTATTTCATTTTAACCAAATTAAAAAAAGAATAATTAGGGAATTTCTTTGTTCTGTTTTTCTTTCTCATCATACTTTTTTATTTTTCAATATATTGAATAGATTTACTACCCAATGTTCTTTTAATTTCATTAAAATTTAAAAGGGAATAATAAAAAAGGGTAAGAATGTAATTAAAGCAATTAACGGATGACATAATTGTCCAAAAATGAGTTACAACATTCATACTTTTATGGGTAGTATAGATATAGATACGCACACACATTTTGGGCAACCACACATTTTGTTTCCCAATGTGTAAATGTAGGTTTAGATTAAATTTATGACCTAATGTTCATTAAACGTATTACAAAAAAATTAATTAGGGAAGAGGAATGTTGTCATTGGAATAACTAAACGAGGGCAAAACTAGAAATAATTACAAAATTAGTAATTAATAATAGTATTTATGAAAGGGTAGTATTGTTATTGGAGTGATTAACGAAGGGTAAAAACGGAATAAAATGATTTACAAGATTCATACTTTTATAGGTAGTATAGATATAGATTTGTGTGTATATGTGCCATCCGTACGACTTTCTACAATTATGCCAAACCATTTTAATGGAAAATCAGCATGATTCTTTTGACGGCGGTATAAATTTCACTGACCTTTTCTTTTTCAAGTCGTACACTTTAAACCACCACCAAATGCCAAAAGGCAACAAAATCTCCCTTTAATCTCTAACTCTAAATCCTAACGATATTACTCTTCGTTGTCCCACCGACCGTAAGATCTCATGGGGCGGCTGCGGGTCTCTGAGCATATATTGTATATCTTGGGTCATATCTTGCTTCCTTATCGTTAGTGAGGGTTGGGAGAACTGGGGAGGGGGGATTGACTGAGTGTGCGGTTGGTGGCAGCAAAGTGAGTGAAGGCCAGATTACAGACCTGACTAATCTGTGATTGAGGTGTGATGGCGACGAGATAACAAACTGTCGTGTAGAGATCGCAATGTGAGTAGCCATGGTGCTGGTGCTCTTCATCGAGTGAGGACTGCGTCAGACTTCTCTTGCTTTTGATAGATGTACGGTTTAAGTCAGGGTGTGGCTGCAAGGACGACTGCAAATCCTGTTGGAATGCCTGATTGTTTATGCAATCTCAGCTCCAACCTTATGTTAAAGAGGACTCCAGTTCCTGCTTCCTCAACCTTAAGCATGTCATGCCCTTGTCTGGATTCGTGGTAACGGGTGAGCAACGCTTAGATAGTTTGTTCTTGGCATATACAACCCCAATTGAATTCCCCTTGAGGTTCCCTCTAGATTCATTTTTATAGCCGTATGGATGCGGTTTTGGCTTAGTATTGGGGAACATGGGTAATACATTCTCTAATGCTTGTTTAAGATGTATTAAAGGAGTCCGAAGGCACATTTTGGGGTTTTTTCTATTTTGGAAAGATCTCATACTTGCTGCGTACTTGGGTAGATGAAGATCCCACATTGGTTGTGTATTAGGAGAGGTCTTGAACATAGTGTAATATGAGTTCGACTTGGATCTTGTCCAACATCAGACATGGGACAAAAAGAATTTGGCCTTATAAGACCCCGCCAATGAACTCTTAAGCACCAATATGCTCATGATTGGGTAGTTATATTTTCTTTGAATTAGGGTAGTCAGGAGTCTATGGTTGACCATAAAGAGGGAAAGGGGATAAGGGTTAGGGTTGGGAATGAGAGGGAGTTGAGGCATTTTGGACCTGCCCTAGTTTACGTCTTCATTTTTGTGCAGAGGGATGTGTTGGTGGGGCACTTAGGACCTCTATGATTTTGGTTTTTTGTCGCATCGTGCTTTATCTCGGTGCTGGTTGTTTATCCTCGTCGTCTTAAGTTTCTGCATATCTTTTGGGGAGATTGGTAGTTCTTATTTTAAACGACCCTTTGGTGAGGCAGGGCTTGTTTGGTGATCTAAAGTGACCGATGAAGGGCTAGGTTTGCAGAGGATGGCTGATATATGTGCATACGAAGGTATGGTCTCTTGAGGTTTTATATTGTGGTTGGGGACGGGTACTGAGTTTGCACACGATCATGAGGCCTCCTTTTTTTTATGTTTGTCTTGCTTGTTTAGGTTTATAGAGTGTTTAATTTTTGTTTTCCTATATTTGGCTTTCTTGTTTGTAGTTATCTTTGTAAAGAAAATGTAAAGGAAAGAATGACTTCGAGACCTTCTCCAAGAAGGTTACTATAAATCTAATTTTTTTGTGGTAGGCATTGATGATACAACCAAGTTAGATTTTATTTTTTTCAAATCTTTGTTCAGATTCACAAAAGCAGATGGTTTGCAATGTGAATTTTGAACATCTCAATGGTTGCAACATTTTTTGATTGGTAAATCTTTGGAATTTGATGGGGTTAAAGCCGTGATAATCTATAAGTCGATGCTAACAATGGTGCTGCTGATGAACAACTACAGGTAATTGGTGGTTGGTTATGAAGATGGTAAGGGTGTCCCAGGTGGGTTTTGGTGAGTTGGTAGTAGTTAGGTCAATAGTGGGTGTACGGTGGTGACGATGAAGCAATGCTAATCCAACAACTAAGGAAATGCAAGGTAAAAAACGACGATGATTGGCAGAGGCAATGTGATACGGTCAAATTCAGATGATAACGATTGAATTTGAGAGAGAGAGAGAGAATCGAAAGGATGATTGATAAAGGGATTAATTACGCATAAAACCCCATAGTTTATGGTCGTAAGCGTGAAATACCCTAGATTGTTTTTCCTTCTCACAACCCTAAACTTCCATTTTAGTGCTCTAAGCACCATTTAACAATTGAAATAAGAACTCAGTCAAATTTTATTCAATTTTTAGGGCAAAATGGGCAATTCGCATCGAAATCCTTCTTCATAGCCACTGTCTCCAAACCACCACAAACACCAAACTCATCATCACTCCCCAGTGACACCACCAAACTCTCTATTTAACCTTCCACAATCAAAACCATTGCCACCTCCTCCATATTTCTCCAAACCCACCGTCATTATCATCACTCCACCAAACTCTCTATTTAACCTTCCACAATCAAAACCATTGCCACCTCCTCCATATTTCTCCAAACCCACCGTCATTATCATCACTCCACCAAACTCTCTATTTAACCTTCCACAATCAAAACCATCAAAAAATTTGTCACTACCAAGACCAATGCAAACTTGCCACCACGACCCTGCCACCACCATAACCCATTACGACCTTCACCAAACTACGACCAAGAACACCACAAACCCATCGCCACTAAGATCACCATAAATCCGCTACCACTGTCACAACCTCGACCAAGACCATATAAAATCGCAATCACCAAGATCATAGTAATAACGCAACCACGAAGATCAATAAAAAAATCCCAACCAATAAGACCACCACAAACATGCCACCACCTCTAGCTCGCCACTCTTTACACCAAGAGCTCCACAAACCTGCCACACGAAAATCACAACCTTTAAATCGTGAGAATGTGAAGTATTTAGACTCGATTGTGCATTTAAGGTGAGAATCAGACCATGTGATGAGAATGAATTCGAGTGGATAAACCCTAGAAATTGTTGTTTTGGTTTAAGGGGAGAGTCACAGGACAGTAGGTAGGCGTAAGGTGGTTGACTATGATGATGTGACTGCCATATAGGCTTTTGATGTTAATTACCCAATTTTACTATTTCCAAATAAACAAACATCCGAAATTCCAAATTCTTACTGTGTATAAAGCACCAACTTAGAAATTCAGGGTGGTGGGTACCAAAAACAAAATTTTGAGATGTTTTTGCCCACACGACCCCAAACCATGGGGTTGTATGTCCAAGCTATGGGGTTCTGTGTGCAATCAATCCTTGATAAATGGTCTTTTATCCATAACAAATGATGCCTAAACTATTGTTTTGGCAAAAGTCACCGTTGCTTTTGGCAATATGACTTGCTAAATCTAATTTATTACTCCATCCGTCCTTAAGTAATTGATCGTGTTTGACTTGCACGTTTATCTATGATATGAATAATATTTTATAAGTTTCTTATTCTACCTCAAAAGAGAGAAAGAGAGAGTGAGGGAAGGAAATTGGTCAGGAGAGAGAAAAATGGGTTGATGGAGGATTAAATGTAGAGAGAGAAATAGAATAAAAAAAGTGTAAGAAGGGTAAACATGGAAAAACACCTATAGAATATTTCTTAATTTAAAAAGTGATCAATTTTTTGGGACGGAGAGAGTATAATAATTGTCCCACCAAAGATTATTTTAGTTGCAAAATGAGACAAAATACTGGTGAGAATAATGGAACACATTTCCTTATAAAGTCAAATTTCTGATACCATGTTAACTTATCAGTTCTACAAAACTTAATGTGTTAGAGAATGAGCCTAATTACGTCTACCATGCATAAGAGCTGTATATTCGTATATCTAGGTAAAGGAAAATAGTTACTTATGAGAAAGTGACGACCTCACTTTAAATTTGAATTAACTCTCTTTAGATTGACGCTATTTCTTTGGTATTCATGTGAGAGACGATGTAATGAGTTGATTCAATTTTGAAATGAGGATACTGATTCCTCTTTTTTCTGTGTTTTTTTTCCCTTCTTTTTGGCACAGTTACAGCATTCAAATTTCTAACCCCAAAATCATTTACACAAGATGTATACAAAGCCCCACTTGCCATCTTTTGAGTATTAACATAAGCCGGAAGCTAGTGCACCTACATGAGTGGTATGATAATAATTAGAATTAGGCTCCCACAGTCTATCTCAAAAGAATGCTTAGCCTGTGGATGGAATCATGGGACAAGTACATTAGGTTAGAAGGTCATAAATTAAGCCCGTGTATCATATAGTGCATTATGCTTCTTATATTAAAACCCACACATTATCATTATCCTTGAAATGGTTGCCAAAAAGAAAACAGTTTTTGTTAAACTTATGTTCAGATTGGGGCCAATATGACTTGCTATGGGTGATGGAAGAACAGAATTGGAGATAGAGTTTGTTATCCAAACCTGCTCCTCAGAATAATTTATCGCAAGTTGCCGCGTTGTATTATTAATCCATACAAATTTAATAAAAGCATATAAAAAGGACTTGAATAAAAGAAAGAGCAAGATTGTAAATTAAAAAAACAAGAGCTTCTCTCAATTTGTTATATAAACCTTATCGACTAACTGAGAAAATAAACCGTAAGAATCACTGAACCTATTAAACTCAGAGTCTGGTCTGACTGGTCTAATTAAAGTATAGAGCGGTTAGACAATGTACTGCACTTTCAATTCTCTTTGCCTCTAAGAATGATGCCTGAGTGGTAAGGCCAAGGATGAAGTTTGGTAGTACAAATCAAACAAGCCTGGTTTAGTTGGTTTGTCCTTTAGGATGTGTACAATACTACAATATTATCTAGTCTAGTCTCAATTTAACAAAGTTTTATTCTTCTTATGGGATCAGTGATGATTGTGTGCAAGGAAGGTCATTTGTGGCTAGCATTAGAAGTTGTGACTCAGACATATTATTTGATGATTATGCATCATGTCCTTAAGCAACTTTATTAGCTGTAGAGCCAACAACTAATTGTTCTTTTTTCAAACTGTAACATAAGATTATCTAGTTTTTTCTTGGTCCACACCTACCCAGGTTTGTTTAAGCTTAAAGCAAGATCCATTGTGAAAGCAATTGTTTGCTTCTTTTGCCTACTATACATCATACAAACTGCATTCATAGCATTTTGGTACATAGAAGAATCATGAAAACAAAGGAAAGAAGTCCACAACCTCTATAAACAAACACTCACTTTACATACTTACAAATGGATACAATGTGGTATACAACTAAACCAACTTTCCCGCCTTCAAAACAATAAACAAACCTCAAAATGTGAGGAAATAGTAGGCCAAGGTGAGGTAGGAAGAAGGAAGTGACCTACCCCCTCTTTCCACCCCCTCAACCCCACCCAAAAACAAAAGACATTCAAAGTTTTTTTTTTTTTTTCTAAGTCCTAGCTGTCTATAAACTAATGCTATGTACCTGGCACTGGAATCTTTGTTGGATCTCTCCAGCTTTGCAAGCCAAGGCCATTTCTCACAACATACAAATGACAGGGTGGCTTAATTTCTCACTAGCCTACACACACATACAGTCATCATCCCCCTTTCCCTCAAAAGGAGGAGATGGACACAACCCACAAAAAATTGGGTTTTACTGAGAAACAAACACCAGGGGCAAAACAAGGAAACCAAAAAGTTGGGCAGACCTCAATTTGCTGTCTACCAAGATCACCAAAAAAAAACAGACCATCCCATCTCATTGTCCTAGATTACAGAATTTTCAGCATTTTTGAATGATCAACTTGGTGTTCTTCTTCTCCCATCACAAGTCCACGGCTGCGACTGCATTCTGCGACAAATATGCATATACAAACCAACTGAAACACATTAAGGACACAATCCAACGTTAACATTGCAATTTCACATGAAGGAAAATGCTGAATCCGAACCCTTACTTTACTTATCTGCCCTCTATTTGAGGCTAAGTGGCAACTTTTGTTGCTAGTGGACACTTTAGCGACAAATGAAGTTCAGAAAGGTTAAGGGAATGTGCAGAACTAGCCTCGCCATAGGAAAAACATATGAAGTTAGGAAGCAGAAGGCCTAAAAAATTACCTGTTATCTTCTTGGGCATGATGGTGAAGAACAATATTATACTAAAGGACCATCACTGAAATTCTTCACTCGAAGCTCGACGTTCCTCAGATCGCGTAGATGTTGTAAAATCTCCTGAAGTAGATCCATCCCCTTATCTCCTTTCTTCAAGGAGCTAATGCAGTGCTTTAGGAACTCTCTGTCTGCCTCAAGAGCTTGCAGCCTTTCATAGAGTTGATCAACTTCCACTTCAACGCCAACTCTCTTGCTCTCCAGATGGAATCTGGTGTCAGGAGTGTTTTGCATATGGTTGGCATCAAAGCCATTCTCATGATGTCCATTCAGTATTACATCTTCATTTTCTCCAGTAATTGCATCAAAGAGAGGAAGAAGTCTCTTTCCCTTGGAACCCAAAATTCTTTTTTCTTGATAATGTTTCCCGTTCGATTCCTTGGAAAACCCATTTGTCATTCCTTTATTTTCATCACCACAGTCCAAATCCCCATTCGAATAGTTTCCATTCTCTTCATGGAGATGTTCAAAATCATGTTCCTCTTCATCACTCAATGTGAAAAGCTTCTCTTCTAAAACCTTGAGTTGCTCTAGAATTGAAACCCTTTCCTCCTCAAAGTCAGCCAATGAGTCCTCCAAATCTACGACTGCATCAATTGGGGTGTTCTGATTGCCACTTTCTTGATGATTTGAAAAAATTTCTTCTTCCTTTGCTTCTTGATTCAGATCTATGGATAATCCATCACTTTCCTCGGCATTGCTGCAAGTAGAAGAGGAGAATCCACTTCTTCTCCTCAACATCTTCACCCTCTCCTTGGTCTCATAATCAACCACTTTCCTCCTATAAATTTCCAATTCTTTCTCTACCTCTTGCTTTTCCCTTTCACGCTTTACCATAAGCTCATTCAGTAGCTGCAACGCTTCTTGATCGTACTCGGATTGTTCTTCCATCATTCTTTGGTACTGCAATGCCTCCATCTGCATCGCGGCCTTCTCCTCCTGAAGCCTATTTATCATAGCCATGGTTTGATTGGCAGCTATAGCAGAAGCACTTCTCTCTTCTTCGAGTTCTGTGTACAGAACATGTAAAGCCTTTCTTTCGGATCTTAAAGCTGATTTCAGGCGTTCGATGTTCGTAACTGCATCACCGTTCTCAAACTCACTTATGATACTTCCATCTAATGATGACGATTCTTCAGTTCCCGATTCTTTTCTTTCGAGTAGTTGTATTTTCTTGTGCAAGTAACTGAAACTTTCCATAGAAGTTGGTGTATCAGGAACTTTCTCTTCTTCAATCTCATTAAGGTTGTTTATCACTTGCTCATTCGCCTCAACGGATAAGGTCTTCAATTCCATTGTTTCTTCCCGAGCTTTCTCAGAACCTAACATCAAAAAACAAAACAAAAAAGAAGAAAAATCAGAAAATGTTTTCAGTCTTTAGTTAACGAAGACCAAGGTATATTGACGCGATTAGCACTCTCTTGCGTTAGGGGTAGTCCTCTACTTCCCTTAATCCCCATTCTGAATGAAGGCGGGGATCAGTTTGAAGTCTCTTGCTTGGTACAATGCCAAAAGAGTTTTACCAGTTGAACAAGCTGACACTCACCGATAGGGCCAATCATCTTCTGTTTCACCCCCCACCCAACAGAGTTGAATCAAGCTACCCATTAGTAAGAATTCTAATTTTCTAGGTGTTAACATAAAGTATTTGAAGCTTACCATGATCATTGTCTCCATATAACCTAGCTGAACTTGTGGAAGGAACTTCATGCATGAAATCGAATGAAGAAAGGGTGTCTTGACCTTTAACTTCATCTGTTGAGTCCAGATCAGGAATCTCTGTCCCAATAGAGACATCTGCTTCAGTTTCATTGTTTGGCAATTCAGCTACTTCTTCAGACACTGCAACTATTTGGCAAATAATGATATACTCTCTCTTCGTATAACAACTACGAAAAAAAACTACATTTAACATTTTGGAAATCAGGTTACCTGTTGGAGCATCTGAACCCCCTTCCTGTATTCTTCCCACTGCATTTTCGTGGACATCATCAATATCCTTAGGAGGAGTTTCAGTCACTTGGTCCCTGTCAACTTGTTCATCAAAAGAATCAAGTTCTCTTGTGTGGAAAACAAGAGAATTATCAGTTTCTTCTATTTCCAAGGATTCAAACACTGCAACTTTGCATTCCCCTGCATTCTCATGTTCAGAAAGTACTGCCTCTCTCTCCACATGCACTTCATGACCCAAATCATCATCTTCTGAATCACCATTTTCCTGACCTTCCTCAACCTTGAATCTGCTCTGGTTTTCCTCACTTATGGAGTCGATCAATTCAATTGGAACCAATTGGTGACCACTAAAATCAATAAAGAATTCCAGATGCTGAGATTGAATTCCAAGAGAATTTCCATCTTCTCTGTCAACTACTCCAGTCAAAGAATCAGCAGGCATTGGATCGTCCATTTCCATATTATAGTAATCCTCATTGGCCGTTTCTCTCTCTGTTTCCACACACACCCCCACTTTATCATCTTCGTTACCTTCCATTTCTTTCAACCCAAGATTAGGTACAGAAACAGAGGAATTCTCCCCTGCATCACTTTCCCTCGCACCAAAACCTTCTTTACCATCGGGCAACAGTAAATTCTCAATTTTTCTTTCAAATCCGCGATCGATTTCAAAGCAATCTGATCTGCTTTGATCTGAATGATCTCCATATTCACTATGATCATCGGCTCCTTCCTTAATTATCAAACTTCCTTTCTGAGTATAATCCAGAGCACCCCAAGAAGGCTTGATCACAAAGTAGTTTGACTGAATTTTCTTTTCCAACTTCACACCACAGCAGGAACATTCCAATTTCTCCTCACCATCTTCATCCACCTTATCTTCAACCCAAGGAAAGAAAGTAAAATCCCCTGCTCTTCCGCGAAAATCTGGTCGAGAGGACGAGCAATCCTCACACATATCTTGATAAGCAGCCAACTTTTGATGATTTGAACAGTAACCCAGGTTGGAAATCTCTGCGGAATGGAGTTCACATAGAAGATCTCTTCGTATATTGTTGTTTTTCTTTTGGGGCTCGAAGAAGTGATCGACTCGAGAACACCAGAGGCAGGGTGGTTTTAAGCCAAAGTAATCAGAAAATTTGATGATCAGATATGAAAACAGAGAGTTTAGGAGGAGCAGAACTATTAGAGTCCATTCTAGGACTGCATAGATGAGAATGAGAGTGATCCTGTTGGTGTTTCTGTGTAACATGGTTGCAAATTTGTTGGCAGCCATGTTTGATGCTCTGTTTCTGTCTTGCTATTTACAACAGAGAAGAGAGAGAGAGAGAGAGGGGTTTAGGAGATGTAGGTAAAGTGATTTTATTTAGACTAAAGAATGTGCAGTTTGAAAGGGGAGACAGCCAAGTAAGACCACAAACTTCAGAAAAAGGATGAAATAAAAGAAAGGAAAATTAGAATGCTTTTCTTCTTTCCTTTTGATTCTTTTGGGTTTTGACAATATCTTAATTCTTAAGCAACCCCTTGAGGGTTCAACAGCTGAGAAATTACTAGTCCCTTCTTGTATTTTCGTTTAACTAGCCTCCAACAAACAATTTTATTGGATTCATCGCTGCCGTTAAAATCTTATTACCCATTTTAAATTTCATACGATGACGATTCATAAATTTCTTATTAACGCTTTTGAATGTCACACTATGGCGATTCATGAATCTTCAATAACAAAAACAGAATATCATTAATGACAAAATTTTCTATCGCCCGTATTTCGATCTTATCGATATTTCTGAATGTCATTGATTTTCAACTCTTCGACGAAGAAAATGGTTTGTAGCCTGTAAAGGCTTGAACATTCTTAAATTTGTAATGACAAAAGTTGATGAAACCCTTTGCATGATTTGGGATTGAGATCGATGGCTTGGGGAATGGAAGTCCAGAAGGAGAGATGGAGTTAACTTTGGATCCAAACACCTTTTGCTTTGCCATGGTTGCCTGCCCGCTCCACTACTCTGGTATTCTTATGGGGTATCAAATGGTGGGGCCAATCGACCAAAAAAATGGGTTGGTGGACCACACACAAAGCAAGGGGTGGGGGCCCAGTAAGGATGCCTGATATTGGACTTCATCATGTATGTCTATCTTTTTCTTTTTTGTTTGGTCAATAATCAATATGTGTGTCTACTTTTATATATGCAGGTCTTTCTGTCAACATGTAAATGCAAATTCACAAGGTTTTCCCTCTTTCACATTACAACTCTTTTATATATAACAACAATTTGGCAGATCCTTAATAAAAAAAACTCGCGACGAAAACTCGTTAGAGCTTGTCGGTTTGGACGTTTGGCAGCAATTTTAGTAACAAAGTGATGTCTGTAATTTTATCGTTGTTGTTAAAATGTTACTGAAAATATATCTACAACTGTTTAGCGATGATTTTTTGGCGCTAAAAATGAGTTTGAAGCGTTGGTTGGAGCAAAGGGTTTTTTTTGGTCTCACACTACCTCCATCTTAAACTAGTTTTTTAACCCGTGCGTTGCATACCGAAATAAATTTTAAAAAATGCCACAGAAAATTAGAATTAAAAAATTCTATGCAAAAGAACTACTCTAGGAGCAAAGATGAGAGAGATAATAGGAGATTTGAATTTTGATTTTCAGTTAGGATATGAAATTACCCTGATTGAGGAAGTAATGATTAAGAGATACTATATGAATCAATTTTAAAAGAGAGTAAACAATAATGGTCTAGGTTGGAAGTTCTAACCGTACACAAAGTTTGTTCCACAAAGTATTGTATATTGAAAAGAGAAGAGAATATTTGTGTCAAATAATTAGCATTTCTTATATGACACGTGGCAAGCGGAGAGAACTTGATTTTGGGCAAAGTTTTTGGGAATAATTGTGGAATAAGGTATAAATTAGATTAATGAGATAATAATAATTATAGAAACTTGATTAAGGTGCAATTATTACAAATTACTTTTAAAATTTAAATTTAAAATGATAAGAAAAGATTTAACTAATTGGAGAGAGATAACTGAATTAAAAAAATTAAAGTGATAATGGTAAGTAATTAAAGTTAGTTTATATAATAATAAATTAAATCCACATGGCGAAAAGAGATAATGTCCACATAGGCAGTGACGTGGTAACATTCTCTTAGCTTCGGCTTTCATATATATATATATATATATATATGGGAGCTGATCCCTTGACAGCGTAGGCAAAATAGGATATCTTGCCAGCGCGATCTGGCCGTCCATCCCGAAGGGATGGACGGCCCAGATCACTTTTTTTTTACGGCGCTGTCAGCCGTCCGCTACATAGTGTAGTGGACGAGTCTTTTTACCATCTTGCCCTCGCTCACCCGTCCGCTAGACTGTGTCGCGGACGACATTCTTGGTCCCACATCGTCCGACAAAAAGTAGTCCGCGACACTGTCCAACGGACGACTGTCACAACTATGTAATTCTGACACAATTGTGACTTGTCTGATACAAGTGTGACTTGTTGTCGGCAATTCTGTCCGCTACACAGTATAGCGGACAGTATTGCCCATCCCCAAAACCTACTCAATTTTCTTTCAGCACAATTTTCTTCTCCTTCGGACTCGCTTCCATTTTCAGCTGCCTTCAAGCTTCGAGTAACACTCGCTTCAAGCTTCGCTCAAACAAGGTAAGTTTGCTTCAAGTTTTCTTGATGTTCTAGAAATTTGTCACTGTATTCATCAATTTGTGATTTTATACTCTAGATTTTTTGTGATGTTCTAGACATGATGTTCATCAAAAATGTATAATTTGTTAACTTTATATTTAATTCATTATAGTTTAATTCGATTTTTTGGCATGATGAATTCGTCTATTTATCTTACTAATTTAAATTTGTTATGTTCAATAAATTAATAATTGTTAATTTGGAGACACTTTTGAGATTATGCATACCGTATGTTTGTCATCCTAAATTGGTCTATTCGCCAAGGTAATTTTTAGGTAATATTTTCAGTTAGAAATGCCATTTGATTGTTAAGCGTAGTCTATTTCTACACAGCTCTTGTTTCACAATGTCTGATTTCGGTTCGAGCTCCAACGTCCCCGTAGATGCTAGTGATCCGTATCTAGGACGAACATTTGCTACGTTGGAAGAAGCTGAAGAATGTTTTCGAGCGTATTCATTGAGGGTTGGTTTTGGCATTAGAATAAAGACTTCAAGAACGAGCACCATAACGAGAAAGATATGCTCTCGCTTATACGAGTGCCATAGGAGCAGAAACCCAGTGCAAAATGAGACACGCGTAGGCAATGATGACAGTGATGACGAAATAGGATATCCGCGTAGAAGACGGGACTGCTTTGAGCGCACAAATTGCCAGGTCAAGATGTTCGTAAGCTACAAACCCAAACAAGACCATTGGCTTATTACCAACCTGGAACTGGCACACAATCACCCGTTAGTAACCCCTTCTAAGGTGAGTCAGATGCATCAACACAAGAATATGGGTAAGGTCGCAAGGAGCCTGATTCAGACAATGAGCAATGCGCGACTAGGACCTGCCGACATGATTAATGTTCTTGCTGAACAGGCTGGGGGAATTCAAAATTTGACCTTTAACACGACAGACGTTCGTAACGCGGTCCGAACCCATAGACGAGCCGCGTATGACCTCAATGATGCTCAAGCCACAATGAGCCTATTAAAACGGATGCAGATGGAGGACCCGCAGTTGACCTTCGATTATAAACTTGACGACGAGCATCGAGTTAGCACAATTTTTTGGGTCGACGGTCGTTCGAGGCTTGCTTATAAGCATTTTGGGGATGTCGTGACGTTCGACACCACATACCGTACCAACAAGTACTCGATGCCGTTCGCCCCTTTCACGGGGGTCAATCATCATTATCACTCCATCCTGTTCGGGTTCGCCTTGTTAAGGGACGAGACCGAGAGTTCTTTTGAATGGTTGTTTAGGACGTGGCTGGAAGCAATGAACTTCAAAGCACCCAAAGTGATCATCACCGATCAAGATTTGGCAATGAAGAAGGCTATTGCGACCGTCTTCCCAGACACTCGGCACAACTTGTGCACCTGGCACATAAGCAACAAATACCCGGAACGGCTGCATCACGTGTACGCAAAGTATGCAGACTTTAAACAGGATTTTGACAAGTGCGTCCTCAAGTCGTTAACGATTGAGGAATTCGAGGAGAGGTGGGAAAAGCTTGTTCGGGATTACTCATTGCAAGACAACGAGTGGCTCCAGCACTTGTACGAGCGCAAAGAGCAATGGATTGGTGTTTACACGAGGAGGTATTTTTCAGCGGGCAGGAGTGAATCCATGAATGCCACGTTCGATAGTTATGTGGGTACAGCTACCAATTTGAAGACTTTCGTTGCATCCGCACAAAAAGCGGTAGCTTCGTTGTTCGTAAAAGAAAGGGCTGCCGACTTTGCAACAACGTACAAACAAAGGAGAACGTTGCTCGAGACCCCGCTGGAGCTGAACGGTGCCAAAGTCTATACGAAGGAGATCTTCTTGCTATACCAAGTAGAGCTGCGAAAAGCCGGACGATACAGTATAAACAAGGTGGCAGAAATGTCTACGCGTGAGTACAAGGTTTATTCGCTCGTGAATGACCTCGTCCCTGAGAAGCTGCGCAGAATGTATACGGTGAGCCACGACACATTGACGGACTCGGTGACATGTGTTTGCAAGAAGTTTGAGTTCCATGGCATCCTGTGTAGACACGTTCTGCGGTTTTTCACCCAGAAGAATATCAGGACAATCCCCGATAAATACGTCTTTCCACGGTGGACAAAAGATGCAAACAGGTTGCACGGTACCATTTCCTTTCCGGAGCACCCGTATACTGACTTTGAAGAATCAGAGACGTTGCGGTATAATCATCTGGTGACGATGTTCACCCGTTTGTCCGTAAAGGGTGCTGCTACAATGGTCGGTTATAAACATCTCCTCGAGGTAGCTCAGCAACAAGAGCCCATCGTCGACCAGTTGGAAGCAGCTTCAGTCACCAATGCGATTGACACCGAGCCTACGACGGGGGTATCAGAAGATGACGAGCCGGATGAGGAAGACGACAATGATATCCGTTTGTTGGATCCAATTATATCGCAAACGAAAGGCCGCAAGAGATCTACGCGGATGAAAAGCTCTATTGAAACGGCAACTCAACCTAAAAAGCTGCGAAGGTGTGCATTGTGCAACAAAATGACCGACCACGACAAGCGGAACCATTACAAGGCACTGGGGATAAGTTCAGGGGGTTTGCAAGACGGGGAAGAAGGTGACGCCGAAGATGAGGACGAACAAGCTGCAGTGGACCTTTAACTTTTTGTACAACTTTATGACATTTGTAATAATTTAGCGGAGGGATAAATTTTCGACCGAGTACTGGAATTTTTTAAAAATGGACCTATGAGAGGCCATCGAATCAAATCTAAAGACTTAATTTCAAATTTTTTTTTTTTTTTGTAAGCCCCGTCCGCTATACAATGTAGCGGACGTCATTGACTTTTGGGCTTTTACGTCCGCTATATTGTATAGCGAATAGGGGGCATCGAAGTAAAACTTTTGGTCTTTTACGTCCGCTATACAATGTAGCGGACGTCAGAGCAGGCAAACTTTTGGTCTTCTTTAATGTCCGCTATATCATCGCAGTAAAACTTTTGGTCTTCTTTTACGTCCGCTATACAATTTAGCGGATAAGTCTATATGATATATATTAATCATATCGGGCAATCGTCTGTTATCAGTCCTATCTGGAGGGCACTCTCCCTGTCTCGAACATCTAGCCCAGGCCACTACTCCATCTCCGGTGACCCACAACTCCGGCGATAAACCGTCCCCCCCTCAACGCCGACCTCGATGGCTTCTGGATCGGAGACCACCTACGATTTTATTGGCAACTTGCACCTGGCAGGCAAACACTTTTTCAAAGTCATGATGCCGGGGTTTGAGAATGAACTTGTATGCCATCCCTCTATCTCTGTATTTTCGTGTGTTAAAGGTTTGATCTTTTGGTTAAAAACTAACCTATTTTTTGTGTATTGTGTTTGTTAGGACATACCAGAAGCCTTGACCAATCAATTTACAACAATTCATGACAGTGCAAGATTATATAGCCGCAAGGGGGCATGGCAGGTTGAAATCAAGCTGAAGCCCGGCCGACCCCAAAAAAAGCAATTCGCAGAGGGTTGGAACGTCTTCGTGCGCCAGCATGGCCTCGAACTCGGGGACTTTGTAGTGTTTGAACACCTTGGGTGGTGGGATTTTCAAGTTGTAATCTTTGATCGGAGCACTTGTGAAAAAATTTCTTTCCCCCAATGTGAACCCTAATTTATTATTAATAAAATAATTTGTGTTCTTGTTGATTGTGTTTCGAAATTTTTCCTCGCTTAATTGTGCTTAATTGTGTCGGTTGAGATTGTGAATCGTACGTCAATTGCAGAAATTTGGTCTTCATTTGACGTCCGCGATACAATGTAGCGGACGGAATAGGAGAATTGTGTCGGTTGAGATTGTGAATCGTACGTCAATTGCAGAAATTTGGTCTTCATTTGACGTCCGCGATACAATGTAGCGGACGGCGCAGCAGAAACTCTACATATCAACACTTAGAGAAATTTGGTCTTCATTTGACGTCCGCGATACAATGTAGCGGACGGCGCAGCAGAAACTCCACATATCAACACTTAGAAAAATTTGGTCTTCATTTGACGTCCGCGATACAATGTAGCGGACGGCGCAGCAGAAACTCCACATATCAACACTTAGAAAAATTTGGTCTTCATTTGACGTCCGCGATACAATGTAGCGGACGGCGCAGCAGAAACTCCACATATCAACACTTAGAAAAATTTGGTCTTCATTTTACGTCCGCGATACAATGTAGCGGACGGCGCAGCAGAAACTCCACATATCAACACTTAGAAAAATTTGGTCTTCATTTTACGTCCGCGATACAATGTAGCGGACGGCGCAGCAGAAACTCCACATATCAACACTTAGAAAAATTTGGTCTTCATTTTACGTCCGCGATACAATGTAGCGGACGGCGCAGCAGAAACTCCACATATCAACACTTAGAAAAATTTGGTCTTCATTTTACGTCCACGATACAATGTAGCGGACGGCGCAGCAGAAACTCCACATATCAACATTTAGAAAATTTTGGTCTTCATTTTACGTCCGCGATACAATGTAGCGGACGGCGCAGCAGAAACTCCACATATCAACACTTAGAAAAATTTGGTCTTCATTCCCAATGAGGGCAAAAAACCAAACTTCACTACTTAGAAAATTTTTGCACCATTTCGTTTTCCACATGTCAATCATTCCCAATGAGGCCAAAAAACCAACAACGTTCATCAATCAATCAGTAATCGAATGGCGTACGGTTTATGTAAAAAAAACTGTTATGATACAATTTTAACTGGGGTCCGCATGTTGGGGCGGATTCTCGGCATTAGCCGGATTTTCTATAAACCTAACCGCTCTAGGCCGGCCTTTCATAATTTGCCAAGCTATTCTATATCTATAGGCTTCAACTTCTGCTTGGCTCCAGACGGCCGCCTTGAGGCTCTCAAAGCGACAAATGAAATCCATGTACATGCAAAGGAAGACGCCGCAGTCCGAAGTGTTACGTTGCTTGGGCCTCCTCTTCTTCAATCGCCTATTGAGATTTGGCCGCGCCGGTACGGGGACATTACGGACACGATTGACCATTGCACACAAAATATTCTACGAGAAACAGAAAATGGCGTAAGACACGAGTTAAAATTTATGGCAAGATAGAATCAGAGCATTATACAGCGATCGTAATATTACCAATGAGTCCAACTGGGCTCTGTACATGTGCAGCACAGGCATCTGATGAGTATCGTCGTGGAGACTGTCGATCACCGATACGACTTTACTTATTGGGGAGTAGTAAACCAAGTACCAGTGGCTTTGCCCTAGAAATGGGATTAGAAAGACATCGGCAACACTTGCGCTCACCGGACTATCCCTATTAAGATACGCTCATAGGTTAACGGACGGTCTCCACTGGGCCAACTTTTTCTTCCCCCTATTTTTGACCCACTCCTGCCATTAAGACACTAGGATGCCATGAAAAAAGGCATCGAACAAAAAAACGGCCGGATAGGTCGGCTGCTGCCGACACCTTTCCTTCAGAATCTCCACGTAGGTGGAGACGACACCGTTGTCTAACCAACTCCCCGGAGCCAGGGAGGCCAGTTCTTGCCACGAGCAACTGTAATCCATGCCCTCCGGATGATCCACACTATACAGCGCTTGGTCATGCGGGTAGCCGCTAAAATAACGCTCTCTGATTATCTGGCATTTCTGCGGCTTTAGGGGCTTCAACGGATGCCCTTTGCGATATTGCCCTCGGGGGTCGACCGGGGGGTATTGCACTCCTTCGGGGGGGTCGACGGGGGGATATTGCACTCCTTCGGGGGGGTCGACCGGGGGGTATTGCACTCCTTCGGGGGGGTCGACGGGGGGATATTGCACTCCTTCGGGGGGGTCAACGGGGGGATATTGCACTCCTTCAGGGGGGTCAACGGGGGGGTATTGCCTGCCTTCGGCAATAGATGGTCCTGCCCACGGGACAATGGGCAGACTGATGTTTCCGAAACCCCAGTCTTGCGTGACTTGACTCTGAGAGAGGGGTTGGGGTTCCGAATCCAATAGTAAAGAGAAGGAGGGCACACTGTAATCTTCCCACGGCGCTTGAGACTGGCCCATGGTGCTTGGCGGTCCCCAATCACCACCCATCTCCGGTACAGAGGGAAAACCATATCCCTGGCTCACTCCCGAAGTCTGTCCCGAGGGATCGGTGCATCCCTCGGGAACAAACGGCCGCTGCCACCCCGGATAACCCATTCCCGGGTTTGGCTGTCCCGATGCTTGCCGCAAAAAATTCCCGCAGCTAAGCACCAACGCTTCAGCCTGTTGGCGAAGCTCCTCGCCCATGGCATCCACCAAATCCTTCCGCTCGCTCAACTTCTGGAAGAAGGCGAACGAGGCATTAACCTACATCCAGAGATATAATAAATAAGTAAGTTCGTACACACTTAGAATGATCAAGTTCAATTAGAAGCACTGGTTGGGCAACTTACCAGATTGTATGCCATGTGCTCATCGATCTGACCCCTAGGGTGGTACTTCTCCCCGCGTTCAAACCTTACTGGAGCTACTCTCCTCCGGGTGATGCGGTAGTACCACTCATTGTATTGTTCGATGCTGATGACGGGGTCAGGCTCCGACACAATGGCCGCTAGCGTGTCCTGCCAGGAATTCCAGACCTCAACTTCACGCGCGCACAACTCGTGCGCATTCGCCCTGCCAAACAGTCCGACACCCGGTGGGTTCCTGTTAAGCCTCATATCTGGCGCGCCGGCTGGCAACCCCTGCAGGCAGTCAAAATGGCGCATAGCGCGATCTGGCAGCTGCCACTCTGCGACCTCGAAGTGGATCAGGGGTGTGCGTTGCAACCCGGAGAGCGTGAAGACGAACGACTCTCCCACCCGTCGCGCCAAACGTTTGTACGGTGCCCATCGCATCTGGCCAGGAGATAACGAGTCGAGCTCCCCCCGATAGTATGAAATGTTGTGATGGGGATCGTCTCTCCTCTCGTAGTGGGTTTCCTTCCGGCTGTACTCCCAGGCGCACAACCGAGGCCACACATTATCTGTTCCGTCCCTACGCCTGGGTGCGCCGGTAGCAAGGTGTTCATAAGACCACACCTGAGAGCAAAGACATTAAAAAAAGTATATACATTAACATTTATTGTCCATTCAACAAAAAAAAAAACTACCAAGTAGAGCACGTAATGAAGAATTGTATGATATACCTGCAATAGCGAGAGACATGCACATATCGCTTTGGAGTCGGGCCTCGTTGCCTTGTGCAATGCTCGGTACAGGTATGCAAGAGTTGCTGCACCCCAGGCATAATCCCCAACCTCAGCCAGGTTACGCAAAAACGGTAAATATTTGACGCTGACCGTGTTCTTCGACGTCGTTGGGAATAATATTGCCCCCATCACCCACCAGAGGAAGGCTTGTGTGTACAGCACAAGGTCATGGCCCGTATAGTTTTCCGGCAAAACCCCGTAGGTATCTACCAACCACTTCAACTTGATACCACCACTGCTAAATCCATCCTGGGGTATCGAAGTAAAGAAGTCCCTAGCGGTCCTCTTATTCGTTGCTTCGGACGGATGAGCTATTACCGGCCGGCCTGTCACCGGTAACCCTAAGATGAACCCTACATCTTCTAGGGTAATTGTCATCTCTCCGAGAGGGAAGTGAAACGTATTCGTTTCACTTCTCCACCTTTCAACAAGGGCACCTATTAAGTGCCGGTCAAGTTGTTGAAAGATCTGCCCATGCGTGAAAATCCCAAACCCAATCCCACGCAGTAATCTTTTCTGGGTTCTGTTCAATTTCCACGCGTTGAAATTATCGCTTACTTCTACCGTGTTGACAAGTGCTCTTTCCTGCGAATTAATAAATATTATTTAAGCAAAATAAACGATATACAACGTTCGCAACTGAAATACGTAAGCAAAATAAACGATATAAACGATAAAATAAGTATCTTACTCCACCATCCCATATGAGCGTACTGATATGGTTTGCTTGGTCGTATAATACGGACGAATCTTCTGGTCCAGGGTTGAAATCCATTTTTTGCAACTGAAATAATGGAAAGAGGGCAAGGTTGGAAGCGTAAACATTCCCAAACATACAACGCTAGCATATTCAGCGCTAGCATGTGATCAGATAATACGCAATACACATATATAATATATATGTATATACATTGACAAACGCTAGCATAGTGCCGATCTACTTGCCAACGCCGCAAGATGAACTCTAGATTATGAACAAAGAAAGGATTAGTTTGTGAACTTACGTGATTGATGAGACGATTAAAGAATTTCTTGCAAAGAAATTGCGCCGATCTACTTGCCAACGCCGCTGGTTTGATCGTGAGAAGAAGGAATAGTTTGATTGTGAGAAGAAGGAATGAATAGAAGTTCAGAAGGATTCGAATACTTTGCCAGCGTCCGCTACACTGTGTTGCGGACGCTGGGATAACGACAAAGTAACAGTCGTGCATCGACTGATGTGACAACTGTCAGGGGGAAGCGGCGTATTTGACGGAAACAGTCGTCCGCTAGACAGTGTAGCGGACTAATTTTTGTTGGCCCAAGAATGTCGTCCGCGACACAGTCTAGCGGACGGGTGAGCGAGGGCAAGATGGTAAAAAGACTCGTCCGCTACACTATGTAGCGGACGGCTGACAGCGCCGCAAAAAAAAGTGATCTGGGCCGTCCATCCCTTCGGGATGGACGGCCAGATCGCGCTGGCAAGATATCCTATTTTGCCTACGCTATCAAGGGATCAGCTCCCTATATATATATATATATATAATTAGATTTGAGTATTTTTCAGATGCCTTTAGTAGATCTTTGGAGCTTTTTCTCTATGAATTCTTTCCTTGAGTTATCAGGCTATGCATCTATGCTAGATGGGCAAGCAAAGGTTTCAAATGAATTGACTTGAGCATAAATTAATCTGTAATAGGGCGGCATAAATTTCCACAAAGATATACCACAATATATTTTCTGTACCTCCATATATTTTCATTTTGACTAGCAAACCCCCCTACATTTCTCAAGCCTTATTCGAACCCCTGGCTTTATCCAGCTGTAAAAGGAAAAGTATATATAGTTACTTTCCCTTTTTTTATATAAAGAAGATTACGACAATAATTTGCACTGCTTTTTATTTTTTTTCTTGTACTATCACATTCACGTTATTCTGTTGAGAAGATAATAGGTAATCTAGTGTCTACCAAGAAGGCAAGAGTAGACAAGATGAACTCAACTTTAACTGAAAGGTTAAGCCGGTATGACTTGGTTATACTTATGTCCATTTTTAATTTTTATGCTTATTTGATGCGGAACTAGCACTTCTTACACGTGCACCGCATCTAAACGGTGTCCCTTCACGTGTGAGTCCACCCCCACCATCAAAGCTTCCCCTCGAGTCCTTTTAGGAATGGCAGTGGGACGGGTCGGGTGCGGATCTTATAAAATCCGTACCCGCCCCCGCAGGTTAATACACGAGTCTGACTCCGCCCCGCCCCACGGTCAAGCAAAACAAATACCATCCCCGATCCTACGGAGCATAAAAAAATCTGATCCGCCCCAAAATAATTTGTTTTTTTTTTCCTAAACATAAATCATGTCACCACCACGACCGCCGAGCCAGAAGCCACCATCGGCCACCACACTGCCGTCAAAATCTCTGCAGAACATCAACATACCCAACTCACCACCAGTCCGTGGGCCAATCTAAACAACCACGAACGACCCACCGTTAGCCACTAACTCCAATGTCCAATCCCGAAACTCACCTACAAGCCGTGATCCAAAAGGTACCAAATTAAAAACTCAAGAAAACCTAGATCTAACACACCACACAAAAACCCAGCAACCAAGAGTTTAGTGAACGGTAGACGAGTGAAAATGGTGAGGTGGTCCGTGGAGGAGTTAACCATGCGGTGGCGATGCAGAGAAGAGAAGACGGTTGCACGTTAAATGCCATTGCTTGTTCCCTCACGGCACAATCTATATATCTATCTCCAATCAATCAAAGACGTCTGTTGCGTTGCAGTGGGTGAGGGGGACATGGAAGAGAAGAGAGGAAGAGAAGAGAGAGAAAAATGATGAATAGGGTTTTCCCGAACTATTTATAAGACCAAAATGGAGGGCTACGATCACATCTTATGATCAGATCTAGGGTTTAATTAAAATATATATAATAGCAAGGCGGGTACGAGTCGGATATCGGGCTGTTATACTGGATACCAAATTCGACCCACACCTGTTGGAGGTTTAATATTTAACTACCATACCCGCCCCACAACCCGGTAAAAAAAAAACAAACAAACCCCGCTCCTATAGGATCGGGACGGGTCAGATATCTGCCGGCTATGGACCAAATTGCCATCCGTAAATCCTTCTCTGTCAAGAATTACGTTGTTTCAAGAGCCACCGACACGAGTGCATGACCCAAGTCGTCAACCAGGGTTCTGATACTATGTAGGGAGATATCAGGGAGCCCAATATCTATCAACAAGGCCTACATATCCAAAATGAGTCAAACTTGAACAAAAAGCTTAAAAAAAATAGGACTTGGTTCCGCAACCATATTTATGTCCATCTTACTTTCACAACTGCAACCGAGTTGCAGTCCTCTAGCTACAATTCTCCGTTTAACGAGAATTGTTGTTATATCTATAGTTAAAGACATTTTTCAAAAAAGTCTTAACAACAAATCTCACTAATCAATTTATGAAATTATGACTTCAACCTGCAATTCGAATTGTAGCAAAAACTTTTCTCCATTTAGATATGCTAGAGCAGCTATGTAGGAATTTATGGTTGATAAAGAATAGTCTCTTTAGACTGGTTCACCGGAAAAGTTCATTAAGTAATAAATGTACAGCTCATTGCAGGCACGTCGACACCCGCATGGTTGCTTCATACTTCATGCGCAGCCATGAAATCATTCTATTCTCTCCTCCTTGCCAATTTTTATCAAATCAAATGGGAGGCTCTGACTCTGATAAAGTCCTTTAACAACTTTGTGCAGAAGAGAGAAGCCTTTGTAAAGGTTGAGTCAACTAGGTAAGGCTTAAGCTTGTACCACAGCAAGCCCATTGCATACCTTATTTCACTGTTGAAGAAAGCTTTTTTGGTACTTCACTGCCTAGCTGATCTGAAATGTTGAAGGTATATTGAGGGCTTTCTTTAAGGGAAGACCCAAGCTTCTTTATCTTTGTTCCTGTTATTGCACTCGAACTTCATAGTGAAAGTAGAGTTCTACCTTCCCGAAAAAGGGTTGGACCGGAACTAAATTGGATCTATAAGAATTATCTTGGGACGATTTTTCAAAACAACCCAAGAATTATATGTACACCTATATTCGTTGGCCAACAAATGTCACAGAAGCCGCGCATTTGTTGAGAAATTTTCTTATTTTTGTTGGTTAAATACCCTTAGCCTGAGATTTTGGTAAAAAGTGCATTGCGGGGAGGGGAACATTAAGGCTATATCCTCAAGGAAAGCATATCGCAACCTCAATGAGGTTCAACAAATACTCAAAGCTATGACTTTAAGATGCATCATAATACTATCTAAAATCTTAAGAGTTGTAAAACCATTCTTGTCAAACTACCGAGAGAACGAGAAAATTCATACAAAAATCTAAAAGTTGAATAAATTTCATGAGACTCATGAGAGAAGGCAAACGAGGCAAAGGCATCCGCTGTGGCATTTGGTTCCCCATAAAGTGGCTAAGAGGGACACTTTGATGCGAAAAGTTCTTACATTCTCTGATGATAAAATAATGTTCCAAGGGATAGATAAGGAGCTGCTGAAGCAACCTGCTAGAACTTTTAAATCAGTTTCCGCACAGGTTGCAAGTGTTTTTGTTCATGTAACAAAAGGCCATTTCGAAGCGCTTTGGCCTCAACTGTAGTGTTGGTTCCATCCCTATTGGAAAAGGAATAAGCTAGAATCCCCCCACCTTCTCCCCCTTCCCCGAACTAGCAGAACCTTCGTAGTTAAGTTTTATGTTCCCATGGAGCAAAGGAGACCATTTAATTAGCTTATACCTGAGTGTCTTTGAAGGTCTCATTTGCACTCAGAGAGCTTCATAACATACTAGATCATGAAGATTGCAAGCTTATGCTAGAGAAAACTCTAGTGAGAGATCTCGAGTCATCACATTGCAAGAGCTTTTTTGCCAACAGTCAATGGGACATAGCTGAAGATTCAAAAAGTACTGAATTTCTTAATGACCAACTCCCACAGACAACAAGAAAGAATGATGATCTCGAAGAAACTCATATTAGACTAAGTTTGCACCTGACCACCATGCATGAGCCAATGAAATGACCAAAGAATGACTAGACGGTGTGTTTAGAAGGTTTTCAAAATAGGTCCAGACTTTGACAGCTAAATCACCAGTGCTGAATAAATGGTCCAAGGATTCTGTACAAGGGTCGACACAGCATGTAGATTTGCAAACGAAAGTAACACCACACCTCATTATGTTGAAATCAACTGGAGGAGCATTATGATACAACTTCCACATCAAGATGCCGCTTTTCAGCGGTAGCCTGACGTCTAGCGTGAGCATTTTCCCAAAAAGCAGAAACAGAGAATTTAGCAGACTTGACCGTAATGTAATGAATGTAATCCGAAGTAAAATTTGGGGCAGATTCCATTCTACCCTCGTGTTGTTGACACTTCCATTGATAAAGAAATCATGGCAAACTTTAATTGACTCTTAGCTGCTGATCTTGCAGCTTGCCTGTCTCTCTAATTGCTTGGGCAAAGAGTGAATGATCTAGGAAGAGACGGTCGAAGCACCTACTGGTGTTGTTATGTCAATGCCAGTTTTAGCAATTTCTGTTCACGTAGAATTTAGGCTCATACGAAATTTAGATTTCGTATTACAAAATCTCAGGTCACCATTGTTTTGTGCAATTTTTAGCACCGCTTCCTCGCCCTTACAGCATTTTGCAGCTGCAGCAAGAGTTGAAACATAACCAAGAATAAGAGAAACTGAACGCTGCTTCCCCTCTGAATTACACAGCCAATAAACCCCTCTATACGTCTGCTATGATCCCTTAGAACTACAGCCAATAATGGCCCCTATGCTATTCTGGTATGGTCTCAGCTTTATTCTTATTTTCTCTTTGCCTTTTGTTACTTCCCTATGCCATTTGTTCCTTTTCTTTCCCAGCAATTTCCCCGTCAGCAAGGCACCAAACTGTAGATTAAGCAACCTTTTGCTTGATTATTTTCAGAATCAAATGAATAGGATACAAATTCCTCTGCATTTGCTGCCTTCTAGCAACCAACTCCATCTCGAGTTTCCATTTGCAATTGAACCAGTTTGAAAGGCTGGTTTTTAATGGCAAAACTCAGGTGGCTTTTGCCAGAGTTGTGTACAGTTACAAAAGCAGGCAATCTTTTGGCAAAAGATATGCCTGCTTTGGCAATAGAGTTGACCTTTTCTTTTGACAACTGGGTAAACTCAATATGAATAACACCCTCAATATTGGAGGTTGCAGAGTAATTCGGACAAAATGTGAAAGCTTACAACTCGTAGCATCATATAACTTCCAGTGAATGATTTAGAAGTATCATATAATTCTCTGCAACCAATCCGGAAAATCTACTAAATGTTACATATAGCATGCTAAGACAAAAGTGGAGATGCCTATACTCTGTTGAACCCACAGAAATTGTTCTGCAAGCATCACCCGTTCCTCTCATAGCAGCTATACAAGTTAACCATACCAAAAGCCGATCTGCATTCACTGGGGTCTGGCAATAGGCTCGAGCGCTTCAACAGTGACCACGCTGTTTCCTCTGATAACCTACAGAGTTATAAGCGACGTCAATTACATGGCCTTGGCTACTGTACTCATTTCTGAAACTGAAATTTCGTTACTATGAATAAAAGAAGGCGGAATCGCGTGACTCACCACCATCCCTATATCGTTATTCTCATTGCCATTCACTTCCACAGTGTTGTCAATCACCAGGTTCATGAACTGATCAAAACCACGAAGAGTACCAACTACCATGCGATTGGCATTCAGTTTGACTGTCATACAGATAAAAACCAATTAGTACTGTTATGTGACAAATAACAAAGACAAGAATTTTGAAGTATAAGCTTAATTTAAAAACAGCATGCCAAAGGGGGTTTTAACCACTTCAAAATAGAGACGAATCAACGGCCTATATACAGCACAAATCCTCACCCCCCCCCCCCCCCCGGGGTTCGCCCAGTCCCCCTCCAACTTCAACTTTGCTCCAACGTACATAGCTTCCCCCAAAAGCTTTGGCCCTATGGCACTAGCGTTGATCCCGCGGTTAAAATCGCTCCAAAAGCTACTCCGAAACCTTCTATTCTAGTGAGGTCGGAAGAGGAACCTTGCACCAGCTTCGGCAGCGGAAGTGGTCAACACAAAAAACAAGCCACATATGAACAGACACAGTAACTACCCCCAACTACCCCCCTCCCTCTCTCTCCAAACCCCCTCTTTCACCTCTAATCCAACTCATTCTTATTATGCACTACAAACTTACACCCTCAGCAATCACCCAAAAACTGTCATATCTTTTTCACTAACCCAACATCCATTGCCCAAAATTCCTGTTCAATATAATTATAGGGTAAATATCAATCATGGTTAAAAGGCTCGGTAGCTGTCCATTTTCAGTTCGAAATTGGTCTAGTTATAGGTTGTGGCCAACTCGATATTGATAGAGGGTGATACGCAAGTTTAAGCTACTTATAGGCTCCAATAAAATTTTCAAAAAATCAAGGAAAATGTCTACATAAAAAGAAGAACAAAATGGATTAATTAGATCAACAAGATAATATCAGACAATAGAGATGGCATTCTCTAGACATACTACATAACACGGGCTAACCGGTTTACATTGATATTGCATCATAACACAAACGATTAGTCTTGAATTGTATACTAAAAAAGTAAATATTTAAGTATCACCCTAAAAGGTTAAATTACTAATTATCACAATATGGTCACACCCGTTATTAAAAATTTTAGTAGACATGGTCTTAGTCAAACTAAAACAAATTGTTGTTTTAATCAATCTGCAAGTGCTACCCAAAAGGAATAAATAACAGTTGTATTTAGTCATGATTTTTTTTTTATTGTGGAATCCCATACTCATTAGATCTATCATTTCTGGGGAAAGTAGGGAATGACCCCCTCTACTTTACACGACGTGCGTTTTGCCCCCCTCCACTTCAAACTTAAGTATTAAACTGCCCCACAGTTTAAGAAAATGGGCATGGTTGACGGAAATCATCCAAATTAACTGCATTTTTTTTAGGGAAAGAAATGACCCCCAAAAGGTTTTTTTTAAGACCAAAATGCCCTTGTACTCTCTCTGCAAATGACTTAATCACCGGCGGAATCATCTCACTTTCCGTCCTTATGCATCTCTTAACAAAACCACACAAAAACAACCCTAACCTTAGCCCACATATTACAATACTTTCACAATGCCTCGCTTTTATGCCCCGCCGCCGCTTCTCACCATCGTCGGCGGCACCGCCACCACCGCTATACAGCCCCAGCTCTAATACAACGGCGACACCCCTCAAAACAGACCGCCGTCCTCTGCCTCCTCCTCCTCGGTCATGATAGTCGTCATCATCATAGCTTCCGCCTCCCTCTACCTCTTCCTCCGCTTCCACCGCTCCTTCCGCACCTTCTCCGCGGCCGACGACGTCGTCTCCTCCCGCAACCTTTAATGTCTCAACGACCAAAACGGACAAACAAACGAGTTATTTGACTCGCTCCCGCTCTTCACGTTTGGCTCCGTCACCGGCAACGCCACCGGCGGCGACTGCGCCATCTGCCTCTCCAAGTTCGAGTCGAACGGCGTTCCACTCCGGTTGCATCGACACGTGGCTCGCCGCCAATCAGACGTGTCCTTTATGCAGGTCCACAGTTCACCCTACTGAGGCTGATGTGCTGAACAAGTTAGTGTCGGAATCGGAGGCCAGAATTCTCGGCAACAGCTTCCGGATCGAGATCGGGAGCGTCAACCAACGGCGAGCCCCGTCGGAATCTGGCTGGAGGTCCTACTCCCTCGGCTCGTTCGACTACATTGTCGACGAAGGGTACGAGGTTTCGGTCGGGTCCACACACCGCCGAGGAGCGTCGGACTGTACGGAAAAGGACTCCGTCGAAGCCCCGGTTTCTCAGCCCGAACCGCCGGGAGAAATCCTAGCTGCGGAAGTCGCCTGCGAACGGAGTTGGCTGAGGGACTATGTCGACAGAATTTTGACCATTTCTTTTTCCTCTCGTGCGATGTCGTTTCGGAGCTCCGGCAGGTTCTTCACTGGGAGTAGCCGCAGGAGCGAAAACGCCATCGTCGCGGCTGCCGAGGATGTGGAAGCAAATAAAGTCAGAGAGGAGATCATGGAGTTGTTTCGATGGCTTTCTGGAAGCGAATAGAGTCGCAAGATGAAGACGAACATATGCAAGAGAAGGAGATGAAGGATTATCTCTGGGGTTTTGAGAGAGAAGATGAAATGGGAGACAGAGATTGCACGAGTTTGGGCAGGCTTCTCGAAAAATTAACGGGTTATATGGAAAGGATAAAAAAGACATTTGACAAAAATCTGTTACGTCGAGTTAACGGTGCCCATTTTCTTAAACTGTGGAGCGGTTTAGTGCTTAAGTTTGAAGTGGAGGGGGGCAAAACGCACAACGTGTAAAGTAGAGGGGGTAATTCTCTATTTTCCCGATCATTTTTTGTTATAAACTACATCCCAATATTTGGACCAACATGAAAGGAAAGGAAAAGGAAAAGACAAAGAAAAACAAGACAGAGACAAATAATAGATGGATACACATAGGGTCGACATTAAATGAAAAGTCGTCTTTACAAGGGACAGAAGATCTGACGGTTGCCGATGGTCTCCATCTCGCTGGAGGGCATCCACCTCGGCAGAGGGAAGGATCCTCAAGAATTCAGCTATGCAGAAACCTTGGATTTCTTTTGTCGAAAACAACTTCGGGCATTTTCAAATCCTGTTCGAAGATTTTGGGGGATTAAAAAAGGCAAGACATTCTTTTGAGCAGCGTTATCATGGCCGATACTCCGCCAATTTCCTTTCTTCTTCCCCGTTATGCCGATTTCTTGGCGATATCGGCGCAATCTTGGAAAAATCTCGGCGATGTTATTCTTTTTGCATGGCATCAACTCAGGATCTCAGATTGGCTCGATCGCTTACGAAACCGAACCGTGTCACCCATACAGGAGTCGCCAAATTCACAGTGTACAGGCCAAAATTTTAAACCATTACATCAATCACCCGAACACCCCACAGAGGCCTCTTGGCGTAGACATTTTTCAACCAGAATGCACTGAATGACACTTCTGACCTTACAGAAGTCAAACAGTCAGAACGAAAAAGAGACGGTACGAAAAGCTCTCTCTCTCCCTCCCTCTCCCTCTATCACACACACTTGGGCGCGCGTTTGCGCACAGTGAGAACATCTAGCAGGTTCCCACATGCGTAAGCTGCTCTTGGTGGTTTCTGGGTTCTGCCAAGGGGCTGGTTTTAGGAATCATGGACTTCAATTCTAAAATTAACAAACGATCGAATTGATGTTCCTTGATATCTTCCCTCTTTTATTTTATCCTCCTCTTTGCCTCTCTTTCCCCACCCCTCGCTTACTATCCAAACTTTGCCTCTTTTACAAGTAGATGCACCCACTCCAAAACCAACATAAAGTCCAAGTGACCATTCACGCATTATGGTGTCATCAAACTTGGCATCCTAAGTAACTACGACTAAAGAATTCAACCAAAACCTTCATAACTACACCCGACAAAACACATTCAACACACTCAAAATCATTTCTAACTCAATCATCTTCATCCTTTTTTTCTGAATAAAAATATAGAAGTTTTGATCATCTCAATGTCACAACTCTTTATTTCGAAATATGCGGTTTTTGGATGTATAGTTGTCTTAAATATGTATTTCCACTAAATATTACAAAGAAATAAATTGAGATAGAAATTTAACGACATCACGATAGTAACATCCCATAACAGAAGCCTATAAATTGCCAACTCTAATGAATTCCTTCCTTCTCAGTCAAAGGCACGTACAGTAAAAGGTGAAGTACATACATCCAAAAGCTTTATTGACCGAATTAATCAACAAAAAGGCATAAACAAGCCAAATACTACTCCCTTCCTCCTTTAATCCAACTCCTAATTCTTCTCTTACTTTTCGTCACCCTCTACTTAGTATTAGCACGTTTTGTTCTTGCACAACAAACTGAGATCTAACAATCTAGAGGTGATCCAACAACCATCATATAGCTCCTAAACCATGTTAACCAAGAGATCTGATAACCCAACATACAAAAACCCATGAACAATCCTGCATAACGTCCAGGGTAAAAATCACTCACCATCCCTGCTTTTGAATATATAACCTGATGACATAGACCCTTGCCATAGTCAAGAAGTGCATGTCATCATACAAGGTCAAAATATGAAAGGAGAAGGCTTCAAACAGTAACAAGTTTGACAATATATAAATATGTCCCCCTCTCCATGTATGCGTCGTTGTGTGCGTATATGCACATTTTTGGAGGCCAACCAAAGAGCATCTTTTGATGCATCTAGTCTCTTTCATCTTTGTCTCTCTTCACCCTCCTTGCACAATATTCTCCTCTTTGCCTCTCTTGACCCTCATTGTCTTGCTTCACCCCTCTGAGCGACTCATACTACGTAACCAAGACTATCTCCCATACCATACACCCCCCAGCCCAAAAAAAATGTCACATTCGCACGTTATGCTCCGCAACCAGAACCTGGGCTTTAGAAGAATGTGCTCATAACTGTAGCCGACAAATTCAACTCATTTACAACTCAATCATCTTCCCTTTTCTTCGTATAAACTAAAATTTGTTTGTCTCAACACCAAAACTCTTCATTTCGACAATTCGCGCAATTTTAAAAATGTACTTTACTCTAATAATCTCATCCAATGTAAGCACGATCTCATTACTTTGAGAGAACCATGTCGAAAAAACTTGGCAAAATGACCCCGCATCCAAGCTCCGTGGCTAGTCTGCGCTCTTTGGACTTTTAGGGCCCTGAACAGCAGGGGCGGAACTCCCGCCTGACCGGAGGGGGCCACGGCACCCCCCCTCCCCCCACCCCCACACCCACGCAATATTTGAGATTTCTCTTTTAGTTTTCTATATAAATAATATTCAGATTTAACATATTTATAAAAATATCATTATTGTAAAATAATTAATTATGATTTTGTTTTTGTTTTTATTGTATTTCTAACTCTTTATGCCATCGGCGGTCATAGTCTTCTTCTTTCTTATTCTTTTTTTGTTCCATCTTTATTCTTTCAAATTTTAAATTTTCAGATTACAGAGGAATTTGAATGATTAAGATTTGTTCTCTTTTCAGTTTAAATTATTGTAGAATGTTAACTAATACATGCACTATTGTACTCGTATAATCATATTAATAATACATCTCTACTATAATCGTTAAGCTTCATTCATGCAAGATTAATAATTCGTTATTGATTCGCCTTACCAACTTAAATAAATCACTTGGAATAGTAAACTAAAATGTTTAGTAGTCAATTGAATAATTTATTATGCATTCAACGTATTTAAGAAGTGATACTAATTATAATATGATCAAAAAAATTTACGCTATTTTGGCCCCCCCTCCACTATATTTTCTGGCTCCGCTCCTGCTGAACAGTGACTTGTCTCCCCTGATATACATCACCATAATGGCACATCAAATCCGCTATCTATGAGGGTAAGCTCCGTCGCGAAAGGCTACACCAATTCGACAACAGAAAAACAGTAAAAGGAGAAAAAACAGAAGCCCATTACCCATCTAAAACCTACCAAGAACAGCTTAAGCAGTAAGATAGAGTTTTAAGTGGAGAGGCTTACTCTGCAGTTTCTTGTCCATGTATCTGTCATAGAAAAAAGAAGAAATAGAAACTCAATTAGCGAGAAATACTGACCAGAAGAAGTACAAGTAAACCCTAGTAATAAGTAATTGAGGGGCCTAAGAAGAGAGAAAGACTTACTTCTTGAGATCTGGAGGCTGGCCTGATCTGCTCATCGGGAAACCCTAGAGGGAGAAAGTAGTCAGGAGAGTGAGAGAGTGAGAATGTGTGTGTGTGTGTGTGTGAAAACTGAAAAGGGAGGTTATTTCATTGATGGTCGGCAAAAACCCTGTATATTGACCGGAGAGATACTGGGCTTTCGCTATGGAAGCCCAATAAGCAGTACTGTCGAAGTTACGAAAAAATGAAAAATTGGAACCAGTTCTTTTGGATTTGAATTTCAATCGGAATTAAATTTGCAATTCAATTCACTTTTTCTTTATTTGGAACGGAAGGGAATTCATATCTTGTGTTTGTGTTTGGAGAACAAATGAAATAGAAAGATAATAAATTTTTAAACAATTATATCATTGCCTTGCGATGAAAAACGAACTATGGTAAGTAATTTAAAGTGTGCTAGTGTTACCACATGGTGATAGTGACGACGGCATCACACAGGGTAGTGGCATTGACGGTGGAAATGGTGGGGTGGTCAAGTGATAGTAATGGTGGTAGTGGTGGTATTGAGGTGTAACAAGGTATAACTGGTAGTGGTCAAGTGACGCCATGGTGACACCGGTGGCAGTAGTGGTAGCAGTGGCGGTGATACTGGTGGCAGTAATGGTGACAATAGTGGTAGTGGTGGTGGCGACAGTAGTGGCGTTAGTGGTGGCGATGGTAATGGTGGCAATAGTGGTGGAGGTGGGGAGTAGTGGTACCGGTGGTGGCAGTAAAAATGGTGTGGTAGTGGTGGCAGCGGTGGTGGTGGCATTAGTGGTGGCAGCGGTGGTAGTGTGGCAATAGTGGTGGTAGTGGTGGTGGTAGTAGTGGTGGCTGCAGTGGTGGTGGCGGTGGTGGTGGTGACAATAGTGGTGGCGGAGGTGACTGTAGTGATGGCAGTGGTGGCAGCGGTGATAGTGGTGGCAGTAGTGGTACCGGTAGTGGTAGTAAAAGTGGTGTGGCGGTAGCGACAATGTAGACGGTGCTGGTGAGTTCATTGTTTAAGAGATCCACAAAAAGGTAAGATAGATATATAATTCCTTTTAAAAATTCAAGTAAATTCAAATCCCATGAAATCTTACCATTTTTCATCGAATTTCACATTATAAAAACAATTTCAAAGTCAAATCACATGAAATCCAATTCCAAATCCCTTTTTAAATGTTCTAAACAACAAAATTTGAGGATTTGAAATGAAATCTCATCAATACCATAGTTCCAAACACACTCTTATCAAATTAAAAATTATATGCGAAAAAAAGTGCAGTCATTACTTTTTGCTTAAGCGAAAGAGGTTTTTCTTCTTAAATCTGAGGTGTCACTCTGATAGTATATTCTACCAAAATTACTATTGTATCAAACAATTTATGAGGGTAACAAAGCATTGCACCCTCACCATCTCTGGTACACCATGAAATAATTTTTGGGTTCTTGCTCTCGCTTTTTTTATAGAGTTTTTGAGTGTCTAAGTCTAACAGATCCATAATTAAGGGGAAAAAAAATTCACTACTTGACATTGTTGCTTCCGATTCTACCTAATATAGGCGAAAATGATGCAATTGCGTTTTTCTTAGGGCTAAATTACATTAGGTTATGTTTTGGAAAGCTCAAATAGAGTTGGTTCAAGCTTATATTCGGACGTGAAATGTATGTATACCAGTGCTTTAAATATGATAGGCACATGTAAGGGCTAAATTAGGTTTGGGTATGTATTTCAAAGCTCAAATAACATTAGTTCGAGCTTCGACACAGTACACACAAGTTTCGTGTCTAAACCTGCGAGACAAGAAATATGTACAAAATTCAATTTAATGATTTTTAAAGTAAATGTTACACCACTCTGTGATTTATACTGAAAATAAATCTAGGTCCTCTGATTCGATCTCCGATTGCAGTCACGATCCAAGGGTTGAGACAACTTGTTCTTGAACTGCTACTTTGGTTTCTTTCTTGAGGGCAATCATTGACTTGTAGAATCACAAGGGTTGAAGGCGAATCTATTTTTTATGTTTAGGATCAAAGAGCAATTAATCCTCGTCGTCGAGAATGCTCGATTGAAGAACGACACTAAACTAGTGCCTCTTGTTCTTCAAATTAAGCGTAATTCTCGGAATATGGTATGCGTGTGACAGAATTCTGGTAGAGTGTTGGCTTGTTTGCAGAGACTCAGTGTGTCCTTCTTCCCTATCCGAAGCCCTCTATTTATAGGCAAAGTGGTGGGGGTTAAGTTTAGAATATCCATGATTTGGGGATTTTTCTTTGTCCCTCTTAATTCAATCTCAATAAATTAATGGATTCATTTCCATTTAATTTCTTTTGGTCAAACTTGACTTATTTGAATTTTTTGGTAGCAAGACTACGGGCTGGACCACATAATCATATTTGGGCTAGTTCTTCAAACTTAGCTTTGATTTGAGCCCATCATTTTCTTTGACTCCAAGTCAACATTTTGACCCTTATTTTACGCAGTGTTAAATATTTGACTGGTCACAAAAATAATTTACCATTGACTGATAAAATTACTTTTAGTGTCTACATGCACCAATGTGAATTGTGTGTATATGTATGTTTTCTAACTTAAGAACTACATGTAAGAGCTACAATTTTGGTCTTTGGGTCCTAGACACAATGCGCGCACCTTTCCAAGGCGAGACGCAAATTAAGTAGATACTAGCTAGCTTTAACCCCGTGCGTTGCACACAGGAACAGTATATTACGATTATCAAAGCATTAAATTATATAAGAAGAATTTGTTTTCGCCTCATGTTTGTTGCCGAAAAACTAACAACTGCAGTACTTGATAAGAGTAATATAATATTGCTCTTAAACTAATTATAGAAAGAAGCACAATTAAACGTTTATTCTTTAAAGAAATATGAGACTTTTCTTCTTTGAAATTGAAGTAATATTAAAAGTAATAATCTAATTTTTAAACGAATAGATTTTCGTGCCAAAGATAAGGAGAAAAATGTGTTGAGAAAGAGAGAGTAAGAATAGAACACGCATTTGAGCAGTGAAGGAGAAAAAGATAATTCCTAATTTGAATATCAAATTTAAGAATAAAATTGTATATAATTTAGAGTTAATTTAGTGATTGGTTTATAAAACTAATTGTAAACTCATATTGTTAAAAAATTATAAGTATTTATATCATAAATAAATAAAAAGTAAAAACATTGGAGATAGTAGAAATTAGTTTACAAACTGGAATGTGAGTCTTTTTACTTTGAATTAAACCATCAAATTAGCTTAGGTTATGTGCACATGACATTAGTGAAAGTATATTATCGTTAAAATTTTAAAGTGAAGTGGAGATAAAAGAAGTATGCATGTCTGCAAAATTAGATAAAAAAAAAAAGGAGACATATGAGGTACTGGCATAATTTATATGTGTGAGGGAGATAATGAGATGAGAGAGAAAGCGAGAGAATTTTTTTTTGAATTCAAATCAAATTGAATAAGTGAGAGAGAGAGAGAGAGAGAGAGAGAGAAAAGAAAGGAATCCAAATCATACATAAAAAGTTGGGTAAATTCAAAATAATTTCAAAAGTTAAAATTGTAAAGTTCACATGACAAGTTAAGAGAGTGTCCAAATAAGCGATGACTGAACAACATTCTCTAAACTCCAGCGTTCATATATATATATATATATATATATATATATATATAGGAGCTGATCCGTTGAGAGCGTGGGCAAAATAGGAGATCTTGCAAACGCGATCTGACCGTCCATCCCGAAATATGGACGGGCCATATCGCGCCTTTTTCGAAAGCTGTCAGTTGTCCGCCATACTGTATGGCGGACGGGTTTTTTACATTTTTACCCCTCCGCCCGTCCGCTAAACTGTATGGCGGAGGACATTAAAGTTCTGATGGGAGACAGCCAAAAAGACGTCCGCGATACTGTGTACCGGACGTCCCTAGGCTGACACCTGTCCTTAGGCTGACACCTTTTTGTCCCAACACTTAAAGCTTCGGCTTCCTTCTGCTTGACTGTCCGCCATATAGTATAGTGGACGTACATAGGGCTGAAAAAAAAAACTTTAAGTGTTGGGGTTGCTTCTTTCTGCTTGACTGTCCGCTATATAGTATAGCGGACGTACTTTAATGTTCTGACACACTCTCTCTCTCCCATCAATTTCTGAATCTCTCTCTCTCTCCTCTTAAATACCCATCCGCTACATAATATAGCAGATGATGGACATGAAAGTAAAAGTGTTTCACACATCTGTCCAAACTTCTTGCTTTCAATCATCTCGCAAGGCTCGGCAAGTGTTTCACGCTCGAAGTTTCGCTCTTCAGGATGAGAGTGACGAAGAAGTGATCCGAGAACCAACTAGACGGGCTCCTTGTCAGGCTACACCTCACGTGAAACTCATCCAATCGCACCATCACGTTTGCCAGTCGCTCACCCACGACCACACCTCCGTCAATCGGTCAATCGCAGACCCACGGCCTACAGCGGCCACCAACAAAACTCAGATCATAAAAAATGATCTGGGTTTCAATTGGGTCTCAAACTTTCAATTGGGTCTCAAAATTTTAATTGGGTCTCAGTTTTCGAAAACCCAAAATGGGGTTGCCACAGCAGGTGGATTGCTGCAGGAAGCGGAGCTGCCGTCCTCGGTCCTATGTACGGAAGCGGAGCTGCCTTCCTCCGTCGTCGCCAGAAGCGGAGCTGCCGTCCTCGGTCATCGCCGGAAGCGGAGTTGCCTTCCTCGGCCGTCGCCGGAAGCGGAGCTGCCTTCCTCGGCCGTCGCCGGAAGCGGAGCTGCCTTCCTCCGTCGTCGCCGGAAGCGGAGCTGCCTTCCTCTGTCGTCACGCGCCAAGAGGCTTCCTTTTCCCTTCGGTTTCTAGCATGGACGAGAGAGAGAGAGTCAGAGAGTTAATTAGAGAAAGAGAAAATGATGATGAGAGAGAGGAGAGAGAAAGGAAAAATGTCAGAACATTAAATGAGGAAAATGAGAGAGAAAGAGGAAAAAGTCATGAGATTAGTCCGCTACATAATGTAGCGGATGGAACATGACCGTATTTTTGTCAAAAAATCGTCCGCTACATTATGTAGCGAACGAACTTAAAAAAAACGTAAAAAAATATTTGGACAGTCCGCCATACAGTTTAGCGGACGGGCGGAGGGGTAAAAATGTAAAAACCCGTCCGCCATACAGTATGGCGGACGACTGACAGCTTTCGAAAAAGGCGCGATCTGGCCCGTCCATATTTCGGGATGGACGGTCAGATCGCGTTTGCAAGATCTCCTATTTTGCCCACGCTCTCAACGGATCAGCTCCCCATATATATATATATATAAGATTCAAGTTGAATGAGAATTAGTTAGTCCTAAGTGAAATGACACTTTTATCCTCGTCATCAATGAGAGTCAGGGTAACAGTCACTTCTTTAAAGGGAATCATGGACCCCAAGTTGGATAGAGATTCCTCATCATTACAAGGTGAACTGAATGAGTAGATCTACTTGAAAGGCAACATCAATTAGCGATGGGCCTTTAACACAGTGAATTGCAACAGTAGAATCAATTGGTTGGTGATTTAGGGTTCAAGTTTTATTTTATACTAGTTTTTTAACCTGTGTGTTGTATACGGAAATGAATTTTAAGAAATGCCACAGAAAATTAGAATTAAAAAATCGTATGCAAAAGAATACTCTAGGAGCAAAGATGAGAGATATAATAGGAGATTTGAATTTTGATTTTCAGTTAGGATATGAAATTACCCTGATTGAGGAGATAATGATTAAGAGATAATATATGAATCAATTTTAAGTAAACAATAATGGTCTAGGTTGGAAGTTCTAACTGTACACAAAGTATTTGGACGGAAAATATTTGTGTCAAATAATTAGCATTTCTTATATGACACGTGGCAAGCGGAGAGAACTTGATTTTGGGAATTTTTTTTGGGAATAATTGTGGAATAAGATATTAATTAAATTAATGAGATAATAATAATTATAAAAATTTGATTAAGGTGCAATAATTACAAATTACTTTTGAAATTTAAATTTAAACTGATAAGAAAAATTTTAACTGATTGGAGAGAGATAACTTAATTCAAAAATTAAAGTGATAATGACAAGTAATTAAAGTTAGTTTATATAATAATAAATTAAATCCACATGGCGAAAAGAGAGAATGTCCACGTAGGCGGTGACGTGGCAACATTCTCTTAACTTCGGCTTTTATATATATATATATATATATATATAATTAGATTTGGTTTAGAATTTTTTTATGATAATCTAAAATAAATGATTAAAGTAATAAACGGTTGAGATGATTCCACTATGACAAAATCATAGGCTTGACTTTTTGGGCTTTTATTTGCGCCTCCGTCGACACCTTTTGCCTGCCCTAACGTCTCGGCGTGCTTTTAATAACACTGGTTTGAGGGTAAATTATAATCAATGACTGTGTTTTGCCAAAATAGTATACATATATTCATTGACTAGAAGGAACGATGATGATGTCAATTTTTTTATGGAAAAGCATGATTGCCCATTGTCGTAAAAATGCCCTCCAATTCGTCTCTCTCTCCTCTGATCTCCCTGAGATTCTAATATATCCCCTCTTCAAGTCAACACTATCAAGTACCACCATATCCTCCACCACATTACCACCCACGGAACCACCCATATACAAAAATACGGGTCTACCCCTTTCAATGCCAACTATACCACCACCAAACAACCATTCAACCCTCACCAACCACCACACCACAATTAATACAGACCCACCGTCGTGGCAACCAACTTGAAGACCCATTGCCGCCACAACAAATGTTGAACCAACACCACCACCACAACCTAACCCACAACCGATCCCTTATTTGCCGCCACAAAACCACCAACAGAATTATTGCATTTCATGAAGTGCTCAATCAATTAGTGGGATGGACCCAAAATTTTATGGAAATATTTTGGAACTTTTTACTGATTTTATGTGGAACTTCGAGCTGAGAATAATAAGAGAAAACAAGAGTTGGCCGCAGAAGTGGAAGAGATAATGTGATAGAAGATTTGGAAAATGCCCCATTCACGAATCCTACTCTTCCATATATGGAAGTCACAACCATTTTCTCCAAGATAAAAAGGGAAAGTAAAAAGGAAGTGAAAAATAAAAGTTTACAGCTAGAAATAACGGAAAATGCAGTGAAAAGATAAAGACGCACATAAGTGGCAGTAGTTAACCAACAAATGTGACTGATCACACGCCGATCCTTTCCATATTGATTGTTCACTTTGCCTTCTACGGACCAAAATGCCTCTGCCTTGATACATTGAACTGTCTAGCTCTACATGACAGTTGAACTGTCTAGCTCTACATGACTTTCGAACGTCTATGAGGACTCTCTGGACATAACCACTTGATATAGGACAAAGACTTAAATAGTACAAGTCCCCTTCCGCTGGCCAGAAAATGACCGTGCTGTGATAATCATCATTCAGACTTTCTCTTCCGGGAAAGTTTCCAGAGGGTAAGCTCCGGATGGTAATCAGCGTTACCGATACCTAAAATGAGTTAGCTACTCTCACTCGCTTTGTGTTTAAGATATTCTTAGGTGGATCCTTGTCATGATTATAAGAGCAAGTCACATATGCTAAATGCAGCACCACGCTATGTTGAAAAACTAACGCCGGCCACCATATGGGGCGTCTGCCTTATATGTATAATTTACGGGCTATTCACTAACCTCACCACCGCCGCACCATCAACACTGTCCCGCAATCTTCTGTATCGACGAGGGATGACCAGATCAACCAGACCGACTCAAAGAGCCATGCTGATTGCTTAAGCTGCATTTTCCTCGAATAAAGAACATTAATCAACCAGCCACAAGTACTCCAAGACACCCAAACAATGCACAGGGACACAGCATCCAGTAGTTTTTCAAGAAAAAATATATAGACAGAGATGTCAAGAGATAATAGGCAACTGTAATGCCAATATCACAAATCGCAAGACATCTTAACAATAAATTTACATTTAATCCAGCTATTACAACTCAAAAGTAATGATCCACACTGAAAAATCATATTGTGGGTTGAATAAGCAAACCCACACTTGCAACAAGCTTCACTCACTTTTGAATACCATCAAAATCCACTAAGCCGAGTATAATACAGTCAGTGATATGTTCAAGCTTCAAATAAGGCCTGTGCTTCCAAATGGATTATTTGTTTGAGGGTGAGCAACATTGTTGACTGGAAACGCTCCAAACGCTGCATCAACAAAAGGATTTGGTGGGCCCATCATCACGTTTTGTTGCTGCTGGGGCTGTGTATAGGCTGGTTGATATGGACCAAAGGGATTAGCCTGATGTTGGGCAACACTTGCCATTTGAACCGATGGTGGAGGAGCAACGTTGTTAGACAAAGCAAACGGATCCGGTACTTCAAATGGGTTTGGGGCTGGTGCTCCATATACTGGCTGCTGAGAGGCTCTATAAGCTCCTTCATCGTATAAGCTATCTAATGTGAGTGAATCCAAGCCACCAGCCTGCCATTAATTTTCCTTTTAGGAGTGTAGTTATAAAAGGAAGATAAAAAATGTCTGCCAAAAAAAACACATGATAGAGTTCATATACGTTTATATCGTGCGTTAGGTCTTCTTGGTACATGTTTATACTTCCGTTGGTTAACATTACAACACCTTCCCTAGACCCCACAGTGGTGAGAGCCCTGTGGAGTGGGCCGCCCTTAACCAATAACAAAATTGCTATTCAATTTCTGGGTTCAACTTCATAAGCAGGAATACACTTGAAGCAAGTTTGGCATAATTCAATGATTCAATCTATTCTGCCTTAATATCAAAAAGGGCCTTGCAGAAGCAGTGCAGGCACCTGTTTTTCTCACTTGACTCACATAACGTGCAGCAAGTCATCTCTGAAACCTACCGCTTACAAAACCCCCACACGGATACAAATACTAGGTATAACCTCAAAAGCAAAACAACATACAACAACTTCAAAATTAAACCGCAGTAAAATTCCTAAACTTGTAGCTTTCCCGCTTTTCTTGCTTGCCTCGCGCAACAAGTCTCTAGCCCTCATAACCCCCCGCAAAGAAAGGTAAAATCTACACCTCCCAGTACTCTATTGCTAGTATACCAAAGGGTAGAGGGTTTTGGATCCACGTTGCTTGCAGGCGTGTAATTTTTAAGTTTCTTGATTCGTCAACGTTCCAACGAATTTATGTGATTTTGCAGGTGTAATGTAGTCATGAACTCTTTTGGAAAAATTTTGAACAATTTTTTATTCAGCACAAAAAAGTCTCGCTTGCGATGTGAAGCTACTGAAACTTGTACATCAAACCAATTTACTTGGATACCAATCGCCAGTGTGTTCACCTTTTACCCTTAGTTTTCAAATGAAAGATAAATCACCATCTTTTAGATGACAATCGTTCATATTCTTAAGGTTGCCAAATGGAAATATCAAACATAAACCACACACAAACTTTAAAACCCCAGATGCTTCGCAATTCCACCCTGTGGCATATGTTAGAACCTTGGCTCCAGTTTTCGATTTAGCATCTTACCAAGACCTCTCTCCCTCCTCCCAAGGTTTGTATAAATTACTAAGGGTAAAAGGTGAACACATGTCAGTGTCTCAACTGCATAAATTACTGCACTTACATATGGCACGTCTCGCAAGAATGAACATCTCACCAAGACCTCTCTCCCTCCTCCCAAGGTTTGTAAATTAGTCAGAAACTAATTATCATTCCCCTAGTAATGATGATTTAAGAACGGAAATGGAAAATAGTTATGCATACCAATTGCCTCTCCTGAACTGAAGAAATGTCGCTGCTGGGTGCGCTGACTAAGGCAAGTTCCCAGCCAGTAGGATCTAGATCTTTGCTTTGAACAGCACCAGTGTCAAATGGTGAACTACCTGCATGTGATTATAAATCAACTATTCGTATGAATGGATATAGAGATAGCGGTAAAGATAGATAGATAGAGAGAGAACCATTACCAGATGGAACTATGGCTAGTGCCAAAGCATTGCTGTCCTCAATTGCTGATGCATTCGGCATATTCACATTTAATCCCTGAAACAAGGTTTGTTCCAGGTTTAACAAATACAAGCAGAAATGACAAAAAATATAAACTGAGATACTTACCAGTAGATCTTCAGAATCAAAGTTGTTAGGAGGAGGGGGAGGAGCAGGAACCTCAGCGTTTGAGGTAGCCACATTGTCCAAAGGCATTGACTTAGGTTCATCCTCTGGTAATTGTGTTTCTTCAGAAGGCGAAAGATCTTCTTCTGGTTTATATGTCAACATAAGCCTCTCGGGATATTCCTGAACCATATTGATAAAATATTATTACTGCCTTACATGTTGGCAACTATTGGGTGCATGAAGAACATTTTTCGGGCATCGATAAACAAACTACCAATGTATCTCTTGGAACGGAAACCATGCGTGGTGCCTCTCTTATATACTCTTCCATGGTCACAAGAAAGGATTGTGGAGGCTGAAAGAGATGAGCATAATGCCAAATTAGCATTATCGAAACTTCTTCTTATAAGAATACAACTAAAACCAAATAGAGCACCGATTCTTAGTTCCAGCATCATTACCTCTCTCAAAACAGGAAACTGAAAATTTCTAGCAAGTTCCAAACCTTTGCAAACTTCATAAAAATCAGAAAGGCTCCCGGCCTGCAGATTGAACCCAGGCCATTATACAAGTTAGCGTCCACTCTAGCCTCTACTTTTGATCCAAAACTACTATATACAGCATAAAACTTTTTCCGAAACAACAGTAGCTATCAGCCAAGAAAGTTCTTAAAAGTTCCACTAGGCAAACTACAACCTGCTGGCCAGCTCTTTTATAGATATCCAGGGCTTTGATTGCTTCATGTCTCGGCATCTCAAAAAACTGAAATAAAATTTGGCAAAAATACATAGCGTAAATCACAGCCTTATTGAAGTAGGTAAGCTTGAAAAGAAAAAAAAAATTAATCCACGTTACCTTATCAATAAGATTGATTATTCCATCGTTTACAGAGCAATATATTTTAAAGCTCTCCTTAAGGACCTGAAAGTCAAATAGAACGACAAGGTCGAAGATCAGTTAGCATTGGACTAGGGGTTCAGCATCAACCAGAAATCACCTTTAGATCCAACTATGCAATATATGTTCGATTTTGACATGGCTTTTCACAAGTAGACCCATACTCCCTAGTTCTTCACCTTCATTTTTCTAATTTTGATTCTCCCCACAGTAGCTGGCAAACTAACATGTTTATCATGATTTCTAGCTCTCTTACTGAACATGCTTTCTCGTTTTCAAGATATGACCGATCTTATTTTCAATTTAGTTATAAGAGTTACTAAGAGAGGCAATGCATACCAGAGCCAAGGCATATTGTATTACATAGTTCCCAACAGCGGCTCCTTCAGGCTGCAGAGTCAGGACGCATAAAAACACAGAATAGTGCATAAGAACATAAGCCAAAGAACGAAAAGTAAATGCACAGACTCTGCTGATGAAAAAATTATTCGTCAAGTTTCAAAAGAAGTACCCGGCATCCTATAAGTCGATACAGCAGCTGCTGCAAAGCAGGCAACTGCTCCAACAGTTCTTCACCGTCCAACTCCCTAGTTCTGCTGTAACCCTGCAAGTAGAAAAAAAAAGTAATGAGAAATGTACAGGAAAAGAGAAGAAGTGCTGCAATATCATAAAAGCTGCTCCAGTAAAATTCGAAGGCAGTTCGGCTGCAACCATAAACGGTTCGAAGTTTCCTTCTGAACGTATCTTGACAGCACTGGCAGAGCTCTCCAACAATTTAATAGTCAACAAACTTACTTGAGTCAAGATAAACCAGATGGAATTCAAGTATAATGTCTTGAACTGACAGATACTGAAAAAAATATTACTCCTCACAATATCTTATTCAATCTTACATATTAATTTTCTCGATGTTGTCAAAGGTGAGAAAAACTTAAACACTGTGTCACCCCTAACTTCTACTCATCCTTCAACCAGAAAGTAGCAAAGTTTGGTTAGTGCAGACCTTCTCTTGCCCTTGACCAGGTCTTGGAATACGTTCAGACTCAATATCATACTTCAGAACCCTAAAGCATTCAAGCCGTTCTTCCAAAAATAGTGCATATGTACGCACCCAACCCGAGCAATCCCAAGCTGAAAAATAAAATTTACTCAATTCATGATTCAAAACCATGAAATCATTAAAATTCTACTCAAAGTTAACCTCGATAAAGATATGGCTAAGTATTCAGGATAAATCTCTTATTGATGACAAGGGGGAGAATGTATATATGGAACCAACCAATAGGGCTGGAATCATCCTTGAAATTAGAAAGTTGCAAAACACGGCCTCTCTGTTGGAAATTTAGAAGTTCTTCCCTAAAAGTGGGATCCCCTTCCCTCAGCGTCCTATGAATAACTATCAACGTTTTCAATGCCACCTGTAGAAGAGAGAGAAAAAAAAAAGTCAAAAGATACTGCATGCCATAAACTAAAGATAATGATAATGTAAACTATGTCCTCATGCAAGCACCAGGTGACGTACAAGACACAGTACTGATTGCTATTACTTATTTCTCTTCATTTAACTTCAATTTGTACAAATTTTAACGAAGACAAAAACCATAAAAGCTAAATAATCGCTATCAAAAGGGTAAACGTGCCGATAAGAGACACTAATGACTTATACGTTGGTTCTTAACCAAGGCTTCTTTACTCAAAATCATTGATCAACCCACTGAAAGATAACAGTAGATATTGACCCAGTTTTTAATAAATCTTTACAGAATTACTAGTAGGAGAAGAAAGCAGCATAGCTATTCAAGACACAATATATAGATGGTTAGTACATTAAGCCCCTCGCAGAATCGTCAGAGAATTATACGGGGAATCCGTAGTTAACACAAGAAACCTCGATAACATACTAGGAATCGCAATGAAAATGGACCTACTAATGGAAGCTACTAAGATTAGTCCAACAATTTGACCCGATGTGAGGTAAAACAGGCTTCTGCAGCATGTAAAAGCTAGGGCTACAAATATAACAGAAATGTCCTAAAGCCCAATTGTTGAGTCTAACTAAGCAGGATAAGATTGTGATGATGAAGCTAGCACATGCCGCAGCAGACAGTCTGCTCCACAAAAACTCCACCATACATCAGGTCTAACGAATTGTACCACCTATCTCTAGTATTCTGGCTTGTGTCGATGGTTGACAGTGATTTTAAATTGCGGTTTCCGGATACTTAACGGTCACGGTGTAACAATATCGGCAGTATTGGATGTTGCGCAAAGGGAATCGGTTACCACGACTGTGAATTTTTTTCAAACGTTAGCAAATGATTAAAACTCCAAGATATGTTGATTGTAGTCCAATTCGTTCGTTTTTTTAGAAAATTGTAGCTCACATTTAGCATTAAACCAAACCAAAGCCCAAATATGATACTACATATGTCCCAAAAAAATTGATCACTTTCCAAACTAAGAAAGATTATGTTGGTGTTTTTCCATGTTTACCTTTTTTACACTTATTTTATTCTATTTTCTCTCTCCACATTTAATCCTCCACCAACCCACTCTCTCTCTCGACCCACTTTCTTCCTCCCCCTCCCCCTCTCTCTCTCTTAAGGTAGAATAGGAAACTCATAAAATATGGTCATATCCTAAATAAGCGTGCTAGTCAAACACGATCAAATATTTTGGGACGGAGGGAGTACATAGAGAAGTACTACTCAAAGGTCAAACTCCAAAGCCCATGACGATTTCTAGAGAACAACTTAAACTAAACCTAAACCTAAAAGTTAGCCACCACAATAGTCAACAGACTACAAGATCTGTGCTGTTACTTTTCACCTCCTTCCTCCTCTTCTCAAGCCACACGGCCACCTTCTTCCCTTTTCTTCTCCTCTTCTTATCTCTTCATGCTAACGCCACTCCAAGCAGATTCAACAGTGTCGCCCCATAACAGTATGTACCGGTAAATAATGGCGTACAGGCCTTAACGGTGCCGTAATGGCGGTACGCCCGTGAAATCGACTAGCACCGGTATATCGGTGTGTAACCATATCGTTCACCTCAAAACCTGTTACGAGTCGGCCGTTACGATACATAACGGCAGTTTTTGAAACCATAGTTGTTGTAAAACCCAGCTAGTCTAGCAGATAAGAAACTGATTGGTGCAAAAAGTATGAGAATAGAATACCCGGCTGCTGCAACAAATTAAAATGTGGTTAACTGAGGAACAAGCAGGCTCATCCATATATACAAAGAGCCCTCAAGACAGGAAATCCCCCAAATTAAGTAAGGAGCTTAAGGACTGGCAGAGTTACAGACAAAGGAGATTGAATGCAAATGTAATGAGGGAAACTAAAACATTCAGCAACGCCAAAATGAAAAAGAAAAAAAAATTGTCGAGGGGGATAACAAGATGAATGCAAGTGAAGTTGATCGACCCCTTGTTACTTGCTCGAGAAAATAAGGAGAAAAGGGAACAATGACAAACTCCTCTTCATTAGCAAAAGGTTTTAAATAAGACTATACATGAAAATAATAGGCTCGGTTTAATCACAATGACAAATTCAATTCTATTTTAAAGATTCATACTCTTACGAAAGCCACATATTTCATTTTGCAGAAAACCTCATGTCTCAGAGTCTAATGTGCAATGGTTAGAATTACATCACATCAACATTACACAATACAAAAATGAGTGTCTTCATGCACTTTATTGGCTTTAATCCTCTTGAATTTTTTGATTTCTAAATCTAAGTGATCTATAAGATAGTTTACCTATACTAAAATGTACACTATGAAGCACGGACATGGATGCGGGTGTAGTTACGATACGGGGGCGGATACGCGGATACGGCATTTTTCAAAAATTTTAGGATACGGGTTTGGCGGCGATACGGCAAATTTTATATATTTTTCTTTAACTATATACACTTAGTCTTGAATTTCTAGACAAACCAGGGACCGTTGCAAGCATGGCGAAAACTCATAAAGCAAGTAAGACAAAGCCACAAAACGAACTAGATTGTCTTAGACAAGGACACAACTAATGTACCATATTTTTCGGTGCTAATTTTAGGCCCCAGTTAGTATTGCTTGTGCTAAAATTGCTTCTGCTATAGATTATGGCAAACGTTACTAGGGCATAATCACTTCTAACGTAATTATTATGGGTTAATGCAAAAGTTTCCTACCTACTTATTACGTATTTCAGTGATTGTTTCTTAATTGATTTTTTACGTATTTCAGTTTCTTTATTTTGTTTTTGTTTTTGTTTTTCAGTTTTTCAATTGGTTAATTGTCTACTAACCTAAAAATGTAAGAAAAAAAAATCACAGTTCTCATTAACTAGTTCAATATCTAATGTTTATTTCATTTTAACCAAATCAAAAAGAGAATACTAAAGGAATTTATTTATTCTGTTTTTCTTTATCATCACACTTTTCATTTTCCAATATATAGTATAGATTCATTACCCAATGTTCTTTTAATTTCATCAAAATTTATAAGGAAGTAATAAAAGAAGGTAAGAATGCAATTGACGTAATTAATGGAGGACATAATCGTCCAAAAATAATTTACAACATTCATACTTTTATAGGTAGTATAGATACACACACACACATATAAATATATTTTTTGCAACCACATGTTGTTTCCCAATGTGTAAATGTAGGTTTAGATTAAATTTATGACCTAATGTTCATTAAACGCATTATAAAAAAACTACTTAGGTAAGGGTAGGGTTGTCATTGGAATAACTAACGGAGGGTAAAATCGAAAATGATTACAAAATTAGTAATTAATAATAGTATTAATGAAAAGGTAGGATTGTTATTGGAGTGATTAACGAAGGGCAAAAATAGAATAAAATGATTTACAAGATTCATACTTTTATATGTAGTATAGATATAGATATGTTTGAGAAAAACAAACAAATCTAATCAAAGAGAATTTAAAAGATCTATTACACATAAAACACACCGCATGGGAGGAAGACAGAAGTATAGCACAGAGCAAAGAGTGAGGAAGAAGAAGACCTAACTTCCAAGAAATGCTGACGGAGGTCGCCTCCCTCCCTCCCTCCACAGTGGTCATAGCTGGTCACCGTTGCTGCTCTCTCCCGTCTTCAGATAGAAAATGAGATCTACCCGTCCGTTAGGTAGGTATAACTTTTTTATTTACGTTTTGACCTAAAAAACCTCTTTTCTTAAGTTTTGACCCACAAAATTTCTTCCGAAAATTATGTTCTCACCCTACAAGTATCCGATAGGCAACCAATCCGTACCATATCCGCACCCGATATTTAGGAAACAAAGAAAATAAAAGAACAATTCAGGGTGCGCACCCAACACGCACCCGCACCTCGGTACTTCACCTCTTTTGAAGAACCCGTGCTTCAGAGATTGTACGCAAATGCATATATGTAATCAAATTAGCCACCTTCTGGTGCACATCCTAAGGGGTGCAGATTTCGATCAGTTGCATGCACTATTCTTGAGCTTGTTATTCTTCTGGTGCAATGAGGATTTTGCGCTTTGGAGATGACCTCAGCAGAGTCTATGGATCAGTTCTGTCTTAGAGCCGTGATGTGGATAAATAGTTTTGTTAGCCCAGAAGGTTCTTTACTGAGACTTGAGAGAATTACTTTGAGAATTAAAATCTATTAGCCATGTTCCACCGAGCCAAAAATTCAAGTCTTTTAACAATGCATGTTCTGTGCCGCAGTCGTGTCATGACCATACTAATCACACACTAAAATAATACCTATGACCGATGAGTACCTTATTAGTTTTTTCTTATCACATCGATTACGACTACTTTTGGGTCAGCCTGACACAAAATCGTTTGATTACAATTAAAATAGTGAAATCTCCAAATACATTAGATTCTATGGGCTAATTGGTCAAACTTATTATTGCTCTTCCAATAAGTGCATAGTAGAAATGATAAACAACCAGAGGACCAACCTGTGTATAGAGGAGGTATGCGGGGAGTAATCAAGAGAATTAAGCGAGGTTGACAATGGAATCTAAGGAACTTAGTCATGCACAGATACATCTGACTCTAATTTTCAAGTTCATGGTGGGACAAACTCAAACTTTACCTGCACTATTGCATAATAGCAGGAGAGCCTGTATGAATATAAATCAACATATATCAAGAGAAATCTCCAAGCCATCAAAGGGAAGTTTGAAAACCTGGTCCAGTAAACCCTGTTCCCTACAATTCTGTTTGAATCCCTATATCTTAGTAGTCTTTTAGCTTCTCTCACTCCAAATATATTAGCAAAGGCATGGAGAGACAGTCATTCCAGGACGTGATTTCATACTACCGAAATCCTAATCAACACTAAAACAAGTTAAACCATCTAATTCACTACGCAAGACTACCACCCTTCAAAGAAGTAACCATGTATCTCATAGCAAATTCATGCTGATTTTTTGGACTTTCTCACGAAAAGCAAACCATCGCATCAGTAATTGGCAGGAACATGGAGAGCAAGAAAGCTAAGATAATTTAAAATCATGTTAAAAATTTAGGGTGCTTAACTTTCAACATGAACTTAGGCCTGCAAAGGTATTACATTATTTGTTTTTGGGTGTGAATTTTGTGGAATATAACTATGATATGAAAGTCTGGAGACGCCAGGAGGGGCGTATGGAGCAAGCAGAAGATTTTGAGCTTTAGCTGTTAAAGATTTGGGTATTTGGAAAGAGAATCCCAGCCTTTTGTTTTTGCATGGAAAGTAACTATCATACTAAAAAAACTAAATGAATCTTCCTCCCCACTTTTTGCTTTATCATACTACTGCACTGGGCAGACTTAGAACTACAATTTCTGTGGCAAAAGGGTGCTTTACATGCACGTGGTTCCAAACAAATGCCTGGTAAAGTAACACATTAAGATCTTAAAAGGATGGGAGGGAGAGGAGGGCGGGGGGGGGGGGGGGAGAGAGAGAGAGAGAGAGAGAGATTTGAAAAAACTCTAAGAAAAAAAATTAAAGAGCAATAAACAGTTGGTATACGATGAAACATGGTACATCATTTAGAGTTGTGGATAATTCAGTTCTTAATCTATCTTCTATCAGCACTGAACAGTACTTAAGGCATTCAGACCACCATTTCACGCGTTTAGGTTCCAATCCTGTCCGACTTCTCATAACATGAAATACAAACCAAGCCGCGGGCAAATATTAAGTACGACTACTACAACAAAGTCTAACAGGAAAGATTATGAAGTGCTCAATAGCCAACCTCAAGCAAAAAACAAAATTTGACATTACATTGTTAATCGACTTATAACAGTTGGTAATTGCACATTTTCAAGAGATGAACATCTATTCTCACACCCTCAAATGCTTGTACACGCCTTGGTTTGCGGCTTAAAGCTGCATTAATGCTAAAATGTTAACCCTGTAGCGACAAATCAAAGTGTGGACAAGCAGTTGAAGTGTGAATATAGACTTTCCCATTCATAATGCACTATGCTTCAATGTTTATATGGTGAAAACTAGGTAAAAAACGCACAAATTATCCCCCAAGTCAGATCCACAACCTTTTTTTTCTTATCTTAGTTTCAATCGCGCAATTTCCAATTAAGGCCCTAAAACAAGCAAAATCCATACCGTCCAATTATGTGTCTTCAACAATCGCCTCGCGAGCGCATGTAGACAATAGGCAACATCGGCCCGGGGCCGTATCGCCGATGTGGCGGCCAAAATCTCTGAAAAGGCAAAGAAACACACACCACATAACACATTTCCTTAACAACAGGAACTCCCAATCACAAATCGCACAATTCGGATCTGTATTAACAACAAAATCTCACTTCTGAGGTGTCGCTCTTTTGGCGGGCACTCGACGTGATTGGTAGCCTTAACGATCGCCACATCCACATCCTAAATCATTACCACCAAAAAAAAAAAAATCAAATCAAATCAAAACCGAAAATTTAGGGTCCCAAAAAACAACACAGTGGTGTGTGCAAACGCACACACGCGTGTACCTTGAAATCGCTGTTGACGTGGGCGAGGCCGACTTTGGTCTGGTCCTTGAGGGCGCCGTAGGCTTTGCGCCAACTCTGCAGCGTGCCCATCCGTCAAAACCACACACAAACAACACACAATCGGTGTGCTTATTCTCGCACTCACTACTACAGCGCAGGCGGTGAGATCGGGGTTGTGTATTTTTGTGGACAGAAATCGGTGGTTTTTCAGCGAGATTATCGGAGACCAAGGCAACTGCTACAGAGAAAGTGTGTGTGCAGGTGTTGTGTGGGGGCGCCGGGGCGGGGGGTGGACTGTTTTGTTTAGAGAAATCAATCCTTTTTTTTTCTGCTTTTGCGGAATGGTATTTGCCCCGAAATTAATTAGTTGGCTTTTGGGCTTTGGCGGCCCCTCATTCGGTACGCGTCATCATGGGAACTTCCCCGGGTTAATTACAACCGCCGGATAACAGCAAAAAAATTAGGATTAATTACACATAAAACCCTATAGTTTAAGAATTTGTGCGCATTTCACCTTACTATTTCAATTTTGGCGCAATTTATCTTACTATTTAATAATTTGTGCTTAATTTACCAATTGACGGGCTGAAGTCCAGTTTCTTGGATGCCCGTCAATTTCTCAAGGGCAAATTCGTGACTTCAATCCTCTGATCCACCTTGGCAACCACAAGTCCACCTCACAAAATGTTGACCTAATCAAAACCATCCACCTGTGCAAACATTATCACCACTGCCCAACACACTCTTTACAGTCAAAATCCAAAGCCCAACGGAAAAGGGCCATGGTTCAGACACTGTCATTCGAACCCCCAGCGGCGCCAGCCCTCCAAACCCCCAACGGCACTAGCGCCGCCCAAACAAACCACCGCATCGCCGTCTGAACCTTACCACCACAGCGCCATCCAACCCTCTTCCATCATAGATTCGTCCAACACCCCCCAACGCCAACCCTTCAAACCCCCAACAGCACTAGCACCGTTCAAACTCCACCACTGCAGCGCCATCCAAACCCCACCAACGCAGCGCCGTTCTGTCTTCCTCCATCACAAAGTCGTTCAACCCCCCGCAGAGCCACTGCCAGCACTGAAAACTTCTACATCACCGGTGAGTCGTCCAACCAAAGTGAAGATTGGTTGTGGTTCGATGGCTGGGTTTTGCTGTCTGTGTAGAGAGAGAGAGAGAGAGAGAGAAATGAGGGGTTAATGGGGTGGTTGGTTGCTCTATGGGTGCGTGGGTGGTTGGTTGCTCTTGGGTGCGGACGGTATTCTTTGGGTGCGTAAGGAAGAAGGTAGGGGATTGTAGATTGGCGTTTTGAGAGAAACTAAGATCACTTAACGCCAGGGTGGAAAAAACAATGAACTTACGATTTTACCTCTAAGAGATTAACGGGCGTTCAAAAAATTGAACTCCGGACGGTCAATTGGTGAATTGTGCACAAATTGATGAACAGTGAGGTGAATTGCGTTAAAATTGAAATAGCAAGGTGAAATGCGCACAAACCCTCAAACTATAAGGTTTTATGTGCAATTGATCCAGAAATTTATATTACATCTGATGAGCACGTTTGATTAGATTTAGGTCATTACGCTAGAGAATTACACTTGCAGTTATTTGATTTGATATTTTCTTATACTCTTGCTCCATCGTGAAAAAGTATTTTGTTTTATTCTACTCTGGCAAATCTTATGCAACTAGTAAAACGATTGTTTTGCCCGAGCAGTGAGTTTGCAAGGTTTGGGAAAACACTCGCTTGATCCAAGTTGATTTGTGGAAAATCTCTCCCCAACCTCGCTGCTGCCTTTTTGACTAATAACCATGATAGTCACTATTGTCACCATTATCAACACCCTTTACAGTAAGCCACATTGACATAAAGTTGTTTATAACGAACGAATTGTCAGTTCTCTTAATCGCTGCAATCAACTCAAAACACAAAGCATGTCACCTCTAGGTTTCTTTATTGTTTTCCACCGTCATATAAATACGGAGGTGCACTTCCCAGCCAGCCCGCACTTTGCTTGCGATTACCTTGACTGGTGCAGCTGCAAGCCCAATTTTTGAAACTCCCGGTTTCTTTGTGAGTCACCTCCTCCAATCACCACCAAGAACTTAACCCCTTTTGGATGGGTTCAACGATATATAATTTCTCCTCAAATATTTTATGTAATGGTGTGGATCTCAACAAGTCAAAATGCCTAAACCATGATCTATTGGGCAGTGGTCAAATCTGTACGTAGCTAAGTTTATGGTTGTCCATCGACTGAGATTTTGTAATGAGATGAGCTGTCAAATGGTGCCACTGTGGTGGTTTAGTAGCAGTGAGATGATCGGGCATCGTGAAATTACTTGAGCGAGATGGGTTCCCCGTTGCGTAGCGGAGAAAAATAAAAAACTAAGGCTGGGTTTGACACACTTTTTTTTTTCAGTTTTGAAAATTGGAAAAAAAAAGTGCGTTTGGTAACCATTTTTTTTTTCCTTCTCCAATTTAAAAAACCAGTTTTAAAACTGAAGAGTAAAAAAAAAAACTCCAAAAACTGTTTTTTTTTCACTTTTGGTTTTTTTTTTAGACCACCACCACCACCTTCCCACCGTCGGCAGCCACCTCAGGCGACCACCGCCGGCAGCCACCTCTGGCCGCCGGCGACCACCACTGTCGACCACCACTGTCGACCACCGCTACGCCCCACCACCGCAAACCACCAAAAAAAAAGTCAAAATAAAAAAGGTTACCAAACACCAAAAAAAAAAAAAAAATACTCAAAAAAAATAGAGTTATCAAACACCCACTTGTTTTTGTAAAAAAGAAAAATTAAGCTGCTATTTAAAAACTGAAAACAAAAAAAAAAGTTTTGTCAAACGAACTAATTATATGGACCATGGTAAAGATATAAAACCTTTTAAGGGTAATCTTGTCATATTTGATTTTCTGTTGGTTCCAGGGATCAAGTGTAATGTTTTAGATACCTCATGTAGATGCCTCTGATAGCCCCATACCCCAACAGGAATGAGTGTAATTTACCCTTTATTCTTCTCCATTATATTTGTGGGACCCCCAAAGATTTATTCTACATTAAAGAATTAATAACGCACTTCATTTGTCACTGAATATAGGACTTTGTAAATTTTAGCAATAAAGATGAATTTAAGTACAAAAGGTAGAGTGCGCCAATCGATTCCTTTCTTTTATTGACAATTACTGGTCAAATCTAATTATATATATATATGAAAGCCGAAATTGAGAGAATTTTGCCACATCATTGTCTATGTGGACACTCTCTCAACTTGCCACTTGATCTTTTCTTTTATAAATTTTTTAATTCTAACCTTGAATGTCCTCTCTCTCTCTCTTTCTCGACAAACTACAGTATAACAGCCTAAATTTTAGCTATTATTGTCTTCATACATGAAATATTTAATTGGGAAAAAGATTTAAACCTAAGTAATTATCTTCTTAGGTGATTTTTTTAATGTCCCTTTATATGTTTACTTATATATCCCTTTCCTTTTTCAGAATTTTGTTATGTCAATCTAACTTCAAAATGAATTTCAAAAATTTTAAACTCAATGATCTTATTTAAAATTCCAAGATTATCTCTCAGAATAAAATACTAAGTTGATTTTCTCATCCCTTAATTTGAGAAAATCACCTTTTATAAATTCTAAATTTGTAAAATAGATTTTCAGAAATTTAAACCTACTAATCCTACTTAAGTTCCAAAAATATTTCTCATAGTATGATAATGTGTCGACCATAGCCTCCCTTGAGATAATCACATTTTATGAAACTTAAAATTTGACTATTATATCTTTGGTGAATCTCTCTCTCTCTCTCTCTCTCTCTCTCTCTCTCTCTCTCACTGACACACACACACACACACACAAATCACTTTTCTCTTTTATTGCTTTATTTCTTTTTTTTATTTCATCTATGCGTCATTATCTCTCTCTCTCTCTCTCTCTCTCTCACTCTCACAAATCACTTTTCTCTTTTATTACTTTATTTCTTTTTTTATTTCATCTATCCGTCATATTTTGTTCCTTGAGATATCAACGCTCATTTTGTGACTCAAATGACCCTCTCCACGTTTCTACTTCTCTATTTAGATTTGACTGCGATGTTTATCCTTCTTCAATTTAGTTGTTATTTTCTAATTGTTAGATTTTGTTGAATTGTACTGTAAATAATAGGATGAGAGATTTTTCACCATTATTATATCACTTTCAATTAGTTTTTTCGTTAAGTTTTAATCTTAGATATTTATTTTAGGTGACCAGTACATGGATTCTATCGCTTTTTGTTCCATTCTTTGTAAAAAAAAACTTTAGTATCGTGTTTTTATTATTTTATTTACGTAATTTATTATAGTTGTTCCCTTGTGCAAGGCATGAGATCAAAGCTAGTATGCAATAAAAATCTTGGGAATCTTCATTGCTGGGGTCTTCGTTCAGGTCCATGCTGGGTGTAGGTGGTCAATCTATTACGGTGCGGACAAACTATCCTGTAATACTACTTTATCGATGAATCATAAAACTGCAATCTTTAATTAGAGACTAAATACTACTTTCCCTGTCGATAAGAAAAAAAAACACACTGCTCTATCAAGTTGTCAAGTCATACGGTAATTGTGAAATTTCATGCTTATAATTCAACTCTTACCGAGTGTTGGAGTCATTGATAGATATAAAAGTGTGTGTGTGTGTGTGGAATCATTTTATATGACCTGTGTGTATATATATATATATATATATATATATATATATATATATATACTATCTAAAAATGGTAAGCACAACCAGATGCTGACTGTTTACAGGTTGGAACACATGACTGCATGAGCAATCAAAAAGAGAAGTCCATCGATAACAAGGAAGGAAAGTATCTTTGCTCATTACACGTGGTTGACAGTAGATGGTTATATTAACAAATTAATATACATGAAAAACAATCTATGCTTAGCGACAGCAACGCTTATAATTTAAAAGTCAGTCAAATAGGATTAGTTGATTAAGTTGCGAGTATGCCCAAACATTACTCCATCATATTGTTTTCAACCATTTCCTGCATGTGGTTCAAGAAACTAATCACCATGGTTGCTAGTTCATCTTGACTGCGCGTCTTTGACCATTTCTGAGTCCCCTTTCTGAGACAAAACTCAGCAAATGTTCAACGGTTAAAGTGCAATGCTACCAATCCTGTCCATTTAGAGCGCACGCTCTAAGTCATGTTCCGTGCCACGCCTATTTAACAGCCTCGTCCCCCCTTTACACGACTTGCGCCAAGATCAAATTTTCCGAGCTACCTAACCACAATATAGTTCGTGATAATTCTTCCTTGCCGTAGCCTTTACGACCAATGTTTTCTCAGGTGAAGTACATCTATGGAAGAAGTATCATCGTAATAAATCTACTCAAGTTTCGCAAACCCATCTAGATCAGTATATGCAGGTAGGCGCTGCAACGTTTCTAAAGATGTGTGCTCTTGTTGAATGATTCAGAGACTCTGGAAGGGGTGTTCAAGTCCATTCTTTTGTGTTTCTTCTTGTTCTAGATAGAAAGGGTCAACAACCATTCACAATTGACTCTCTCTCAGGATATTTTACTCGGGTTTCTAAAGATTCTGCCAGTTCAAAGCCGTTGAACACAATATAGCTTTGACTACCATAAATACGTTACTTTGGTCGCCCACTCTTGGCATGACCTGATAACAACATAAACCTGTACTAATAAGAGTCAAAAGAGGAGGGCTGTTCAAAAGTATCCCAATCGGCGTGATGACTAATGCCCAGAATCAGAGAGCTGGGACGCCAACAAATCCTTCCACAACGTTAAGCATTACTTAAACGAGGCGTGGCACCGATGCAATCACAAACAGTCAAACACCACAACAAAATACGCCACCAGCAGCAGCCGACCAAGGCACTTAACATCAGAAGCCATGACCATAATTTAGACTTTACTCATTTTTGAATTTGATAAAAGTGCATGAACCTCAAAGAGAAAATAAGAAAAATAATAAGCAGCAGGAGATGTTATGGTATGTAAATTTAGCAAGCATGATCTATTTAAAACCAGATAACTCAAAATTTGATCATGAAGCCACAGTACCTCTGCAAAGTGTCTGAATTATGGCCCACAGGGAGTAGACTGCATCCCTTCCTATTTGATTAATTCAGCAAATCACAAATGTATGCACATGGATTCTTTTAATAAAAGCGTGCAAACTCACTCAGTCATACGCGCGCGCGTGCGCACAGACACACACGAACTCCATGACCTCAAGTGCTCATAAAAGCTCAATACTAGTTAATACTAGAATAAGGTCCAGTATGTTCCACTATCGAAATGCCTGATACAATCTAAAAGAGAGCTTGGTTGATGATCCATGATGTGTGAGTGCAACATAAATGGTCCTTCGGATACTCGTATGTGGAGGTAGTCTTCATTTATAATCATCTAATGCTTAATGCAAATTTCCATAAGCTCTACTGGGAGAAATACCACCTTACCCATGACAGAGACATATTGGTTGAAAGGTCTTAAACCATAGCTTCCTGCGTAGAAGTACTACTGTTGTACCAGTCGGTGCGTTGACCACATTCTTTCATTCGGCCAAAGAATATTAGAAAATTTATGCATAAAAGAAATTGCTTGCATATCTCGCGACTTTTCGAGCCCTTCAACTCATTTTGATATCCTCCCATCCTAAATTTACTACCAATATAGACATAACAAATATTTTCTTTTATGTGCAAGCAAGTGGTAGTGTTCTTTCTTGGGTTTTTCTTTAGCAGGTTCAAGAGCTACCGAAGCAACAATATGACCCAAGGTTCATAATATTGAATGCTGTACCTTTGAAATGATCCACAAGATACTTGCAAAAGCTGCAAAGCAGTTTCTTTCAATTACGTAAATTCTGTAGCTACATACGGACATGCATATGGACTGCTGACGCAAAAAATGGTAAATTGAGATATACATAGAGACTGCTGATGCAACACCTGCAAATGTTCCCAACTACACCCTTATTACCAGGGATGCCTTTTAGATGTGAGACTAAGTATTGGTACAGATCCTCAAGCTCATAATCAGCTGAAACTGACTGCATACCTGAACACAGAGAAAAGTAACAAGGTACTATTGGCTTGAACTGAAACCTGTTCATGGTCACATAATCAGGTCATCGAGAAAAGGGGTGTTGAATGGTAGCTTTATGACCCCAGAAGCTATGAGGAACGACAAAATCCATACTGGTAATATCAGTAGGAAGACAGCCTTCAAAATTTTCTTCCCTGCAAGAAGAAGTAAGAGTGAATGACGAAATCCATACTGGTAATATCAGTAGGAAACTAACAAGGGAAAATTCGAGTAATTCTATGAGGATGATGAAATGTACAAGGTTCTAACTTGCTGCTCACTAGTGTCTAGAGATAAAACCAACAGGTAAATCTAAACCCAGATATTCTCGACTTCATAACTTCAAGAAATATTTATGTGTCCACAAATATAACGAATTTCAACAAGGCTCTAGATATTAACCTATCAGTAGCAAGAATTTCTTCCAGCCAACCTATAATCACTTAGTGAGGGTACACAAGAAGAGCTGTACACCTTTCCTTCTCTTTCAATAGCAAGAAATTTTTCTCCAGCCAAGATATTATCAGTTTGTGAGGGTACACAAAGAAGAGCTGTACACTTTTCAGCGGATAACGAAGGACAAATTTCGGTGTTGGTCCTGATGGGTGAAGGCCAACATGTGGAGTTATAGGTAGCAACACAAAACCTTCAGAATTTTACAGCAAAGTCAGGTTAGTTTAATTTGGTGAGGCCTCCAACTATTCTACCAATTGAGGATGACCTAGAGAAAAAGATAATAACACCAAGTGTTGTCGCCTCAACATATAAGAGAAACACTACCCAAATTAGAAACTTGTGGTCATATAGAGGTCAATAACTTGGATAACTGCCAAAATATCATTCCATCTTTATAACCCTACTCTTTGTATGTTTATCAACTATAGTATATTTATGTGGAAATGCACCACACAAAAGGGACATTGAAAACGAAAGAGAAACTCTATTGTTGATTCAGAAGATTACCTATTTATCTAAGACCTGATTAGGACTAATGTCTAGAGTTTTTAGGAAATGGTCTCAGAAATATTTCAACCAAAAAGAGGGCAAATTTCTAATCAAGTTATTCCTTCTTACTCTTTGCTTCAAAGATTTGATAGAAACGCCCTCAACATACAAAGATGGCAGAATAAGTCAACCAACTGATCTAAACAGAAATCACAACATAGAAGATTTATGCAGCATACAGAAAATTTCTACACTCTAGGATGAAAACTTCATCAATCTCTCAAACAAGACTCACGAATATAATCCCAACACTCAAAGCACACCCTACAATTTATTGTTTACAAGTTGCAATCCCAGAAAATATAAACGGAAAGTAATTTAAAAGTGAAAAGTCAATAGCTCTGGCCAAAGCCGTCATAGCACAATGGCTAAGCAACTCAGGTGTGTTGAGGGAGGGAGAGGGCTTTCTCGTCAGTGTAGCCCAGTGTCACAGCACTAGAGTTTGCTGGGCGGGTTGTGACACCAGGTCCAAGTGGCCTCCAATGGATCCAAAAACACACCAATACGTTTCACAATAATTAAATGAACTCAAAATGTTATTACAAATGGAAACATACAAAACACTCAGTTGCACCAATAATTGCTCTACATGCAAGTTATACAAATCAATATCACTACATACTAAAATATATGAGCTCAATTTCAAGCAAATTTAATTCAATTAAGAGTTAGGAACAACCATTAACACCTTCGATAAACATAAGCAGAAAGCAAGGGTAGAGAGAGTACCAGAAGAGCGAGACGAGCTTTCAGTTCGGTCAAGGATCCACTCACCCGTCTCCCGGAGCTTCTTCTCCGCAGAACCTTCTTTCTTTCCAATTGAATTCGACAAAATTGCATCAAACAGAGTCTTTTTCTCTTCAGACTCCCTGAAAAATCAAAACAAAAATCAACACCAACATTCATACTTCAGACAATCATAAGCAAAAGTGCAGAGAGTAAATTGGGTTTTGCCTGTTGTTGTCTCTGTCTCTGAAAATGCCTGCGCCAATGGCCCTTTCAATTTCTGCCACTGAGGGTTGCTTTTGTTGTGGTGGGGTGGCAATGTTGGTTTTGGGAATTGGCGGTTTAAGGTGGTTACCATGAGAATTATTGGGAGGTGAATTACTGTTGTTGGCAAGACACAAGAGAATGGGAGTTCTTGTAATGGAGAGGCAGGTGAAGCTCGCCATAGCTTCTATCTCTTTTTAGCTTCATATATAAAACAAAATGGCAAAAGTGCAGAAAAAGATCAAAATATCTCACATACTGTAACATATAAAATATGGGGCTTGAGTTTATCAATTTAACATCGGCTATATATATGTTTCACTTAAATTCTGTTCACAATCTTTTGATTATTGAATTTGAACCCATTTGTTTTTTTTTAAAATTGAAGCCTGCAATCTCTTAGGTTTTAAAGATCATTAAATGTGCTTCCATAACAATTACATGTGGGCTTTAAAACATTTTCACTGTGACAACTTCACCAATTGCTAATTCTTTTGAATCCCAAATGTTCAGTTGCTGGTTCTGATAAGAGAAGTTTTCAAGAAGGCCTTTAAGAGTTTGAATGAAAATGGAATATTTGGAAAATCATGAGACCATTTCGAGCATAAAACTCATCATTTGCGATATGATGAACGTTGAAGATGTATCAAACAATTGGTCCAAGAAACATGAAGATGAAGATATTTGGGTTGACTTTAGAACTAAATCTTCTTAAAGATGAACGGGGAGGTCAAAATATACATCAACTGGAAAGGACTTCATTGTCTTCCTAATTCAAAGAACAACACAAAAGTTTGATTTTTTGTTTTTTTTTTGGTAGAGGGAGAAAAGGCCGAAACACAGAAGTGTCAGTCCTATGATGCACCGAGAGTCCGAGAGAAGGGGGTGGTGTGGCGGGGAGGGGTGTATGCAATAAAGTCTATGAATAATTTTAAACTATGAGAATGTATGTGTGTGTATAATATCCTTATGAATATGTGCACCAATGGGTATGCATCAAAACGAGTAAAGAATACAAAACAAGTGTGAGTACAAGGATTGAATTGCACCAAAAAGTACAAGGATTGAGAGTTAAAACGTCAAAATTTTTGGTTGCACCCAATCAGCATCTGTTATAACCGATAAGTCCAGAAATTCGTATTGACGAAGCTATCGGTTGCAGCAGATGACCATTCCAAACATTAAATCATTTTGACACTCAATCCAATGCTTGCAAATTTTTTGACTTAGAATCAAGTGATCTTTAAATATTAACAATGCAATGGTAGGCATGTTCTCTAAACATCGTATATCAACCATATAGGAAAACAAATAAGCAAGATCGCCAAAGTAAATAAACCATAGACTGTGTTGCATATGATGTACTATCTCACAAACTTATACCAAAAACATATGGAGTTTGATATTGAGATTGAAGCTTTATCAAACGAAAACATGGATCATTTGGTGAGACAATGAATAAGCTAACCTATGGATCTTAGCAACAAATTTAGACTTTCTTCATTTGAGACAAATGTTCGTACAGTCCCTGAATTATAGTCATTTTGCTACACTAGTCCCTCAATTAATTTTTTTTGCCGCTATAATCCTTTATCTTAAATCTTAGCGTATCAATCCTTTCACATGCTTCCGTCTAAATCTGGTCATCTGTGGCCTTCATAGCTGGGGCATTAGTGTCATTCCTTAAGAAACAGAAACTCACTTATGGTCCCTGAATATTAACGTACTTGCTAAATTTATCTTTTAACTTTACATCATTAACTTGCTTCGTCCTTTTGATCACTTTCAGTCATATTTCGGACGACGATGAAAAATGCAGTTTATGCCCTACCAAATAAGCAGCCATCATGACATGGTCTTTTAGTACCATTACCACCAATCTTTTCATAACACCCTTCTTTGCCACCAACACAACCAACACCGCACCACCCTTTCTTTTTGTACAACCACCACATTAAATACACCTAAAAGTGAATTGAACAAACCGATGGCAAACCTTACATCACGACCGCCCCTCATTTTAGAACTACCAACATCTCTTTAATACAACACTCCTAACATAGCCGCCACAACCAATTTAAACCTCCAATTTTCAGATCCCATGTTTTAGATATACAAATTAGTACCTTCATAGTAAGATTGTAAAAATCAAAATGATACACTTGTTAGGCAACCCATCGCAGGTATGAGTTTGGTGGGCACGGGTAGAATTTACTTAGGGTTTGTTAGGTAGCATTTTCTTGGTGGAAACATACCTAAAGGAAGAGGTGGACGGTAGGTTGTCATGGTGGCTAGTTCCCCTGTTGCCTGGTAGCACAAGGAAAAAAGCGTTGTAGTTGTTTTTGTGACTGAGTGAAAAAGAAAAATGACTGAGAGATCAAAAGTAAAAGGCTAGGTATAATTTATCACATGTATACCCCTGTTGCCTAGTAGCACAAGGAAAAAAGCGTTGTAGTTGTTCTATGACCGAGTGAAAAAGAAAAATGTCCGAGAGATCAAAAGTAAAATGCTAAGTATAATTTATCACAGGTATACCCGTGCCCGACCCTCTATTACTTGACCAGGGCAGGAACTGTTAAAAATTACCCACAAATGCTAGACAAAATGACTGTCCATACCTAATTAGTTGGCCTGGATCGGTGTCTACCAGTGGGTCACGGTAGGCTTTGTCAGGTCTACTGATGTCAATTTGCAAAATTTTTGGTTTTGGCAAGGGTGGATGCCAATAATTTTTTACCAATTTATCCCGTCAAAAATCTGATTTCATCACTAATTTAGACACCAATTAATGGAGATGAAGTCTAGAGCTAAAAAGAATAATATGTGGTTTTAGATCTGAAGTGATGTGTTTAGGGTAAAGAAGATGGTGTTAGAAGTGGGTTATGGGTCGTACTCTACAAGCATAGCTTGACGTATGGACATTTGCAGAGGTATTATCGTCATGGCAAAGGTGATGGTGGCTGGATATACAAAGAGGACAGTGGTGTAGTGGTGGTTGTTGTGAAGGGTGAAAAAATGTTTCAGTAAATGGTGTTCGAGGAAGTAGAGAGAAATGAAGTGATCAGGACGACGAAGCTAGTTAATGATGCAACATAAAGGTCCAAGATTGCAAAAATAATCCAGGGACTATTCAGCAACATGTTGTTAGTCTAGGGACCATCAAAGAAATTATGTTTCTTGAGCAATGACTTTAGTGCCCTTGCTGTGGGGGGCCATAGACGACCAAATTTAGACAAAAACTGGGAAAGAAACTAATATGCCTACAATTGTAAGATAGAGGACTATAGCAGCAAAAAAAATAGTTGAGGGACTAATGTAGCGAAACACTTTAGTTCTGGGACTGAACGAACATTTGTGTCTTTTCGTTTTCAATAAAGATTCAACCTTTTATGGCAAAAAATGTTCATATTAATTTTTATACATTAACTAACAATTAGAAAAGCTACACAATCATAATCAATTTAGATGGAAGGAAATAAGTGACAACGGAGACTAGGGAGATAACCAAACAACAATGAACAAGATGTCTTGATCTCGCGGTTCCGCCCCTTTTGCCTATATCCGCGCCCTTCGCTTTCCTAGCTCTACCGGTCACTTAATACGCTAAATCTGTCAATCTTAAAGGCTCTTCGACAAGTTTGTAGAACTTACAACGGCACTTCGCTACCTCGCTTATTTTATCACGGCACAAGTCAACCTATGGGAACTCTTGTGGGCACCCCCTCCCTCGCTTGCCTTTCCGATGCCAGTCCACCATTACAACTTAGCAAACTTGAGTACAAAAACCTAAATAGGTAGATTTACAGCAAATTATCACAACAAGAACACTTGCTCTCGTTTTTAATAGTACTACAATGCAAGTGCTTTCTTAATGATTCTCTCCTATAAGCTCTTGAATGAATCTCCACTGTGAGCTTAATGTGGATAGATGGGAGGATGGATAAGTAAACATCATCTATAGGTATTTGAAATTGTTGTTCAAGTGACTCTACGTCATGCCTATAGTTATAAATTACCCCAAGAAGGGTTTAAATGGAGTACATGGTCAAACTAAGCGTCAGAGAGTCAAAATGGTAATTCTACTCACTTGATACGACTAAAGTTTGCTGTCTAATAATTATTTTCCAGTTGCAATGGTGGGGTACTGGCCGTAGCTGCACCTTTGAGAGGGTACTCGTAGCAACATTGACAGCAACTCCGTTAGCAACCTCTTGGATGGTAACAACTTTCTAGCACACATACTGTTTGTATTTTGGCTTTTTATTCCTTTAACAATATCAAAAATTTTGGTTGAAACTCCGATAGAAACCTTTATGACTTACATACCTGTTGCACTATTGTCGTTTGATCCATTGGAAAGCTAACAAATATATTTTTTTCATTAACTTATAGCTCGGCCTTTGATTCATCCTACATGATTCTTGATTAAACTCTGAACTTGACCTGAGAATCTTTACCTTCATTTTTTTGGAATCTTAATAACCAATCCTTTGAATATCTTTTCAATTGTCATCATGTTGAGCATCTTAAGCAATTTCAAAAGATGATCTTCATGCTAATAATTTCTCATGATTCTCCACCGTACCATCTTCAATGTAGCTCGATCTTCAATGCTTTTTTTCAATCATCTCTTACTTTCTTTTTTCGCATTCAATCTTCTTATAGGTCATCATTGTAGCTTTTTGGCCTTTTGTCCTTCCATCGTGACTTATTTATTTTGTTGCTTGATGCGGTTGATTGAACTTTGAACATCTTCAAGCATTCTTGTAACTCTTCAAGTCTTCTTTATTATGACCTTGCATTTTCTCCATCAATCTTAACCATCATTGTTCATCTTACTAGATCATCCTTTGTTTCATGAACACACTTAATATACACATAACTAACACAATTACTGTGTTGTTGTCATAAAAAAAGATTAAGCTAAAGTCATGGACATTAGAGCTTCCAAAAGGTGTATTGAGCCTGTGCACAACCAATTTGTGCAACTAATTGAGATCATATCCACCAAAGAGAGTGACCAACATTCCTTTGTTTGAAATCAGTACAAAAAAAAGCGCCGTTAGACTCATTAAGGATTGTAATCTTATCCCTCTAACGGCTGGTTTGGCCTTAAATATCTATACAGTTGTCATTTTAAAGCATGGAAATAATGTAGAAACACTTGGGGGAAAAAATTCTAAACTTCTTCTACTCCTTACACATCTCTACGTATGAAGCTTACCATGGGGGATCATATATATATATATATATATATATATATATATATATATATATATATATATTTGATAAAGTCGAGAATAGCATTGATAATAAAACGCTTTTGCAGGGACTACAAGAGTTGCCAAATGACTGATAAAAGTCACGACATTCCCATGACTCGTTATACATGACCACAAATGTCGATATTAACAAAAAATCTAATAAACTTAGATACATTACAATTGAATTAGAGCAGAGCATATCCTACACTATACCTCAACTTAAAGTAACATGCAAAGATTAGAGGTTTAGGAATACAGAGGAACGAAACAGAAATAAGACAAAACACAAAACACAGTGTGATAACAATAGAGCAGACAATCGGGGACCGCACGACCCAAGGGTGAGCACATCGTTAAAACAAGTCGCAGCACACCACCAAGATCTTCAACACCGTAATTTTTATCCTTCTACCGTCCTTAATAAAATCCGAACCAAATATCATGAGACATGGTGGAGAAACCACTACTTACCCACAACAGACCAAGGTAGACACACAGGGTGCTCAATTACCAAAATGAGCCCTAACCCCCCTGACCCAGAACATATTGCCCCGAACCCCAGATAGATCCTTTCCCCCAACCCCACCCCTCCGAAGCCTTGAATCCCCCATTTTTTCTCCCAACAGAATGCCCCCACCCTACCCTCTTCTCAAGACCCTATCTCCCCCACCCCATCCCTCCAAGACCCCCAGGTTCCACATAACAAACCCATAACAATGGCTCAGCCTCCTTAAAATCAAGCCCTCCCGTAACTACCAAAGAAATCACAATGACAAACCCAATCTCCACCACTGTACATCACGGAACAGATAAGAATAAAAGGCATAAAAACTAAAGGACCTTTTAGAAATGACGGTCAAGCAATGTCGGCGCAATTCAAGTTACCGGCGGTAAGTTTCAGTCACCGCCGGCAAAATTTCGGTCACCTCCGGTGGAAGGTAGAAAGAAAAACAAACGGGTAGATTGTTTGGATCTACCAAGATCGACCCAGATCGGAGACTTACCGAGAGGTTACCATCTTCGATTAGATCTGGTGAGGCGCCACGCCGTCGATCGCCCATCACTTGTGCTGCCGGCCACCCATTGATCAAGCCTTAAGGCTATCACCACACCAAACAGAAAAATAGAAACTATAGTCAGGAGTGGCTGCCGCCCCACGCGTGCAGAAGCATGGTGGGGCAGCCATGGTGACTGTCTGTTGAAACCTTGTTAGAGAGAAGGCAGAGAGAATGTCTTTTTAGAGAGAGGAAGTTTTCACCTATGGGGGATTATTTAAGAAAGCTCTTATAACGTAATATCATTCAAAGATTGGAGTGAAAGCTAATGCACTGAGTTTTACAAGAAACCTATTGTGGTTAGGGGTGGCGATTGTAATCCAAACCCATTTACCCGTCCAAACTTGCCCATTTAAAAATGACCCAAAACCACCCATTTAGATAATTGGGTCTAAATGGGTCAAGAATCTTGCAACCCATTGACCCATTAATTTATACGGGTTACAAATGGGTGCCTATTACCCATAATCAATCTGTCTCATTCTCCTTTCTTCTTTCATCCACGCACGACCTTCATCCACACGCGTTCACCGTCGACACCGCCACCATATCTCTTGCCGTTGACACGCGAAAACATTTCACCGTCATCACCACCACTGTCGACCGTCACCAATAGGTAAGCTTCTTATCCCGTCGTTCTCTCTCTCTCTCTCTATCTCTTTCTCTTTTGATCAATCTTCTCTCTTCTCCTTCGATCTCCGTCTCTATTTTATTCTGACAACTCAACGTATTTTGAAATCTTGGTTCATTCATATTCGAGTAGTTTGGTTGTGTACAGCCCAATATGCAGTAGCATAGATCTGAAAAAGCAGGCAATCAACTAAATGAGGTAGTTGGCAGGGGAAGGCTACCCAGATCCTAGTTATTCATTGATTTGGCAATGAAGTTATTTGTAAATTCAGTGTATTCCAGAGTGAGTAGTACATAGTGGCGTGTCAAACAGGAAAAAGAAAATCTAGGTTGGTTGGTTGAAGAATCGATAAATACTTGAAGAATAAATGAGGGTTAGAATCAGTTTGCATATTCATTCATCCAGCTTAATTATATCGATCTACATGGTTCTGGTACGGTGTTCATATCCAGATTCTAGAGCAGTAAGCATCTCCTAGATTGATTTACTTTCACCGTATGGTATTTGTCAAGGATTGGTATACATGTCTGAGTGCATGTTTTTTGTTTTGATTGCACAGGGAAAGAGCTCTCTTATATCACAATAGGGACTCAATCAGTTAAGTACCTTCATATCCTATTATGGAAAATTATCTTCCACCCCGATTATTATTACTTGTTTAGAGCCAAATCTTCATTTCTAGTAAAAGTGCTATTTTCAAAAGCTAGTAAGCTCCATGAAACTGCTTGGGTTGATTGCACATCAATGATAAAGGAATATATAGGAGATCTTAAGATTTCTCATACTTTACAGTTGGTACTTATGATGCTTTAGGTCAACAACTCCTGAAAATACATGCGATTCTCCAACAGTAGACCAACTATATATTTGAAACTCACTGCACATTGAGAAAGCGTAAAATAGTTTTATTGCACATTGAGAAAGCGTAAAATAGTTTCCATGATTTTGATGATGTATTATATATGGATGTGTACGTATATATATATAGATGGTGTATTATGAATGTGCTAGCATTGACAATTCGCCAATGTTTCATAGAAACTTCCGAACTTGATGTATTTGTATAATTTCAGTCACAAAAAGGCCTTTAACCCCGGACCAGAAGATCCTTCCGTATTGTAAGACCAAGCAAACCATATTAGTACATCCATCAGGAATGGACACGTAAGATACTTAATTTTTTTTTTACTTTTTTAGTTTCATGAACATTGTATACCTTTTACTTTGCTTAAATACTCTTTGTTAATTAGTAAGAAAGAGCAATACTTAACACAGTAGAAGTAACCGAACAATTTGGAGAGTGGAGGTTGAACAAAATACCGAAAATATTGTTGTTTGGAATGGATTTTGGGATTTTTACCTATGGCAATATTTTTCAACAACTTGATTGGACCTTAATATGTGCCCTTGTGGAATGGTGGACATGTTTCACTTCCCTCTTGGAGAGATGACAATAACTTTAGAAGATATAGGGTACATCTTGGGGTTAACCATGACGGGATGGCCGGTTACTTGTACGAACATTTCCGTGACAAATAAGAGAGTTGCTAGGGACTCTTCGGTTCGATACATAAGAATGAATTTAGGCACGGTACAAGGTTCAAGGTTTTTGCCGAAAGACTACACGAAAGGGATGCTTGTAATATACACGGTTCGATACGACGACAAAGAACACGGCTCACGTGAAATATCTAGCTCTGTTCGTAACCTGAAAGAGGTTAGGGAGTACGATTGAGGTGCAGCCACACTTGCATACTTGTATCACGCAACCATACTTGCGTACTTGCATACTTGTTTGTGCATGTCTCTCATTGTTGCTGGTATATCATACAATTCTTTTAATTTCATTTTTTGATAATTTTTTATTAGTCAGTGCACAATAAATCCTGACCATACAATCCCAATTTGTCTTTGTTCTCAAGTATGGTCTTATGAACATTTCAGTGTCGGCGTACCCTGTCGTAAGGAGGGAGCTAATACTATGTGGCCTCGGTTGCGCGCTTGGGAGTACAATCGGAGGGAGTGCCACTACTCGATGAGAGATAATCCCTATCACAACATTGTATTCTATTGGGGGGAGTTCGACTTGCTGTTTCCAAGCCAAATGTGTTGGGCACCGTACAAACATTTGGAGGAACGGGTGGCAGAGTCGTTCATATTTACGCTCTCTGAGTTGCAACACAGTCCATTGATCCATTGGGAGATCGCGGAGTAGCAACTACTGGATCGCGCCATGCGACATTTTCAGTGCCTGCAGGGGTTACCAGCTGATGCCTCAGACATGGGGGTTAATAGGAACTCACTAGATGTCCCACGATTCGGGCAGGTGAATGCACTCGAATTGTGCACTGCCGAACTTGGACTATGGGAATCCTAGCAAGACACACTAGCTGCCATTGTGTTGGACCAGACCTTATGGTCAGCATCGAGCAGTATTTGGGTTGGTACTACCACATCAGTCGGAAGAGAATAAACCTAGTACAGTGGATAAGAGGCAAGAAATACCAGCTCAGGGGTATAATTGATGAGCGTAGAGCATTCGAGCTTGTAAGTTTCCTAGGCCCATTTCACTTGAATTTGATCTCATAAGTTTTGCATTCAATTTCATGTAGTGTTTAAAGTTACTTATGATCTAACACGATGTAGGTTGATGCGTCGCTCGCCTTCTTCCAGAAATTGAGTGAGCGGAATGATCTTTTAGATGCCATGGGAGTGGATCTTCACTCCAATACTGAGATCTTAGCGTATAGCTACGAGAATTTTGTGAGGGGCTATACGAGATAGCCTTCAGGTGTGAGCCCGGGAATGGATTATCCCTCGTGGCAGCCTTCCCATATGAGTGAGGGAATGGATGATCCCTTAAGGCAGACTTCGAGGTGAGCGAGGGAATTGGTGGTCCCTCGGGAGCTGGAACGGGTGATGCTTGGGGGCAGCCTTCGGGTATGGGAATAGCTCATTGGAACGAGTGGAGTAACCCTTCGTTTTCTTTGATTAGGGACTCGGACGTTACACCAGATCCTCGGAGTCAAGTTACACAAGATTTTGACTTTGCGAACTTCATCCTCCCAGAGTCACTGTAACTCGTGCCGTGGGTGGGACTTTCCACTTCGCGCCTTGGGATACCCGAAGAGCCCCAAGGACAACAATATCCCTCGGTCAATCCCCACCCTCTACCCCGTCAATTCCTCTTATCCTAAAGGTCATCCATTGAAGCCTCTGAAGCTGACAAAGCGTTCCCTAGTCACCAACAATACTTTAGCAAGCCCCCCCCAGCTACGCTCATAAAGTGGTGTGAAATAAAGTGACGTTGATTACGATATCTCATAGGGTGGAATGTCCACCCTCAGGGCGGCTCATTGGTTGGAAGATACGATGTTAACTGCCGTATTAAGCTTCTAATGTGTCGAGAGAGGGATAGAGCATATACATATCCCCGTGCTTTTATGTTGGATGCACTTCTCTATAGAGAATGACAACGATGGTGTCTAGTGAGGGGGAAGAAACATTGATCCATTGGCGTCAACCTAAGGAGCTTCTGCATTTTTCACGTATACTGCGAATTTTGTTAACTTCCATGAGGCGGATGTCTTTCTAGTATCCTTCTTAGAGCACTCCCATTGGTATTTACTTTGCGATGAACAACGGGCTATGAGGATTTCAATGCTCAACAGTCTCCACAACGATGTACCCTTGATGCTTCTAAATGACATTTTCAAAGAACAATTGGCGACTATGGTAAGCTTTGTATTTTGTTACAGTTCTTCTATTTCTTAACTTGGTCACTATAATTTGACTCTCGTAGCTTCTGCCATTTTTATTCTTCCGCATGATATGTTTTATGCCATGCTTCACTCTCTTAGTAGACAAAATGTACCGGCAAGGCCGAATCTCGATAGTCAAGTGAAGAAACGTAGGCCCATGCAAAAGAATCAGGCGGATTGTGGCGTCCTTGTCTTGATGTGCATGGACTACATTTGTCGGTCTGAGAGCCTCAAGAAGGCCAACTGGAGCCAAGAAGATATATACAGCTTTAGATATATGATAGCTCGGCAAATTGATCAAGGAGGCCTAGACTAGTTAGGGATATTGTGAATCCGGCTACACCAAAGGTCGGATAACATTGGACGTATATTTTTATGTAATAAAAAAGCACTTCAGTATTTCTTGTATTTGTGAAATATAACTCCTTTTAATTTCATCAGTTTATGGTTTTTTATTTTGGATGTGGTGCGTTATAGTTGAGTATTATTTTTGAGAATTTATGTCTTGTGGTTGCTTTGAGAATGCTTGAAACATGTTGATGGTGGTTTGAAAATTGAAAAAAACATGTGTGTGAAGTCTGCTTAACTGTCCACCACATAGTATAGCGGACGATTGAGCAGACTGTTTCTTGTACTTCCCAACTGTCCGCTAGACTATCTGGCAGACAATGAAAAAGGCCGAATTTTTTTCTAAGTGCTGGAGGCCAGTGTTTCTTCTAGGCCGTCCGCTACATTATCTAGGGAACAATAAAAATGATTAAAAAAAAATTTAAGTGTTGGAGGCTAATGTTTCTGCTAGGCCGTCCGCTACATTACCTAGCGGACGGCTAAAATGATTGAAATTTTTCTAAGTGTTGGAGGCTAATGTTCTGCAAAACTAAATTGGTTACTGCAATAGTACATTAAAATTCAGATGGTAAAGAAACAAAAGTCATGAATAACCCAATGGTAAAAACAAATTTGATTATGAATAAACATCTAGGTTTATTACAAAGTCTATAATTCAAATACAACGCCCATAGACTTGATTATTAATAAAAGATTATTATAAAGTCCGTACACTAAAGGTCCACTTCATCTTCTTTGGCATCGTCTTCTTTCTCGTCACGCAAACTCCCTAGACTTATCCCCAGTACCTTGTAATGGTTTCGCTTGTCATGGTTGGTCATTTTATTGCACAATGCATACTTTTTAAGCTTTTTAGGTTGGGTTGCTTGTTCAATAGAGCTCTTCATTCATGTAGATCTCTTGCGGCCTTTCATTTGTGATATAATTGGATCCAAAGGTCGGATATCATTGTCTTCTTCCTCAAGTGGCTCATCGTCTTTTGGTCCCCATATAGGTTCAGTGTCAATTGCATTGTTGACTGAAGCTACTTCAAGATGGTCAACAATGGGATCTTGCTGCTCTGCTAGATCGCAGAGATATTTATATCCGACCATTATAACAGAACCCTTTACGGACAAACGTCTGAACATTGTCACTTGATGATTATATCACAGCGTCTCTGATTCTTCAAAATCAGTATACAGATGCTCCGGAATTGCAATGGTACTGTGCAACATGTTTGTAACCTTAGTCCATCATGGCAAGACGTATTTATCAGAGATTGCCTTGATATTCTTTGGAGTAAAAAATTGCATAATGTGTCGACACAGCATGCCATAGAACTCTAACTTCTTGCAAACACATGTCACCATATCCAACTCTGTGTCATGTCTCACCTTATACAGTCTATGCACCTTCTCAGGGACGAAATCATTCATCAACGAATAAACTTTGTATTCACGTGAAGACTCCTTTGCCACCTTGTTTATATTGTATCGTCCGGATTTTTGCTGTTTTACTTTACAATGTATGAACATCTCCTTCGTATAGACTTTTGCACCATTCACCTCCAGCGGGGTCTCATGCAACCTTCTTTGTTTGTACGTGCTTGCAAAGTCCGTAACCCTTTCTTTCATGAATATCTGTGCAACCGCTTTTTGGGCACTTATGACAAAACTCTTCAAATTCGTAGCTGTACAGACATAGCTATGCATTCATAGATTCACTCTTGCACTTCATTTTCATGCCCGCAGAAAAATACCTTCTGGTGTAAACGCCAATCCATTGTTTTTTGAGCCGATAGAAGTGTTGGAGCCACTCGTGATCTTGCAATGAGTAGTCCTCAACAAGTTTTTCCCCCCTCTTCAAATTCCCCAATTGTTAACGACTTGTTATTGCACATATTAAAATCTTGTTTAAAGTCTGGATACTTTGCATACACGTGATGTAGACGTTCAGGGTATTTGTTGCTTATGTGTCAAGTGCACATGTTGTGCCGAGAATCTGGGATGAAGGTAGCAATAGCCTTCTTCATTACCAAATCTTGATCGATGATGATAACTTTAGATGCTTTGAAGTTCATTGCTTCCAGTCACGCCTTAAACACAACCATACAAAAGAACTTTCGTTCTCATCCCTTAACAATGCGAACCCAAACAGGATAGAGTGATGATGATGATTAATGCCTGTGAAAGGAATGAAAGGTATCGAATATTTATTGATACGCTAGGTGGTGTTAAAAGTCACGACATCTCCAAAATACTGATAAGCAAGTCTCGAACGACTGTCGAGCCAAAAAATTATGGTAATTAAGTGCTCGTCGTCAAGATCATACTCGTAAGTAAACTGCGGGTCCTCCATTTGCATCCGCTTCTATAGGCTCATTGTTGATTGAGCATCATCGATGTTATATACGGCCCGTCTTTGGGTTCGGACCGCGTTACGAATGTCTGTCATGTTGACTCATATTCTGTATTCCCCCCAGCCTATTCAGCAATATCATCAACAATGTCGGTAGGTCCTATCTGCGCATTACTCATTGTGTGAATTAGGCTCCTCGCGACATTACCCATCTTATTATGTTGATGCTTCTGACTCATTACTAACGCGTGATTATGCTCCAATTCCAAGCTAGTAATAAACCAATGATCTAGTTTGGGTTTATGGCTTACATACATATTGACCTTGCAATTCATGTGTGCAAAGAAGTCCCATCTTCATAATGCATATCCTAGCTACTTCATCATCACTATCATCATTAGTGACGTGTTTCTCATTTTGCAATGGGTAATTGCTCATATAACCATGAGTATATTTTTTTGTTATGCTGCTTGTTCTAGTTGTCTTGATTCTAATGCCAAAACCAACCCTCAACGAATACGCTCAAAAATATTCTTCGGTTTATTTCGATGTTCGAAACATTCGCACTAGATAAGGGTCACTAACATCTACTTGTGTGTTAGAGCTTGACACGAAATCAGACATTGTAAAACAAGATCTATGTAGAAATAACTTACGTTTAAGTATCAAATTGTAGCATTTTTTAGGCATGAAAATTAATTACAAAAATATAATTTCTTGAACATAACAAATAAAAATTATTTTGATAAATAGACTAATTTAGCATGACAAATACAACAAATTTTTTTTATATAAACAACCAAAAAAAGCTTTACCACTATACTCATAAGCTTTTGAGATCACAAACTTACATTGTTTTAGTGAAGCTTGAAGCTTGGTTGCTTGAAACTTGGAACTTGAAGGGAACTGAAAATAGAAGTGGAGCTCAAGAGGTTGAAGAAGGAAGAAGAGTTGGCGAGTAGGACATTTTTGGATATATCTGCCCCACTATCTGCCAGATCAGACGAGACATTTTGTCAGCCAAAAAGTCAACCGCTACATTGTATAGTGGACAACGTTTTGGCTTACAAAATGTCAAGTCAAAGTTATCCGTTGCAGTGTAGCGGACGGGCATTGTCCCAGATCGTGGAGGGTATTTTGAACAAAATACCCGTCAGCTACACAGTGTAGTGGATGGCTAGTTTTTTTTTTTAAAAAAAAATAGATTTGGGCCGTCAGTCCTTTAAGGATGGACACCCAGATCGCGCGGATCACTTAGTTGAAGTTGCCCTCGCGGCCAGCAGATTAGTTCCACCATATATATACTAACGCAGAAATATCACTATAATAGTCGTATGCACGTTCATTGATCATTCCTTCTCCTCTTTTGAGATGTGTTTGTTTGGAAGCCATGTCTGCTGAAGATAATAATGTATTATTTGTTCGTACCCCAACAACACGTTGACTTCATCAAGACAGTGACTTCAACGCAATTGAGTAGGAAAGATAGCAAGCATGCTGGAGATAATGATGTTTATTACAACCAGGGTTCATGTCAGGCAGCTTTGACTGCTGCTAGTTGTGTCTTTGAGGTAGTACAATGCTTTATTTTTGTCTTCCTGTAACACTCAAGTAGTTTTATCAAGAGCGAATAAGTACTTGCTCTGAGCTTGCTATGAAGGTGGCAAAAGGTGAGATAAACTCTGGATTTGCTGTGGTCGGACAACCTGGACACGATGCTGAAGCAAAGGGTTTTTGCCTACTGAACAACGTAGCAGTTGCTACGAAGACTATCTAAGATATGAGCTTACGTCAAGGGACATGTCCCCTTTTACACGTTGCTGCGAATAAATTCATGTAGCCCCATATAACTATCATAGTAGTTGGTCTTCATCCAGGTAGATCTCTATTCTCTTGTCACCTCTGTATGTGCCTAATTCACTTACATTGGTAGGCATCTATAAGTTTTTCTTTTATGGCTTGAATTTCTTTTGTCAAAGCAAGACCTTTACAAGGAATTTGGAATCGAAGATTCAGCGGGATTAATTGCACCCAGCTCTTAAAACTTAAAGGTCAATTGCATCCGGGACATTAAGGTTTCTAAATTGGCCCTCAACACCTTGAACTTGTTGTTACGACAATCACCAAATGACGGTCAAATCCTATTTTGACCATACTTCTATTAGATTTTTTCTGGCAAAACCGTCACTTCTATTATTTCCATGTAAGCTTCACTCCATTTTTCTCTTCCCCTTCTTATCTTCCTTTTTTGGTGACAAAAACTGATAAACCAGCCACTACCTTCACTCTGTTTCAGAATCTCAAGGTCATTATGCACTTTCATCAACCATTGAAAGGACTTCATTGCAATACCTTGTTTTCTTCATATTGTCACTTAGTAAGCTTTGAATGTAACAAATGATCTTTCAAGTTATATATAGGTCAATACCTGTTAAATTGATGGCGAAGATTTGTTACATACCAACGTTCGTGATTGCGTATTTAAATAGATACAAAAATATCCTAGATATATGCACTTGTTAGCACTATTTACTTCCATTAACAAAAATCTAGCTTAACCCGGGATCTTCAATAATGGTACTCTACGTATAGCATAACTTATCTTCAATTTAACTGACGGACTTCAAGCGATAGAATTCCATTGCTAAATCTTCAAAAAATTCAGCAACAATTTTTAGCGAGGGAAATATGTTGCTAAAAGGCCTCCGTCACTAACTTACAGCACTCATCCTGCATCTTCTTTCTCAAACTTTCTACCCATCATGCAGTCACCACTTTCCCTGCCCTTCCTTAAAGACTCGGCCAGATCCTAAAACACTCCACTCTGGGACCACTCCCTCACTCACTTCCTCAATATACTCTTTACTCCTCACAACTTCCAGCCCATCCTTGTCCCCCACCCTCCAACATGGATGACCCCTTTCATCTTGATGGCAACGCTCCGGAAGACAACACGTTGGATATGAGAACTCTCCTAATTTCACTCAATGACCAGCAGGTGCGAGCAGAACGGATAGGTAAAGACAAAATTATTTTTGGCAAATTCCATGACCTCCGCATCTTCACTCAGACCCAAATTCAGTCTAAAGTCAATGAATGCTGGGCTCTCCAAGGACCAGTGCAAGTTACCAAAGTCCCCAATGTTTTCCTGTTTAAATTCTCCTCTACTTTGGACGCCCAATTAGTTCTCACCAATGGACCATGGAACTTCTTTGGAGCGCTGCTGGTTCTCCATGAATGGTACCCACACGTCGTCTACCGCACAGTCAAGCTCCGCACGGTCGATCTCTGGATGCAAGTAAGCAACATTCCAAGTGACTGCTACCATTACTCCCTAGCTCAACAAATAGCCCTTGCTGCTGGTATGCCAATTGAGATCGATTGGTCTGACAAAAGGGTGCGTAATGGAGATTACTTCCGCATCAAAGTCCGAGTGCTCCTCGATGCCCCTCTGCTTCCTGGCATCTTCCTTAATCTGCTGGACAATTTAGGAGTTCAGCTCCTTAGATGCACCTATGAACGCATATTCATGGCCTGTTACAGATGTGGGAGAATTGGGCATGAAAACATCCACTGCACTGCCTCCCTGCCTGAGGTAGCAGAATCTCTTAAACGTCGAACGGAACACATTCCTGGCCCGGACCTGTACCCTACTCTCATCCTTGATGGATACCCCATGTTTGATCAATCTCTCAGAGCCTTACCCAATTCTGACTGGAATAGAAACTCCCGAATCCTCATCACTCACCATGCCAATGGACTAAAATTACAACACTTATATGATACCTTTACACCACTCCCATCCCCGGCTAACAGTGACGAAGCTAGCTATACCACTGCACCCGCATCCCCAGTACCACACCAAGATGACCTCAATGTTAAAGTAGATCAAGTACCAGCGCAACCCATTGACCAGCTAGTGGAACAGATGCCGGCAGTCATGGCTGCTATTGATGGCCTCACGGAGGACGGAAATTTCAACCCACAGCTAGTGAACCAGCCAATCGCCAATCACCCATTACCTGCAATGGCAATTTTTCAACCCCTTGATCCCCTTCCAGAAGAACATATCAACCTTCTTCCTCCAGATATCCAACCCGAAATTCCACCGATGAACGTTGATGAGGCCGTTCAACTGATGAACCAAGTGGATGATATGGAAATTGATCCCCAAAGTGAGTCGGATGAAGCCTCCAATGGAATTGTGCAGGACATAATTGATGTCACAGGTGAATCGAAAACGGAGCTCTCATCAACCGGAGATTCGACGGAGCTACAGGAGACTTTCTATGACACGGGAACAACCACGTCAGCTCGACAACCATATCTTCCAGTCGCATCACACGTACTAGATTTGGAAAACAAATCAAATCCTACCTTACTAGATTTTCCCATCATTGGAGATCAGAAGATATCAACCTTACCAGATCAGAAGATATCAACCTTACCAGCTATGGCCGTGAGTACTCTCCCTCTCTCTTCGCCTCATCCAGCTCATCTCCATCCACTTGATGAAATATCTTCACCAACTTCGGAAATAGGGTCTTCATCACAGCTGACCCAACATCCACAGACTCCCAGCTTAAATCCCTGGTCACGGGCCACACCTCCTATTCCAAATCTCAGGCCCACAATCTCTCTCACAACCTTTTTAATGGGCCTCTCAAGTTATGGACTAACTCTTTTGGCCCATCCCATAAATCAGCCATTCCTCCAAGATCTTTGGGCTCGGTACACTCCTAAGCTAATAACTATTGCTGAGCAAATTCCCTCCCAAGCCCACACAACTTCCTCTCAGCTTCCTGAAACCATCACTACCTTGTCTTCTGCACATGCCCTTCTTCACCCACCACCACTCCATGGCCCCTCCTCTCTGGATGCACTGCCCACCGTTACGATGACCGCTGCACCACCTATCCCTGAGATGGATTTCTCTCCCTCAGGTTTAGCTCAGCATATTGCTATCCTCCAAAAAGACTTAACTCTAGACATCCCAATGATGACAACTACCCCCTTGCTTCAGGATACTCTTCCGTCAACGCTAATGGAGCTGGTCCCCTTCGGGGCTAGTGCGGCAACCAAGCTTTATTCTACTCCCTCAGCATCCAACCCTAGTCCTGGGATAATCTTCAAGGCACCAGACTTTGACGTCTCCAGTACTGAAACAGACTTAGTTACGGAAGATGGAATGGAGGACTCTCGCGACTTACATGACCTGTACGGAGGAAGCAACATAAGCTGTAGTAAAAGATCAAGGGTTACCACCTCAGATGATGCTGGTCCTGAAGCCAGCAAGAAACTTAAAGTGTTGCCCCTGGACTTCTCCACTACTCCGCCAGGTGCTCTTTATTTCCTTTTAGCCAATATTTTTCAGCATATGCCTCTACCTATTGATGCTAGATATGATATTCCTTTCTTTGCTGCGAGCTCTTTGAAGGTTACTGCCCTTTGTAGCCTTATGTTTTACTATAGAACTCTTCCCTGTTTGGTTAGCTCCATCATAACAAACAAACGAAGGAATGTTTATTCAAGATTGCGACGTAGCCCTCACCATAGAGGCCAAATCAAACAACCTTCAGTAAACTCTCAACCCAACCCACCCAGGCCTCCCTGGTGCTCCTCTCCGCACAAGCTTACAGCCTATATTTCTACCATTAAAAAACGAAAAAAGTGCTTTGGAGGGGGTTCTGAGAATGTCGTACCTGACTTTTTTGATAGAGTAAGCCTCGACTTATTCTGGCGAGATAATCCTCCTGTAGTTTCCTTCACAAAAAAGCGGGATGTAGGGCTTCGCGATAACCCCTTCATTCCACGTCTTTCATCCCCTACGGATCATTCTTCTGACTGGGTTTCGGGTGTTGCCCCTATGCAACCCCTTCACCGTAAATGAATTTCCTCAGCTGGAACTGTCGTGGGTTAGGCAAGGCCCGCACAGTACGAACAGCTTCCAAACTGGCTCGCACTCTCTCCCCGGAGTGTGTTTTCCTTCAAGAAACTAAACAAAGCACGGATCAAGTTAACTGTATCTTCCGGAATCTTGGTTATACCTTCACTTCTGGTGTTAACCCTACTGGAGTTTTGGGTACCAAAGGTGGGCTTTGGATTGGGTGGACGGATGAAGCCGATGCTACCCTCCTATTTCTGGATAAAAATCTTATCCTTGTCAAATTCCATAGCTCTCAAGCAACTCCTTGGCTGACTGGGTTTGTGTATGGTCACCCGAACTTAACCAAGAGGAAGGATACTTGGGATCGGATCTCAGAAATTCTCTCTTCTTATGCTTTACCTCTTATCCTAATGGGTGACTTTAACCAAGTTTTAAACTATTCGGACAAATTTGGACCCAACCAGCAATGTATCCCGGGACATAATCTTTTGGAGGATTTTCTGAATCTTCATCATTTAATGGATCTGCACTGGGTGGGCCCTCCCTTCACGTGGACCAACAACTGTGAGGGGCCAGATTGTACGTATGAAAGACTGGATCGAGGTTTGGCTAACTCCAGCTGGATGTCTTTATTCCCGAATGCTCACCTAAAAAATTTAGGAATCCAAACCTCTGATCATGCACTTCTCTTTCTACAAACACACCCTACCTCTGAGTTTTTACCAAGGCCACGTCGTTTTGAAGCTATGTGGCTAAAACACCCACAATGTGCAAGTATCATCCAAGCTGCCTGGGCAACTGAGTGTGATGGCTCTCCGTTATTCAAGGTAGTTACTAAAGGCAAGCTCATGCTCAAATCTTTGAAAGTTTGGAACAAAACGACTTTTGGAAATCTGGGCTTTCAAATTGAGGAGATCAAACAACAATTAGCTCACTTTCAACAACAACTTCCTCATCCCGATGCACAGCTCATGGAACAACGGTCCCGGGAAAAACTGAACTGGCTCATTGACTGTGAAGAAACGCTTTGGGCTCAGAAATCTTCTATCAAGTGGTTACAGCTGGGGGATCGGAATACTCACTTTTTTCATATATCTACCATTAACAGACGGCAACAGAACCGTATTTCTTACCTGGAAGATGCTAGGGGTAACCATGTTCAATCTCATTCAGACATCTCTAACAGTCTTCGGCACCACTTCAAAGGAATTTTTTGCCCCCCATCTCACCCCTCCTCTATTACTTGGATGTCGAGAGCTACCGAAGGAATGACTAAACCTCTCACATCGGACCACATTGAATGGCTCTCCAAACCTTTTACTGCACAAGAGGTTAAGCAAGTCCTTTTTGATATTAAACCTCTTAAAGCCCGAGGCCCTGACGGTATCCCAGTCATCGTTTATCAACAGTGTTGGGGATTCTTGGAAACACCGATCACCTCGGCCGTCCTCCCTTTTCTCCGATCGGGCCATCTTCTGAAAGAAATAAACAAATCAATCCTGGTCCTTATTCAAAAGAAACCCAATCCTAGAGTAGCGGCAGATTTTAGACCGATATCTCTGTGCAATACTATTTACAAAATCATTGCCAAAACATTAGCCAACCGAATTAAACCGTTATTGTCATACCTCATTTCAGATCATCAGAATGCTTTCATTAGCGGCCGTTACATTACAGACAACATCTTTATTGCTCAAGAGCTAGCCAACAAAATCCGAACAACTCGCTCCGGCAAATCAGTGCACGGTGCCATTAAGATGGATATGAGTAAGGCCTACGACAGAGTCAACTGGACTTTTCTGGAAACAATCCTCACGCAATCCAAGTTTCTAGGATTTTTTTATCAAATTAATCATGGCCTGTGTAACTAGTGTATCCTATGAAATCCTTCTCAATGGCTCCCCCACCGAAAGATTCCAACCTACTTGTGGCCTTCGTCAGGGAGACCCCCTTTCACCCTATATGTTCCTCCTTTGCGTCGAGATGCTCTCCTCATCCCTTCAAAAGGCACATGATTCTGGCCACGTTCCGGGAATCAAGTTGGGACGACACTGTACACCGCTCAATCACTTACTTTTTACGGATGACGTTATGATTTTCACCAAATTGAACCAAGTTTCTTGCAGTCGATTGACGCAACTTCTCCAACAATATTGTGCAGTTTCGGGACAACAAATAAATCTTCAGAAATCCTCTCTCACCATTAGCCCAAATGCTACCATAGATGAAGGCAACAATATCAAGGGCTGGTTGGGGTTTCAAAAAATGGATTCTTTTGGACAGTACCTTGGCACAACACTGGATATTATCACTCACAAAAAGTTATATTTTCATACCATCATTGACAAAGTTAAAGCTAGATGTGCAGGATGGAAAGGGTGTCTTCTAAACAAAGCAGGACGTGCAACTCTCATATCTTCGGTGCTAACCTCCCTACTCCTATATCACATGCAGATCTGTCTTTTTCCTCGGTACGTTACAAAAAAGATAAACCAAGTCCTTGGCAGATTCTTTTGGTCTGGTACGGAACTTAAACAAGGAATCCACTGGATCAACTGGCCGGCCCTTTGCGCTCCAAAAAATTCTGGAGGTCTCGGTTTCAAGGATACAAGTCTTTTTAATAGAACCCTCCTAGCAAAAACTAGTTGGAGGTTGTGTACGGATCCTCAGTCGCTCGTGGCTAAACAATTATTGGGGAAATATTGCCATAACTCTAACTTCCTTCTTAGTCCAGATAAGGGCAATTTCTCTTCGGGATGGCGTAGTATCCTAGCCGGTAGAAAATTAATCGAAGAAGGTCTCCGATGGCAAGTCGGAACAGGGACTCAAATCCAGATATGGCAAGATGACTGGATCCCTCACATTGACGGTAAACCAAGTATTCCGATTAAAGGAGAGTCTACGCCTCCGTGCACTGTCAGTGATCTTATTATTAACGGTTCTTGGGATAAACGAACACTCAATCAATGGTTCACTCTTTCCCTAATTTCGAAAATACTGGCTATACATCTCTCCCCGAACCAAATAACTGACCAGTTAGTTTGGAAGCATACATCAATGGGTAACTTCTCAGTCGCCTCTGCATATGAAAAAGCCCATCCGGCACATACCACTGACAACCGCAGCGAAGGTTTGAGGCAAATCATTGGGGAAAATTCAAAAATTTGGTCGATCCTGTGGAATCTTGCAATACCTCAAAATTTTAAAATTCTCCTATGGCAGACCCTCTGGGACAGACTTCCCCTTCAAAGAAAACTTCACAGCTTCAAGATATCAGCCACGCCACCATGCCCATTATGCCACGAGGAACCAGAGACACTTGATCACCTCTTCCTCTCCTGCCCGGTGGTTCGCCCAGTTTGGTTTGGTGGCCCTGCCGGAATCAGATCTGCTAACATCTCTAGACCTTTCAGAGAATGGCTCATAGCTTGGCTACTAAAAACAAAAAATAAAAGCAAGCATAGAACACAAACTTTCTCTATACTAACTACTATCTGGTGCATCTAGATCCATAAGAATCACTGCATTTTTCGGCTCACGGTTTTCAATCCAATCCTCGTAATTTCTGACATCAAAACCTTATTGAACAAAATTCTTAGCTATCAAAATACCGGTCCTAGCCAACCTCCGTCAACCCCGTGCCCCTCCACTCTATCTCGCCCTCACATTTTCCACCTAAACCTCGCAGCCTGTATTTGTACACACTTATCCCCTATTTTCGTTTTTATGACAGTTACCTTTGATAACGTTCGTCAGAAATTTGGTATAGGACTCACATGCACAACGCAACAGTATATTCGATGTGGCTCTGCAACTTTTTCTTCTCGAGCTTCGAACTGGCTTACGGCTCAAGCCAAGAGCCTACTACTAATGACAACCTGGGCTCTCTCGAAACACATTACTCACTTACAACTGATGACTGACTCCAACTTTCTTTTGTCACAGTTAACCAACATTGAAGATGTTCCTGATACGGTGGCACCTATTATGTATGATTTCTGTCAAGTAGTTTCTTCTTTGCACCGTTTCAGTATCGCCAAGACAAAGAAGAGGCATCTTAAGGAGGCCAGATCACTAGCAGCTTTTGCTTGTCATGCCCGCATTCCCGTTTACCAGGACTGGGTCACTGATTTATGCTGTAACTGATCTGCATTTTCTTTCTTTTGTATTTTGTATGTCTGCTTTTGTCTCTGTACTTTATGGCCTTTATTTACATGACAAGCATAGTCATGCTCTATTATGTATAGCCAATCTGGCTAGTCTGTACTCCTAAACTTTATTTCAATGCAATTCTCTTCTACCAAAAAAAAGGCAAATTATTAGCGATGGGCTTTCTGTCTCCAAAAAGCCTCATATTTTTAGCGACAGAGTTTTCGTTACTAAAAATATCCAACTATGAGGGATGGATTTTTCGCTGCGAACTATGCTTTTTTTTTAATTTTTTTTCTGCAAAGAACCACAAGAATATGGAAATAAAACAAACCATCTTTATCGACGGAATATTTTGTCGGTCGAGGTTGTTATTTTCGCAGGTAAAAGTAAGATTGTTACTGACGGATTACCAAAATATGTCGCTAAACTTTTAGCGACGGAATTATCACTAATGAACTTTTAAGACGAAGAGAAATCTGTCTGGAAAAATCTTTAGAGACCGATTCAGGGTCTTTGCCGATGGAAAAGTCGGTCGATAAAGACCATTTTTCCTTGTAATGCCAAGAAGCAGAAAAGGGAACTCGTGAGTCAATAGGTTCAATGCATTATCATTCAAAAGCAAAGCCAGAAGATTTTGGCTCTGTTTGACAAAAAAAATATATTTGGTTTTCCGTTTCAAAAAAAAATAAATAAATAAAGAGCAGTAAATTTTTTTTTTTACAAAAACATGTGGGTATTTGATAACCCAATTTTTTTTTGTTTTTTTTGTGTTTGATAACCCAGTTATTGTTTTTGTGATGGTTTGCGGTTGCGGTGGCCGACGGTGGCGGTGGCCGGAGGCGGTGGTGGCCGGTGGCGGCGGTCTAAAAAAAAAAAAAACCAACACTGAAAAAAAAACTAATTTTTGGAGTTTTTAAAAGCAACCTTGATTTAAAAATTGAGTTTTTAAACTGAAGGAAAAATAATAAAATGATTTATACACCACTGTATGAAACCTAATGGGAAACATCCAATTTGATTGTTGAATGTAGAATTCTATTAAAAAAGTATAATATACTTGAACCCGTTGAGTGAAATAACAATTGCAAAGCAAAAGATACGTACCTAGAGTGGCTCCACCTGGCTTGACGGAGACCAACTGTGCGTCGGGCCCAACTGATTAAGTCCCATGAGCATTCACTCACTAAACCAACGCGCTTAACAACAGAAGTCTAGTACAATAACTCTAAATCTCCCAAAAAATGGTAAATCATTAGACATTAAAAAAAATTGTTGGGGGACAATTGGTTATATCAATTGCAGTTCCAACAGAATTTAAACCACACCACTTCTTGCAGGCAATTTCAGCGACCAATTGTAATAATCCATTCACTTTGAATCTCTAATGTAATAAAGGAATGAGCTTCTGCATACGTGCTCATTAAATAACCATTAACCAACTAATGAACTAAACATGACAGTAAAACACGGTTCACAAATATCATTTAATAGAACTTTAGCATATAGAGATACTTGTAATCATTACGAAAGATGCTGTCAAATTGGACTTGCGCTTTAATATGAAAATACACTAAGGGTGTGTTTGGATATGAGATTTTGAAATACTGGGTATTTCTAAATGCCCTCATTTCGAAATTCTCTGATTTACAAATTCTATCATTTTGAAATATCTTGTTTGGAAGAAAGGAAGCAAAAGGTTGTTAAAAAAGGTAGGAGGCAAGATTCTTAAAAAATAAGGAACTAGTTATTGTGGATTTGCTTGTAAATTACTTATTGGAGTGGATTTGACAAATAACTAGTTGAAACTAGTGATTTGAACTATGGATTTGGGGACCCCAATTCCACAGTTCAAATCACTCCGAAATTTCGAAAATTCCATTTTGAACTATCCAAACAAGATATTTTCTCCAAGTGATTTATAAATACCCTACCAAAGTTAAATTTTCAGTTCAAATCCTATATCCAAACACACCCTAAATCAAACTTCAATTTTAGTCAGTTATTTACATCCAACAGCTTGTAATCGGTAAATAAGATTAACGAACCCATTATTCACTTTTGCTTAAGTTTCTTCTTGTGGACATTTGACCAACCTACCTACACGTCCAATGTCACTGTTCACTTTTACACGTTATTCCCTTGCGAGGCCCATTGACTAGTTTCGGAACTAAAGTTCGCATACCATTGGTAGAGTCAACTCGATCACTTCAGTAGTCTTGACCCGTGCATTGAAAACAATTTCACTTTAGGCTTAATGACAGCATATTCTGAAAAGATCAACTATTTGTCACTAAAGCACCTCACACATATAAAGTTGGTGTATGTTGGTCCAACTTTTAGAAAACGACAGTTCTCGCTAAACAATAAAACCCTAGCAAACCATCGTGTAAAACAATTGATAGAAAATGTTGGAAATAAATCCTTTTACAGATACTTTTTGGAATGGGTCACACTTTCTTGCACCAAACAACATATATCAAAATACAGATTAAATAATATCACGTTACAAAATGAGTAGGAACAATCTCATTGAACAATAGAATCAAGCCAAGATTTTATCCTAAAAGGTTGATTCGCGCCCTCTGGAACCAGTTGCTCGATGTGATGGGCTTTACGGCATGCAACCCTAATGTTAATCTATATTACTATCCCCATTTGCATGCACTTACATCTGAGACTCGTGAATAACCCTCTTGACTTTCATATTCCAAAACTCACACAATATCAAACTATGGACACTAAACTATCAAAGTCTATCACATAATGTCGAACTAACACTAGATAACATGTGTGTGCTTCGGGTGTATGAAGCAGTGTGTGTGAAATAATTAATTTGTTGCTGTATATGTGTATCAGTGTCATCCGAGACACATATATATTAGAATAGGGGATTTTCTTGGAGTGAAAGCAAAAGAAAAAGGGAACAGCAAAGTGGCATTCCAGCAACCAAAAAAAACAAGGAGCAGCAGTTGTGGCCTGCTTCTCCGAAAGGGGGGTGGAACCCATGCCCACGTCAAACACATAAAATACAACAAACCCCCGCATGTTTGAAAACACAGACACGAAAAAGGAAGAGGAGACGAGAAATTAAGCATTAGCGATTTGTTATATTGATTTACATTTCCTAGGATAAATTTACAGGAACTCATTGAAATACGTGGTAAAGCAAATACTCTTTCTACTATATTTCACTTATGTGAATTGCGTATACTCAACGTCGACATGATACCTCTAGTCAGGGTTGTACTTACAGTTTGATGCTAAATGGCTATTTTCCGTCAAGCCTAGATATTCTTTTGTGCTCTAGCGAATACCCGTCCTATAGAGATAGCTCGACCTCACACAATTATAGGTGGCATCCATCACGAAATGTGCTCCAGCTGAACACCCAATCCTAATAATTAGGGATTATGGACCCACTAAAATCTATATGCTCATCCACACACACTGCAACGGTCAATGTCATATAGCATTGGTAAAGACTCTTCTCTAAAGCCTTCCCACCATAGAGGATATATACAAAGCGAGAATACCCTTTTGGTACTCTATGACTTCGTTATTACCAATTGAACCTCATTCACTAGATCAGAAGGTTATGTATCCGTCACTTTGTCTCCAAATTTGGGTACAGTCCTATCCCCCTCGATGCTTCCATAACTAGGCTTCTCTCTAGTGGCTTAGTTAGAGGATTGACCAAGTTTTTTCTGACCTCTCAAAGCCCAATACCATTTTCAAATAGCTACCTCACAATAACATGTGGTATCCAGATGCGAAAATTTTCCATTATGTATTTTGCTTTCGACTCGAGCAATGGCAGCTAGGCAATCACAATGCATAACCACAGGTGAACTAGTTTTACTCCACAAGGGTATATCAACCAGAAAACTTCTGAGACACTTTGCTTCAAAACACGCCTTCTCCAAGGCAACCAACTCCGATTCCTGGTAGATTTAGCAAAACCTTTATGTTTGGATGATTATTAAGAGATCGTTCCTCAAACTAATAAGAACGCATGTCCATTAATGGGCTTTAGCTTATTTGAATTTGACATCCAGGCAACGAAGGATGACCATACTATGTTAGTCCATAGTCAACGGTGCCGCTTAAATATCTCAACAACCTTGATATTGCATCCAGTGTACCTCCCTAGGATTATGAGTATATCTACTCAATCTGCCTACTGCATATGCAATATTAGAACAAATATGATTCATTCGAAACAATAGGCTACCTATTATTTATGCATACTTATTGTGTGACACACTGTCACCACAAGTTTTCACAAGATGTATTTTTGCATCATAAAGTGAAGACAAAGGAATATAGTCACAATACTCATATTTTCTCCGCATTTTCTCGACAAAGTGTGACCGTGATGATGTGTTGAAATTATCATACCTTAAGATTTTGATTCCAAAATTGATATTAGCTTCACACATATCTTTCATGTCGAACTTTGATGCTAAAAATATCTTAGTACCTTGCACAAAATGTACAAGCATATAATGACAACATTATCATTAAGAGATTTATAATATATGCACTTATCAGCATTATCAAATAAAAAGGCCATCAGATATCATCACGTTATAAAAATTTCCATATCTATATTTATGAGCTTGTTTCAATCCACACAAAGTTGAACTAACTTACAAACTTTATTTTCTTGTCCGAGGACCACATATATTTATCCTCCGGCCGTTCCGTATATATTTCTTCGTTTAAATCACTGTTGCTGCTAAAAATATGCTCTGCGTACATTGCGGAACCCGAGCCTAGACCGATGACCTGCAAGACAAAAAACGAGTGACCGCCGGGTGGGGTTCCCGGGGAAGAACTCTCCGATGCTTAAGTCAGAGCGCAGCTACATAATAGTAACTATGAAAAAGCATGAATTGTGTAGTTGTCCCATACCTGGAGGGGTAGACCCCTTTATATAGCTGTAGGAGAAGACTCCTCGTAGGACTGGGCCGTGGGCCAGATGAGTCAGGATCGCGTTAAAATCCCCGAGGATCACGTCACAATCCCTGATAAGATAATCATTGATCTCCCAGTTTGACTGGGATTTCCGGGTATTCCCCAATTATTGGGAGTTATATTTGAGTTATATCATAAGCCCCCCACTTCCTTAGCTAAAATGTTTGGCTGAGGAAGTTTATACCTGGTGTCTTGAGACACGCGTTAGATTTGTAAGTGATTCTCATCCACTTGTAGGGGTAACAATATTTCTCTCTTCCATGTGCTCCGACCTAAGCGGGAGCTTAAGCCTTAAAACTTTGCCCAAGTAGGGCGCTAGAACCCTAGCTCTCGAGAGCTAAGTCTTAGAATGTCGCCTGAGTAGGCTATTCAGAATCATCTTTAGAAAGACGAATCATGGGATCTCGAGATCCTTTAGGGGCTGTGGCCCATGGTAGCCTCTCTCGGGAGAGGACACAAAGTTGTACATGCAAGTTGTTGCATGTGCTAAGTGTTTGAATGTCCCCTCGAGGGGTCACCTATCCTTTGGAGGGTGTTCATTCTGTGCAAGTGTGTGTTCTTGAGCTCGAGCCGACCACATCATGCTTGCGTTTTACTTTGTCACGAACTCTTATCATCAGGTAAGAGCTGGAAAAGAAGCCTCGCACTCACGCTTGGCTAGGTTTTGAATTGACAAAGAATGGTGGGGGGATGAAGTCCCATAGTCCTTTGCCGTTTCACGGGTTAGAACTGTAGCTAAACTGTTCGGATAGAACTCGAGCTCTATCCTATCACCCTTGGGGGTGTTCGTCCCTCGAGGGATAGCCCTAGAGGGCTGGTGGAGCGTGGAGCTCATGTAATTACCCTTGAGGGTTTGACAGAACTTAAGGCCCCGTACGCTTACCATATTCGTTTTCTATTTTTAGCAATGATGATGAAAAAGATTCTTTTTTGCGTACTTTTACCATTTTCTGTTTTCGTTTTGGATAAAATTACTCAAATAGTAACAAAAAACTGAAAACACCTAAAATGTGTTTTCAGCTTTTTTCACTCAAACTTAGCCCAATATAAGAAAAAATAGCTAAATTTTTTTTTGTGAAAATGATAAAAGTACAGGAACGGATTTTCAAACTGAATATGAAAATCATGAAAATGAAAACAAAATGAAAACAAAAAATAAATATGGTAAGCGTACGTGGCCTAAGAGTTCTCGTCGTACACGCCCTCGAAGGCGGATAGAGCGCGGATCAGCTCATGCAACTACCCTCGAGGGTTTGACGGAATTTAAGAATTCTCGTCATACATGCCCTTGGGGGCGAATGGAGCCGGAGCTCATGCAATTACCCTCGAGGGTTTGACGGAATTTACGAATTCTTGTCATACACGCCCTCGGGGGCGGATGGAGCCGGAGCTCATGTAATTACCCTCGAGGGTTTGACGGAATTTAAGAATTCTAGTCGTATACGCCCTCGGGGGCGGATGGAGCCAGAGCTCATGTAATTACTCTCGAGGGTTTGACGGAACTTAAGAGTTCTCATCGTACGCGCCCTCGGGGGTTTAACAGAACTTGGAGTTCTCGTCGTACGCGCCCTTGGGGGTTTAACAAAACTTTAGAGTCCTTGTTGTACGCGCCCTTAGGGGTTTGATGGAACTTAGAATTCTCGTCATATGCGCCCTTGGGGGTTTCTCGTCCTTATTGTCGCGGTGCTAAATAAGAAGCCGCGGGTCATGGAGCCCGTAATATGGTTGCTGTGGCGAACCTTTATGTCTGATAAGACATATGACATTAAGCCTGTATAGGAATGATCTCATAAAATATAAAGCCCCCCGGCCTTTGAAAATGTGTGGATATATAAAGACGGCTTTTAAGCCCATATATAGGGCCCGGTCGCAAGAAGACCTGTACGAGCAATATAAAAGACCGTAATCCGCCTGCTTGACTAGACGAGCATATAGAGCTAGAGGACGCGGAGTCAGTCGCAGTTTATCAATATGACGAGAAGCAACTAGATTCAGTTTGCTGGTCGCATAAGCTTGAGCTTGCAGTTGTACCAGCATATTAGTGATGCTTATTAGCAGAGGCTGACGATATTCTCTGATTCACTGATCGAGGTCACCGTGTGATCGAACATCATGAGATAATAAGAAATGCCGAGTCGATAAGAAGTTGCAGCAGAAACCCTAAGCGTGACTTCAAGTCGCAGGGTGCTGTGAATTTGTTCATTGCTTATGAAGTAGTTTATCCGTCACTGTTGATGCTCGCATGCATAGTTTAAACCCTTGCAAGAAATAAAAGTACGTGACTGAAAAAATAGCCTCTGAAGCAATAAAACATATAAAATGCAACTATGTTTTTAACATAAAATTAAGAATAGTGTTCAACACCGTGGACCCATTAGGGTTTTGTCGGTTAGCCGACATGGTGCGCTGCACTGCGTGTCACAAGTGAGCTTACAAAAGTTATAGAAATCGGGAGCCCTGACTTGTGACTTGTGCTTGCATCTAGGTAATACAGAATGCGTAGGAGAAGTAGCCTCTAGGAGGCTTGCCAACGCCTTCAATCGTAGTCGCTTAATTTTTAACGACTTGCCACAAAATAAAAACATGTGCGCATACTTTAAAGAGCGCATAGCATACGCAAATTAATGAGACTCTGTAGGTTTTTTGTTTAAATATGCACTCTAAAAAGCTTAAGGCTTTAAAGAATTTATGGTGTATGCCAAAAAGGTAAAACCCCGTGGTCTTTAAATCTAAATAGGCCCTTTTTTTTATGGGCTAAAAGCTTAATACTTTAAAAAGCATGGAGCCTAAGTGGAATAAATAAAACCTTTTGGGTCTTAAGTTGAATAAAGAAAACCCTGTGGGTCCAAAACATAAACCTGAACTTTTTGAGTGTGAATGTAGAATTGTAAAAAAGATGGGGTGCACCTGCTTTTCATTCTGCCGATTCTTTTCATCCACCGAGGAGAATCTGTCTCCAGCGACAGAGTTAACCACCGCAGGGAGGCGGCATCACGACAAGGACTGACGCCGGCGACGACGTCAGGGCTTGGCCGGTGCAACAACGATGCCAGGGAGCTGATCAATGGAGTGGTGGCGTCGTCGTTTGAGTGCGGTGGACGTGCGAAGTCAGGGAAGATGGCTGCCGGAAATCGATATCGTGGTGGCCACCGATGATGATTGCTGATGCCGATGCTCTTCCACGGTGGCTGCACGGCGCGATGTTGACCGTGTTTTTCCAGTCCCTGCAGTGGTGTAGGTCTGGAGCAAAGATGGTCGCGGTGTCTGATGGAGGTGGCATCGCATCGGCGTCCGACGAAGCAGATCTCGGGGGAACGCCGGTGCGTCGACGAATGGGCTTGGCCATGAGCGGCGCTGGCACCTTGCTGGAGGAGATGGCGCGGCGGCGGCGCTAGGGTACTGACCCGTGGTTCTTCATCTTCGTCTCTCTGCTTCTCTTTTTTTTGTGGTTGTAACCTCAAAGTGGCGGCATGGCCGTTTGTGGTGCCGCGACAGCAGCGGCGGTGCGTTTCTTTGCGGCCGATTGTGATTGTCGCGGTGGCGAAGGGCAGATCGGGAGTAAGGCCGCGATCTTGCGGCGCCGGTGCCTCGCTGGAGGACCTGCCATGGTGGTGATGACGAGGTGTTGTAAGTGCAGGGAATTCCCGGTGATCACGATAGCCCCACCATGGTTGTGCTATTCTCGTGGCCGCGGTGGCGCAGACCAGGCGCTCGAAGGCTCTTGGACGGCGACGGCGGGTGGGATGATGGCGGCGCTAGGGTTCTGACCCTGTGCCGGCGGCGGCCTATTGACTATGCTCAGTGTCGACCCCTTGCCGGCAGTGGGTGGTCTGCTGTTGCTGGTGCATTAAGTGGCGATCGATTATGGTTTTGACCCTTAGTGTTAGCGATGTTGGATGGCGGCGCTTCCACCGTTTGGGTTTGTGCGGCGTCTGCGTTGTTATTGTTTCTGCCTCGTCACGGCGGTGGCCGGCGGTTTATGGTGCCCACAGCTTCACTGTGTTTTTCTGCGATGTTGGCAGCTCTGCCGGGGGTTTCTGGCGGAGAACTCTCCGATGCTTAAGTCAGAGCGCAGCTACAGAATAATAACTATGAAAAAATATGAATTGTGTAGTTGTCCCATACCTGGAGGGGTAGACCCCTTTATATAACTGTACAAGAAGACTCCTAGCAGGACTGGGCCGTGAGCCAGATGTGTTAGGATCACGTTAGAATCCTCGAGGATCACGTCACAATCCCTGATAAGATAATCATTGATCTCCCAGTTTGACTGGGATTGCCGGGTATTCCCCAATTATTGGGAGTTATATTTGAGTTATATCAATCACCATTTAGGAAAACAAATCTTAAAATCTATTTGATGCACAACAAGATAATATATGGATACAATGACAAATAATAGTCTAATAGATGCAATTATAGTTACAGGAGAGTATGTACCAAACTACCACATCTTTAGTGGAGTTCTCAAACTAAATCTACTAGGGAAAGTTGATTTCACAAATCGCAACTGCACGGAGGAAAAAGAGCATAAGAAAACAAAGGGGGGCTACCATTCATGTCAGTTAGACAAATGAGCACTTGAAAAACCATGAAACTGCGTCATTTGAAAATGTCCTGATTTATCCGTGCTCCTTGCATTGATGTATTGCAGGATTTGGACAGTTTCAGTTGGACGAATTGGTGGATAACGTGGTGAAAATGGCAGGCCTAGATACAAGGCACAACACAAAAATGTCTATTATGCGCATAAGAAGAGCGGAACGAAGAAAGGACATTATGCTATCTGAATATTTATCTCATGTTTTATACATCAAATTTTAACGTACTCTACACCAGAATCACTTCCTAGCAATATTAACTGGTAAAAACAAAAAAAGAAAAAGACTTGGTACGAGAATATCTTACAACGCTTCGCATTTATCACCAGATACTGTTCAAGTTTTCCAGTGGATGTCTTACTTTCCTTCGAGTCACTTTTGGGCACAAAATGCACAAGAAAAAAATTATCACAAAAATTAACCGTATATTAGACTTGAACCATGAAATTTTACAATTGACCACGATGAAGTCGTATCTTCTAAAAACGATTAATAATTACATCATATTGAATACTATCAAACAATTTTTTTTCGACATAAGAATCAAATGTACACTGCCATAAATACGTCCGGAATATATAAACCATGAACTTGTTCAAGTGTTATACAAATAATACACTGGAATATAGAAATTAAAAAAACATATATGCACTAGAAATATTTAAAACGAGGTACAATTTATAATGGATAAATCAAATTATAAACACTCTATTGAGTTCGAATGGTCTAGATTGAGAGTGTCAAATTTGCATTACTTCTCCACGTTGTTGAGCACTGAGTAGTATATTCCAAATTTGCAATACTTCTCCAGGTTTGAGAGTTTCAAATTCGAGCAGTATATTCCAAGTTCCAACTTGTCCATTTCCAATTCCTCTAAATCCCCACGTGCAATTGCCAATTCTTAATTCTCTAGTGCCGCCACAAACAACACTTATCATTTATTAATCTGAAATTAAAAATCTCAAGTAAAAATCTCAATCTCCAATATACAATCCCACCATTCCCAATTCACATGGCCACCACGATTACTGAACAGGTAGTAGTTGCAACAAATCCTAATTAGAAAACTCAATCTAAAGATTCTAAACTATAAATCTCATGAGGCAATATTTGCCAAATTCGCAAATGTCTAATTCAAAATTGAAATAAAAATCTAATCTAGTTTTGAGATGTGAGAATTGAGAAAATGAAACTGTTCAATGAAACAAAAAAAAAAAAAACACAATCAATCAAAACCGATGTTACCTTTCTTTGACTTCAAAATTGCCGCCGATTGGTTACTGCCATTGTGTCGTAAGGCATGAGCGACTGAACGGATGACGGGAGAAATTGAAAATCGACAATTGCGCAGATTACATCGGAGCTGGAGCGGCCGGCGGCGAAAGGACTGAGGAGAGAGGAGGGAGAGGAGAACATCGTGACATAGTGACACAGGAGAAGGGAAGCAAACAATTGGTTAAACATTGAGGCCATGGCAGCGCGCCAGCATCAGGCGTGGTCCATGAAGCCGGTGAACCGGTGAAGGGGCCGAGGAGCCATCCGTCACTGATTTCCACCGATTGCCACTTGGAAGATCGTGAGAGAGAGAGAGAGAGAGAGATTATTTAGTGAGTAGTGGCTTTGGGAATAAGAGAGACTCGTTAATGGTATGGGGAAATGAAAACAAATACTTGCTAATCTTTATCTCTTCTCTTTTTTATCTGTTCACTTTATTTTTTGGTGTTTAGTCTTTACACATTTGTTTGTAAATTTAACATTTAAAATGACTAAAAAGATAGTTTTATACTATTTTTTTTTAAAATTTAAATATTTTAGCACAAAAAATGATTAACAAGACATATCTTTAAACTATTTTTAACATTTTCAGGTGGGCACTTTTATTGCATGTATGTCAAATTCATTATATATCTAAAAAAAAAAAATTCACGGAATGGCAGGGGGGCACTACCGATGGCCCCCATCAGCCGTCTCAAGATTAGGATTTCCTGTTTGACACGTGTCTTGGGAAATCTTAATTTGCCAACCCCTTGTGCATGAAGAAAAGGTAACACAAAATTACTATGATGAATATATTAACACTACGAAAAGTCTTTGCACATATGCTGTTGGGGTATACGGTATGACTTTGTGACTGAAAGAAGGATCGGCTTCGAGGCACGTTGTAAAACGCTCTCCTTAAGTTTATATTTGCCCCCATCAAAGAAAACGGTGTGCAGCGGGTTGCCGGCAAATATCCTCCAAGATACAACGAAGCGTTTTAGTGAATAGCGTTTGCACACACGATATTCACCCCACAGATATGTGTATGGAATTCTGGATAATGAGTTTTACAAATAAGAAATTCTGCAGAAATTTCTTGTTGTAAAAAATCTGCAGAAAGGAAATAAGAGAAGAGAGTAAAGGCTTTTCATCAGGTCCAAAAATTTGACCATTGTGCTCTATTTATAAAGCACTAGTGGTTGCTAATCAAGTGTCACACCTTTTCATCATCACCGAAGCAATCTGGACCGTTGGATCAGAAACCGTTAAGATCAACGGTACAGATCCGGACTGGTAACTAACCAGCGCCAAACAGTTGGGTCTGTCCAACTTGGAACCACCCAGCTGCCCAACAGGTCCAACTGTTCGGGTATAACCCGAGTGTAACCACCCAACTGCCAATGGTCAGATCCGACCCGGTCCGTTGAACCGGCGATCTAGTTTTCGTCACGAAAAATTAAAGGCGTCTAATCGCGACGATGCGCATGTGCGAAGTGCAAAGTGCGTCATCAAAGCGCCACATTGCGCCTCACAGCCCACTGCAACGCTCGCGCGCGCGTGCGTGCGATTATTCCTCGTATGGTCGCACCATACTCGGTGCACATGCACACACCTTAGCATACCACATAAGTAATAAAGTAAGTGGAGTTCTTTATTATATACCCACTTACCTTTTCAATTCCCTTCTATGTGGGATTCCTTCCTTTTTACCACTTCACATTCCTTTCATCATTTTGACAAAGAAAATGAATCAAACTTGACACTATATTTGGAAAACACTAACAATCCCCACCATTTTACAAAATATAAAATAAAAAACAAAACAAAAAACTAGATCTTATTATCCAGTGAAGTACATGCATAAATGAAGATGTCTTACGACTTGAATCTTTACTTAGTGATTACATAACAAGACTAATCTGAAAAAGTGTGGTAGATAAACTTTGAACCACCTATCCTTGTTGACTAGCCGATCACATATCACACATGAAACTCATATCCATACACAAATCTAGAAAACTGCTTATACAATAAATGGCCATGTAATTTGTATCTTGTTTTTCATAAGTGCTCTAGAGTTAAGCCCTTTAAACTCGACAGAAGCGGCCCCACTTCAAACTCACTAGTCAGGTCTATCAAGAGTGTACCGTAACTAACACTCCAAAGAATGATCCTTTTATAGACCTATTAAGAGTATAATACTCACCCTATTCCTTCATTACGGTTACCAAGCACATGACCTTGGGATGACTAAAATTTGTGCTTGCAATCACCATCATAATGTACTTTTGACTCGTTGAACTCAAGACTTGGTGTTAGCAAGCGTTGAGTTGAGATTTCCATCATTGGTGATCCTTGACATGGGCTTCAGACCCATCCCTCGTGAGGTCCTAATAATCATTTCCCTTGGAAGCCCTTTAGTTAACGGATCCGCTAAATTTTCCAATGACCTCACATATTCCAATGTGATTACACCTTCGGTAATCAACTGCCTCACGTAGCTATGTCTAAGACCAATATGTCTAGACTTTCCATTATACACTTCGCTACATGCCCGTGATAGAGTTGATTGACTATCACACCTTATCGATATCGGAGCCATAGGCTTAGGCCATAAAGGAACCTCTAAAAGCAAATTCCTTAGCCATTTTGCCTCCTTGCCCCCTGCAGCTAAAGCAATAAACTCTACTGCCATGGTAGAATCAGTAATGCAAGTCTGTTTCTTCGAACCCTAGGATATTGAACCCCCACCAAGTGTGAAAATCCATCCACTTGTGGAAGCATAATCTTCCCGATTCGTAATCCAACTGGCGTCTGTGTATCCTTCCAAAACAGAAGGATACCCATTATAACATATGCCGAAATCCATGGTTCTTTTAAGGTACTTAAAAACCCTATATATTGCATTTCAATGCATATTACTAGGACAACTAGTATATCTACTAAGTTTTCTTACTACATAAGCAATATCCGGTCTAGTACAAGTCATGGCATACATTAAACAGCCTATTGCACTCGCATATTCTAGTTGTCTCACAGCTCTACCATCATTAGGAGACAACTTAATACTCTCATCGAACGGAGTACTAACTGGTGTGCTGTCTAAATGGTCAAACCTTTTTAAGACCTTCTCAATATAATGAGATTGTGACAATGTTATGCAACCATTATTCCTTATGATTTTAATTCCTAAAATCACGTCAGCAACACCCATGTCCTTCATTTCAAAATTATCGGATAAGAATTTCTTAGTCTTTACAACTCGTTCCAAGTCAGTACAAAAAATGAGCATATCATTTACGTATAAGCAAATGATAACTCCTTTACCGCCATCGAACTTGCTATACACACACTTATCCAATTCATGTATCTTGAAACCATTAGACATCACAATTTGATCAAACTTTTGATGCCACTGCTTAGGGGCTTGCTTAAGTCCATACAATGACTTAATCAACTTACAAACTTTATTTTCTTGCCCACGTACAACAAACCCTTCTGGTTGTTGCATGTATACTTCCTCATCTAATTCACCATTTAAGAATGCCATTTTAACATCCATTTGATGAATTACTAGCTTATGGATGGAAGCTAGTGCTATAAGCACCCTAATAATGGCTATCCTTGCAACTGGTGCATAAGTGTCAAAGTAATCAACACCTTCCTTTTGGAAAAATCCCTTAGCCACTAACCTTGCCTTAAATTTTTCAATCGATCCATCAACCCTTAACTTTTTCTTAAAAATCCATTTACAACCAATAGGTTTAGAACCAGGTGGTAAATCCACCAATTTCCATGTTCCATTTCCCATGATTGAATCAATCTCTTCATTTATTGCTTCCTTCCAAAAGGAAGAATCTTGAGACCTCATGGCCTCTTCATAAGTCCTAGGGTCGGATTCCACATTTAAAACAATCGATATGGAGTTTTGTATTGCCGTCCTAGTTCCTTCTACCAAATACATGTAGAAATCGGGTTCATAGGTTTTAGCAATTCTCATTTGTTTGCTCCTCCTAGGTTCCACTTCATTTTCATGGTTTTCCTCAACTTCACGTTGACCTTCCTTTTGCTCAACTTGCTTAGGAAGTGATTGGAACCTACTTTCGTCAAAGATGGCATCTCTAGATTCAATGATAGTGTTTTTAGAATAATAATCATTCTGTTCCACTACCATGAACCTATATGCTTTACTGTGTAAAGCGTAACCAATGAAAAAACATTCAATGCCTCTTTCACCCAATTTCTTTCTTTTTGGTTCCGGAACTCTTACAACGGCCTTACAACCCCAAAATTTAAAATAATTCAGATTAGGCTTCCTTTTCTTCCATAACTCATAAGGAGTGTTCCCAACCTACTCTGGTCGTACCCAAGGGCCCAATAGGGGTCCCATTTCACGCGAACACGTCGACATTGTCAACTGTCAGTTTTGCCAACGCATCGAATAGGTCAGCGTGCGCACGCTCAAGTCACGTGCGTTTTTCGGTCCGCGCGCCTTGTGCACGACTTAGGCACGATTTATTTTATGTTGACGTCACTCACGCTAGCGCGATCATCACGCCAACATCACCCAAACACCTTTTCACCAAAAATGTCGACCGACGGCGCTACCGGAACAACGGGGTCAAGGGGCAAAGGCCTTGGCCTACCCTTTGGGGTCGGCCTCGGCCTCGCCCAAGGCCATAGGGTCGGCCTCGGCCTCCCATGGGGTTTGGCCTTGGCCTTCCCCCCTGGTTCTTCACTCTTCGTGCAAAGTCCTTTTTGCACTTTGTTCGCTTCGTACGTTTCGTACATGACTTTGACACCTTAATCATCACATGGGTACGGTTCACATCAACACGCTCGTCGTAACGTAACTCCGGATTTGCCTTTTCTCATCAAAACACCTACCGTCGGCGCGCCCAAAGTTCACCAAAGGAGGGAGTGGCCTTGGCCTCCCTTCATGGGAGTTGGCCTTTTGCCTTAGCCACCCCTAGGGACGGCCTCGGCCTCGGCGCAGGCCGCCTCGACAGGGGCGGCCTCGGCCTCGGCAGGGGCGGCCTTGGCCTTGGCCTTTTTCCTTTTGCCTTAGCCACCCCCTGGGGTCAGCCTCGGCCTTGCCAAGGGGTCGGCCTCGGCCTCCCCAGGGGTGGTGGCCTTGGCCTTCCCCCCAATGTTCGGCCTATGGCCTCCCCTCCCGCGCGCAGTTGTTTTCTCGAGTCTTTGCACCTCCGCGATGTTTACGGACGTTCGTACATCAACCTCATGACGTCCGTCGTGCATCACCTTACGGACGTTCGTACATCAACCTCGCGACGTCCGTCGTGCATCACCTTACGGACATTTGTACATCAACCTCGAGACGTCCGTCGTGCATCGACCTCACGACGTCCGTCGTGCATCAACCTTGTGACATACGTCGCCCGTGACCGCACACTGCTCCCGCGATGCCCGTCGCCCAAAGTCGCACCCTACCGCCGAATGACCCGTCGCCGACGACCGCATACCAACACTCCCAATTTTGTCACTACTACATGTTGCATTCATTATATTGTTATGACAGGTACACTTAGCTCACATCCTGTCTTCGGGACACCCGACGCGCGCCCTTGCGCCATTATCATGATACGTGCCCCGGCACCAAATATTGCTCCCCGACGTACGTCGTCGCGCCCTTGCGCCATTCTCATGATACGTGCCCCGACACCAAATATTGCTCCGCGACGTTCATCGCCGCGCCCTTGCGCCATTCTCATGATACGTGCCCCGACACCAAGTATTGCTCCGCGACGTTCGTCGTCGCGCCCTTGCACGATTCTCATGATACGTGCCCCGGCACCAAGTATTGCTCCGCGACGTTCGTCGCCGCACCACTTTCATAACACGTGCTATGGCACCAAGTATTGTCTCTGCGACGTTCGTCGCCGCGCTCGTGCGCCATTTCCATGATACGTGCCCCGGCACCAAGTATTGCTCCGCGACGTTCGTCGTCGCACCACTTTCATAACACGTGCTCCGGCACCAAGTGTTGTCTTCGCGACGCTCGTCGCCGCGCTTGTGCGCCACTTCCATGGTATGTGCCCATGGCACCAGGTATTGTCTCTGCGACGTTCGTCGCCGCGCCCATGCGCCACTTTCATAACATGTGCCCTGGCACTAGGTATTGTCTCGTGCTGTAGGCACCGCGCCCATGCGCCACAATCATATTACATGCTTCCGGGATGGGCTCACAACCTTATAGCCATCGCCATCTCAATCAAAGGGGGGGGGGGCTTCGGCCCTCGTACCGGGATGGGCTCACAACCTTATAGCCATCTCCGTCTCAATCAAGGGGGGGGGGGGCTTCGACCCTCATACCGGGATGGGCTCACAACCTTATAGCCATCGCCGTCTCAATCACAAAGGGGGGGCTTCGGCCCTCGTACCGGGATGGGCTCACAACCTTATAGCCATCGCCGTCTCAATCACAAAGGGGGGCTTCGGCCCTCGTACCGGGATGGGCTCACAACCTCATAGCCATCGCCGTCTCAATCACGGGGGGCTCCGGCACGAGCACCCCTCGCAGCGGACTCTGAGCACTGAGCTGTGACTATGTCCACTCATGTTACTGTCGATCATCGACACCACCAGGACAATGACCCACGGGTCACTCTGGGACGGGAGCAGGTCCTCGGAGGGCATCGCGCCTAGTCCGTCTGGCAGTTGGCTATAGGGGTAACCCTCACCGCTGTCAGGTTCTCCGCGCGTCTCTTGACGCACCTCGTGGGATTCAGTAGGGGCTTGGATCGGTGGCTGGGGCAACGGGCTTACTCTGATCATGCTGTCATGGTGTGGTCAGTCTTCTCAGACAGGTAGAGCGATGCTGTGCGAGGCAGGCAATGCAAATTTAAGAACTAGCAGTCCAACGAAGAACTGGTTTTTCAGGACCCCCTGGTGACGTGTCACTTCCAGGGGACGACATGTGGCACTTTATGACATAAGCACACTGTTTCCTATAAATAGTGAACTTTACAACTCAAAAAAGGGACTTCTTTTTCATTCTCACAAAATCACTTTCTCATTCTAGAATTTGGGAGCCCTTGGATTCTAGTGAGAGAAAGACAAATTGGACATAACTTAAGATCGTAACATTGGACCTTGACTTGGACTATCGACTGCCGGCCCTGTTCGTCTTAGCTTTGCCTTCGCAGTACTGCCATTCCTCACGGCCAGTGGGAAGCCTTGCTCTCAGCCCTTACTCCGTCCTTGCTGTCTCTCAGTTTGCATACTTGGAAGCTGACGCGGACTGCAGCCTTTGTGGCACCTCCATGTAAGTAAGAACCTACTTCCCTTGGCATCAAGGAGTAACGTTATTTCCTTTAGTTGGAACTCTATTTAATATGTAGCAAGCCGTTAATAAAGCTTTCCCCCAAAATCCTTTTCCTAGACCCGAGTTAGAGAGCATGGCATTAACCATTTCGACTAATGTCCGATTCTTTCTTTCCGCTATACCGTTCTGTTGTGGTGTATACGGTGCATAAAGTTCATGTACTATGCCATTTTCTTCAAAAAATTTTATTTTGGCATCACAAAAATTTGTACTTCATTTTTATATGTGACAAAACTAGGCATGACATCATTTTTATTATTCTACAAATAAACATAGCAATACCTAGAATAATTATCAATGGAAGTCACATAATATGAGTTTCCTCCTAACGAAGGAGAGGAGTGAATATCTCCTAAATCACTATGTATTAAATCTAAAATCTTAGATTCTCTTTGTCCATTTTGAAAAGGAGCTCTAGTGATTTTAGTAAGCATACACGTCTTGGAAAATCCTTTATCTACATGCATACTAGGCAAAAGATTCAATTTAACCATGTCATTAATTTTCCTAGTATTAACATATCCTAAACGATTATGCCAAAGAAAAGATTGTGACTCGGTAATATAAGCAGAAATAATATTCTTATTATTAATATTGAGCTTGAACAATCCATCACAAAAATATCCCTTGCCCACAAATACCTCTCCCTTAGTGAGTACAAATTTATCAGCTTCAAAAACAAGTTTGAAACCAAACTTGTTAAGCATACAACCCGAGACTAAATTCTTCCTAATTTCGGGCACATGACAGACGTTGGTAAGGGTGACAACTTTTCCGGATGTAAACTCGAGCTCGACATTTCCTTTGCCCACAATTTGCACAATTGACGAATTTTCCATGTAAAGAATGCTTCCATCCTTCACCGGTTCATAGGTTGTAAAAAACCTCTTGTCTTTGCACACATGCCTTGTCGCACCCGAATCAATCCACCATGCATCGTCATCTTCAAGGACATTTACCTCACTGATTACCGCGACTAAATTATTTTCGGTCGCCTTTTTCTGTTTCTTCAAGGCACGACAATCACGCTTGTAATGCCCTGGTTTACCACAGTGAAAACACTTTCCTTTGTGTTTTTTCTTCTTATCCTTGTCCTTGTCGTCGTCATCATTTCCTTGAAGCTTCCTTCTCTTGTTCTCACGGGAGTTCTTCTTGGATGATTCTCCTTCTTCTATGGCCAAGATTTTAGAAACGCCCTCGCTTTTAGACTTTTCTTCCTTGCGCAAGTCTTCCTCAATCCGAAGATGAGTACCCAACTCGTCAAGGTTGATGTCTTCCTTGCGATGCTTAAGGCTGTTTCTAAAATTCTTCCAAGAAGGAGGCAATTTATCAATGATAGATGTAACCACGATAAACTCATCCAAGACTAACTTGTGTTGGGAATAACGATCAAGAATAGTTTCAATCTCATTAAACTGTTCCATAACCGATCTACCACCAACCATTTTGTAATAAAAAAATTTAGAAACGATGAACCTTTTACTGGTGGCATCCTCGGTGATGTAGCGACGCTCCAATTGGTTCCAAAGTTCCTTAGCGGTCTTGACAGTATGATAGCCATCGAACAACGTGTTGAACATGCCATTCAGAATATGTCCTCGACATATCTCATCATCTTGATCCCACCTCAATCTTTCACGTGTCTTCGCAACACTTTCCTCCTCATTTTCACCGGGTTCCGGAGGTCTTGGATTCACGATCACGTAGTACACTTTCACCGTTACTAGTAAAAAGTGCATCTTCCTTTGCCAACGAACGAAGTCCCCACCATCAAAACGCTCCAAGCGGTGAAAATCCGAGCCCATGTCTTTCAACGTCACGAATGCCATTGTTGCAAAATATAAACTTAAGATTGTTGGGGTATACGGTATGACTTTGTGACTGAAAGAAGGATCGGATTCGAGGCACGTTGTAAAACGCTCTCCTTAAGTTTATATTTGCCCCCACCAAAGAAAACGGTGTGCAGCGGGTTGCCGACAAATATCCTCCAAGATACAACGAAGCGCTTTAGTGAATAGCGTTTGCACACACGATATTCACCCCACAGATATGTGTATGGAATTCTGGATAATGAGTTTTACAAATAAGAAATTCTGCAGAAATTTCTTGTTGTAAAAGATCTGCAGAAAGGAAATAAGAGAAGAGAGTAAAGGCTTTTCATCAGGTCCGTTAATTTGACCATTGTGCTCTATTTATAAAGCACTAGTGGTTGCTAATCAAGTGTCACACCTTTTCATCATCACCGAAGCAATCTGGACCGTTGGATCAGAAACCGTTAAGATCAACGGTACAGATCCAGACTGGTAACTAACTAGCTCCCAACAGTTGGGTCTGTCCAACTTGGAACCACCCAGCTGCCCAACAGGTGCAACTGTTCGGGTATAACCCGAGTGTAACCACCCAACTGCCAATAGTTGGATCTGACCCGGTCCGTTGAACCGGCGGTCTAGTTTTCGTCATGAAAACTTAAAGGCGTCTAAACGCGTCTCGCGACGATGCGCAAGTGCGAAGTGCGCCATCAAAGCGCCACATTGCCCCTCACAGCCCACTACGACGCTCGCACGCGCGCGCGTGCGATTCTTCCTCGTATGGTGCTTCGCACCATACTCGGTGCACATGCACACACCTTAGCATACCACATAAGTAATAAAGTAAGTGGAGTTCTTTATTATATACCCACTTACCTTTTCAATTCCCTTCTATGTGGGATTCCTTTCTTTTTACCACTTCACATTCCTTTCATCATTTTGACAAAGAAAATGAACCAAACTTGACACTATATTTTGGAAAACACTAACATATGCTGGCTGCACACCTCTTGGGACTGGTCTACTGTGTTCTTTTCATGCTCATGCCAGGAAAGTCTACTTTTCTCAGTTTGATATTGAGGCTTATTTTTCATTTTATGTTGTTCCTTTTGTCTATGAGAAACATGACATACATTCTTGTTTTGTGTCACTTGATTAAGAAGTGATTGGCGTGTCACATTTTGTAGGATGCCTGTGATGGCTAAGAGTAAGAAGCAAACAATGAGAATAAACACGAGTTCCCTTGAGTTGTTAGTGGTTCGCAATTGAGTTTGGTTGATTCATATGCTTCATTAGTGTTAAGTTATTTCATGGACATTAAGATATGTTAGAGTAGGTCATGAAAAGTATTAAGAATTTGGTTACAATGATGATGGTAAACCCTTTATGATGGCTACTGTAATTAAATGGTTAGATTAATGCCATTTCTATGTAATTAAGTGTTTGAGGATTGTAATATTCTTAAGGTTTGATGAAGTTTATGCCGTGCACCATTATTAGTACTACTTACGATTACAAGTATTGTCAAATTAATTATATTCACTTATTAGTGATAGTAAGAAAGGTATTGAGGAAAAACAGGAAATAAAACATGTGCCTACTGGGAGTGTCGTGGGAACAAACAAAAAGCAGTGGAATTTGAACCTATTCCATTGATATGAACCGTGAGAATAGAGGTACTATGTCGATGGTATAGCGGTTACCAAAAGTCTTAAAACCGTTGGCAAGGAGAGGAAAAGCCAATGGTATATTTGTCGCCAAAGTCTTAAAAACCGTAGGCACATATGGAAAAGGTTACGGTAATTCCGTAGGCAAAAGTCCTAAAAACCATAGGCATGTATCTTGTTAATAAATTGGGTCAGTGGACCCATTATCCGCCCACTAACAGATAATGTGTATTTGTTAGTCTGGATAATTACAGTTAATTAGAGGATATTTATCTCCTAAGTATTTGAGGTAAATACATCTTTATCTTCTAAGAGTTTGAGGTAAAGCCAGTCTTTAATTGTATCTCTATATAAAAGCTAGAGATATTTCAAGAAATTATAAGTGACAGACAATAAGTCACAAGACAATTCCTCTCTCTATAGCACTCTCTCTAGAGCAATCACCAAGCTCTAGGATTTGGTTCGTGGACGAAGAACTCGACTCTAGTAGCCGTTTTCGTACATGCGAAAAAGATCGAGCGTGTTGGAGGCTCGTAACAACAAGGATCCTACGTCGAAATTTTCGGAGACTTTGTACGGTATGTTTCCGAACCCATTACGTTATGTGGTAAGGGCATTTAAATCGTTTCAACATTGGTATCAGAGCATGATTACTTGTTGATTCGCCTTTAACATGCTAGTATAATTATGTGCATGTCTCGATTTTTTTTTTGAATACATGATCGAGACTCATTACAAAAATTCGAAATTTATTGATCATGTTTTCTGAAAAATAGTTATAATTTTTTGTTCTCCTATATTTGAGGATGAACTCCATAAACTTTCGTGATTATTGGATGCATGGTTTGTGAGAAATCACGATTTTATTTTTTCAAGAAAACTGTGGTTTTTTCTAGTTTTGGGATTCAAATTCGGAGCATGATATTCAGTTTTTATCATGATCGGTTGGTACATAATTAATCTATGTCGTATAAGCTTTCCAACGATATATCGTACGCATTATTTGGCTTAAAAACGAGAGAGAGAAGGCCTTCGAAAGTTGGCATCGCGACATGGCGGCGGCTGGAGAATTAGGGTTTTTCAAAGAAGAAGATGAACAGTACCTGCACGCGCCAAGCCGCGCCGTACGCGCAAGTCACGCGCCAAGTCAGCAGACCACGCGCCGCACGCGCTCCAAGCCGCGCCGCCAAGATCTGCCATGCGCCAGCTAAGGTTACTGGCACGCGCTCTCCACTCTCCACACGCGCGCCACTGGCGGCTGCTCCCACGCACGCGCGTGAGTTACACACGCCGGTCAAGAATTCCAGATGCTGCCCACTCGCACGGTGGCGCGTGTGAGATATATGTTGGTCGGTGTTTGTCACTGCCAGCGAATGAAGCTCTAGTTTGGCTCAGCAATTTTTTCTATGGTGTTAAATTTACCTTTATACCCTTTGTATGTGTTATGTTTAATTTTTAAACGATGTTTTCTATAAAAATTAGCTTTAAAAATTTGTTTAATACACACAGAATTTTTCCTTTAATTCCAGAGGGTATATTAGGGTTAAATTTAATGTTTTCCATCTTTTTTAAAATTTATCTCTCGGTTTTTGGGCTATTTGGGAGTATTTTTGTGGTACTTATGTGGTCCAAAAAATACGAATAATGTGTAAATATCAATTTTTGCACTTCGTGGGCAAAAATAAATATTTTTTGGAGAGTTATATGATATAGATAAATTATGTCTTATTTGTTACATGCCTGCCTTGATTTGTGTAACATCACGATGCACAATGGGAGCCTTGTCCCTTACTGTTGGATTTGACGACTGTTGAATAATATCTTGATTTCTACACTCATTTTTATTAGGCTGCAAGAGTTCTTCCAACTGATTTCTTTTTAAAGAACTTTTCCATTCTGAAAAAAATATATCAATCCATCAATTATCAATCAAATAACCTAATTAATCAAATAATTTTATTCTTTTACTTTCCCAGTCATGTTTCATTATCACGTTAACCTAATTAACTTAATTTCAACCTACCATTCAACTAAATCACACATTCAATCCAATTGGGTCCCATCCTCCATCAACAATATGTCAATCAATAATCAATAATCACAATTCGGAACTCAAATAATCAATAATCACAATTAATAATCAATAATCTCAATAATCATCAATCAATAATCACCCATGCAGCCATGCTGGAATATCAAACTAGATAACTAACCTAGAATGCTTTTGCTTCTACAAAATTGAATAATGAGGAGTTACTGTATGCTGAACATCTTTGTTGTTCATCCATTGATATGATCAGACCACAAATCTACTAACATCGAACATCATTGATCTTTATAGCATTTCAGAAAAAAAAAAGTCATCTATGTTTGGGTGGCAATGACGTTCGATGCAATTATAGCAGAAGACGAGGATAGAGAGGGTGGTTTGAGGTTAGCAGATTAGGTTTTGATTCAGCATTTTTGGTCAGATTGCAGGGCAAACTTAGTTCAACCCTAGAGTTGATGCACCCACGGGCCTATCAAAGGGTGTAGTTTCCTAAATGCTTGCCTCACAACTCACAAGTCTCCTCTTGGGTTGAAATTTCAATAAAGCATAAAGTTTGTTGTTTCTTGTATCTACTTGTAGCACAGAAATACATAGTATGTATTGCATGTATTTTAAGGTTCCTATTCTTTAACCAGATGCCAGTAGGCAGCAAACTAGTCAAACCCACACTTCAAAAATTGAGCATTCATGGCAAGATTAAGGTGAATTGGAAAAGTTGAGCTAAGAAATACTAAAAATAAAACAAATAAATCTTGTAGAGTTGTAGAGATGGCATCATGGCAAGATTAAGGTGAATCGGAACATACCTTTGTCGCCGATTGCTCCGCCGGTGGTGAAGATCGAAGAAGATTGGGATTTGGGAGCTCAGAGCTGTGGCCTGTTAGCGCCGGTGGACTGGTGGAGTGACCGGAGGACGAAGGTCTTCAGAACTCAGATCAGTGCTGCCGGTGCAAAGGTCGCCGTAAGGCCGTTCGTTGGCGCGTAACGACATAGATCTAGAACCAAATCTAAATCCAACAGAGGTCGCCGTTAGTCGTGGCTTCGTGTCGACTGTCGTGGGTTCGTGGCCGTCGTCGCCGGTTTGTGCTTCGCCTGAGTGAGGCGTCGTGGCCGTGACTGAGTCGGTAAGGAGGTCCAATCTCTGAGGTCCTGTCGTTGCTCGTTGGAAATTGGAAGGAGAGAGAGTCGCGAAAAGAGAAAGAAGAGAGAAAGGCCAAAAATTTTCAAAATCTGAGGGGGTACATTAGCCCCCCCCCTCGTGCAAGTGTGGCTCTGCCACTGACTAAAAGCCTTTTAGGTGACGGAGTCAAATTCTGTCACTAAAAACCTCTTTTCTTGTAATGACTGTCCCTCATCCTCAGATAACATTTTTATACGGTGGCAAGAACTCGACAAAGTTCATGAAGATGAACCTCAGCACATAACAACACCTCACCAAGAACGTGCCCTCTGATGATGCTATGCAAGAACTCGCCCCAAATGATGAATTCAAGATCAACCTTCCAATGGTGACAAAAATCGCATCTCAAATCTTGTAGAAAATTAGCATTCGGCTGTTTGGCAAAGAGAAACTTGCGCTCCTACATACTGTCGGTATGCCCTCAGATTTTTTTTTTTGACCAAATACACCTAATTTTCTTTTATCAATTGTCCACGCCTTTGCTCATTTTATCTTACTCCATGGATGCACTTCCTCATGCTGTCTTTCGCTTTCCTATTTCATGTGACGTGTTTGAATGTATGCACTGATGCACACCGTTACTTTCCACTTTTGCACATGTTTGTTGAATTGTTTCCTTTCTCTTGTTTTGTTGGTTGCTCTTTGAACCAAATAATAAACAACACTCTATGAACTTCATTCCTGATTCAAGGCAATCTTACAGTAGCTTTATTATGTTTACAATTGGGATTCATATAACAAAAACAACTACTGAATACTCTGCTCATAGAGTCTTCTTAGACATGCCAACTTCGGAGATTCTTCCTTGGTGGATTCTTCCGAGTACCTCATTTCTATCCTCAGCCCATCAGCTCCATACCTTTTATTTTCTATGAATAGATTATTATAGGAGATGAATTCGAACCGGCATTAAACAGTTCCCAGTCAGATGAGTCTTTTCGAATTCAAGGTGGGTAGTTCCCCGTTCAATTGTACCACGTCGAGTCAGGCAACTTATACATGGATTGATGACAGTCAGAACAGCTTCACATGTCAGGAGAAATCGAACATGAACTTGTGTGTAGCAGTGATCACTTTGTTCTCCAATGCTTGACCAACCTTCATCATCCCTTAGCCATTGTAGGCTTGTGTGTACAGAACTATCAATCTCTCTCTCTCACTCACTCATTACTGTTCCTTAACTTTAAACAAATCTCCTCTCCTTTTTCATATTTTTCACCTCAAAACCGAATTCATATGCACACCCACAATAACAACAACACTGCCCCTAGACACACATGCTCACTCATACACTCTGGTTGTTGTTCTTATGGATTTGATATGTTTGGTTTTGCTTATAGTTCTTTACTATTCTTCTTGTTGAAATTGGGGTCTCTTTAATGCTTTCTTGCATATACTTTCTATACCACGTCATTGTACACAGGCATTTTAGTATTCATTATGAAAGGAAGAGGTACCCGATTTATTCATATTTGCTTTTTTTTTTTGGGTTTATTTATTATTTACATGGTTGCGTTGAGGAGAAGGTGGTGTAGTAAATAGTTTGGCACACTTTTCATTTTTTGGGCAAGTTAATGCATGGCATCACCAAGCAATAACCAAACTAAATGTCCAGAGAGTGCGCAAAATAGCTGACTAATCAAATATTTTGTTCACTAATGTTTAAAATTTTGAGAAAGTCAGTTTTTGTTCATGATGTTTAAGAATTTAATAAAGCCTACATATTAGTTCATAAAGCCTACAGATTAGTTTATTTGTATGGCAAATATTATGTGCAATGCACCGAAACTTCAATACTAAACCCTAGAGATTAGTTTGTTTATATCTGGTTTGCCAACAAAATTCCTGAAGATATCAAGTTTTAACTTTTCTTTTCCTTCATTTCTTTAATGTTCTCATGTCTAGAAATAATTATGTACTTTTGGAGTTTGATTGGATTTCTATAGAGATGCAAATCTATCATGTAGTCGTCTCAAGTTTTGAAGGTAAGTACTTTTTGTTATGTGTTGACTATGTTCAAATAATTTTTCATCACATGTTTGAGTAATTGTAGTTCACAAGGATCGATTACAGCCATGACTATTTTTCAAGGCTTTTAGGGTATTAGCTTCGTCACCCTTTTTCTTGAAAAATCATTACGATGCAGTTTATTCCTTAACTTTAAGCTTGATACACCTTTTAATTTCTATCCTACAATTTATTTTACATCTCTTTATGTTTTCACCAAATCATGATGGTTGATTTATGACGAGCTGCTTCTTTAAGCTTGTCCTAAGGTTTGGGCCAAGGTGGACTAAAACCTCCTTCCTCGATTCATTACTATGTTGGTGAACTTTTGAAGATCTCTTCCACTTCATTTTCCAGATTTCATGCAGAAGTGTGTCTAAATCAAATTTTAGTCTAGAGAAATTGATTTACAATGTCTATGAGAAGTTTATGCTATGTGTGTCCATTATTATCTTCCACTTCTTTGTTTGTATTGATAATTTACATACATGACACGCCAGTGAATGTATTGGCTTGGATGGTCTAAAAGAACTATTGTCTTTATTTCCCTTTTCTTCTTATTTTCTTAGATGCTTGTTCATGGTGAAGGATTTGATTTGTACATACTATTGCGATTTTATAAAATTGTTCTTGCTATAAGCTGGCCAATGCCTATAACTTCATTGTAGTCCATACGAAGGATCCCTTTGGACAGAGAATGTGGAAAAGAAAATTTCAGGGCATGAAACATGAGATTCCTATTGAGGGGATAAGGAAATATACATCTTCCTTGTGTCATGCTATCATGACAAACTTCAGCTCTCTAGAATAGTTAAGGTGAAAAATATTTTTCTCTTAATTTTACAACTTCCTTGTGTCATGCTATCATGTAAAGCAGCTGTTGATGGTGTGAATTAGATCACAAATCAGGATGTCAGAGAGAGAGAGAGAGAGAGAGAGAGAGGTTGCAATATCTCTTTGTTTGTCTTTTGGTGCGATGCATGGATATTGGTATGAGCTTGGTAGCAGAGAGAGAGAGAGAGAGAGAGAGAGAGAGAGAGAGAGAGATGGGTTGCAATAACTCTTTGTCTGTGTTTTGGTGCAATGTATGGATACTGGTATGTGCTTGGTAGTAGTCTTATAGACATGCTTCAGCAGCAGTATTGTAAAAAGTATACCACTTATTAGTCTTTGTAGCATGAACTTTTTTTGAGGCCCCAATTTTGAACTACCAGCTCTTGAACTAACTCTCTTCGTGACTTAGGGAAAGAGGTTATAAATAACAGTTGATTTTCAACCATTAGCAACGGTTCATTAGCTTCCCCTCTTCAAGTTTAAGGTTAAGTTAGAAGGTTAAGTTAGAGCATTCAAAAGTTTATTTTCTCTTGTCCAGAATCTTTCACTTTTATTTTGGTTTTCAGAAAACAATGCAGACTTTAGAGTCCACAATTTAGGAAGAAAGTGATCGAAAGATTTATATCAGTAGAATGCTGAATGAATTTTGCTGGCATTAGGAGCAACTAACTATCAATAAAGAGATGCTAGCCAAGCACGCACCAACACCTCTACATGCTGATCTAGGTACTAATTGCCAGTTTCTATACACTTCAAGTTGTAACCTTTAGCAAGATATATATTCTGCATATGTTTGTGCTTGCCATAGCACATTTTTTATTATTAGAAGTAGACTGTTACAAATGATCGGACATGGTGACGATCGCAAGAGAAGGATGCTGGACAGTAATCGGAGTATCTTTAGAATCTTTTTTTTAGCTTGAGGATGGGGTCGCTCAATATCTTTACAAATAGCAGGATGCCTATTGTAGTGTTTACCAACAGACCATGTAAAGTACCAAAACAAATGTCTCTAGCTTCGCAATATTTTCGTTAACCTTGTGGATGGTGACTTTTAACCTATGACTCAAGAGATTAAGCTTGGGTATAATGCTTAATGGACTTAGGGCATGTAAGAGGTGGCTTTTAGGACATTATGGGGACCCGGTTCGTAGAAATCATTTTGATTACTGTTCAGTTGAATCGACATTATTTTCCTTAATCCATTGAGAGATGATTGTTCACCTATGGCTCAAACCATTAGGCTTATGTATAATGCTTAATGGGCTTGGGACATGTTGGAGGTGGCTTTTTTAGATACTATGTCCCAACTAAGATGATACATCCTATTAGCCTTTAGGTAACTCCGGTGAACATTTGGACAAAAGGACAAAGAGTGGGACATGGCCACCAAATCCAGCTCGAGTACCTAATATTTTGAGACGTACTAAATCAGTAACTCAAATTATTTTCTCGTCCCAAACAAGCTGAGGATTGGACGGGGCTTAATAGACATCAATTTATTTTATGGGTGTTCGTGTCAATACTAAAAAAACACATACCATGTGGTGCTCTCGTTTCCATCTAATCTCTTTTATCACACAATTATGTGAAGGGCCATGGTAAAACTGAATGAGGTTTGCCACTGTTTAGGCTGAAAACAGTGAAGAAAAAGGGTGGCTTCGGCATTGACCTTTTTACCTGAGTTTACCACTGTTTTGTGACAAAACAGTGAAGAAAACCAGCAGCTTCACATCATCCATGAGAGCTGAAATTACCTGTGTGCTACAGTGACATTGGCATATGCAAGAGGGAGAGCAGAGAAGTGGAGCAGCTTACATTTTATATGTCTTTGTGGTGATTTCTCTAACTTGGTTGGAAAGAAGTAAGTTTTACATTTTTCTGAAGCATGTGTTTACCTTAAGCTTAGGGAAAAAAGTTTGAGAGGATCATTTGTAGTGCTTTGTTGATTGAATTAGTGGATTTGTTTGCCCCGTGGTTTTTTCCCTCTATGTGAGAGGGTTTTCCACGTTAAATTTGGTGTTGCTCTTGTCACTGTTTGTTTGGCTTGGTTACGTTTCAATTCTTGGCATTTGCTCTATTTGCAATTCCCTATCACACAAAGCCCCTTTGATCCTAACAAGTGGTATCAGAGCCCCGTTTGGGGCGTCTTGGTTGTGATAGGATGGAAGATTCTCAAGGAACGATGATTAAGTTGACGGCGTTTAATTACACAATATGGAAGCCAAGAATGGAGGACATTCTTTTTGGTAGAGACTTGTACGACCCAATTGAGGGTGATAGTGCCAAGCCCGCGGGTAAAGATAACAAGGAATTGGAACGGATGAATCGAAAGACTGTTGGTTGCATCAGGCAGTGGATTGATCATAGCGTGTTTCATCACGTGGCTCAAGAGACGAATGCGCATTGCCTGTGGACAAAATTAGAGGCTATGTATGAGAGGAAGAATGCCCAGAACAAGGTGTATTTGATAAGGAGACTCGTGAATCTCAAGTTCAAGGAGGGACATTCCATTGTCGAGCACCTCAGTGATTTTCAGAGTTTGGTCAATCATTTGGCCACCGTAGAGATGAAGTTGGATGACGAGTTACAGTCGTTGTTGTTGCTGAGTTCTCTGCCAGATAGCTGGGAGACATTAGTTGACGATGAGCACCATCAAGGACAGCCTGTTCAATGAGGAAGCAAGGCGAAATGAGGTGAGTACAAGCGGTGGAGAGTCGCATGTCTTTGTTACGGAGAACAGAGGTAGAAATGTGAGCAGAAATTACAATAATCAAGGACGTCATGGACAGTGTAAGAACGACAGAGCTCAGTCACAATCCAGGGTGATATAACTCAAATATAACTCCCAATAATTGGGGAACACCAAGCGAATCCTAGTCAAACTGGGAGATTTATGATTATCTTATCAGGATTCTAAAAAGAGTCTTTAAAGATTGTGACGTGATCCTCGAGGATCCTAACACGATCCTGATTGGATTAGTCAACAGCCTAGTCCTACTAGGACTCTCCTTCTACAGCTATATAAAGGGGTCTACCCCCAGGTATGGGACAACTACACACAGATACACATTGTGTCTTTCATGCTTTTTCAGAGTTATGATCCTGTAGCTGCGCTCTGACTTAAGCATCGGAGAGTTCTCCGTCGGGAACCCCACCCGGCGGTCACTCGTTTTCTGTCTTGCAGGTCATCGGTTCAGGCTCGGGTTCCGCAAAGTACGCGGAGCATATTTTTAGCAGCAACAGATTGGCGCCATCCGTGGGACTCGCCAGCCTAGCCGTTTGACCTCAAGAAAATTGAACAGTTTAACCCAAATTGCCGGCGACAACGTGTCGGAACCACCGACAAAACCGCCGCCGTCACAAGTTTCCATGAATTATCGTCACAAAAATACAACACATTGTTCGAAGAAAATTCAGAACTGACAAAATGCCGTCGAGTCACCGACGGCAACTCCGAAGAAAAAAGTCCAGCAAAGGGAAAAGAAGCAGCATAGCAACGCTGCCAGAAGGTGCAATTCCTGCGCACCACCGCGTATGCTTCTTCAACCGCCAGAAAGCTGCCAAAGCAGTGACATTAAAAAAAAAAAACAATCAGCGCCCTTAGCGCCGTCCACCGTGACCTTCCCCGAGGTCGCGCCGATACGGCCACAAAGCCGTCGCAAGGCTGCCGGAGCAGCACCAACAACATTCGAAGCACCGGCGGCCATGGGTTAGAACCCAAACGCCGCCATCCGAAGTGCCGTCCCCGCCCAAGCGCCGTCAAGCCTGATCTGCGCCAACGCAGCGATGGGAAGAGCACAGCCACCATGGGGCTGTTGTGACCACAACGACAAAAAAAACGGAAGAAGCAGCAGATCGCCGCCGTGGTGTCAAAATCTTCCAGCACTGAACCGACGCCGCACCATCGCGGCCTCTCTTGACACCTCGCCGTCCACCACGATTAGCAACTGCGCGCCGTGTTCGCCACACCAGCCGATATCGCCACCACACAAAGGCATCTCATACGCATCGCTCGATCGTTGCCATCCAAAGAATCTGCAAATCGATTGCAACGGTGCTTTTTCACCAACGTCCTCACCACCACAGGTGTCCGACGGCCCTCTTGCCGAGCTACGCGTCGCCGCGGCCCGAACGCCCCCATCATCGGTATGCAGAGACAATGACGGTGCCTCCCCTGCCATCTAGTTCAGATTTGTGCGGTTCAGCTCCCAATCTGTGACACCGCGCCCTCAGGGAAAGCACCAACGTCGTCCACCGCAATGTCATCGCCGGTAGACATCTTCTTAGACGTCGCGCCGTCCACCACGACCAAAAGCGACGGCACCACTCCGTCAAGATTTCCGGCCGAAACCACGGCAAGAAAAGCAGCAAGCGCGCCACTGCCGCACCGCTAACGGTGGCTGGTCAACTCCCCAAATCGCGCCGGCGTCAGCACAATGGCCGGTCTTCCCACCAAGAAAAGTACCCATCAATCGATCTGCAGATAGGCCCTTCAGTCATGAAAGAAAAGGGCAGACAAAAGGTCAAATTCTCTCTTTTATGTTACCCTCATAAAAAGACATATTTATATTTTTTTGACCCGCAGGGTCTTCTTTATTCAACTTATGCCACACTATTCAAAAGCATTAAGGTTTTAACCTATCAAAAATGCATAATTATACTTTAGACCCACAGGGTCTCATTTATTGAACATATGCCGCATACTTTTAAAAAAAATATGGCATATTTGTCTCCAAAAATAAAACGGATACATTTAAAGGCGCTAGCAAGCTTATCTAAAGGTTGCTTCCTGTGTGCTTCTTTAACCTAGACCTATGTAATTCATGGTCTGGCATTATGCAATTGCATCGATTATTGCGAGCACGTCACAAGTCGGGGCATCCGACTACAATGACATTTTAAGCTCACCTGTAACACGCAGTGCAGTGCACCTTGTCGGCTGACCGACAAGACCCTAATGGGTCCACGGTGTTTGAACACCGCTCTAATTCTGTGTTAAAAACATAGTTGAACTATTATATGCTTTATTACTTTAAAAGCTATTTTTCAATCACGTGCTTTTATTTCTTGCAAGGGTTTAAACTATGCCTGCGAGCATCAACAGTGATGTATAAACCACTTCTTAAGCAAGGAACAAATTCACAGCACCCGGTGACTTGAAGTCACGCCTAGGGTTTCTGCTGCAGCATCCTGCTGACTCGGCATTACCTATTGTCTTCGGTCACACAGTGACCTCGATCAGTAAATCAGAGCACTTCGCCAATAGCGTCGCTAATATGGATGGAACAACTGCAAGCTCAAGCTCATGCTCATGCAACCAAGCAAACTGAATCTGGTTGCTTCTCAGTAAATCGATTAAATTCGACAACTTATCTACTGATCATCAGTGACATCTTGCTCAGACGGATTCCATGCCCTCTAGCTTTATATGCACGTCCAGTCAAGCAGGCAGATAAGGTCTTCTATATTGCTCGTACAGGTCTTCTTGCGATCGGGCCCAACATATGGGCTTAAAAGCCGTCTTATACATCCACGCCTTCTTAAAGGCCGGGGGGCTTTATATTTTATGAGATCATACAGACTTAATGCCTTATGTCTTATCAGACAGAAAGGTTCTCCACAGCAACCATATTACGGGCTCCATGACCCGCGGCTTCTTATTTAGCACTGCGGCAACAAAGACGAGAAACCCCCGAGGGCGCATACGACGAGAATAATAAGTTCCATCAAACCCCCAAGGGCGCGTACAACGAGAACTCTAAAGTTTCGTCAAACCCCTAAGGGCGCGTACAACGAGGACTCTAAAGTTTCGTTAAACCCCCGAGGGCACGTACGACGAGAACTCCAAGTTTCGTTAAACCCCTGAGGGCGCGTACGATGAGAATTGTTAAATTCTGTCAAACCCTCGAGGGTAAGTGCATAAGCTCTAGCTCCATCCGCCCCCGAGGGCGTGTATGATGAGAATTCTTAAATTCCGTCAAACCCTCGAGGGTAATTGCATGAGCTCCGGCTCCATCCGCCCCCGAGGGCGTGTATGACGAGAATTCTTAAATTACGTCAAACCCTCGAGGGTAATTGCATGAGTTCCGGCTCCATCCGCCCCCGAGGGCGTGTATGACGAGAATTCTTAAATTCCGTCAAACCCTTGAGGGTAATTGCATGAGCTCCAGCTCCATCCGCCCCCGAGGGCGTGTATGATGAGAATTCTTAAATTCCGTTGAACCCTCGAGGGTAGTTGCATGAGCTCCGCACTCCACCAGCCCTCTGGGGCAGTCCCTCGAAGGATGAACACCCCCAAGGGTGATAGGATAGAGCTCGAGTTCTATCCGAACGGTTTAGCTACAGTTCTAACCCGTGAAACGGCAAAGGACTATGGGACTTCATCCCCCCCACCATTCTTTGTCAATTCAAAACCCAGCCAAGCGTGAGTGCGAGGCTTCTTTGCCAGCTCTTAGCTGATGATAAGAGTTCACGACAAAGTAAAATGCAAGCATTATGTGGTCGGCTCGAGCTCAAGAACACACACTTGCGCAAAATGAACACCCTCCAAAGGAGAGGTGACCCCTCGAGGGGACATTCAAACACTTAGCACATGCAACAACTTGCATGCACAGCTTTGTGTTAGGCTACTATGGGGCACAGCCTTTAAAGGATCTTGAAATTTCATGATTCGTCTTCCGAAAGATGATTCTGAATAGCCTGTTCCGGCGACACTCTAAGACTTGGCTCTCGAGAGCTAGGGTTCTAGCGCCCTACTTGGGCAAAGTTCCAAGGTTTAAGCTCCCGCTTAGGTCGGAGCACATGGAGGAGAGAAATATTGTTACCCCTACAAGTGGATGAGAATCACTTACAAATCTGACGCGTGTCTCGAGACACCAGGTATAAACTTCCTCAGCCAAACATTTTAGCTAAGGAAGTGGGGGGCTTATGATATAGCTCAAATATAACTCCCAATAATTGGGGAACACCCGGCGAATCCTAGTCAAACTGGGAGATTTATGATTATCTTATCAGGATTCTAAAAAGAGTCTTTAAAGATTGTGACGTGATCCTCGAGGATCCTAACACGATCCTGATTGGATTAGTCAACAGCCTAGTCCTACTAGGACTCTCCTTCTACAGCTATATAAAGGGGTCTACCCCCAGGTATGGGACAACTACACACACACAGATACACATTGTGTCTTTCATGCTTTTTCAGAGTTATGATCCTGTAGCTGCGCTCTGACTTAAGCATCGGAGAGTTCTCCGCCGGGAACCCCACCCGGCGGTCACTCGTTTTCTGTCTTGCAGGTCATCGGTTCAGGCTCGGGTTCCGCAAAGTACGCGGAGCATATTTTTAGCAGCAACACAGGGATACTAGAAAGTGTTATAAATATGGCAACGACAGAGCTCAGTCACAGTCCAGGGATACTAGAAAGTGTTATAAATGTGGCAACGCTGGTCACATTCAGAGAAATTGTCGATATGCCAAGAGAGAAAAGTTTGAGGAAAAAGATCAGAAGAATGGTGACGACGGCAACACTTCAGCGGTTGTGTTAGATAAAGAAGTGGTGGTTCTATCGGTTGCAGAGACACCACATGATTATGGTATTGTTCGACGTGTCACGCTACATCAAAAAGGGAGTTCTTTTCTTCCTACACAGCTGGGGATTTTGGGACAGTAAAGATGGGAAATGATTGTTGTTCCAGAATTGCAGGCGTAGGAGACGTATGTTTGAGGACAGATGTGGGTTGCACATTGAGGCTGAAGAATGTGCGACACATTCCTGATCTTCGCCTCAATTTGATTTCGGGTATCACTTTGGACGGCCTGGGCAATATGAATATGTTTGGCAGTGGAAGGTGGAAGCTCACCAAGGGGGCATTGGTGATCGCGAGAGGAGTTGCTTGCAGTAGTTTTTACAAGATTCGTGCCGATATTTGTTTGGAGCTGGATACGGTTAATGACGAGTCTATGTGGCACAGTGATGGGTTCCGATTTCTGGCAAGGCTGTCTGATATAACTCAAATATAACTCCCAATAAATGAGGAATACCCGGCAATCCCAGTCAAACTGGGAGATCAATTATTATCTTATTAGGGATTGTGACGTGATCCTCGAGAATCCTAACGCGATCCTAACACATCTGGCCCACGGCTCAGTCCTACTAGGAGTTTTATCTTACAGCTATATAAAGGGTCTACCCCTCCAGGTATGGGACAACTATACAATTCATGCTTTTTCAGAGTTACTATTCTGTAGCTGCGCTCTAACTTAAGCATCGGAGAGTTTTCCGCCGGGAACCCCACCCGGCGGTCACTCATTTTTTGTCTTACAGGTCATCGGTCTAGGCTCGGGTTTCGCAGTGTACGCGGAGCATATTTTTAGCAGCAACAGATTGGCGCCATCCGTGGGTGCGAGCACATTAAATGTCGGGTCTTCTAAGCACTACGACTTTTTTGAGCCTACTAGCGTCACGCAGTGCAGCGCACCCTGTCGGCTAACCGACAAAGTCCTAATAGGGCCACGGTGACTAAAACATCGTTATTAATTCTGTGTTAAAAACATAGTTACATTTTTATATGCTTTATTGCTTCAGAGGCTGTTTTTTCAGTCACATACTTTTATTTCTTGCAAGGGTTTAAACTACACCTGCGAGTATTAACAGTGACGTATAAATCACTTCGTAAAGCGAGGAACAAATTCACAGCACCCTGTGACTAAAAGTCACGCCTAGGGTTTCTGCTGCAGCTTCTTGCCGACTCGGCATTTCTTATTATCTCATGATGTTCAGTCACACAGTGACCTCGATCAGTGAATCAGAGAATATCGTCAGCCTCTGCTAATAAGCATCACTAATATGCCGGTACAACTGCAAGCTCAAACTCGTGCGACTAGCAAATTGAATCTAGTTGCTTCTCAGCATATTGATAAATTGCGACGGACTCCGCGTCCTCTAGCTCTATATGCTCGCAGGCGGATTACAGTCTTCTATATTGCTCATTCAGGTCTTCTTGCGACCAGGCCCAACATATGGGCTTAAAAGCCGTCTTTATATATCCACGCCTTCTCAAAGGCCGGGGGGCTTTATATTTTATGAGATCATACAGGCTTAATGCCTTATGTCTTATCAGACAGAAAGGTTCGCCACATCGACCATATTACGGGCTCCATGACCCGCTGCTTCTTATTTAGCACCGCGGCAACAAGGACGAGAAACCCCCGAGGGCGCATACGACGAGAATTCTAAGTTCCGTCAAACCCCCAAGGGCACTTACAACGAAGACTCTAAAGTTTCGTTAAACCCCCAAGGGCGCGTACGACGAGAACTTCAAGTTCCGTCAAAACCCCCAAGGGCGCGTACAACGAGGACTCTAAAGTTCCGTTAAACCCCCGAGGGTGCGTTTGATGAGAACTCTTAAGTTCCGTCAAACCCTCGAGGATAATTACATGAGCTCCGGCTCCATCCGCCTCCGAGGACGTGTATGACGAGAATTCTTAAATTCCGTCAAACCCTCGAGGGTAGTTGCATGAGCTCCGCGCTCCATCCGCCTCCGAGGGCGTGTATGACAAGAATTCTTAAATTCCGTCAAACCCTCGAGGGTAGTTGCATGAGCTCCGCGCTCCACCAGCCCTTTAGGGCGGTCCCTTGAGGGACGAACACCCCCAAGGGTGATAGGATAGAGCTCGAGTTCTATCCGAACGGTTTAGCTATAGTTCTAACCCGTGAAATGACAAAGGACTATGGGACTTCATCCCCCCTCCATTCTTTGTCAATTCAAAATCCAGTCAAGCGTGAGTGCGAGGCTTCTTCGCCAGCTCTTAGCTGATGATAAGAGTTCGCGACAAAGTAAAACGCAAGCATGATGTGGTCGGCTCGAGCTCAAGAACACACACTAGCACAAAATGAACACCCTCCAAAGGAGAGGTGACCCCTCGAGGGGACATTCAAACACTTAGCACATGCAACAACTTGCATGCACAACTTTGTGTCCTCTCCCGAGAGAGGCTACCAAGGGGCACAGCCCCTAAAGGATCTCGAGATCCCATGATTCGTCTTTCTAAAGATGATTCCAAATAGCCTACTCAGGCGACATTCTAAGACTTAGCTCTCGAGAGCTAGGGTTCTAGCGCCCTACTTGGGCAAAGTTCTAAAGCTTAAGCTCCCGCTTAGGACGGAGCACATGGAAGAGAGAAATATTGTTACCCCTACAAGTGGATGAGAATCACTTACAAATCTGACACGTGTCTCGAGACACCAGGTATAAACTTCCTCAGCCAAACATTTTAGCTAAGGAAGTGGGGGGCTTATGATATAACTCAAATATAACTCCCAATAATTGGGGAATACCCGGCAATCCCAGTCAAACTGGGAGATCAATTATTATCTTATTAGGGATTGTGACGTGATCCTCGAGGATCTTAACGCGATCCTAACACATCTGGCCCACGGCCCAGTCGTACTAGGAGTCTTATCTTACAACTATATAAATGGGTCTACCCCTCCAGGTATGGACAACTACACAATTCATGCTTTTTTAGAGTTACTATTCTGTAGCTGCGCTCTGACTTAAGCATCGGAGAGTTCTCCGCCGGGAACCCCACCCGGCGGTCACTCGTTTTTTATCTTGCAGGTCATCGGTCTAGGCTCGGGTTCCGCAATGTACGCGGAGCATATTTTTAGCAGCAACACTGTCCATCAATTTTCTTGCCAAAGGTACGTGGTTGAGCCCTTGTGATAGCAAGCATAAGAAGGTCTCCTTTAAGGAGGTTAGCGCACAACCGACAGTTAGTGCTCCATGTCTCACACCATTACCTTCACCGCTAGAGAGCGCCACAGGTGGTGGGGATGTGAAACTTTGTGATATAGTTTTGCCGTTGCCGGAGGGTGTTGAGTAGGAGGAGCACGCCCCTCAAGTAAAGAATATTAGAGGATCCGGATCCACGAAAATGTATCCAACTAGAGATTGTACTAATTGGGGGGAGCTTGAAAATGTTTGTGAAGCCCAGCGTTGTGGTGATAACGCTAATTTAATGGAGGTTGTGCAAGGGATGGTCAAAGAGGGCTTCGATAATTTTACTACGAGGTTGGCAACGAAATTAGTGGATGTTGTTTACTCCCGCGCGTCGATGGCGGGAATGCATTACGCTTGAGACAGAAGGAACTGTGATCTCCCTCATGTGACTGGAGGGGGAGATTGTTGGGTGCATGAGTGCACCATTGGTTCAGTCACAAATTGTTAATACATTTATGAGTTGGAGACACAAAGGAAAGTGAAGAAAGGAATGAATTCCAAGATGGGTCTTGGAATGGTGGAATTGAGTATGGTCAGCAGCTAAGTAATTGCTGTCTTTGGAAGTTGTTTTTCTAAACGTGGTAGTTGCCTTGGGCATGCAAGAGACTCTTTGGTTTCCACCAATGGAGTCTTCTGGATCAATTAGACAGACACATATGGAGCTGCCTATATAAAGGCTATGAAGCCATGCGTGAGAAAAATATGTGAAGGTGATTACCACTGTTTTGAATAAATAGTGAGGGAGATTGATGAAGCCTCTTACCGAAGAGAAAGACAGAAAAACTGAATGAGGTTTGCCACTGTTTAGGCTGAAAACAGTGAAGAAAAAGGGTGGCTTCGGCATTGACCTTTTTACCTGAGTTTACCACTGTTTTGTGACAAAACAGTGAAGAAAACCAGCAGCTTCACATCATCCATGAGAGCTGAAATTACCTGTGTGCTACAGTGACATTGGCATATGCAAGAGGGAGAGCAGAGAAGTGGAGAAGCTTACATTTTATATGTCTTTGTAGTGATTTCTCTAACTTGGTTGGAAAGAAGTAAGTTTTACATTTTTCTGTAGCATGTGTTTACCTTAAGCTTAGGGCAAAAAGCTTGAGAGGATCATTTGTAGTGCTTTGTTGATTGAATTAGTGGATTTGTTTGCCCGTGGTTTTTTCCCTCTATGTGAGAGGGTTTTCCACGTTAAATTTGGTGTTGCTCTTGTCACTGTTTGTTTGGCTTGGTTACGTTTCAATTCTTGGCATTTGCTCTATTTGCAATTCCCTATCACACAAGGCCCCTTCGATCCTAACACAAACTGCTTGTCTTGGTACCCCCTAACGATCTTTTAGAATTATTCGATGACCTGAACAAATAGCAGGATCTCTTTCCTTAATTCTTCTTTGTTTCACCGGAAGCTTGCCACAAGTAAGCCTGCACTGCAACAGCTTCATCAATGTGCTGACCTGACCTATTGAAGGGAATGATGTAATTAGAGGATGTTGGAAAGACAACCCTGCTTCCTGATTTATTTGCTCTCTCCAGTTTTATCAGGAAAAAGGGGGAAAAAGAATAGAACCCAGTTATAAAAGATCACAAAATAAATGGTCCGGTTATATTTTTGTTTATCAATTTGGCAGAGCATATTGGCACTGCGACAAGAGTATCTGGGCAATCTCATCTAGCTTTAAACCACTGATCCAGATTTGAACATTATGACAAAGTCATTTGATACTCCATTCTTGTGTGGAACTTCCGGCAAAATGATCAAATTCTACGGAAAGTCACCTGGCCGGGGAAACATAACTGAGATAATGACATCGTTGTACAAAGTTATTCAAGAAACTTGAATAATGTTGAGATTAGTCAAGAAACTTAACTCTGATCTTACTTAGTGTCCTCAGATCTCAGAACGTCATGTATGTTGACCTTTTGCTCCACTAGTTCCTTTGTACATTCCAAAGCCAACTTCATGATGGATGTTAAACACTCACATTTTTTGTTAGATTTTATTCTCCTTGCCTTAGCAAATCCATATCTACAACCTTAGTCATCTCATTAGGAAGTGACTCCTCCACCGAAAGCTTAAGGTTATCCCTCCAGCAAGCATTTCCTCAGTGGGCTTTGTCCTATTAAACGTCTCCACGAGCATAATTTCATAAATGTAAACACCACTACTTGTTTAGACCGAACCTCCCGATCCGTATTCTACATCAAGCATATAATGAGCAGCAGAACAAACGATATATGAGAACGTCAATTTTGGAAATTATGTCTATGTAGTGATGTTTACAATGCCAAAGTCGCTCACATGGCCAACCATATCTTCATTGTGCAACACATTGCTAGGCTTCAAATCACAATGATCCACAGGTGGTTCATAACCTTGATGGAGACAGTCTAATGCACATGCCACATCAATCATTATGTCCAGCATTTTCTTGATACCTAAACAATAGTCGTGTGATATAACAAGTTTTCAAGGCCATTTGGCATGTATTACAGAACCAAGGCTCTAAAGTCAAGTTAGAGCAACGAGTAATGACTTTTGTGAGGTTTCGGTGGCGAATGTTGCGGAGTACCTCACACAATCTCCAAACATCTGAGAGCTTTCTCATTGTGCAATTTGAATATCTTTATGGTGGCAACCATCCTTTGTAAACAGATCCAAAACTTCCACTACCAATTAAATTGCTTCCCCCCTTACCGTTAGTCGCTTCAAAAGTTCCATGGTAATTGATTTTTTTGTTGTACTATAGGTTGCATATCATTTTTGGCTGGAATTTTTTTACTTTCTTGGCATCTTATCAACATAGAAAGAAAGATCGTGACTAGTACCGTCAATGAAGGAGTAGCAGATAAAGAATATATCAATACAACTGTTTTAATTGTCCTTGACCGAACAAAGCTTTATTCAACGCAAAAGATTGGCTTGTCTGAAGTTCTCAAAAAGTCCTCCACTTTAAATTTGTCCACTTAACTTATTAAAAAATATTTAAGATGTGATAGTACCTCTACAGATTTTGGAATGACACCATAGGGGTTGTTATGAGATAAATCCAAGGTCACCCAGCTTATTCGTGATCGAGACGTCTCTAGAATATATCCTTATAAAGTATTATGCGTCAGAGATAGATCAACCAAATTTGTAGACCTCATACTGGAACTGCACTGATGTTGCCTAAGAATTAATTAATTGATAGATTTATTAGTCGAGCGGCCAAAGGGCACCAATACACTAAGGTGATCAATTAATTAGGGACGGAGGGAATAGTTGCTCAAGAGCACTAATATGCTCTAGAAGTTGAGGTGAGCAGTATGTTTTACACATGTGTCAGAATCACTGCTTCTACTAATTAAAAACAGGAAGCAAATTGGTCTCCCATGAGTAAATGTGATTTGGATCCAGTATGAACTTGGTGAGGCAGAAACAAGGAAAACACAAAGTCCTTTGGGCATGATGGCTTTTCATGCTTTTTAAAACTGTTATGATTTATACTATGTTTTCAAAAGATTGGACGCCTATGTTGAAAATCTCCAATTTGATACACATTGGAAGACTTCGGATAGTTAAAAAGCAAACAAAAGAAGGCGTGGTACCGATGAAAGTCAAGGATTGTGGATGTAGTTGAGATCTTTATCATAACATGAAAGGGTAATACGATATAGTAATATAAGCAGCAGTTCATTTTACATAAATGGGTAACATCTCATTCAAGTCCACCATCTAGCAGAAACATCATACATATCCTTTTACTGGATCGAATACAAAGCAAGCAGTTTTAATCTCAACAGGCTCTTGTAGCCTTGTTTCTCTTGGGTATTATATATTCACTCTATGCATATTGTTAGAGTTGAGGAGAGAATATTTTCTAATTGTTTGCTCTTCTCGTTCTTCTTCCTTCTTTTTTTGACCTTCTTTGTGATCTGTCTTGCATGTGACTGACTCGGTACATTTTCACTGGGTTGAGAGGTTGGTGGGCTCAATTCCCTCATGGTGGTGAGACTTGAGAGACGATGGTGATAAGCTAGCTCATCTCGTAACATCTCTTAATTTCCCATCAATAGACCTTAAGATCAATTGTCCCATTAACCATAAACCATGAACCTCGAATCTCTTATCTAAAAATATAATGTTAAGTTGGTCTGAGACCCTTAACTAAATCAGGTTCATGGTACGTGGATAGCAAAACAACTGACAATTTTGAAATATTGGCACATGCCGTTCGCTATTACTATGACATCGAATGAATCACAAAGTACGCTCTTCTTGCATGCATGACACCGTCGTCTAACAAGCATGATGCGTTTCAAGATAAGTAAGTGAGCAAGTAAATTTAATGCAAGTCGTGAAATTGTCACAATCTATAATCTATAATCTAGATCTATAATAAATATATAAATATGGGCTTAAATGACTAATCTTTTTCTTCCTTAAAATACCCTTGTCTAATTGATTTTTTCATAAAAGGTTAAGAGTGAATAATGACGTTTTTGACTTATACCATTTCTTTCCCATTAAATACACTTTTTTAGAGTTAACGCTTATTAAAATATAAGGATTTTCTTGACTTTTTATACAATATCAAGCATGTTTCCTGAACTACGCTTATTAGAGCATAGAATCTTATTAAATATAAATGTTATTACCACTTTTACTCAAAAAAGAAAAACCCAACCCTATATAAGTATGCGTGGTCTCCAAAATCTAGCTCATCCCTGTCTCCATTCAACCTCCACACATTATTGCCTCCAATGTTGCAAACTCTAAGGAGTAAGCTTTAAGGTGAAAGGTAACTTTATGAATAGCTTCAATTCCTTGTGTTTTCTTTTTTCCCTCTTTTCCTTTTAAATTTTTGACCCATCAACGCACCATGGACAATAACCACGCCATTAACTCTTTATTGGACATGGATGGGATTATCAACATGCTTTCGCCGTTTTCATAGAATCCGGTTTTTAGTCTTTATATTAGCCCGAACATCAATAGGTATTAAGGCAGTAGGACCATGAAGATTAACGAATTGCACCTTCATAGTATCCCCTTTTCACCTTTCATCTGCATCCCCTTTAATCGTCATTGCTGATATGTTTAATTCATTAATCACCGCGCATAAGGATTTTTAGGATCAGTTTCTACTGCAGAAAAGATCGAGATTTTCCTGTAGGACTAGATATTGATGAAGGATGGCTTGATTGAGGCACTTTAGTTGTCAGAAAGAGTCTGGAACAGCTTATAGGAGAAGTTGTATGGATGTGAAGACTGGTACACAACTCATGCAGAGGTGGGGGGAGAAAGAAGAAGAAAGAGATGGGGGATTTTTTTACTACAAAAAGGAAGACGTATGTGCCCTAAAAATCAATAAGAAACCTCCCCTTGATCTTCATTGTCTTTATCTGTTCTTAAAGAATCTGATATGCTCCATCACTTTACAATTCAACCAGCATAAGTCCTACCAAGATATAGTTATTGAAGACCCTTTAGTCTTTGGCATCAAGTATATAAAGTTGAACCAAGAGATGCTTAAGGATGTCCAGTGGCATGCAGTCAAATAACTGACTAATGAATATGATTAAAGCATAGGCAGTAAGCATAGGCAGTAAGCATAGGCAGTAAGCATAGGCAGTAAGCATGGTCTCCAAAACCACCACAACCGCATTGTTTTGTTAATAAGGATTAGTGTTTGAGGTTTTCCAGTTTCCAGTCGCTTGGTCCCTTCCTCCACATATTGTCAGAGGCAATTAAGTTCATCAATCCGCTTGCTTATTTGTCTTGATCCATGGAAATTTTTAGTACAGTTACAACGATGATGTTCTGCAAATAGTAGCACACTGTAGTTAGTCGCCGACGGCCCACCTCTCGCCTTTATGTCAAGCACCTGATTCGATGTTCACATGAATACACGGAAGCGTGGAATCGATTTAATCCCTTACCAGACATCCATGTTATTCATACACACACGAACTCCCTATTTGGCTCATCGAACTCCCTGTGGTCACTTATGCAACTGCAAATACTTCACCTTACTTAGATACCTATGTCACTTAAACGACATGCTATTGCGTAATTTGGTAACGGCATAGTCCAATCCAACCCTTTTGTCATATCCCAAGCCAGTCTTCTCTTTCCAACCCTTTTGTATAACATGATGCGCGCGTGCACATGAAATTGGGCTTACTGCAATGTTCTTCTTTTATAAGAGATGTAGCGAGTGAGCAACCTGAAGACGCTTACCATTGGAGAAACACAATTCGAGTTTTCCACACTTCCCCACAATAGGAACAGTGCACAATGAGGTGAGAAATATAACAAGAAGTGTTGAAGTGTGAGTTACAGCAATTCCCCCACCTTACAAGGGAAGCAGTGCAAGGACACAGAGGACTGCTTACCGTTGCAGTACAGCTGCAAGTCTCTCCTAACCAAGCTCAAGAATCATGGAAGCTGAAGAGAACTGAATGAAGAGTGTTGAGGAGAGTCCAAAAGCTTGATACAGAATTTGTATTTGGGAAAGGAAAGATTCTGCAAGAAATGGGAGACATGTAACATTACTTTGGAAGTTCATGTAGTAGATCCTTTTCTGTCTTTTCCTTCACTATGCAATCAGTAACTCGAATTGCGATGAACTCTTTCGCCCAAACTGAGATGTTTATCCCAGTATCTGGAGAACCGTATAAGAAGATTCTTCGTGGTGCAAAGCTGTTTAATTTGGCTGAGGGGTTAATAGTGAATACTTTATTGAGTTGGAAGGGGGAGCAATTAGAGCTTTCCAGGAGGAAGAACCAGATAAGCCCCCGGTTTACGAGACTGGACCGCTTATTGGTTCAAGTATGAAAAGGTTCACTTGTTCATCTCATTCCTCAAAATGCCTTGATAAGCGTGTATGAAAAGGTTATCAGAATCGCTTGTAAAAGAATTGTGTGTCTAGGTTCTTAATGGGCAAGAAAAATTAGAGACAAAAAAAGAACCACAAAGCAGGCTAAAAAATTGAAGTGGTCTTGCCGTCGACCATCGGATCACCACCAGTTGAAGCCCCCTCCCACCTGTGGCACCATCATGCCAATCTACAGAAACACCAAGACCGCACATATTTTAGTTTCAGTACATTACCCACTACCGAATGTAGGATACCATTGCAAAGAAGGAAAATATATCGTCTCTCACTCGAGTAGCTATAGAGTTTGTCAGAAACTCTTGAAAGATAGTAACCAAAGGAATGGAGAAGGGAGGAAGCAATGAGGAATGAGAAAATATGATTGAAAGCACAGAAGCTGATAGGAGAATTTGGATAGCTTTCTTTGGAAGGTAAACTTGATCCATATCTGTTATAAGCAGCAAAGAAGAAAGTGTTTGATTAAGGAGGAAAGGGAGACAGTATCGAGGCTGAGTTTGGGTGGGGGTGCTAATATGGGTTTTTGTGATAGGATGAGCACTTAAAGAGGACTTGGAATCCTTGGCTAAGAACAGGGGGTAGTTGTTTTTTGACATAAATAACCCTTGATTAATATTAGAAAAGATGCTTAGTACTTCGGGGTAGACTTGTGAGAAAGGCTCAGGTCAGTCAACTAACCTATTCTCAATTATGTGAAGGGCCATGGTAAAACTCTGAAGTTTTACCTTTTTTAGATGGCATCAGTCCATCGAGACCAAAAGCATAAGCTTCATATTTGGTGTGGGGGGGGGGGGGGGGTGTTTCACGTCTTTAATGACATTCATCCTAGGATGATAAAACTTTATGTAGTACTGTTGGGGTTGGAATGCAGATGAGGGTAGTTTCATAAATCTGTTCCTTGCATAATAGACCTTTAAATTCAATATTTTCCGGTAGGCATAAAAAGTAGTAGAAGAGTAATTTCACAACTTTGTGCATATCTAGCAATTTTACTTGGTAATTATGAAGTTTGATCTAGCGATTCTACTTTTTTTTTTATGGATGAGAATAACTATCACAAAGAATGATAGTGCAACTGCAAGATGTGCTTTTGTGACAACCGAGAAAACAAGGGAATCTTCAAAAAATAGGCAAGATAAATTTTTATTTTTTTTGTGCTTAATTATCAGCCTCATATCTAACAATAGCAAAACATTCGTGCCCAGGAATACACAAGGTGAGGTAAGAACAATTTTTTACTTAATTACTCAAATATTTAATTACTTTTGCATACATTCGATAAAACTCTACAAGTATACGTACAGAGTGCTATGGAGAACTTTGCACGAGTTCATATTTTGTTTGTATGTGTTGATATAGAGTTATTAAGGATCTTAGTGGTGCTGAATAAAATATTTCTCATGTGCCTGCTGTAAGTGAATAAGTAAAAAAAAGACATAGAAAATCAGCTAACTTTGAGCCTAGGGACCATAATTAACGTACAAAAAGAGAGTGATGCAAATAATTAGAATCACGTGCTTTGAAATACGATGCATGCAATTATACTATTAACCACCGTTTTAGTATTAAAATTTTAGTATCTGATATCTTGTTGTGGTCTAAAGCAATAACGATATAAGTTCGTTGTCATATAGCAAATAGGTCTTATTCAAGTTTTTTCCTTTTCAAAGGTTTTAGAGTTAGTAGGACTGACGAAACTTTATTATGCCGATAGTCATGGTATGGGCATCACCTTCCCAGTTAGAGACAAAGTAGCCATAAACCATTCAAGTTGTCCTAAATCTATCCATGCAGTGACAAGTGTAGACTCAAGCCTTAATTTAATACTCTTTCTTCTAGACTTGATGTTGCTGTATCTATTTTCCTCTCTCTCTATCGGTGAGCTAATTTAATACACAGAGGATTTGCAAAATAGAGAAGCGAAACACTAACTAATGTGCCTACTAGTTCTTTCAGTTTTTTATGGGAGTGACCGAAGATTCTAAAGTTTAGGCAGATGCATGACCATAATAAGTTTATAGCACTGAAACAAAAAGGTGTTGTATTTCTAATTTATATATATCTAAGTCCTATTTCAACAACTTGAGCACCAGTTAGCGAAAATGATAGAGGTCAGTCTATAACAGACGGTGGTAGAGGCGAGAGTCTCGCTCTATAATAGAACTTTTAGAAGAAATAGTTCTTCAATTTGGAAGAACACCGGTGATTGTTAATACTTTGTGACTATTCTTTCCGCATCTATTTAGTTTATAATTTAATCTAATATAGCTTTAAGGTATATGAAAAATAAAATTTGCATTAAAAGTATTGTGGAAGATTGAGCCATTGTGGATGTTTACTTTCCTCTCCTAATTGTTGTTACTAAAAGGAAGAATGGTTTGACACAGAGTTTTTGAAGCTCAGCGGTTGCACATTCTTCTTCAAATTTTTGCAGTTAATTCATCTACAGCTAATTTACAAAGGTATGTTTTTGACATTTCCATTTCACTTGCTGAGGTAATAGTTTTTTGCACTTGAGCGGACTTACTTGTGGTTTTAATTAATTGCTAATTGTTATCATGTATTTCTTTTCGTATAGCTTATTTACAATATTCTCTATCGAAGACAAATGAATAGGTTGTTATCTGAAAGAGGTAAGATATATTAGTAGAGTAACATGAAATAGGGAACAAAAACATACTTATAATATATTCCTATACGTATATTCACTTGTAATTTAACCTACAGTAGTATATTCCACCTTACATTTCATAATTGAGGCAAGGCTCTGGCAGTCTTAAAAAAAGGAAGAGTTACGTTGCTAATAATGAACAAAAGCAACGCTATAATAGAGAAAAGAGGAGCAAGAGAATGATAGAAAGCAAATCAACTATAAGAGGAGAAAATGATAGTGAATCCACTGCTTCTCGCAACAAAATAAGAAGAAGTCCACGCTAGTTGCTTCGAGCTCTATTGGTACCGCAACAATTTCAAGGCTTTTTATCATTATCATAAATAAGGAAATCAATATACAATAGAAACACACCCACGCCTAAGTTTCATAAATATAACATCAATGTATGGCAACTGTTTCTTTATAGGCCAAACACTGTATGTGCCTGTGTGCTCCGATATGCATGAATTAGAGAGCACACCACCTTGCAGTCATTAGAAGCCGAGAGATTTCAATATGAGCCGCCGAGTTTTTGTTGCCGGAATGGAGACATTAAGCTAGCTCGAGTAGATGTTGCCGATGAACTACTTTTCTTACCCACATCTCCATCTGAAGAGGCTGAACACTTTCGAAAGAACATTCGTGCATACAATAGCATATTCTCTTTCACATCCTTTGGGGTTAACTTGGATAAGGAGCTTGCATCCGCAAGAAGTGTTGTTTATACCTTTCGAGCACATGGATAGATATAGCATGATCTTCCAGCTCTCACATCTAATGATATGCCCCGCATTACTTTCAGCTATACTTCTATGACACCCAAAAAGAGATGCAAAAGAGATGGAATATACTCCTAGATGCAAAGTTGAGTGAAGCAGTGGTAAACAGACTGATGGGAGTTCTTATGGAAAACCCCTTACGCACAGTTTTTGCGTAGGTTAAGGGATTACCCTTCATTTGAGGAACGTCACATTCATATTAGAAAGGATGTCAAGTTCGATCAACGGGTTTATAATGCACCAACAGCTGATGAAGTTGCGGCAATATGGATTAAAGGGAATAATCCAAACATACATCTTGAAAGATATATTGTAGTTCATGCACACTCGGGACATAGACATCGCGTGAAGCATTATTACGGTTGCTATGATGCACTACAATATCCTCTTCTTTTCCCAAAAGGAGAAACTGGACGGTTTCCCAAAAGGAGAAACTGGACGACATCAAGATATAAAAAAGAAGAACGCTTCTAGAGACAAAAGACATCAGTGATGCAAAATTTTAACTCTGTCGTAGAAATATTGAGCCGAGAACATGAAGATAACCTCCATAATTTTATATTTAATCTATTAAAGTACTGCTACTTAATAATAATCTCAACTTAAAATTGTGTTGTAGATGTTGGCAACCAAACTGATGCAAAGGTGTCATGTAGACAACATTATTGTTATAAACTACAAGAGCAAGAATCTGAAAACTCAACCCTTATGTTGTTGATTGGCCAGTTCTTACAACAGTATGTAGTGGATATGTACATCAAGCTAGAGACATCTAGGTTAGATTATTTTCGAAGGAGCCAGTCAGATATCATATCTGAACTGTATCAGGGAATTATAGATTTTGTAATGGCAGGAGAAACTAAAGGGAGTCAGGTTGGTCGAAGGATAGTTCCTCCAACATCTTTTGTTGGAGGGCTCCGTGACATACGCCGTCGATACCTTGATGCAATGGCTTTAGTTCAGCAATTTAGAAAACCAGATCTTTTCCTTACAATGACATGTAACCCTGAGTGGAAAGTGATACAAGACCAGCTGAAAGAAGGCCAACGTGCACAAGATAGACCAGATCTGGTTTCTAGGGTGTTTCGAGCAAAGTTACATGATCTCAAAGACCAATTGTTTAAGAAAAATATATTTGGAAGAGTAGCAACCAATGTCCATGTAATTGAATTCCAGAAAAAGGGCTTGCCACATGCACACATGCTGATTAATTAAGTTCCGAGCATAAGATTTGTACCACTGATCAATATGACGAATTCACATGCGCGGAGATCCCTGACAAGAATAAGTATCCATAGTTGTATGAGTTCGTCCTTAAATATATGATGCATGGTCCTTGTGGGGTTTAACACAAAAAAACCTTGCATGGTGAACGGAGAATGTAAGGGCCATTATCCTCGACCATTTTGTAAGAAGATAATGTGTGCAAAAGACGACTATCCAATTTGTAGAAGAAGAGATGACAAACAAAAGATGATGATTCGAAATGCTGAGCTCAATAATCAATGGGTAGTACCTTATAATCCTTACCTTCTTACTAGATATAATTGTCATATCAACGGTGAAGTATGCTTTGGATTAAAGGCAGCTAAGTATCTTTACAACTATATCTACAAGGGACATGACATAGTTGATGTACATATTGCTAATAGAGATAATAAAAATGTGATTGATGAAATCCAACATTTCCAAGATGCAAGGTGGGTACCAGCTCAAGAGGCAATATGGAGCATATATGAGTTCAATCTGAATGAGATGTATCCAGCTGTTATAAACTGGCCACAACACCTTCCAAGGAAGCAGTGTGTCACTTATTGGGCAAATCAAACTTAGAAAATGTGATAGCCAATGACAACCTCTCACGAACGATGCTCACAGAGTTTTTCAAAATATATGCAGACGGTAAAGAACCAACCAAGTATCTTTATAGAGAATTCCCAGAGCATTACACGTGGAACCACAAGTATATAAGTGTTGGGTTAAAAGGCAAAAAAAAAAAAACGAAGTGATTGATCGTGTCAATGGTGCAAATCCAGCAGAAGGAGAGAGATATTACTTGAGAGTCCAAAATCCTTTTCAAGATCTACTAACAGTTAATGAAAGACAATATATGTCATTTAGAGAGGCTGCACTGAAAAGAAGGCTACTAGAATCTGATCAAAGCATTTTTGATTGTTTGAATGAAGCAACAACATTTCAGATGCCTCATGCAATGAGCAGAATTTGCTACGTTGTTAGTTCACTGCCAGCCAAGTGATGTACGAATGCTATGGGACAGATTTTATGAGCCAATGTCTAAAGATTTTAGAAGAGAACCTAAAATGGCACCCAACTCTTATGTGTCAAGCACTCTGAAAAGTATCAACTTCGTCCTTGAGAGCATGGAAAAGTCTATCAGCTAATATGATTTACCAAGTTTACCATCCAACTGTGAAGATACTTTGAACCATATTACAAGAGAATTGAGGGATGAATTGTCTGTTGAGACTCTATTTGAAGACTACTCCGTTGAAGTCATGTTGAATCCCGAACAAAAGAGTGTTTTTAACCTAATAATAGATCGAGTATATTCTAGAGGGAGTGGTGTTTTCTTCATCGATGATCCAGGAATTACGGGAAAATATTCTTGTACCATGCATTGTTAGCAAATGTGAGAAAAAGAAAGATCATAACACTTGCAATTGTGACATCAGGTGTAGCAACATCTCTATTACCTGGTGGGAGAACAACCCATTCACATCTGAATATTCCAATAACAGTAAATGAGACAAGTGTTTGTAACATACCAAAGCAAAGTGGGACAACTGAATTAATAAATGCATCAAAACTAATTATCTGGGATGAAGAACCAATGTCAAAACACTTTGCAATTGAAACAGTTGATAGAACATTGAGAGATATCATGGACAATAAAGAAGAGTTTGGCGGGAAAGTACATGTCTTTGGGGGGATTTTCGTCGAGTGTTACCAGTTATTCCAAAGAGCACAAGAGAACAAACTATAAATGCAAGCCTTGTGAAATCGTATTTGTGGTCAAGAAAGCAAAAATTCACTTTAACAACAAATATGAAAGCAAGAGGCGATCCATGTTTTAGTGAATTTCTTTTACGAGTTGGGGATGGGGACGAGCCAACCAACGAGAATGACATGGTGCATGTTCCTGATGAAATGATGATCAAATGTGACAATGATGTAGACCCTGAGCAATCCTTGATTGACCGCATATTTCTTTCTTTACAAGAAAATGCACATTCAACGGTGTACACGATGGAGCGTGCAATACATGCTTCCAAAAATGAGTACATGGATAATCTTAATGAAAAGATGATTTCAAAGCTTGCTGGTGATGGAAAAATATACAATAGTTATGATGAAGCAGTTGATGATACCAACCATTTACTATACAAAGGAATATTTTAACTCTTTAACTCCTAATGGCTTACCTCAACATTGTTTAGTTCTAAAGGAAAACTATCTAGTCATGTTGCTAAGAAACTTTGATCCATCTAGGCTTGTGCAACGGGACCAAGAATTGTCCGCAAGAAATTTGAAGACAATGTTATCCATGTAGAAATTACAATGGTCCAATTTATCGGGAAACCAGTCTTAATACCACGAATTCCTCTTTCCCCGGCTGAGAATGAAGGCTACCCCTTTCAGTTTAGACGGAAGCAGTTCCTAGTACGCCTATGTTTTACAATGACCATTAACAAGGCTCAAGAACATACTACACCATTTGTCGGTATCTACTTACCCGAGCCAGTTTTCTATTATGGACAATTATATGTTGCCTTATCAAGGGGAACGTCCATGGCAACAATGAAAGTTTTGATCAAGTGAGGGCTAGAAAAAGAAAGGACGACATATACGAAAAACATAGTCTACAAAGAAGTTCTTCAGTCGAACAATTCTTTTTAAATTGTTAGGCTTGATGTATTTAGGCTACAAGTTCTTTTATCACTTTTTTATGGTTTTATTTTAGACTTTTAAGTTATGGAACATATCACTGCTTAAAGGAAAATGTTTCTTTTTTTAGTTACAATCATATTTATTTTTAAAAGTTTTGTTTATTAATAGCATATTACAATTGTATCTTTTGAATGATTAATTTAACAAGTTTTTGTCAATTTCAACATTATTATCATGCAGAGGCACTTGACGATTGTTGAGATGGAAGCTACTCAAGCAGTACCCATTAACTCTTTGGTGGTGTACCAAAAGACTTGGACTATAAAAGTAAAAGTATTACGAGTTGGTACAATCGATTCGTATACTAATGCAAAGGGAACGGGAAGGATATGGAAGCTAATTTTAATTGATGAAGAGGTACTTACACCAGCGTATTGTTTTTTTCCTCTTATACCATCATAATAATATGAAATTCACATTTTTCCATTCTAACAATGTAGGGAACAAAAGTTCAGGCTGTTATGTTTGAGGAAGCAATAACAAAATTTGATGGCATCTTCAAGTACAACAAGTGTTACAAAATTGGAAATGGAACCGTCAAACCGATAAATCCAAATTTTCAGAATGTCCATCCTAAGATTGAATTGACGTTACAAGCAAGCACAATAGTTCGTGTGGAGGAAAATGAAATATGTGTTCAATCCAGTATCATGACATTCAAGCAAACTACAAATGAAGAGGGAAAAAAACCAAACACCGGTACGTTATCACCTTGAACTATATCCATGATTGAAGTTTTACTGAAATGGCAAGACCTAATGTCAACAATAAACGCAGAAATCCTAGGTCTTCTATACAAAGTCAAGAGAAATTTTATCATCAAGAAAACAAGAGGAGGTTCAACTAACAAAAGAGAAGTCATTCTTCTCACCAAGGAGTAAGTACCCATTCATTTAAGTACCCTTACAGATGTTTCTCCTACAATAATCTATTATCGTTATTATGCAGGGTAAACCCGATGACGATATGCTTGTGGGGAGACATGGCTCTAAATGAAGGAAAACTACTTGAGGATATTGTTAATAAGAATCCGGTTATTGCATTATCCAACTTAAGCGTGTCCACGTTTGAAGGTATGACATGTGAAGTATATGGACTCCTATAACATATTAGATTCCACTACTAACAATGATGCTACAGGAGAGAAGCAATACTCATCATCGTCACTTTCGGTAGTACAAGTGGAACCTAAGTGCAAAGAAGCAGAAATGATTAAGAAATGGTATAATAGATACAAATATCTTTTTAATGCTTATAATTATGTATACGTTCTTTCCTTGCATAATATTATCAGCTAACAATTTGTGATTTTAGGATAAAAAATGCAACAAAGAACAAAACAATTGACTTCCTATTCTCAGAGAAACAAATGAATCAAGCAAAAGAAGCGACATTAGGAGACATTATATACAAGCGCACTTCTTTGGAGCTGGTAAGTCAAAATTCATATAGTAATGCATGCAAACAATTGTATATGAAAATTTTAGTGTACAAATAAAACTCATGTCCATTAACTTTGCTTACAGGATTCCTTATATTGCTTTGAAGCAATAATTCTTGAAGTTGAAAACAAGAGACAACCTTACTATGATGCTTGCGTACTTTGTCAAAAATCAATTGGAAGATATGATGACAAGACCGAATGCACAAATGGACATGAGCCAAATGCAAAACACAGTTCCAGGTTAGTGTAGTAAACACAGATAATATCGACAAAATGCACCAACAATCATAATACTAACATCTTGTAATTTCATCAAGGTACAACATTAGGCTCGATGTGGTTGATGACACATATAGGGCTACAGTTACCTTATTTGATGAAGTAGCAATAACGATGACCGATTGCAGTCCTGAACAATACAAAGAATCTCTAAGGATTAAGGTCATAAGTTAATAAAATTCTTTAAGATATTTATGTACACTACAAGTTCTATCCTAACATTATCAATTTAATGCAGAATGAAGACTCTAGGTACTATAGAAAGATGGTTGGATGCAAAAATGAAAAGTACAAGTTTCTTATAAAGCTACAGAAAGTCTCTGAAAGTAAAGATGGCGGCAAGATATCAATTATTGCAGAAGCAATAGAAGCAATTGCAGGGAAAAAGATATTAGAACCGGTTGCCGAGAAAGAGACCTTACAAGCACGTGCAGAGAAAGAGACCATAGAAAGTGACTCCTCCACCCAAAGCTTAAGGTCATCCCTCCAACAAGCATTTCATCGGTGGACTTTGTCCTAGTAAACGTCTCCACGAGCATAATTTCATAAATGTAAACGCCACTACTTGTTTAGCCCGAACCTCCCGATCCGTATTCTACATCAAGCATATAATGAGCAGCAGAATAAATGATATCTGAGAACATCAATTTTGGAAATTATGTCTATGTAGTGATGTTTACAATGCCAAAGTCGCTCACATGGCCAACCAGATCTTCATTGTGCAACACATTGCTAGGCTTCAAATCACAATGAACCACAGTTGGTTCATAACCTTGATGGAGATAGTCTAATGCACATGCCACATCAATCATTATGTCCAACCTTTTCTTGATATCTAAACAATAGTCGTGTGATATAACAAGTTTTCAAGGCTCCCATTTGGCATGTATTACAGAACCAAGGCTCTAAAGTCAAGTTAGAGCAACGAGTAATAACTTTCGTGAGGTTTCGGTGGCGAATGTTGCGGAGTACCTCACACAATCTCCAAACTTCTGAGAGCTTTCTCATTGTGCAATTTGAATATCTTTATGGTCGCAACCATCCCATTAGACATCACTCCTTTGTAAACAGATCCAAAACTTCCACTACCAATTAAATTGCTTCCCCCCTTACCGTTAGTCGCTTCAAAAGTTCCACGGTAAGTGATTTTTTTGTTGTACTATAGGTTGCATATCATTTTTGGTTGGAATTGTTTTACTTTCTCGGTGTCTTATCAACACAGAAGGAAAGATCGTGACTAGTACCGTCAATGAAGGAGTTGCAAATAAAGAATATATCATTACAATTGTTTTAATTGTCCTTGACCGAACAAAGCTTCATTCGTCGCAAAAGATTGGCTTGTCTGAAGTTCTGAAAAAGTCCTCCACTTTAAATTTGTCCACTTAGCTTATTAAAAAATATTTTAGAATATTTAAGATGTGATAGTACCTCTAAAGATTTTGGAATGACACCACAGGGGTTATGAGATAAATCCAAGGTCACCAAGCTTATCCGTGATCGAGACGTCTCTAGAATATATCCTTATAAAGTATTATGCGTCAGAGATAGATCAACCAAATTTGTAGACCTCATATTGGCACTGATGTTGCCTAAGAATTAATTAACTGATAGATTTATTAGTCTAGCGGCCAAAGGGCACCAATACGCTAAGGTGATCAATTAATTAGGGACGGAGGGAATAGTTGCCGAAGAGCACTAATATGTTCTAGAAGTTGAGGTGAGCAGTATGTTTAACACGTGTCAGAATCACTGCTTCTACTAGAAACAGGAAGCAAATTGGTCTCCCATGAGTAAATGTGATTTGGATTATGAACTTGGTGAGGCAGAAACAAGGAAAACACAAAGTCCTTTGGGCATGATGGCTTTTCTTGCTTTTTAGAACTGTTATGATTTATACTATGTTTTCAAAAGATTGGACGCCTGTGTTGAAAATCTCCAATTTGATACACATTGGAAGACTTCGGATAGTTAAAAAGCAAACAAAAGAAGGCGTGGTACCGATGAAAGTCAAGGATTGTGGATGTAGTTGAGATCTTTATCATAACATGAAAGGGTAATACGATATAGTAATATAAGCAGCAGTTCATTTTACATAAATGGGTAACATCTCATTCAAGTCCACCATCTAGCAGAAACATCGTACATATCCTTTTACTGGATCGAATACAAAGCAAGCAGTTTTAATCTCAACAGGCCCTTGTAGCCTTGTTTCTCTTGGGTATTATATATTCACTCTAAGCTTAGAAAATGTCTGTTTTTAGGCATTTAATGAGGTCCTCACCTCTTTTGTCGCTAAAAAACCAAGTACAATGTACTTTTTTTTTTGCGTGGAATAGACTAAATTACTCCAATTCGTAACTAAAGTGTCAACACGATATTCAACTTAAAGCAGGCTACTTCAATTTTGAGTTATTTCCCCACCAGATTCCCAATTTATAAGGTTAGAGTTGAAAGGGGTGCAACGCCGTAAGTGGGTTAGCATTGACTGAAGTCTATGCATATTGTTGGAGTTGAGTAGAGAATATTTCCTAATTGTTTGCTCTTCTCGTTCTTCTTTTTTTCTTCCTTCCTTTTTCGACCTTCTTTGTGATCTGTCTTGTATGTGATTGACTCGGTACATTTTCAATGGGTTGACAGGTTGGTGGGCTCAACTCCCTTATGGTGGTGAGACTTGAGAGACGATGGTGATGAGCTAGCTCATCTCGTAACATCTCTTAATTTCCCATCAATAGACCTTAAGATCAATTGTCCCGTACACCATGAACTTCGAATCTCTTATCTAAAAATATCATGTTAAGTTGGTCTCAGACTCTTAACTAAATCAAGTTCATGGTATGTGGATAGCAAAACAACTGACATTTTCGAATTATTGGCACATGCCGTTCGCTATTACTATGACATCGAATGAATCATAGAGTACGCTCTTCTTGCATGCACGAGACCGTTGTCTAACAAGGGTGATGCATCTCAAGATAGTAAGTGAGCGAGTAAATTTAATGCTAGTCATGAAATTGTCACAATCTATAATCTATATCTATAAATACATAAAAGCAGGTATGGGCTCAAAGACTAATCTTTTTCTTCCTTAAAATACCCTTGTTTAATTGATTTTTTCATAAAAGGTTAAGAGTGAGTAAGGACTTTTTTGACTTATAACATTTCTTTCCTATTAAATACCCTTTTTTAGAGTTAAGGCTTATTAAAATATAAGGGTATTCTTGACTTTTTATACAATATCAAAGATGTTTCCTGAACTACCCATATTAGAGCATAGAATCTTATTAAATATAAAGGTTATTACGACTTTTACTCAAAAAAGAAAAACCCAACCCTTTATAAGTATGCATGGTCTCCAAAATCTAGCTCATCCCTGCCTCCATTCAACCTCCACACGTTATTGCCTCTAATGCTGAAAATTCTGAGTAAGCTTTAAGGAGAAAGGTAACTTTATGAATAGCTGTCATCAACGCACCATGGAAATCGGTTTTTAGTCTTTATATTAGCCCGAAACATCAATAGGTATTAAGGCAGTAGGACCATGAAGATTTTTACGATCAGTTTCTACTGCAGAAAAGATCGAGATTTTCCTGTAGGACTAGATATTGATGAAGGATGGCTTGATTGAGGCACAGCTTATATGAGAAGTTGTCAGAAAGAGTCTGGAACAGCTTATATGAGAAGTTGTATGGATGTGAAGACTGGTGCACAACTCATGCGGAGGTGGGGGGAGGAAGAAGAAGAAAGAAATGGGGGATTTTTTACTACAAGAAGGAAGACGTATTTGCCCTAAAAATCAATAAGAAACCTCCTCTTGATCTTCATTGTCTTTATCTGTTCTTAAAGAATCTGATATGCTCCATCACTTTACAATTCAACCAGCATAAGTCCTACCAAGATATAGTTATTGAAGACCCTTTAGTCTTTGGCATCAAGTAGATAAAGTTGAAGCCAGAGATGCTTAAAGATGTCCAGTGGCATGCAGTCAAATAACTGACTAATGAATATGATTTAAGCATAGGCAGTATGTATTAGGGTTATCAGGACTTTTACTCAAAAAAGGAAAACCCAATCCTATATAATCATGCATCGTCTCCAAAACCACCACAACCGCATTCTTTTGTTGATAAGGATTAGTGTTTGAGGTTTTCCAATTTCCAGTTGTATGGTCCCTTCCTCCACATATTGTCAGGGGCAATTAAGTTCAATCCGCTTGCTTATTTGTCTTGATCCATGGAAATTTTTAGTACAATTACAACGATGATGTTCTGCAAATAGTAGCACACTGTAGTTAGTCGCCGACGGGCCATCTCTCGCCTTTATTTCAAGCACCTGATTCGATGTTCACATGAATACACAGAAGCGTGGACTCCATTTAATCTCTTACCAGACATCCATGTTATTCATACACACACCAAGCAATCCAGTATCAAACAGTTCATCCTGAGAGAAGCATAGAGCTTTGCCATGGCGCACCAAACTCCCTCTTTGGCTCATCGAACTCCCTGTGATCACTTATGCAACTGCAAATACTTCACCTTAGTTAGATACCTATGTCACTTAAACGACATGCTATTGCGTAATTTGGTAATGGCATAGTCCAATCCAACCCTTTTGTCATATCCCAGGCCAGTCTTCTCTTTTGTATAACATGCTGCGTGCGCACATGAAATTGGGCTTACTGCAATGTTCTTCTTTTATAAGAGATGTAGCGAGTGAGCAATCTGACGACGCTTACCATTGGAGAAACACAATTCGAGTTTTCCACACTTCGCCACAATAGGAACAGTGCACTTGAGGTGAGAAATATAACAAGAAGTGTTGAAGTGTGAGTTAGAGCAACTCCCCCACCTTACAAGGGAAGCAGTGCAAGGACACAGAGGACTGCTTACCGTTGCAGTGCATCTGCAAGTCTCTCCTAACCAAGCTCAAGAGTCATGGAAGCAGAAGAGAACTGAATGAAGAGGGTTGAGGAGAGTCCAAAAGGTTGATACAGAATTTGTATTTGAGCAGTGTTGCAAAATTTATTTGGGTTCAAGACATGAAAGGAAAGACTGCAAGAAATGGGAGACATGTAACATTACTTTGGAAGTTCATGTAGTAGATCCTTTTCTGTCTTTTCCTTCACTATGTCAATCAGTAACTCGAATTGCGATGATCTCTTTCACCCAAATACAACTTCAATTATGACTATTCCTAAGCTGAAGACATCGGCCTTCACTGAGATGTTTATCCCGGTATCCGGAGAACCGTATAAAAAGATTCTTCACGGTGCAAAGCGGTTTAATTTGGCTGAGGGGTTAATAGTAAATACTTTATTGAGTTGGAAGGGGGAGCTACTAGAGCTTTGCAGGAGGAAGAACCAGATAAGCCCCCGGTTTATCTGACTGGACCGCTTATTGGTTCAAGTATGAAAAGGTTCACTTGTTCATCTCATTCCTCAAATGCCTTGATCAGCATGTATGAAACGGTTATCAGAATCGCTTGTAAAAGAATTGTGTGTCTAGGTTCATAATGGCCAAAAAAAACAAGAGAGACAAAAAAACCACAAAGAACGCTAAAAAATTGAAGTGGTCTTGCCGTCGACCATCGGATCACCATCAGTTGAAGCCCCCTCCCACCCGTGGCACCATCATGCCAATCTACAAAAGCACCAAGACCGCACATAACGGGTTCATGCTGCGTTGTGTCAAATTATATTACTCAACTCAACTTGTGTTCGATTGTTTTAGGGTACGGCGCAGGCGAGGTCGGGGCAGAGATCGGGCGCTGCTGCTCATTTTGTGATGGGACCGTATCACAAGAACGAGCGATATGAGATGGTGGCCTTCCTGACGATGTTAAGAAAAATTCAAAAACATGGAGAAAATAAAAAAAAATACTTTTAGCGACGGAAAATCCGTTGGTATTGTCCCGTCGCTAAAGATTTTTACTGATGGAAAAATCCTTCGGTAAAACTTTTTAGCAACGGATTTTTAGTGGACCACATTAATTAGATTTAATTAATGTGGTCCACTCTAGTTTAATTGTCCGATTCAGTTCAATCCAGTCCAGTCTTGTTCAGTCCATTGCATGTCCAGTCCCGTCCATCAGTTCAGTCCACTGCATTAGTCCATTTCATGTAGATTTAGATGGTAGCAGGTTGCAAACTGATACAATGTGTAGGGAATTCAAGTGGGAAATGGGATCTCAGCCTTTTTTACTGACATGAGGATCTTACCTCTAGGAGGATGTGATGTGTACTTGGTTTTCAACGGTTAAGACAATTATGCAGTGTCAATTTTAACTTTTACTACAGTCAAATCTCATTCAAACACCAAGGGAAGCATGTCATGTTCAAAGGATGTGAACACTAAATTTCGTGCACCTAAACGCATTATTTATTTTGTTGTACCAATAAAGGATGGGCAAATCGTCTATGTTATGTCACAAACAACCTTCTTGCTGCTCAACCGAGGAAATCAAGTAGAGATCACCATCGCTGCTTTTGTCATATTCTTCAGCAACATTTATCATTTTCCACATGTTTCTTTTCCCCTTCCTCGCGACTGGATTTAGATCAAAAAAGTATTGTCCCCGCCCTATCATTTTGGTCTTGGTGAAGAGTTTGAGAGAACCTGCAAGACCTGTGAGGCTCACTGGGCGTGAGCTGCTTTTTGTCTATCAAGCACACCTGGTACGTAAGCAAATATGGATCATATGGATTATTCGATCAAGTAAGGGAAACTCAATGGAATGTTTCAAAAAACAAAAGAGAGGCATCAACAACAAAGGAAAATATGAGCATCTCGGCAGAAAGAACAGGAGAGAAAGAGAAAAAAGAAAGAGATAAAAAGGAGAGAAAAAGAGGGGGGAAAAAAGAAGGTTGAAGGTTACTGATTTCGTCTCAAAACTACGAAGATCGCTGGGTCCTTCTTTTAGTAGGAAGAGTCTGTCTCTGGAGAGAGAAGAGTCGATCTTTGAGAGAGTTTGTAGAGAGAGACAAATGTCTGTAATCTCCAGTGACAAACATAGTGAAATCGTTGCTACCACCGTGGAATAGGATGCTCTGCCACCGCTGTCACTATTTTTGCTTTGATCTGTCTAGTCGGTCAACTTTACAGTGATCTAACCGTACAAATACTTTGGTCTAGTCTTGTTGAACAAGCTCACAAAATTATTAGACCCCACAAACACCCACTACCGAATGTAGGATACCATTGCAAAGCAGGAAAATATAGCGTCTTTCACTCGAGTAGCTATAGAGTTTGTCAGAAACTATTGAAAGATAGTAACCTTAGGATTGGAGAAGGGAGGAAGCAATGAGGAATGAGAAAATATGATTGAAAACACAGAAGCTGATAGGAGAATTTGGATAGCCTTCTTTGGAAGGTACACTTGATCCATATCTATTATAAGCAGCAAAGAAGAAAGTGTTTGATTGAGGAAAGGGAGACAGTATCGAGGCTGAGTTTGGGTGGGGGTGCTAATATGGGTTTTTGTGATAGGATGAGCACTTAATGAGGACTAGGAATCCTTGGCTAAGAACAGGAAGTAGTTGTTTTTTGACATAAATAACCCTTGATTGTTATTAGAAAAGATGCTTAGTACTTGGGGGTAGACTTGGGAAAAAGGCTTGGGTCAGTCAACTAACCTATTCTCAATTATGTGAAGGGCCATGGTAAAACATTGAAGTTTTACTTTTTTTAGATGGCATCAGTCCATCGAGACCAGAAGCATAAGCTTCAAAATTGGTGTGGGGGTGGGGGGAGTATTTCATGTCTTTAATGACATTCATCCTAGGATGATAAAACTTTATGTAGTACTGTTGGGATTGGAATGCAGATGAGGGTAGTTTCATAAATCTGTTCCTTGCATAATAGACCTTTAAATTCAATGTTTTCTAGTAGGCATAAAAAGTAGTAGAAGAGCAATTTCACAACTTTGTGCATAAATAATCCTGGAGGATATTGGAGTAGTTACACATCTCTAACAATTTTACTTGGTAATTGTGAAGTTTGATCTAGCAATTTTATTTCTTCTTTCATTGATGAGAATAACTGTCACAAAGAATGATAGTGCAACTGCAAGATGTGCCTTTGTGACAACCGAGAAAACAAGGGAATCTTCAAACAAATAGGCAAGATAAAAAAAAATAAAAAATAAAAAAAATTATATATATATTGCTTAAATATCAGCCGCATGTCTAACAATAGCAAAACATTCGTGCCCAGGAATACACAAGGTGAGGTAAGAACAGTTTTTTACTTAATTACTCAAATATTTAATTTCTTACTTTTGCATACATTCGATAAAACTCTACAAGTATACGTACGGTGCTATGGAGTACTTTGCACGAGTTCATATTTTTTTTGTATGTGATGATATAGAATTATTGAGGATCTTAGTGGTGTCGAATAAAATATTTCTTATGTGCCTGCTATAAGTGAATAAGTAAAAAAAAAAAAAAAAAGAGATAGAAAATCAGCTAACTTTGAGCCTAGGGACCATAATTAACGTACAAAAAGAGAGAGATGCAAATAATTAGAATCACGTACTTTGAAATACGATGCATGCAATTATACTATTAATTACCATTTTAGCATTAAAATTTTAGTATCTGATATCTTGTTGTGGTCTAAAGCAATCACGATATAAGTTCGTTGTCATATAGCAAATAGGTCTTATTCAAGTTTTTTCCTTTTCAAAGGTTTTAGAGTTAGTAGGACTGACGGGACTTTATTATGCCGATAGTCATGGTATGGGCATCACCTTCCTAGTTAGAGACAAAGTAGCCATAAACCATTCTATCCATGCAGTGACAAGTGTAGACTCAAGCCTCAATTTAATACTCTTTCTTCTAGACTAGATGTTGTTGTATCTATTTTCCTCTCTCTCTATCTGTGAGCTAATTTAATACACGGGAGGATTTGCAATATACAGAAAGAAACACTAATTAATGTGCCTACCAGTTCTTTCAGTTTTTTATGAGAGTGACTGAAGATTCTAAAGTTTAGGCAGATGCATGACCATAATAAGTTTATAGGTCTGAAACAATTAGGTGTTGTATTTCTAATTTATATAGATCTAGGTCCAATTTCATCAACTTGAGCACCAGTTAGTGAAAATGATAGAGGTCGGTCTATAACAGACGGTTGTAGAGGCGAGAGTCTCGCTCTATAAGAGAAGTTTCAGAAGAAATAGTTCTTCAATTTGGAATAACACTGGTGATTGTTAATACTTTGTGACTATTCTTTCCGCATCTATTTAGTTTATAATTTAATCTAATATAGCTTTAAGGTATATGAAAAATAAAATTTGCATTAATAGTGTTGTGGAAGATTGAGCCATTGTGGATGTTTACTTCCATCTCCTAATTGTTGTTACTAAAAGGAAGAATGAAGAATGGTTTGACACAGAGTTTTTGAAGCTTAGCGGTTGCACATTCTTCTTAAAATTTTTGCAGTTCATCTACAGCTAATTTCTAAAGGTATGTTTTTGATATTTCTATTTCACTTGCCTCAGGTAATAGTTTTTGCACTTCAGCGGACTTACTTGTGGGTTTAATTAATTGCTAATTGTTATCATGTATTTCTTTTCGTATAGCTTATTTACAATATTCTCTATCGAAGACAAATGAATAGGTTGTTATCTAAAAGAGGTAAGATATCTTAGTAGAGTAACATGAAATAGGAAAAAAACATATTTATAATATATTCCTATACGTATATTCACTTGTAATTTAACCTACAGTAGTATATTCCACCTTACATTTCAGAATTTAGGCAAGGCTGTGGCAGTCTTGAAAAAAAGGAAGAGTTGTGTTGCTAATAATGAACAAAACCAACGCTATAATAGAGTAAAAAGGAGCAAGAGAATGATAGAAAGCAAATTAACTTTAAGAGGAGAAAGTGATAGTTAATCCACTGCTTTTGGCAACAAAATAAGAAGAAGTACACGCCGGTTGCTTTGAGCTATATTGGTACCGCAACAATTTCAAGATCACACGTTTTTATCATTATCATAAATAAAGAAATCATTATACAATAGACACACACCCACGCATAAGTTTCATAAATGTAAAAGTGTGGCAACTGTTTCTTTATAGGCCAAACATTGTATGTGCATGTGTGCTCCGATATGCATGAATTAGAGAGCATACCACCTTGCAGTCATTATAAGGCGAAGAGATTTCAATATGATGAGCCGCCTAGTTTTTATTGCCGAAATGGAGACGTTAAGCTAACTCTTGTAGATGTTGCAGATGAACTACTTTTCTTACTCACATCTCCATCTGAAGAGGCTGAACACTTTCAAAAGAACATATGTGCTTACAATAGCATATTCTCTTGCACATCCTTTGGGGTTAACTTGGATAAGGAGCTTGCATCAGCAAGAAGTGTTGTTTATACCTTTCGAGCACATGGATAGATATAGCATGATCTTCCAGCTCTCACGCCTAATGAAAATGCCCCGCATTTCTTTCGGCTATACTTGTATGACACCCAAAATGAGATGCAAAAAAGATTGAATATACTACTAGATGCAAAGTTGAGTGAAGCAGTGGTAAACAGACTGATGGGAGTTCTTAAGGAAAACCCTTACGCACAGTTCTTGCGTAGGTTAAGGGATTACCCTTCATTTGAGGAACTTCAAATTCATATTAGAAAGGATGTCAAGTTCGATCAACTGGTTTACAATGCACCTACAGCTGATCAAGTTGCGGCAATATGGATTGAAGGAAATCATCCAAACATACATCTTGAAAGATATATTGTAGTTCATGCACACTTGGGATATAGTCATCGCGTGAAGCATTATTACAGTTGCTATGATGCACTACAATATCCTCTTCTTTTCCCCAAAAGGAAAAACTGGATGGTATCAAGATATAAAAAGAAGGACGCTTCTAGCTATGAAAGACCTTAGTGATGCAGAATTTTAACTCTGTCGTAAATATATTTAGCCGAGAAAATGAAGATAACCTCCATAATTTTATATTTTAAATCTTTTAAAGTACTGCTACTTAATAATAATCTCAACTTAAAATTGTGTTGTAAATGTTGGCAACCAAATTGATGCAAAGGTGTCATGTAGACAATAGTATTGTTATAAACTGCAAGAGCGAGAATCCGAAAACTCAACTCTTATGTTGGTTGACCAGCTCTTACAATATTATGTAGTGGATAGAAACTAGAGGGAGTTAGGTTGGTCGAAGGATAGTTCTTCCAGCATCTTTTTTTGGAGGGCCCCGTGACATGCATCGTCGATACCTTGATGCAATGGCTTTAGTTCAGCAATTTGGAGAACCAGATCTTTTCTTACAATGACATGTAACCCTGAGTGGAAAGAGATACAAGACCAGCTGAAAGAAGGCCAACGTGCACAAGATAGACCAGATCTGGTTTCTAGAGTGTTTCGAGCAAAGTTACATGATCTCAAAGACCAATTGTTTATGAAAAATATCTTTGGAAGAGTAGCAACCAATGTCCATGTAATTGAATTCTAGAAAAAGGGCTTGCCACATGGACACATGTTAATTAAATTAAGCTCCGAGCATAAGATTTGTACCCCTCATCAATATGACGAATTCATATGTGCGGAGAGCCCTGACAAGAATAAGTATCCACAGTTGTATGAGTTAGTCCTTAAACATATGATGCACGGTCCTTGTGGAGTTTAACAAAAAAAAACCTTGCATGGTGAACAGAGAATTTAAGAACCATTATACTCGACCATTATGTAAGAAGACAATGTGTGCAAAGGATGGCTATCCAATTTATAGAAGAAGAGATGACAAGCAAAAGATGATGATTTGAAATGCTGAGCTCAATAATCAATGGGTAGCACCTCATAATCCTTACATTCTTACTAGATATAATTGTCATATCAATGCTGAAGTGTGCTTTGGATTGAAGGCAGCTAAGTATCCTTACAACTATATCTACAAGGGACGTGACATAGTTGATGTACATATTGCTACTAGCGATAATGAAAATGTGGTCGATGAAATCCAACATTTCCAAGATGCAAGGTGGGTATCAGCTTAAGAGGCAATGTGGAGGATATATAAGTTCAATTTGAATGGGATGTACCCAAAAATTATAAACTTCCAACTACACCTTCCAAGGAAGCAGTGTGTCACTTATTGGGCAAATCCAACTTAGAAAATGTGATAGCCAATGACAACCTCTCACGAACGATGCTCATAGAGTTTTTCAAAATATATGCAGACGGTAAAGAACCAATCAAGTATCTTTATAGAGAATTCCCAGAGCATTACACGTGGAACCACAAGTATAAGTGTTGGAATAAAAGGCAAAAAAGAAGAAGAAGAAGTGATTGGTCGTGTCAATGGCACAAATCCAGCAGAAGGAGGCAGATATTACTTGAGAGTCAAAATATTTTTCAAGATCTACTAACAGTTAATGGAATACAATATATGTCATTTAGAGAGGCTGCACTGAAAAGAAGGCTATAAGAATCTGATCAAGGCATTTTTGTTTGTTTGAATGAAGCAACCACATTTCAGATGCCTCATGCCATGTGCAGTATTCGCTATGTTGTTAGTTCACTGCCAGCCAAGTGATGTACAAATGCTATGGGACAGATTTTATGAGCCAATGTATACAGATTTCAGAAGAGAACCTGACATGGCACCCAACTCTTATGTGTCAAGCACTCTAAAAAGTATCAACTTCTTCCTTGCGAGCATGGGAAAATCTCAGCTAATATGATTTACCAAGTTTACCATCCAACCGTGAAGATACTTCGAACCATATTACAAGAGAATTGAGGGATGAATTGTCTGTTGAGACTCCATTTGAAGATTACTCCGTTGAAGTCATGTTGAATCCTGAAAAAAAGAGTGCTTTTGAGGCAATAATAGATCGAGTAGATTCTGGAGGGAGTGGTGTGTTCTTCATCGATGGTCCAGGAGGTACGGGGAAAATATTATAGTACCATGCAATGTTAGAAAATGTGAGAAGAAGGAAGATCATATATAACACTTGCAACTACGACATCAGGTGTAGCAGCATCTCTATTACCTGGTGGGCGAACAACATATTCACATCTGAATATTCCAATAACAGTAAATGACACAAGTGTTTGTAAGATACCAAAGAAAAGTGAGACAACTGAGTTAATAAATGATCAAAACTAATTATCTGGGATGAAGCACCAATGTCAAAACACTTTGCAATTGAAATAGTTGATAGAACATTGAGAGATATCATGGACAATGAAGAAGAGTTTGGCGGGAAAGTACTTGTCTTTGGGGGATTTTTGCGAAGTGTTACCAGTTATTCCAAAGAGCACAAGAGAACAAACTGTAAATGCAAGCCTTATAAAATCGTATTTGTGGTCAAGGATGCAAAAATTCACTTTAACAACAAGTATGGGAGCAAAAGGCGATCCATGTTTCAGTGAATTTCTTTTACGAGTAGGGATGGGGACGAGCCAACCAACGAGAATGACATGGTGCATATTCCAAATGAAATGGTGATCAAATGTGACAATGATGTAGACCCTCAGTAATCCTTGATTGACTGCATATTTCCTTCTTTACAAGAAAATGCACATTCAACGGTGTACACGATAGAGCATGCAATACTTGCTTCCAAAAATGAGCACATGGATAATCTTAATGAAAAGATGATTTCAAGGCTTGCTGATGATGGAAAAATATACAATAGTTATGATGAAGCAGTTGATAATACCAACCATTACTATACAGAGGAAATTTTGAACTCCTTAACTCCTAATAGCTTACCTCCACATTGTTTAGTTTTGAAGGAAAACTGTCTAGTCATGTTGCTAAGAAACTTATATCCATCTAATGGTTTGTGCAACGGGACAAGAATGGTCTGCAAGAAATTTGAAGACAATGTTATCCATGCAGAAATTACAATGGGCCAATTTATTCTGGAAACCAGTCTTAATATCACGAATTCCTCTTTCCCCAGCTGAGGATGAAGGCTACATATTTCAGTTTAGACGGAAGCAATTCCCGGTACACCTATGTTTTACAATGACCATTAACAAGGCTCAAGGACAGACTATACCATTTGTCGGCATCTACCTACCCGAGCCAGTTTTCTGTCATAGACAATTATATGTTGCCTTATCAAGAGGAACGTCCATGGCAAAGACAAAAGTTTTGATCAAGTTAGGGCCAGAAAAAGAAAGGACGACATATACGAAAAACATAGTCTACAAAGAAGTTCTTCAGTCGAACAATTCTTCTTAAATTGTTAGGCTTGATGTATTTAGGCTACAAGTTATTTTATCATTTTTTTGTGGTTTTATTTTAGACTTTTAAGTTATGGGACATATCACTGCTTAAAGGAAAAGGTTTCTTTTTTTTTTTAGTTACTGTCATATTTATTTTTAAAAATTATATTTATTAATAGCATATTACAATTGTATCTTTTGAATGAGAAATTTCACAAGTTTTTATCAATTTCAACAATATTATCATGCAGAGGCACATGACGACTATTGAGATGGAAGCTACTCAAGCAGTACCCATTAACTCTTTGGTGGTGTACCAAAAGACTTGGACAATAAAGTAAAAGTATTACGAGTTGGCACGATCGATTCGTATACTAAACGCAAAGGGCGCGTGAAGGATATGGAAGCTAATTTTAATTGATGAAGAGGTACTTACATGATCGTATTGTTTTTTTCCTCTTTATACCATCATAATACTATGAAATTCACATTTTTCCATTCTAACAATGCAGGGAACAAATGTTCAGGCTGTTATGTTTGAGGAAGCAATAACAAAATTTGATGGCATCTTCAGGTACAACAAATGTTACAAAATCAGAAATGGAACCGTCGAGCCAATAAATCCAAATTTTCAAAATGTCCATCCTAAGATTGAGTTGATGTTACAAGCAAGCACAATAGTTCGTGTGGAGGAAAATGAAATCAATGTTCAATCTAGCATCATGACATTGAAGCAAACTACAAATCAAGTGGGAAAAAAACCAAACATTGGTACATTATTGTAACATCCCGAAAAATAATACCATAACTTTCAGAGCAACTAAATATCCATCAATGTATTTTCCCTCAGTGTACAATCATATCTGGAAAACTAAAATTTAAACCTGAATAATAAACTAGAAAAGTCACCCGCGCAGGGATTCTAATGAGCAGTACTAAAATTTAAATCCTTTTTTCGTTCACTCGCTAGGCTCTAATCCTTATTGGGCAACTTAATGCTGGCTATGACCTGCAGAAAGGAAGTCAAAGGAGAGTGAGCTTTCGAGAGCTCAGTAAGGTCAATCAAAGACTTAAAATAACAAAACGATTCGGACGAGTTTTCATATAGAGTCAAACAAAACTTTTTAAGAGTATTTTCAATAAAAGACAGCATTTCAACACAGATGAACAATACGAATAATTTTACATTCAAGTCCAATAACATCTTTTTGAGGGATTTTTCTTTTGATGTAATCACTGCAATACAATACAAACATAGGGACGAGTATTCAACTCAATCCCTTAAATCAATGGTTATTCCAAAACAGTTCAAGTGCAATAAAACATAAAGGGGAAATATTGAACATGAGTAGTACGCTATAGCAAAGCCACCCTGGCAGTGTTCGATATGCTTTACATATGCATATGTATACTGACTAGTCCATCTAGGTACTAGTTTAACCAATCTAACAGACCATCCTTATAACGCCAAAAATACAGACCATACTTATGACTCCCAGATTACTAACTCATGTCAACATTGAGAAGCAATAAATATAATTCAATACATTTTATGATAATTGAATGAATAGAACAATTGAGCATAAACAAAGAATTTCAAATGATCGCTTAACGTTCAAGTTAGGGTTTCACTAGCAAAATCCAAATATTTCAGGAAATTTTATAAAACAATAGTTCAATAAAAAATTTCAAAACCATTAAGATTAAAACATATGGATTCAGATGATGAGTAGGGTTCGGGGAGAAAATCCTTACCTCGGTCCGAGCTAAGCAGTGCTACCAAACCTCGATAAAAAATATCTGAATGAACCTAGATTGACAATTTATTTGTTAGAACACAATCTATGCTACTGTACTAATAACCTAATATCAGCTACCCACCACATCCTCACTTTTAACCTCAAAATCGCGTGACTCGAAGCGGGTTCCGCACACGACCAACCTAGCTAATCGAAAACCCCGTACTCTACTTAATGCGTAACTATATCCCAAAAGTCATAATAAATTTCGATAAAACACTTTTATAGCTTAAAACATTAATAAGAGTCACAATATGAATTTTATGAAATTTTGTATATTTTCGAATTAAAATAATTTCTTTAAATGCAAGAAAATCCGTAAATAGCCATAATTACTTCTGGGTGAAAAAGAAGTCCCATAATTTTTGTAATAGCTTTATAATATATATAAAAATTATACAAACTGAAATTAAAATTTAAAAGACATCAAAACTATTTTTAAATTTTCCGTTTTGCTAAAACCAATGCGATACGAAAACTATAGCAAATTAACTCCAAAAATCATCAAATTCAAACTGAGACTTATTTATACCATAAAAACATTACTCTAATTGTCCCCAGAACATTTTCAGGGTTTAAAGGCTCCAAACGTATTTTACGAATCTGAAATTACAGAAAATACTAAAAATACACACGATTTCAGAAAATTATAAATTTTGCCAGAAATTGTAATTTAGTAAAAGGTATTATACTATAAATTTTTACGTGCTAACAATAACCGTGGGCTAGCTTATGCACGTCTCGAACTTAACGCTAACCCCAAATACCCGCTAACTATACATCCAAAACTCACTTCTCCCCTTCTCTCATTTTCTGTACCCCACCCAGCGCACACTCAGTCCATATGCACAGCTGCACAGTGAGCACCTCGTGAGGCAGTGGGTTCTCCCTCTCCCTCACTCTCTTGTTCCATCATTCTCATGCACTCACACTATATACTACACTGTACACTTATTTTTTTTCCAGCAGTTTTCCCCCTCTTTCCCCTTTCACATGCAACCCACTTTACACCCAACACACACAATATCACAGCAATAACCCCTCCTCACACAGCACCCGTTTTCTACTTCTCTTCTACTTTATATATATACATATAATATTTTAAAACCAAACACTTGCACAACACTTGCACAACACTTACACACATATATGTACACAACCACACTCTCCCTCTTTATCTTGCCTCTTACACACAGTCAAAATACACCCATTCACTCCCTGAAAATTTCAGCAACCCATTGGTAACTTTCACACCCACGCACCCATTACACACAATGCACACACACAGCTCACATCACTTTGCACCCTCATACACAACCATACCCACTTCAAAACACAACTCACACACCACTCAAAACACACAACCCACCCCCGCCTGTGTACACTACCCATCAAAATGCATGCACACACACAGGCTGTCTCCATGGCAGCCTCAAGCACACACAAGATTTCTCCATCACGGCAGTAGCTGCTTTCTTCCCAGCATATCCACCTGCACAAGCCACAGCAGCCCCTCTTTTCCTGTTTGTTTTCACCCACCATACACACACAACACACAGAAAACCATGGCTGCCCTCTCACTCTCTCTAAAACCCACACACACCCCTACACAGTTTGCACTCATTCTCATACACGCATCCGTACAAACCCTGCACATACAAACACACTCCACTCGCGGCACTCTGAAATTTGTAACCCACAACAGCCCACGGCTGCCAAGCCATTTCCTTCCCTCACGGCACCCATGGCTGCTACCCGTTGCTCTCGGTCGCTCAACCACGGCAGTCACAGACTCCACTTGATCTCACAAACACGCAACCCAAAACCCCCAAAGTCTAACCCTTTAACAGCCCTCTTAAACTAAACATGAAATAGCCATTTATATTCAGCTCTAATCCCACGATACATGCATAGATAAGAATTATAAATTTCAAAGGAGCCGGAAAACTTCGCCCGAGCGCCGGAAAAATAATCCCTTCGATCTCTTCCCTTCTCCTTTCTCTCTCCTTTAACTCTTGCTGTCTTCCTCCCCCTCGGGCGGAGCCACTGTTGTACGAGGGGGTGCTATAGCCCCCCCTCAGATTTATAATATATATATATATATATAGTTTTTTTTCCATAATTTTCACTTTCTTCGGCTCTCTCTCTCTGATCTGACTCTCTCTTCTCACCGAGACCGAGACACCGACCGACTAAGCTTCTCACGGCGCGGCCTTGCGCCTCACTCCGGCAGCCACGAACCCACGACAGCACCGCGGCACCGCGACGGCACAACGACAAACCCACGAGTCCATGACTGACGACACGATCTGGGCTATCTCGTTTTCTAGATCGCCGTCGGCGACGACCCACTAACCCAGGATCTACGTCGACGGTGACTTCGGTCTTCACTCCAACTCTTCAACAGTCCACCGGCGGCCAAGAACTCCAGCGAGCGGCGGGCGGCGAGTCGGTGACAAGTATGTTCCAACTTCCAAACTTTAATTTCACCTTTCATTGACTTGATCTAGTTGCCATCTGTATAAAATTTGTTTGTTATTTAGTATCATAGCTGAAATTAGGAATGAATTATGGATAATCTTGAGCATTGAATTGAATCAATTGATTATGGATAATGTTGAGCATTGATTGATTATGGTTAATGTTGAGCATTGATTATGGATAATCTTGCGCATTGATTATGGTTAATGTTTAGCATTGATTATGGATAATATTGAGAATTGAATCAATTGATTATGGATAATGTTGAGCATTGATTATGGTTAATGTTTAGCATTGATTATGGATAATCTTGCGCATTGATTATGGTTAATGTTTAGTATTGATTATGAATAATCTTGAGATATTGATTATGGTTAATGTTTAGCATTGATTATGTATAATCTTCAGATATTGAGATATTGATTATGGTTAATGTTTAGCATTGATTATGGATAATCTTGAGATATTGATTATGGTTAATGTTTAGCATTGAGATATTGAGATTGATGGAGGATGGGACCCAATTGGGTTGAGATATCGAATGTGTGATTTAGTTGAATGGTGGGTTGAAATTAGGTTAACGCAATAATGAAACATGACTGAAAAAGTAAAAGAATAAAATATTTTTGATTAATTAGGTTATTTGATTGATAATTGATGGATTGATATTGAAAATAAAATGTGTTTTGTCGAAAAATCCTGGCTCCGCCCCTAGTTGTATTGTCGAAAAATGAACTTTTCTTTTTGCTATTTTACTAATAAAAAAATTATTAATTTCGATATATATTTAGCACCCCCTGGGATGAAATCCTGGCTCCGCCCAATTTTTTTATTAATGTGTCGATAAGCTATCTCGTTTCACAAATCGTCGCTAATAAGCGCACCGATACTAAAAATAAAATTTTAATTGTCGTTAAACGTATTTCGAATGCTAAGGTAGATAATTCCTTGCTAAAAATATACGTCAATGCTAAGTATATAAAAAAATAATGTCGCTAAAAATTGCTAATTAAAAATATGGATGCTTAAAAATATATTCGCCGCTAAATTTATTTATTTTTTAATTTTATTATTAATCCGTTAAAAATATTGGGGTGTTACAGTTATCACCTTGAACTGTATGCATGATTGAAATTTTACTGAAATGACAAGACCTAATGTCAACAAAAAACGCAGAAATCCTAGATCTTCTATACAAAGTCAAGAGAAATTTTATCATCAAGAAAACAAGAGGAGGTTCGACTAACAAAAGAGAAGTTATTCTTCTCCTCAAGGAATAAGTACCCATTCATTTAAGTACCCTTACAGTTGTTTTTGCTACAATAATCTATTATCGTTATTATGCAGGCTAAACCCGATGACGATATGCTCGTGGGGAGACATGGCTCTAAATGAAGGAAAACTACTTGAGGATATTGTTAATAAGAATCCAGTTATTGCATTATCCAACTTAAGCGAGTCCACGTTCGAAGGTATGACACGTGAAATATATGGACTTTTATAACATATTAGATTCCACTACTAACAATGATGTTACAGGAGAGTAAGTTCTTTCCTTGCATAATATTATCAGCTAACAGTTTGTGATTTTAGGATAAATAATGCAACAAAGAACAAAACAATTGAATTCCTATTCTCAGAGAAACAAATGAATCAAGCAAAAGCAGCGACATTAGGAGACATTATATACAAGCGCACTTCTTTGAAGCAGGTAAGTCAAAATTCATATAGTAATGCATGCAAACAATTGTATATGAAAATTTTAGTGTACAAATAAAACTCATGTCCATTAACTTTGCTTACAGGATTCCTTATATTGCGCTGAAGCAATAATTCTTGAAGTTGAAAACAAGAGAGAACCTTACTATGATGCTTGCGTACTTTGTAAAAAATCAATTGGAAGATATGATGACAAGACCGAATGCACAAATGGACATGTGCCAAATGCAAAACACAGTCCCAGGTTAGTGTAGTAAACACAGATGATATCGACAAAATGCACCAACAATCATACTACTAACATCTTGTAATTACATCAAGGTACAACATTAGGCTCGATGTGGTTGATGACACATATTGGGCTACAGTTATCTTATTTGATGAAGTAGCAATAACGATGATTGATTGCAGTGCTGAACAATACAAAGAATCTGTAAGGATTAAGGTCATAAGTTAATAAAATTCTTTCAGATATTCATGTACACTACAGGTTCTATCCTAACATTATCAATTTAATGCAGAATGAAGACTCTAGGTACTATAGAAAGATGGTTGGATGCAAAAATGAAGAGTAAAAGTTTCTTATAAAGCTACAGAGAGTCTCTGAAAGTAAAGATGGCAAGACATCAACTATTGCAGAAGCAATAGAAGCAATTGCATGGAAAAAGATACTAGAATCGGTTGCAGAGAAAGAGAACATACAAGCACGTGGAGAGAAAGAGACCACAGAAACAGTTGCAAGCAAAGAGCCTGTAATTGATGATGACGAGACTCTAAAAAATTTTCAAAAGAAGAAAGACGCTAAAAAAAAAAAAGTTGTGTCCATGACCGAAAACGTCTAGACTTGTTTCCTCTTTACTGAATTATGTTTTCCTTGGTAATCTTTACTTACACTTCTTCCAACTATATCTACAACTAACGGTAAATTGTTACCCTCTGAGTGTAGTGAGCAACCAAAGTAAATTTTCGGAATCTATAAATGTATAAAAGTACAGATATGGTTAAATGGCAAATCTTTTTTTCCCTTAAGATACCCTTCGTAAATTAAACTCTTCCTATAAGATTAGAGGTGATTACGGGTGTTTTTGACTTAAAATTTTCTTTTCCATTAAATACTCTTTCTGAATAGAGTGTTCTTAAAAAAATGAGGGTGTTTTTGACTTCTAATAAGATATCAAGCATCTTTCCTTAAGATACTCTTATTGGAATCTATGCTTTTCTTAGATTTAAGGATTGTTTTGACTTTTGATTCAATTTTTTTTATTACGCAATTATAAATAAGAGTGTTACAAAAAAAAGGGTGTTTTGACTTCTCATAGGATATCAAGCATTTTTCCTTTAATTATCCCTATTTGATTATATGATTTTGTTAATTTGTTTTGACTTTTTTATTTAAAAAAACAGAAAATCCAATAAATCATGTTTGAACTCCAGCACGTGTTTTGATTACTGAAAAAAATTCATATCAAAACCTACCACCTCTATTCGCGTTAAATTAAACTTTGAATTGGATAAGAAAAAAAAAAACTTGCAGAAAGTAGAGTTGTCTATAGCCTTTAAGGAATAATATAATATACCTAAAATAAAGTGAACATTTTGATCAGAAACTCATTTTTTTTTTATTTTGTAATTCAATTTTTTTCTCCCTTAAGATACCCTAGCTTTTTAATTGAAGTTTTCATAAAATTAGTGGTGGTGAAGGGTGTTTTTCCTCTAAAACTTTTTTTCCCCATTAAATATCCATTTTGAATTAGAGTCTTATTAAAAAGTAAGGGGATTTTTTACTTCTCTTAGTATATCAAGCATTTTTCCTTCAAATGCCTTTACTGGAACATAAGTTTTTTGTTAGAGTTAAGGTTTTTTTTTCTACTTTTACTTAAAAAAAAAATGAAAGAAACCGTATGAAATTCTTATACAATTACTTTTGTATTCCTACATGCTCTCTGATAACTGAAAAGGTTAAACATTTCTAGCTAAACATTTAGTCGCTGAAGAGGTTATTCACTGATGTATCGTTTAGTGACAAAAGAATTGGATTCAACCAAAGTGGGAGTGGATCTAGCCCAATCCTATAAATAGGATGTTAAGCCTATGTTTACCTTTAAAGAAAACTCTATGAAAACCTAACCTTAAAACTTACTAACGTCAAAATTGATAAAACGAACACATTACTTTTCCTACTCCTTAGGGAACTGTTCTTAAATTCAGGTATTATATCATGTTTTTTATTTATATAATTTTTAAGGTGGACTTGCTATTGCATCAACTAACTTTTACATATAATTACAAACTTACATCTACCAACATAGGATAGAGTCAGAATATCTACAAGTTTGACTAGACTTTATTTTTTTATGACTGAACTTATGTTTATCTTGTGTTTGGTAAAGTAGTGGACTGTCATAATTTTTATCTCTCTCAAAACCTTATCCCCTAGGTAATAATTTTTTGACTTTCTTTTTTTGGAAGATACATGTCATATTATTCGATGAATGATCACATATAGATCTTATCCTTGATGAATTTTCTTGAGTTTGTATTTATATTTATAAATATAATGCGTATGTATATAGGTGAAAAACTTAGATTTGTAAAAAATATTGAAATTACTTCGTTCATTACTATTATCTAATATCAACTTCATATGCTCATTTTGTGAAATACATTTCAAAAGGATACACACATTTACAAGCATTTATATATTTACTTTTTAGATGAGTGGATGTGGTATTATCATAGAAATCTGTCTTAAAAATCAAAGTCTTATGGTAATTATCTGCTAAATTAATAGCCTTATTGTACTACTAAAATAACATGGTCATGGTAGGTTAAGATAAAGGAGAGCTTTTGTAACACCTCGGTATTTTCGGAGCGTTAGCTGATCAATCAATCTAATCCTCAATTATCCAATCAATACAATCCCACTAAGGAAACCCAATAACCTCCGGGTCAGAGCTCTACAATAATTCAATTAACTCGGCAAGCTTTCTAAACACAAGACGAATTTAAAGTACAGATTTATTAAATTACACATTAGTTCCCTTGCAGGGCCTTAAATAACAATTAATGAAAATACTAAGCTATTCCATAATCAAGCTCATTGGTTCCGAACTCTTACTGTCGATTATTTCCTGCAGAAGGGAACAGAAAAAGAGAGTGAGCTTTCGAGAGCTTAGTAAAGTCGCTCAAAATTCAGTAGAGAATACCGATTGGAGAACTTATTTCAATAGCAATATGGGAAGAGATTACTTACAATCCCTCAAATCAGAAATCAATAAAACACTTTCGATTTTACTGGAACAATATAGATGATATTGAACATGAGTGCATGCAAAGCCACACAGGCAGTGTAGGGTAACACTTCGCAAAGCCACGCTGGCAGTGCTCACTAACAATATGGTTACATATGCATATGAGTACTAGCTAGACCATTAAGGTACTAGCATCTCTTGACAATAACATACCATCCTTATATCACCCCCGATACAGACCATCCTTATATCTCCTCAATACACTAACTCGTATCAATATGCAGAATGCAATAATCGATAATGTAATGATTAAATCGATGCACAATGAGAAATGAATATAGAGCATCGAATATAATTTTCAATAAACGTGTCACGCTCAAACAAAGGTTATTAATGGCATCGATGCAATTTCATCACAATTATAACTGAGTCCAATGAATACATCAATAACAATTTAGAAAGAATATTTACGATGTCAAATAGATGAAATAGGGTTTCGGAAGAAATTCCTTACCTCGATCCAAGTGCTGAAGTTAAAAACACTCTCGATCAAATCCTCGGAGTTAACTAGGTTGACAAAGTCATTTATTAGAACATTATTTATACCACTATATTATAAATCTAATAATATAACAATCCACAACATACCCATTTCTCTACCCGCAATGACGAAATTCGGAACGAGTTTCACACACGCCCAACCTATCTCGAAACTCGTCACACCCTCGAGACTCCGAAATACCTCAAAAATGTTTTTAACTTTCATTAAGCATTCTTTATAGCTTAATACAACATATGGAATAAAAATATAATTTTTGAATATTTTAGAATTAAAAATAATTTCTTTAAATACACTAAAAACCAATAAATTACCATAATTACTTCTAGCTGAAAATAAAGACTCATGATTTTTACAAAAGCCTTAATATATGTATAAAAATTATAGAAATAAAAATCAGAATTTGAAAGGCACTAAAACTATTTCTTTTTTTATTGTTTTGCTAAATTCAATGCTATACGGAAAATGATAATAAACCAACTCTAAAAATTATCAAACCTAAGATGGGGCTTATTTATACCATAAAAACATTACCCTAAGTTTTCCAGAACGTACATTTTTATGGGTTAAATGCTCAAAAAGAATTTTACAAATCTGAAATTGCAAAAAAATTAAAATTCATATGATTTCTAAAAATTATAAAATTTTACCAGAAATTCTATTATAGCCTAAGGTATCTTACCATAAAATTTCACACATTAACAATCACTGCACACTACCAAACTCATGCACTGAACAAAGCATGGACCCGTGGTATACCTGTGAAAGCTCCAGGAACCACTAACTACATACATCCACTTACTGTCTGCCCATCTTCTCCCTTTTTCTCAGTCACAGTCCAGAAACACTCACTTACAGGTTACGGATGCCTCCCTCTTCCTCACACACTCATTTTTCACACACCTTACTCACATAAATATACACACATTAATAATACACTCACCATTTTCACAAACACACACATGCACACACTCACCATACATATCACTCACACACACACCCTCACAAAACTCACACACACAGGCCCATATGCACACTCTTACATTCATCACAAACCCACCCACACTAGCTGTCTTGAAAGCTTCACTCCCTCACAAACACACAGATACACACACCCATACATGCACAGACTCACTCACGCAACACACACAAACACACCACACATAATATTCACACACACACACATGGCCACACCTGTACACAAAGGCTCTTGCACAACTTTTACACCCACCTGCTTCATGGCAGCTTCATTCAGTCACATATGAGCACTTTGCACACACACAGGTTACACACAAAAACACACACTCAAATGGTTTACACACACAAACATACAAGCACCCCCCTTCTATTACACCCCAAACCCAGTTCACATTCACAGGTATATGCACACCCAAAACACACAGTTTCTCACGCACCAGAGCACACAACACACACGAATGCACACTCATGCCCAGCTGCCTTCACGGCAGCTGCCCATTCTCTCTACACAACTCACACACTAACACCCATATCATCTTCCACTCACATAGGTTCACAAAAGGACGCCATTCACTCAGGTTTTTGCACTTACAACTCTTACGAAATTGCATGCAAACACTAACACACGACATAAACCAAACACGTTCACCTTCCATGCCCACTGCCGTGCGACAGTGGGTCTTGTTCCATTTTCTTTTTGTTTTTGTTGCATCCATTTTAGTTTGAACTCACCAATACAATATACCCAGATCCACTCAAAATACCCTCGTTTACAGGTCACACCATGGCAGCCCATGGCTGCCTTGCCTCTTCTCTCTCTCACGGCAGCCATGGTTGCCACCTTCTTCAATCTTTCTTTCTATTATACACTCTGAACCCTAAACACATGTTACGCCACATATCCATGTCAAACCCATCTTTCCGTTCCAACCCACACTCCACACTCTCATTGCAAATTCTCTCTCTCTCTCTCTCTCTCTTAAAACAAAAGAGGAAAATACAAAGACTCCAGGGAGTAACAAAAGGAAGAAAACTGGAATAAAATATTACTTGTATTTTAGATAAACTTACAAAATGGATTGTTATTTCAATAAGCCTATTGTACCTCTATTTAACGACTAAGTTCCACTAAACCACTCTCCACATATATCTCCACTACTCACTCCATGTTTACCACTAACAAATAACCCATTACTCATTCCATGTTTACTACTAACAACCAACCCACTACTCGTTTACCACTAACAAACAACCAAAGCCCACTACGTGAACAAGCCTCACGTTTAACTATAAAATTGGTAACTGAACATGAAATAATCCAACTAAGCAAAAGACTAGGAAAACAAATAAATACAACTCACTACCTCTAAAGCACGTTGTAAATTGCACTAATTTTGGCACTCCCCCTTAGTGCAACGTTACGACACCCAAAGCATCCCGAAAACGTTGAAGCTTAGGCTCCACCAAAGCCTTAGTAAATATATCAGCCACTTGATCATTGGTGCGAACGCTTAATAGCTCAACATCTTCGCTTAACACGTTCTCACGAACAAAGTGATAACGCACCTCTATTGTTCTCGCGTGGAAAATTGGATTTGATGCAAGCTTAGTGACACTTTCATTATCACACTTAATTTGCACAGCATAGTCAACTTCACAGAACATGTCTCCAATTAGCCTTTTTAACCAAACGCATTCTTGTGTAGCCATAGTTGCTGCCACATACTCAGCTTTGGTGCTAGATAAAACAACAATGTCCTGCTTCTTGCTACACCAAGAAACTGCTGTTGAACCAGTGTTGAAGCAATATCCTGAAGTTGAGTGACGATCATTTGTATCTCCGGCCCAATCTGCATCAGTAAATCCACTCAACACAAAGTTATCACATCTCTTGTACAGAACACCATAATCAAGAGTTCCTTTCACATAACGTAAAACTCTTCTTGCCGCTTCCAAATGAGGGGTTCTTGGATTTTGCATAAACTGAAAAACAACACTAACAGAGTATGAAATTTCTAGCCTTGTGATGGTTAGATAAATCAAACTTCCAACAAGTTGTCGGAACTTCCTGGCATCCTTCAATGGCTTCCCTTTATCTTTTTTCAGCTTAAGATTTGGCTCCATTGGAGTGGCATTTTCTTTCGAATCCCCCATGCTGAAACACTCTAAGAGACTTTTTGCATAAGTTCTCTGAGTCACAAAATACCCTTGGTCTGATTTTTCAATTCCTAGACCAAGAAAACATCCAATCTCCCCCAAAATTTTCACATCAAAACGAACAGACAAGTCATTTCTCAAATTAGAAATTTCTGATTCATTATCCCCAGTTATTATCATATCATCAACATATAATAATACCAGGAGATGCACTTTTGATTCTAATTTTATAAATAAACTAGAATCTGAATCAGAAATTCTAAATCCACAGAAGATGAGGTATTGAGCAACTTTACCATACCAAGCTCGAGCAGCTTGCTTTAGGCCATAAAGTGCTTTCTTCAATCGGCAAACATGATTTGGAAATTGCTTAGAGACAAATCCAGAAGGTTGCTCCATAAATACTTCACGATCTAACTCTCCGTAAAGAAATGCATTCTTTACATCAAGCTGCCATAATTTCCAACCTTTAAAAGCAACAAGCGAGATAATTGATCTAACTGTCACCATCTTCGCCACCGGGCTAAATGTTTCCTCATAGTCCAATCCATAGTTTTGAGAGAAACCACGAGCAACTAAACGAGCTTTAAACCTATCAATGGTGCCATCAGAATTTTTCTTCAAGCAAAACACCCATTTGCAAGTGACTAGCTCACACTTTTCTGGTTTCGGTACCAACTCCCATGTCTCATTTTTGTCTAAAGCATCAATCTCTTCTTGCATTACTCTCTCCCAATTTGGACAACCCCTCGCTTCCTCATAGCTTGTTGGTTCTTCTGCAGTTAATGCTCCTGTAAAGAAACATGAAGTCACCGAACAACTATTTAGTTTTACCTTATAATCTTTGAGGTAGTCTGGCTGCTTTGTTTCCCTTGTCGACCTTCTCACTGCTTGTTGCTCATCTTCTCTTCTTGCAATGTTATGAGTTGGGGACTCATTTTCTACTTCTACATTACTAGGTGCTTGCACATTTGCTTCAGGAAATAGAAGCTCTAAATTATATTGATCATCACCAAGAGCAATGAACTTTGGAGCAGAAAATGGCGAGGACACCTCATCAAACACCACATCTCTAGAAGTAGTAAACTTCTTTGTATCTGGATCCATGCACCTCCAACCTTTCCTATGAGAGTCATAGCCAACAAATACCCACTTCTTTGCTTTTGGGTCAAGTTTAGTTCTATTAGATTTAGGAACATGAACGTAGCGAATAGAACCAAATACCCGAAAATAATTCACATTTGGCTTTTCACTATACAAAATCTCAAAGGGAGATTTTTGTGTACCTGGCCAAGGAGGCAACCTGTGTGTCACATGACATGCGCATTGAATAGCTTCTTCCCAGAGCTCCCGAGGAAGATTCTTGTCATGCAGCCATGAAAGACAAATGGAAGAAAGATACCCAAGCTTCCTTTCTGCAACTCCATTTTGCTGAGGCGTGTCTGGACAGGTCATTTGACGAAGAATACTGTTGTCACACAATATTTGAAGAAGTCATCTGACATGTATTCTCCACCATTGTCACTCCGGAGGCATTTTATCTTCTTCCCAAACTCTTTTTCGATGGCATCCTTGAACTCCATAAACTTGGATAGTGCTTCACTCTTCTCTTTCAAAAATTTAACCCAAGTGAACCTTGAGTGATCATCCACCAACACCATAACATAGTGATGGCCGCTATAGCTTGGTGTTCTCGTTGGTCCCATTAAGTCTGTATGGACCAATTCAAACTACGTGGATCTTTGATTTGATGACCTTTTGAAAGGAAGACGATGAGATTTGCCATATTGGCAACCTTGACAAATCACATCTTCTCGGACATTCTTCAAAGTTGGCATACCATCTACCAACTTTTTAGAAGAAATCTGTTGCAGCAATTGGTAGCCTACATGACCCAACCGAGCATGCCAAATAGCAGTATTATTGGTTTGGCTTGTCTTCTTCACATAAGCTTCACATGCTGACATAACGAACAAAGAACCTTTCTTCTCACCAGAAAAAATAACATCAGCAGATATTTCTTTCACATTATCAAGCACATTCACATCCTTTGGGCCAAATAAGACATATTTTCCAGAATCAGTAATTTGAGGAACTGAAACTAGATTTTTCGTCAAACCTGGAACATGATAAACATCATGCAACTTGACACTACTTGTATCATTGGCCACATCGATCGTCACAACGCCTTCTTTTGCTACAGGATGAGTAGAGTTATCAGCAGTGACAATAACTCGATCTCCATGGTGTTCATGCACTTCCGAGAACAAAGTGTCATTCCCGGTTACATGCTGAGAACAACCTGAATCAATGATCCACTCCTCCTTCTTATTGTCGGCATAATTGACAAAAGCTTGGGTTAACTTTTGTTCAATAGCTTTAACAGTAAAGCAATGATCCCATTTGAGTTGATCATCTCCTTCGCTTGTGCATGCGACATTGGCCTTCGAAAGCTTCACCTGACAATTTTTCTTTATATGCCCAGTCTTCCCACATCTGAAGCATGTGATAGGCTTCTTAGTGTGTGAATTGCCACCTTTTTCTGCACTTGAATCTTCTTCTTTGTTCTTACTCCCGAACGGATTCTTTTTTATCTGACTTTCCCTTCGAAAAGAGAACGTCATCGGTTTCAAAGCTCTTCGCCATCTGTTTCGCCAAGGCTTCTTGATTAGAGAGCAAATTATCTAATTCTTCGACAGAAGGCTGTGTCGACCACCCTTGTATAGAGGTGACAAAAGGCCCATATTCCTTCTTCAAACCTCGAACAAGATAGCGACGTAGACGAGCTTCGCTAATCTTCTCATCCGTATCTATCTCTGAAATCTCAGCACAAATACTTTTAACTCGTAAAAAATATTTTGAAATTGACATACCTCCTTGATTTAACATTGCGAACTCGTTCCCCAACAGCTGTAGCATTGTTGTATTCTTCTTGGTAAACAGCCTTTCGAGCGTTTCCTAACTTCTTTCGGAGAACAAACGTCACGAACATGATCAATGAACTCTTTGCTAATAGATGTCCTCAAAGCAAAGAGATCCTTCCCACACTTGATCTTTCACTTCCGTCGTGACTCGGCATTCTCAGGAACATCGGAAAGGATTACATCAGTACCAGCAATCAATTCCCATAAGTCCTGACCTTGAAGGTATGCCTCCATACACATCCTCCAATACTTGTAGTTTTTGCCTACAAGTTTCTCCATCCCGTTGTGAACATTTCCTCCATTTGAGACCTCCATTGCAGCAGTCAACAAAAGCTCCCTCTCACACGTTCAAACTTCCCCAACAAATAAATTTGATAGACAAGAAGATTTGAACAACAAAAGAACCTTCAGCTGGCTCTTGATACCATAAATCAAAAGAGGAAAATACAAAGACTCCAGGGAGTAACAAAAGGAAGAAAGCTGGGATAAAATATTACTTGTATTTGAGAGAAACTTGCAAAATGGATTGTTATTTCAATAAGCTTAATGTACCTCTATTTAAAGACTAGGTTCCACTAAACCACTCTCCACATATATCTCCACTACTCACTCCATGTTTACCACTAACAAATAACCCACTACTCACTCCATGTTTACCACTAACAAACAACCAAAGCCCACTACGTGAACAAGCCTCACGTTTAGCTATAAAATTGGTAACTGAACATGAAATAATCCAACTAACACTACAAGGAATAAGGCTTTTAGCGACGGGAAAATCTGTCGCTAAAAGCCTATATTCCGTCGCTAAAATCTTTAGCGACGGAATACCCGTCGCTAAAAATCCCTCGTATAAAAGGCCGTTACTAAAAGTTTTGCGACGGAATTATAAAATCCGTCGTCTAATATAGAACGTTTGGCGACGGATTTATTTCTAAATTAGCGACGGAATATCCGTCGCTAATTATGTTTACGTTTTTTAATTTATTTTCTTTTGTAAGGAAATTAGCGACGGATAAAACTTTTAGCGACGGAATTAATCCGTCGCTTAAAGTCATTTTTTTAAACTTTTTTTTGAAATTTTTAATTCCTAAACCTGTAATAAAAAACTCAAACCAATTGGGTCTCATCCTCCGTCAACAATCTCAATATCTCAAACGCACGATTAACAATCTAAAATCATTAATTAACAACCTAAAATCATCGATCAATAATCACAATTAACAACCTAAAATTATCAAACAAATAGTCAATGTTCAAATAACACAAAATTGTTCAAAATTTACATATCCGATGCGATTAATTTAAAATATTGTCTAATTACTGCTCAGAGTTCAACATTGGGGGAAAGTAATTTTTTTGACAAGTGCTATGATCAAACACCAGCACTTGAAAACGCATTGGCCCCGTCTGTTCAAAGATTACAAAGTCTCCTAGATAAAGGTCATGCTGCTGCACGAATTCGTTCCAACCCTCTTCAAAGCAAAGTTCCTCTTGGCCAACCTTCTTCTTCAATTTAACAGGCCATGACCCCTTGCGGCTGGTTAAAGTTGCTTCAAATCTCAATGTGGGAAGAAATCTGCAAAATGCTACCGGTATGGCCTAACCTATTCATAATACAATAAGACAGGTAAAATTTTAACCAACGATAAAACTTTTAACACGCACGAAAACACAGAGAAAGCGGGATGGCATACAAGTTCTGCATGAAAACCAGGCATCATGACCTTGAAGAAGTGCCTGCTGACTGAAACATCCCTGTTCACCGAAGCAGAAGCCATTTAACCTACTTTAACATGAAAAACCAATCGGGCATTATTCAATTGATGAGCATGGATTTTATAGCTGAATTAAATCTATTATTGCAAAGTCTCCTAGATAGCTATTGCATTACTGCAAAATGGGAAATGTAATCTAAGAGAATGCATAGTTCAAATTCTACTCTTTCCCTTTCTGTAGCTTACATGGTAGCTTACATGGTGGGGGACTACATGAGCATTGACTCTAAAACCAGGAGATGACCATCTATCTAATAAAACCACCAACAAATCTAATAATATATCCAGATCACTATTGACAAATGAACGCTCAAATATTCAGATCTTGTATCTTTACTACTACCTACACAAAGGCATACATTATTTAGTATTCCATACGGATCTTCACCTACAATATATGTCCTAACGAGCAGACTCTGTCGTGGCATTACGTTGGATTGAGGTACCCCTAACATGTGGAAGCCAAAGGTATAGAGACACGCTTAATCTCGAATTCTGAGTAATCACAAAGGATATAAAAGAAATAACTCTATGTAACTTTGACCCCGTTGTGTACGTGATGATTTTGTGATACTCTTTCAACAATTCACAGTTATTCTATATGATTCTTTTCGTCTCAAAAAATTTGCTTTTTAGAAAATCTAAAGTATATAGCTAATATGACTAACACAAGCGAATGACAGACAAATAGGGGACTCTTTCGCACTGCTAATAGGCTAATAGCTAGTGTATGACCGAAATGAATTCCTGATTCTATTAGGGCTAGCTTCAGCGCTTGACTAATATCACAGGGACTTGAAAACGTAATTAGCTGATGCTCTAGACTCCTTTGATATTAGTCAAGAGCCAGCGCCCCTATAGAGTCAAGATGTTCTGCTATCATTAGCCGATATCCCACTGCCTAACGGTGCATTCAATATCCAAATGCCAAACTACTCAAAGCACAAACTTGGATGACGCGATAGTGGTGGTGGTGGGTTTGTTGGGTTGGTAGCTATGATGTTAGGCTTTGTTGATGATGGTGGTAGCAGGTAGTAAGGGGTTCAATGGGGGTGGTGATGATGAAGGTGTATTAGAGGGGTGATTGTGGTGGTTACAGGTAATAGGTTAAAGATGTTTTGTAAGGTAGTAAGGGGTTCGTGAATTTGTTGTTAAAGACGTTTTGTAACTAGCGGTAGATTTTGCATACAATTACCAAAAGAGTCATTGAATGCGCTGTCGTAATCTATGCCTCTCTAATCTCAACCTCACAAAACCAATTACATCTGGAGAATCTTCAGTCAAACCAAAGCTGAAACTTGGATGCGGAGACACAACTATTAACTAGCAGTTTGGGATTGCACGCAATTGAATTAAAAGAAGTACATGTTTGAGAACAAGTACAAATATTCCACGCTTTTAATTAGAGTGCAATAGTTGTAAGGCAGCCGGCTCCATTGGCTAATCTAAAGTCTCTAATTAGGGTTTCTAAAGTCGCACTCATCGAGAATTAGGAGTCTCACCATTGTTGGGTAGACAGTCAAGAACTCCTTAAAAGTAAAAGAAGGATATTTCATTTTGTGCTTAACAGAAACATCTCGTAAGATAAACTACATGTACTTACTCTTAGGCTTAACTACTTAACTCACAACATCTCATGCGAGTGAAGCATCTATCTTAAGAATTCCCTAAAAGTAAAATGGGCAAACCCAAGGAACGGACTGGAGTAAATGAACTTTACCCCTTTCCACCCAAATGCCATAGACTGTCCAAATCTTCTCATTTTTAGTATTTCCTTCACCAGTAAAGCGGGTTTTGAGATTCCAGCTTATGCCTTGACATTTGATGCACCTACTCTACTCAATCAGCAAAACTACAGTTCAAGCCTTGAAACTTTCAATTGATGGATAAACATAATAACCCTAGTTATGCAATTATCAAGACGGAGCGCAGAAAGCAAGCATATGAAGTTTGTATATACGTACATGTCTCTATTAATGTATTCTATGCAGAGACAAGAAACTTACACAACTGCTCCAATTACCATGGGAACCGATTGAAAATACATGTAATTGTGTTTAACGATCGATGATTATCGGTCAACCAAGAATTGAAGTATTGCAGCAAAATTAGTTTTTCTTAAAATGGCCCAACTTCAATCTGGCGCAATTTTTTAGCGCAAGTTGTTGGGCCATCAATGGAGTACCAAAAATTCCTCATCAGACTAACAATTTGATCCTAAGAGCACAAGCTAATACGGAGTAGATCACTACACGTTACAATCATAAGAAACACAAAGAATATGTATAAATGTTGCACAAGAATTGAATAAATAAGACTAAACGGAACTTACCTTAAGGCACAATAGCCGGCGACAGTGGAGCGCGGCGGCGTCAGTGGCGCGACGACGGTGGTAGTCTTTTCACGCGGCGGCAGTGGAGGGAGGGGTCACCGTGGAGCGGGATTGCCGGAGGTGGGTCACCGTGTAGGGGGATCGCCGGAAGTGGGTCACCGTGGAGGTTGGTCGCCGGAGCAGAACAGTGGTGGGAGATTTTTCAGAGAGAGAAACGGGGGAAGAGAAAGAAAGGCAGATCTGGTTGATTTAATCGAGGACTTTTAGCGACGGATTGGGCCCGTCGCTAAAAGTCCGTCGGTAAATCACGATATCTATCGACGGTAGTTTTGGCAACGGATTCCTTCCGTTCCTAAAACAATTTTATAAAACCCTCGAAAAAATTAATTTTATAAAAAAGTTTTAGCGACGGTAATTCCGTCGCTAAAAGACCGCCGCAAAAAAATTGTCGGCAACAACTTTCGCCGACGGTAACTTCGTCGGTAATAAGTTTTTAACGACGGAATTTTACTGACGATGGTATCCGTCGGTTAAACTCGTTTTTACCGACGGATTGTTATCCGTCGGTAAAACTCCGTCGCTAAAAACGTGTTTTCTTGTAGTGTAAGCAAAAGACAAGGAAAACAAGTAAATATAACTAACTACCTCTAAAGCACATTGTAAGTTGCACTAATTTCGGCATCTCTCTCTCTCTCTCTCTCTCTCTCTCTCTCTCTCTCTCTCTCTCTCTCTCTCTCTCTCTCTCTCTCTCTCTCTCTCTCTCACTCTCTCACTCTCTCACTCATAGCCCATTTTACATCCAAACACAACAACCATTTTTTTCATGCAAGAAGCAGGGCCATGGCAGCCGTGAACCCATAACTTCGTGAACCACATTTAAAAGATAAGGGTTTGGAAAGCTTACCGAAAAATCAAGGACGATCGCCGGACTTGGCATGTTCTCTCTCTCTCTCTCTAACTCTTTCTCTCGAATGTGGGGTTGACGGCCGATAGGGTGCCTTGAACAGCTGCCCAGTTTCATGATAAACACACACACACACACACACACACACATATATATATATATATATATATATATATATAGGATGAAAACCCTAGTTAGACTAAGAAAAGAAAACCCTACTCCTCATTTATTATTACGGAAATAATTCAATAGTAGAATATTTACGATAGATTATGTATTAGGAAAATTATAAATGGGTTGTTACGCCATCCCATTCGACAAATCGTCGCTAATAAGTACACTGCTACTAAAATTTAATTGTCACTAAAAATTTATACCAATGCTAAGGTAGATAGTTCGGCGCTAAAATACATGTCAACGTTACACACACACACACACACACACACACATATATATATATATATAAAGATGCATCGTCGCTAAAAATTATATCAATGCTTAACAAATTTAAATTTGTAGCTAAAAATTATCAATTTAATTTGCGAAGGGTATTTTTAAGGTTCGAGGTATTACAACTTTAGAGTACACTATCAAGAGAAACTTTAGAGTACACTGTAGATTTTTTTTCTTTTTTACTAAAATGTAGAAAAATGAAGGTATCATTATGGTTAAACATGTTTTAGACAAATTGTAATCGAAATTTGAAACTTAAGATATAAAATTTTGAAAAGGACTTGCTCCGTGTTTTAATCTTCAAATAACAGATACATGAAACTTATAATAAACAGATCATTAACAAAAGAAAATAAAATGCATGAGCTATTTTGACACCCAATAATCATTCCTACAAGAAATCGCCAACACTAGACAGAAGGAAATGAGATGGATAATAAATGATACTGAGAGTCCTAAGTGATGGTAGTTTGAATTTTAATGGTAATGCTTGCAAAGTGGCTAAAATTCTAAAAGTGGATGATAGAAAAACTTTAGAAAGATCCTTGAAAGTTAAACGGACTTGCTCTGTATTTTAATCTTTAAATAACAGCTACATGAAACTTATAATAGACTAAATCATTAACAAAAGAAAATAAAATGCTGGGGCTATTTTGACCCCCAACAACCATCCCTACAAAAAATCGCCATCACTAGACAAAACTAGGGACGGCAATGGGGCGGGTCGGATGCAGATCTTATAAAATCCATACCCGCCCCGGTTGTCCTTATGCACCACTCCTCCCCGCCCCGCCCCGCCAGCCGATCAACGGATGGGAATACCATCCCCTCCCCGGCGAACTTTTATAAAGCCCGAACCCGCCCCTATTTTTCAAATCTGTAATTGTAACAACTACTAAAATATGACAAAAATTAAGTAAATTTCCAAATATTCCAAAAGAGAAATATAATAAATTACACCACCAAACAAGCAACACATGAAACAAATGGTTATATTCTCAGTGGTAACAATACACATTAAAAACCTAATTACAAAACTAATCTGTAATACATCAAATAAAATTGGAACTATATACATTGGCCAAATACATCAAACTGCACATTCGTGGGACTCGTACAAGCAGTGTGGGACTCGTACAAGCAACGCGATGCTGTATCTGGAAAACGATAACGACGACAAACCAACAGAGAAGGAAAAAGCTTTTTGGCAAAAACCCGCCGCAACATCATATCGGAGGAGATCAGTACTTTTTTTGTTCCGACTACAATGGTCCAACTGTTAGAGAAAAGGGGCAGTGCCGTGGAGGTGGTTTGTGGAGGGTGACGATGATTTGCGGCCATTAAGGGTGACGGTGAGGATGGTGATTGGTGGTGAGGTGGTGTTTGTGGCCATGGGGGTGCCGGTGTGGGGGAGAGAAGAGGGGCGGCGTGGCTGGATTTTTCAGAGAAGAAGAGTGGCTGGATTTTTCAAAGAAGAAGAGAGCGGCTGAAGATTTCAGGGGAGAAAGAAAAAAGGGATAGGGTTTTCTATCTAAGGTCGTAGTATTTATACTACGAGATGAATGGTTAGGATTGCATATCATTTAAATTAGATTTATATTAATCGGGGCGGGTACAGGTCGGATACCGGACCGGATTAAAGAGAATACCAAACCCGACCTGTACCCGCTGCGGGTTACAAATATAAATACCGTACCCGCCCCATTACCCGGCCAAAGTAAAAAAAATCCGCTCCTAATGGGTCGGATATCTGCCGGGTCGGATTTAAATTGCCATCCCTAGACAGAACGAAACCAGATGGATAATAAATGATACTAAGAGTCCTAGGTGATGGATTTTGAATTTTAATGGTGATGCTGGCAAGGAAAAATGGCTAAAATTCTAAAAGTGGATGATAGAAAAACTTTAAAAAGAACCTTGAAAGTTAAAACTACTAGATTTTTTGCTAAGCAATTGAATTTTTATATGGCACCCGCAAGATCCCTTGAGTTCATTTGATTACTGGTTTTAAAGATGCATTATTTAAGCTCTTTAAGCTCCTAACTCCTTTCGTTTCACAAACTTTGTTATATAATTTATCAATCATAGCTTCTTTCTATTAAACACTTTACTTCTGACAATCTTTTTTGAGTTAATTTTTAAACTTTCATTAATATTAAGTAGTTATAATTCAAACTTTTTCTCAGTTTTACTTCTTAGACTTATATACATACAATAGAAATGTAGTACAATAAATTAATGGACAATACAATATATATACTTGACATTAATTGTCTCTCAAATACTTTCTTTACTTTTATTTTTCTAATGTCAAGTATGCAGTCTTTCATGAGAATTAAATATTTGTGGAAGAGTTTGAAACTCACTACAATGTCTGTATATCATAGGTAATAAGATATAATATGCAACGGTTAGGATTTTCTTAACAATTCAGGTTTGAAAGTAAGACCATGTTTTGTGCAAAGAACTTTCCGTACTTTGAGTCTTGCGTTAGCAGTTAACAACTGATTTACTTCTTATGGTGTAATTATAATAATCATAATAAATTATTTCAATGTATTTTTTCACCAAGATTGAATACAAGAAAAATGCCCTTTAGCAGCGCTCTGCAGCAGCGGCTGCAAAAAACGCTTTTATATAGCCTCTGTAGCAGCGGTCATTGTTGTACCGTGTCTATAATAGTCATTTTAGCCTACTTATGCCGGCGGCTATAATCTTCCACTGCTATAGGTCATAAAATCTTCCTTCAATTTTTATGCCAAAACTGAGCGCCAAATGGAACTCAACACAAACGGCCACAAAGAGTTCATGTTTGCTAATCTAACAATCGCACTTTATTCTCTTCACCAATCGGCTCCATGGTTCTCTTTCTCCCTCTCTCTAAAACACACACCCCCCAGACCGACACACAAATTTTCCTCTCTCTCTCTCAATCGTTGTGTTAAAAAATTGTTAGAACTAGTTGAAAATTGGGGCATTTCGTTCGGATTGGAAAAATTCAGCCAAATCTGGTTGAAAATCGTTCTAATTTCCGCTTATTGGGACTGATTACGGCGAGAATTGAGTGACTTGTATGTGGAATCGAAAGGATAGGAACAAGGTGTTCTTCACGATCAAGAGTAGCACTCAGTTGAAGAAGCTGATGAATGCCTACTGTGATCGCTATTAAGTGGAGATGGCCTTCATCGCCTTCTTGTTCGACGGCCGCCGTCTCCGTGCAGAGTAGACTCCAGATGAGACGAGGTCCTCTTTCTTGCTCTCTTTCTCTATCACAGTCACACACACACACTGGTGATAGGCAAAATGGAAGACGGTGAAAATTAATATAGATAGAAAAATCCTGCTTATCTTGCCACATTTGTGAACTATATAACAGATTGACGAAATGAGGAGTGGGCTTCAATGTTCATTTGCTTGTTTGAGAACTCGGTATCTCCCATATTCCATAGAACACAGGCCCATTTTGGCACAGTAAAGTGTTAATATGTTTCCCACAAAGTCACCATCGTTTCCACTTGAATTTCCCATTGTACACAACTCTTGCTTTTATATACTCCGTATTTTCTTATAAAGCAGCTCTTGCCAGTAGTGAAAAAGAAGATCCTAAGTTCTTGCATTCTACGTGTTTGTCTGAATGTCAAGGTGCTGTACAACTCCTTCCTTCACAATTATTCAAGATTATTACTTGCAATTACCTGACATCAACCTGTCATGACTGTGTATATATAAGAATGCTTTTGTCATGAAAATTAATGTGCATATACATATTTATGGAACTTTTTATGTTTTTGTAAGATGATGAATTGATTGATTTGGATGCTTTCATAAATATATCGGACAGAAGTAGGTACCCTTGTTATTCCATAATTTTCATCTAGACACCTTGGCTTAAGTTTTCTGGTTCTATCTAATGAAGATTCCGATGAAGGAAACCTTCTCCGAACACAGATAATGAAATTAACACACAAAATGGTGGAGTTGGAACAAGAAAATGGGAAATTGCATCAAGCATTAAAGGAAAGATGCCCCGGGGAAAGACCGAGATCGGCTGTCCAAGAACGGACAACATTAATGGCGGTAACCGTCACATACAATTTAGGGGCGCCTGAAGAGGAATATGTAACTGTAAGGGGGTGCGTGAAAATGCCACAGGGAGGAAAGTGCAGAAATGGCAAATTCATTGGCAAAGGTAAGGGCACACACGGAAACTTTAATACTGGAAGTACTGGCCCTTCTTTTGAAATCATGAAGGAAGGAAAATAGGAAAATTTTCTACCATTCCCCTCTGCAAATAAAACAAAAAACACAACACATGATAAGAAAAACTCTGAAGAAGAATCAACTGAAGACTACTTAAGCCTCTGTAACAAATCCAAATGGGGATTTTATAACTGAAAATAGTCTAGAATATATACCTCCTCAGTTTATCAATGAGAAATTGGGTGTGGAGTATACCCTGGTAGACGTGGAAACTGAGGTAAAGGCATGTCAAAACACTATGATTGCTTACGTGATGGAAGCCAGGCCCCTAGTTCACGTGATGAGGGAATTCTGGAGCGAAAATGAAAGCAATATGGAAATTTATCAATGAGCTTCCTAAAAAATGGAGTATACATGGTACGTTTTGAATCTGCTACTGCATATGATCAAATTTTGGCCAAAGGTCCATGGTTTTTTTTATAGTAAACCAGTTATTGTCAAACCATATGGAATGCATCTATGTCTGTGGAGAAAGAAAATTTACATGTTGTACCACTATGGATCAAACTACCGTTTCTACCACTACAATTTTGGTCAAAATTGATGATCAAGTGCTATAGGCAAACCAATAAAGGAAGGGTGAATTATGCAAGAATATGTGTAGAAGTCAACTGTGAAGGTGAATTACCTGAGGTAATTCCATTAAAGAGGCCGAATGAGAATGTTGTCTATCAAAGGATGAAGTATGAATGGATACCAAATAGACGCTCCTTATGCAAAGTGTTTGGACATCACGAGGCTAAGTGCTTTAAGAAGCCACAGACACAACAAAAGTGGGTGGAAAAAGCTGTTGTCAAACAAGTGCAGAGTCTGCTAGACCTAATGAACACATATTTGAGCCTGATATTGGGACTACTATAGCACCTGTTGAGCAAAATGAGGAATCTCAAGGCTGGGAATAGGTAAATACAAGGAAATCTCCTAAGCATAGTGAAAGAAAGGAACAACAAGTGAGCATGGAAAATAAAAACAGCTTTACTGCTTTGGAGATTTTGGAAAATGCTGAGGAAAATGTGACTATAATGGAAAAAGTGACTAAAGGCACACAAAGAAAACACAGAAGTAAGGGGGATACAAGTAGTGGGAAAAAAAAATCCTAAATTCAGATGATTGTGATATCAAGCTGGAATATTAGGGGTTTCAATGACCCCAAAAGACATTCTGAAGTAAAGAAGATTATAAAAAGACATGCTGTTGGAATTGTTGTTCTATAGGAGACTAAAGTTAGAGTAGGGAATATTCCAAGTATTACCAAAAAAATGGATTAAGGACTGGAGTTTTGTCAATAATGTGAATAAGAAAGGTGTTTCTAGAATATGGAAGGGCTAGGACAATAAGCAGGTGCAGGTGACATGTACTAATGCATCTACGTAACACATCACTGGTATAGTTAAGCAGGTTAACTCTGATCAAGAGTTCTTCCTCACCTGTCTATGGAAATAACAAAGGAGATAAAAAAAAGGGAATTGCGGGGAAAATTTGTGCATGGAGGAAAGACACATTGGTCAAAAGCCATGGGTAGTGGTAGGTGACATTAATGTGGTAAGAAATGAAGATTAATATAAACAAGGTGGAAATGCTTTAAACAGACAGGATGTTAGGGGGTTCAACCTATACAACAGTCAGTTCGAAGAACTATCAACCACATGATTATTCTTCACTTGGTGCAATAAGAGGGATGAAGACCTCATTATCTATAGATTAGACAAAACACTGCAGAATGTGGGCTGGTTGAATCAGGGCATTAACACTCAAGTGGAAGCTCATGCTCCAGATATCTCTGACCATTATATGTTATTAATAAGAGTGGGACAAGAAATACAACACATAAACATACATTTCAAGTTTTTTAACTTTTATATGAAGCATAAAAATTCATATAGCTATTGAAGTCAGTATGTGAAGATATAGTGGATGGCATGGATTGTTATTAGTTGAGTACAAAATTAAGAAAATTAAAGCCTACCCTTAAGAAGCTGAATAAGGAATGTTACAGTAACATCTCAGAAAGAGCTGGAGCTAAGCTACAAGAACTGCAAGACAAACATAACATAATATTGCAACAGTAGGATCACTGGAGCTAAGCTACAAGAACTGCAAGACATACAGAACATAATATTGCAACAGTAGGATCACAGTTTAATTAGGCAAGAAAAAGAAGCGCATGCTCAATATTACCGGCCTATCTCATACAAGCTGAGGAAGCTTTTTTATTTCCAAAAAGCTAGAAAAAGAGCATTGAAATTAGAAGATGGAAATACAGCCTAATTCCACAAAAAGATGCAAATACACAGATCACATAATCAAGTACTATCTATAAGTACAGTTGATGGTGAACAAGTAAGATGGGCAAAGTGTAATACCCTGATTTAATCTAACCGAGATTTAGATTAATTGAGGGCATTATTTTATTTTTATCGATAATCGAGTAATTAGAAAAAAATGGGAGGTTATTTTGGCTTTGGGGCAAAAATGTAAATTTTCCAAAGTAGAGGGGTCAAAATGTAATTTTGAAACTTGAGGGGCCAAAGTGCAATTTTTGAAAACTTGGGGTTTGGCGCCACAAATCTGGGAGAAAAAGGCTCTAGGCTTGCTACCTCCTAGTTGATTTTAGGCTCACTAAGTTAAATAATTAATAAATTGAAGAATGGATGAAGATTAATGAGGGAATTATAAAAAAAAGTTTGCGGGGTGAAAAATAGAAATAATAGAAGTTCGTGAACAGTGACCATTGAACATGAACGAAGAACACAGAATAGAAAGGGAAAACAGAGAAGAAAAAGAAGAAAAAGAATGGAAGAAAAAGAGGAAGAAAAATCCTAAACCCTAATAGGGTAATCCCTCCATCTCTAACTAGTAATTGTGAAAATTTTTGGGTTATTTTGGTTAAAGATATGTAGTACACACACACACTAATATACAGCACGTGCGTTGCACGTGGATATAGTCGAGAGTAATGTTTGATGTCATATTATTATCTTTTTTGGGATCAAAGTAATGTAATTGAATTATGTTCTTATTTCTTTTCTGATTTGTTTCAGAAAAAATATATATTTGATATTCGCAGTTGTAATCAGTTCATTGTTTGAAAATATTCTTTGTAGGCTTCTGGATTGAAGAAATGTTTGACGACACTGCAAAAATAAAAGAAAATGGAGAAATTAAAAGAATGAATCTACGCTTTTGTTTTTGTAATCTGTTAAATTGATTTATGATTAAGATTTGTAATTTTCAAGAGCAGGTGCTTTGCATTTCATAAATAAGAAATGAAAACCATGCGATCTTCAACTGCAATAACCGAACATATTTTCAGTTCAAATTGACACTATATTTAAGCCTTGTTTTTTTTTATGCATATTTAACCCTTTTTCATTTTTTTATGACAATTTTTTGTTTGTTGATTGATTTTTCACGTATTTCAGTTTCTTTATTTTGTTTTTGTTTTTCAGTTTTTCAATTGGTTAATTGTTTGCTAACATAAAAATGCAAGAAAAAAAATCACAGTTCTCATTAACCAGTTCAATGTCTAATGTTTATTTCATTTTAACCAAATTAAAAAGAGAATAATAAAAAAAAAAATTTGTTCTGTTTTTATTTCTCATCACATTTTTCATTTTCTAATGTATAGAATAGATTCATTATCCAATGTTGTTTTAATTTCATCAAAATTTAAAAGGGAGTAATTAAAGAAGGGTAAGAATGTAATTGAAGTAATTAACGGAGGAAATAATCGTTCAAAAATGATTTGCAAGATTATTAAACGCATTAAAAATTAATTAGGGAAGGGTAGGGTTGTCATTAGAATAACTAACGGAGGGCAAAACCGGAAATGGTTACAAATTAGTAATTAATAATACTATTTATGAAAGGGTAGGATTGTTATTGGAGTGATTAATGAAGGGCAAAAACGAAATAAAATAATTTACAAGATTCATACTTTTATAGGTAGTATAAATGTGTGTGTGTGTGTGTGTGTACATATGGGTGTTCGCGTGTGTGAGGTTGAGTGTGAGTTTGTTGTAATTTTGTGTAAAAGAGGCATGTAGGTGTATATGAGGATTTAGGAAGAAAAGGGGGAGAAATTGGTGGGTTTCAGGGTGTGCGGTGAATGTTTGTGTGTGTTTTTCAATGTGTGCATGAAAGTGTGTGTGTGTGTGTTACGGGTGTGTTGATGTGTGTGTTTATGGGTGTATCAATGTGTGTATATGTGTGTATTAAGGGTTGGGATGTATATTGTAGGTGTAGAAATGTGTAATTGGGTTTAATTATGAGTGGGTGTGAGTGAACTATGTGGGTGTGTGTGTGCAGGCAGGGGAGATGTGAGGAAGAAGATGACTGCGTGAAAAAAGGTGAAGTAGTGTGCGAGTTTGATGTGAATAGTGACCGTTTTTGTCACTAAAAGTGGAAATGAATTAATCATTTTGAAATTAAAATTTTTAAAACTAGTTAGGATCAAATTTAGCCAAAGTGCAAAAAAAAGACCTTAGTTATTCTTAGAAGACATGTACTGTGAAAAAAGTTTGGATTTTTCCGAAGTCAGGAAGGGGGTTAGCGGACGCGGTGATTTTGAAACTTTACTGTAAAATTTAAAATATCAAACTAGCGCGGTTTCACACAAAATTTTTATGTGAACCCTAGGATCCTGAGAAGTTCCATTTTCCAAAATTCCGGGTCATTCTGAAGTCACTAGCTATTTTTTGGCCGTGTGGGCTCTTAAGCGCTCGACTCGGGATTTTCGGACAAAACTTTTCTAAAATACTTTTTAGCCCAAAAATGACTTCAGAGTGCTTAAAATAGTATTTTAAAGTGGTTTTGGGATTTTTCTGGTAGCAAACCCCCCCCGGGGGAGGCATTTTGGTAATTTGCCGCCCAGAGGGGGTATTTTGGTAATTTTTTCTATAAGATTTTTCAAAGGAATTCCTGGTCAAGGAAGGGGTGTAAGACATGTGAAAGGTTGTTTTGAAGTAGTTCTGAGATGTTTGTTGGGGCGATGGCCGCCGGGGGGGTGTTTTGGTAATTTCCCCTTTGAAATTTTCTGAGAGACTATTTGGGCTATAAATGATGTAGTTTCAAAATGGTTCTGGGGTGTTGGTGGTATAGCAGCCATCAGGAGGTATTTTGATAATTTGTCATGTTAGCTCTAATTTTTTGGGAACGCGCGCTATTCAGCATTCAGAGTTGTGGGAAGTGATGAATTGTGTTAATACGTTTAAAATATGGGAGTGGTTATTGTGGAGGCATCGATAAGGCTAGGTTAAAGATTCGATTATCGGATCATTTAGCTGTCGTAAGACACTATGAACGGTTAGATGGGAAGGTGTAGAATAACGAGTGCGTATATGTTTGAATGATGTCTAATGAGTAGGGTATTATTTGACTAGGTGATGCGCTCGTTGCGATCAGGGGTTGCGAGTTACTTTGGCTATAAGCCAACGAGGTAAGGACAATGTGGTTCTGATATGCTAATTCATTGACTCGATTAGCATGCCATGTTGATGACGTTTTATTAGACTCTTGTTGTTAATATTTGATACCGGTAGTCATTGTGACCGCTATTCGTTTATTTGAATTATGTTGTTGAGGACTTAAGGTAGAATAATTTTCCTTAGTCCGCCCCGTTGATGAAGTTAGGTAAGAATAATTCGTGTTCTAGTATGCTATGATTCGATTCGAGTAGCATACGTGACGTTGGTGATGATATTGCGTAGGGATTGTTGTGTGGTTGTTGTGAGATGTTGGCAATTATTGATAACCGATATTTCTCTTGGTTGAGAACGTTGTTGAGGGCTTGTAGCAAATTTCTCCCGAGTCTGCTCTGTCGTTGTTTGATGATGTTATGTAGAGATTGTTGTGTGGTGGTTATGAGATGTCGGCAATTATTGATGACCGATATTCTTCCGGTTTAAGAACGTTGTTGAGGACTTATGGTTAAATTTCTCCCGAGTCCGCCCTGTTGATGATGCTTATGCTGAACCCCTGTTGTTATGTTTTAAACACTGGTTGATCTTTTGACCCGATATCTCTTATTTGAATTGTAACGTTGAGGACATAAGGTGGAATAATTTTTTCTTGGTACGCCCCGTTGATGAAGCCTTGTTGTTTCAGCTGTAACGTGGTTAGAGACAAACACTATTTGTGAGTTCCCTTCTTGTTGATAGTGTCTCTTCTATTTACTTGAGATTGAGATGAACATCCTCTAATATGGGACATCAATATGAGGAGGATGACTTATGAATTATGATCACTGGCCAAAGAGGATGTATGGCTCTCGAGCCGAATCTGTCGTGTCTGGTCAAGTCCACTCTGTCGTGTCTGAGTCTGCATTGCATTTGATTTTATTTGATATTAATGATTTTAATAACTTGTATTTTATTAATGTTTACTTTGGCGATTCTTGTTTTAGTGCTCGCTTGCATAGTCAGTCATTCAATCTTGTCCATGAAGAGGTGGCAATAATGTTGTTCTATTGGGCCTTGAAGTCGTTCAGTCTGATGAAAGAAAAATATTATTTGACCAATTATGTTGATGCTGAAATTTATTGCAACTCCTGATTCATTGTTATCGTTGAGATGATTATTATTCCTCTGAGACCTTCGAATCACTGGAACACGATACTCCTCGTGTTGTCTTTTCTGGGCGATTTGCGCTCATTCCTTATGTTGTATTGACAGGCTATAAGGTTGACCAAGGAGAATCCTCTAAGAAGGGAAAGGAAACAAGCTAGAAAACTTGAGTAAGGGGAGAAGTTAAGTGAGGTAAGACAAGTTAGAAATGGTAAGACAAAGATTAAGCTGCGAGATAAGTTGATAGGAATTACACGACTACAGTCATGTTATTCATTGTAAATGTATATGTTGTTTAAGGACTTGAAAATCTTCCGCTGTAGTATGATGCATGTTTGTAAGAATTTTTTTGTAAGGACGCATTTTGGAGCGTTTAATGATGTATGAAGGTGTAGTTTCTCTGCACATGGTCTTGAATGTGATTATGATCGATAACTCAGCTCGGTGATGTCACCAGGGTTGAAGGTGTCGCACAAAGGAAGTTCACCAAGTGGCTATCCGATACTTTTCAGGGTTCTTAGGAACTCCTGTGGCTTGGAGTGAAATGACAAGAACTAGATTGAATTATGTCATTAAAAATACATTGAAACTCAGGATCAACAAATGTTGGAAGCTTATAAGTGATATGGAAATTAGAGATACTATGTTTTCTCTTAAACCTAATAAGGCCCCAGGGCCTGATTATTACAGTGCAAAGTTTTTCCAGCATAATTGGGAAGTGGTGGGTGAAGAAGTTACAGATGTTATCAAGGAAATGTTTAATCAACATGCAGGTGCCAAGGGTTTTAATAACACTGCTCTCACTCTTATTCCCAAGATCCATTGCCCTAGCACAATGAGGGATTTTAGGCCCATAGCATGCTCAAATGTTAGATATAAATGTGCTTCTAAAGTATTATGCACAAGAATCAAGCACATACTTCCTAAGCTGATATCAAATAGACATTCTGCCTTTGTTGAGCACAGGCACATAACATATAATATTCTCCTTATGCAATAAATTATGAAGAATTACCATAGGGAGGGGGTATGGGTGGACCTTCAAAAGGCATATGATTCAGTTGGATGATAATTTTTGAAAGCAATTATAAAGTGTATGCAATTTCCTACAAGGTTTGTAAAATAAATCAAGCAGTGTGTCACAATTGCAAGATTCTCCATCCATCTCAATGGAAATATGGATGGGTTTTTTGCAAGTGCTAAGGGATTGAGGCAAGGAGACCCTATTTCTCCCTACCTCTTTTTGTTGGTAATGGAGGTATTCTCTGGCATTACAGATGATTATGCAGCTCTAGAACAATTCAAATATCATCCTAAATGTGAAGAACTACAGATCAATTATCTATGTTTTGCAGATGACTTATTCTTACTAGCTACTGCAAATCTTGAGACCACGACGTGTTTAAGAAGTGTCGAAAAATTTTCGACGGACGAATTTGTGATGCTTCTCAAAAGCGTTAATAAGGTGTCGAGAAACCACTTTACGACACTTTACTAGCATTGGCGACACTTTTGTAGTTTTGCCTAAACCCTTTTTTTTTATAGTGCATATTTAATTAGTTGCCTTACAAAATCATACCTCAAACTTATATGTCTGGACTTACCATTGTAAATGCTATTGTAAATCCTTGATAAAGTGGCTTCACTAACACAATATACTGTGATTGGCGGCATAGGATTAGGCCACAGATCTATATCCAACAAGAGACTTTTAACACATTCTGCCTCCTTAACTCTAGCTACCAGTGAAAATTTTGGACTCCATAATAGAGTGAGATATACAAGTCTGTTCCTTAGAAGTCTATGAAACAGCTCCACTCCTAAGGGAAAAAACCCAACCAATTATGGACTTGCCATCCCGTGTACTTCTAATCCAACTAGCACCAGTGTACCCCTCAAGTGTACCCGACTCTTCACCATAAAACAAACCAAGTTCTTTAGCTATCTCTATATGTATTTGAAAATTTTACTAATTCTTTTTCAGTGCTTTACACTAGGGTTACTTGTAAATCTACTCAATTTACAAACTGCAAATGCTATATCAGGCCAGATGCAATGCATTATATACATCAAACAACCAATAGCACTAGCATACTCTAGTTGTGCCACCAGTCCTCCAAGATTTTTAGTTACCTTAAAGCTAGAATTATAAGGAGTACCAAAATCTTTGAAACCAAGATGTTGTAATTTAGATAGAATTTTCTCAACATAATGTGATTTGCAAAGAGCAAAACCCCCACTATGTTTTATCACTTTAATACCTAAGATGGTAGCAACCTCTCCTAAGTCTTTCATTTTAAACATAGAAGAAAGATATTGCTTGGTCTTATTTATGCCAATTATATTAGTCCCAATGATAAGCATGTCGTCAGCATATAAATATACAATAACACCATATCCTTAGTAAATTTAGAATAGATGCACTTATTTACACTGTTATGCTTAAAACCATATGACAACATGCATGAGTCAAAATTTTCATGCCAATGCTTAGGTAGCAGTGGTGGCAATTGAATGTGGTAGAAGAAGAGGAAGGGGGTGAGAAGAGGAAGAAGATAATGAAGAAAACAAAAGTCAATAAATTTCCTGCCAACCACTTGTTGCATGGGTGGCGATAGGGAATTTATTAGTACTATTATTATTTTTTCACAAAGGGAGGGGCATGGCTATTTTGAAAACAAAGAAACACCGGCCCTTACAGCAGTGGTTTGGCAAGATTTTCCCAAGAAAAAAGGAGCGATGTGAAAGATCAGGCTAGAGAAATTGCGTTTTATTTATCGTTACATAGGGATCAACCACACTGAAAACAATCACCATTGAAAGCATACGTAATAGAAGCAGCTATGTCATAGTTGCATCATATTATTCGCACAAGTACTTCGTATAACTGAGCCACTTGATTTATCGTCTGATATGTCTCTGACATCACTTGAGATGGTGTCTCAATGTCTTTGGTAAGATTAACAAGCAAGTCCATGAGTGTATTTGGATCCTCAATATCCTCACTTTGCTTCTCGTATTCAATGGTCCATGTCACCAAGTTGTTTGCACCCTTGGTGTCAACATGAAGAATAAACACAGAGCTCTTATATAGCTCCAGGAGATTTCCTTCAATCACCCTGAAGATCACTGTCTTGTTCTTTTCGTCTATCCCGTCAATGATCTCCTTTACAGGCCTTGCTTTGCCATCTATGATTTCACATGGAGACAAGATGAAAAAAAAAAAAGCCATCATATCAAGCGCAGCAGGTTAGGGTGGATCACAATCGTATAAATAAAAGTATAAGAAACCTAGTGATTGTCTTCAAGGATTATTTCAGGAAATTTTTTAGTAGTGTTGCTGGATTTACTTATACAAAAAATCCTAAATACAGGTTTGCTTATGGCTTAAGCTAACTTGTTCATCAAGCTATGCCATATGTAGAAGAAAGCTCTGAGTGACTTTGGCAGGTTGTGCATGCCACAACTGGTGAGCATAAGAACAGTGCGAGGTTAAAGGCATTTAGTTGTTTTAAAACGAATTGGTGAACAAGGGGTACGATTTGAGGTTTTGACTTATCTAGCTATTTTTTAGATGTTCCATCCATTAGAAAAGCCTCCCTTTGCATCTTTTGGTCTAAAAAATAATTTTCATAATGAAAAGGCAAACATTTAGAGTATTACTTTCTGGTCCACACGACTTTGTTTTAAGCATTTGTTATTGTCTTGGATGAAACAAAAGCAACTAATTGGATATTTACGGTCATAAATATGTATAGCTTAGCTGACACCGCTGCTGCATCAAAAAGGACAATTTTGCGTTTTGGGGCAAGAAAGTGGCACATTACTCGCTCCTTGTCAATTACAGTGTGGAGATGATATATGAATAGATAAAAGTGTTGTCTTACCATGGACATTGTTTCAAGACAACGACAGAGCCAACAATCCCCATTGGCCTTCACAAAAATCACATCCCTGAATTTTATCAGGGCTGATGTTGGGAATATGATGTGGTTTGCTTCCGAAGAGAGAGAAGAAGAAAGAAGAAGAACAGAGACAGAAAGAGAAGATGGGTTAGGGAAAATGACAAATCTACCGATGCCAAAATGGCATGTGCAGCGCACATGCGGACTTAACCTCCAAAATTGAACAGCCATCCAATTTTGGAGTCGTTTGTAATTGTTTTGTCAATCTCAGGGAACAGTTTTGTCAAAGTTGCAAACACGGGGAACGAAATGCAAATACGTGTAAACCTCAGGAGACAAATTTGTCATTAACCCAGGGTAAAAATAAAGGCAAAAAGTGCAAGAAGGGAAATTCATGTCATCTTGCATTATAAGTTGTGAATTAGATTCTGAAAGAGTTCGAGACTTTAAAGTTAAACCAACTTGAACCGGATTTGTAGATCACATGACTCTAGTAACACCTAAAACCAAGCTAATATTGCTCTTAATTAATCCAACCTTTGTAACAGTACAAATAGCCACTAAAAGAAGTATCTACAAACATAAACACCTGAAAAATATTTTAAATAAAAGAAAAAATGGAAACTGTAACATTAGATTGAAGAGACAAATTGAGTCCTAAATTAAACCCTGTAGCTCTCATGCCTCTGCCGTACTCTCATATTCTTAGGAATAAATAAAGTCAGAGATAATACCATTACGGATCCAACCCAAAATTTTGCTCCAAACTACATGGAGCCATATGTAGTGCATAAACATTATTACACCCTATTTATCTGTCGTGAGTATGAAAATGAGACCATGGTATCAAACCCAAACGAAGCACCTTTAATCAAATAGAGTTAGATAAATATTCATTGGGATATTTGTTTGTAGCCTGTAAGAAGTAATAATGTTTAATTGTTGTCCACATAATCTACAACCAACCCATTCTCAAAAAATAAAACTAGAGTAAACGAACTTAATTTTAATACGATGATAAGGAACTAATGTCTTGCAGATGATGATTAATGAGCATTGGAACGACATTCTACTAGTCTCATATGTAATGATAGAGATGAATAGTCATTCAGGAGGTAAAGCAAACCGTATTTTTAAAGATGAAATTGTAAAGTTTTGCTAATGATGAGAGGTATAACCATTAAGGAAGGAATTAATTATTGTCTGCAATTATTGAGAGAGAAGGAGTTAATAATGCTAAAAGGACATTATAATAGCTCTATTGCTACGTTTCATATAAATCAAGAATAAATGGGACTTGAGGGACATTTTGTAAATATTTAGGAGTGTTTAAGTTCGGTGAATGTAAATTTACAATAGTATAGATCTAAATATCTATACTACTTCTAAAAGTGTGCATGTATGTAAATCAGTTTTAGGACACAAATGCCCCTCAAATCTTTTCTAATGCCATGAGTATCCTTGGTTGTTGACTTTAATGAATTAATGGTATGGCCCTTGGAAGACTTCTCATCTTCTAATGCTAGATTCATGGTTTCTCCATCCAAGTTCATTGCCAAATGCTAGATGGCAAATGATTTACAGACATCCACACTTTTAGAAGTAGTATAGATACACCACCGTCACCCAAAATAATTGATTTCTTATTTCCTGATCATCACATTGATCTTACCTGATTTGGATGCAACTCAGGTGGATCAAATGTTGTTCACGCATTACTATTTTTATTAAATTATGACAACTCAATTCAACATTCATTGGTCTTACCACGAATTTAATCACATTAAATATGACTTGAATGATAATTTAACTTTAACGTGTAAGAGAAATGGTAATTCAACTACAAGAATGAACCAAATCACTCCATGTTTGTACTATTAATATGAGAAAGATGGTAATTCAACTACAACAATGAACCCAATCCACTCCATAAGTGTACTATCGGTACTATTAATATGAGAGAATGAATCAATCCAGTCCTCTATTTTACAAACATAATTGTGGAGAAAAAATATCATTATCCACACCAACTCATATTACCTTCTTTTCGCAGATGGCTGGAGGTGCAGAGTTGGACAATGTAACGAAAATTATTATATTCGATATATACCATCTATGTTTCTATTTTGATACATCATATGTGAAGGCAAACTATTTGCCCCACACAGCATGTAGGGCAAACTCGTCCAGAAATGAGGAGTGACTTATTGGTTTTATGAAGCTGATGAGAGGATCACGCCTTGGTGGACTTGCTGAGCTGCCAATTTATCTATTCGTAGAGGATTTATTTTCTAAATGTTTTCAAGTACTGTAGGCTTTTATATTCATATTTATTAGGCTAGAATAATGAGCCTATAATGTGAAATGAACGTGAAACTCCTTTTCTGCTTGTTTTCCTTTTGATTTCAATGGGAATTGATATGAAATTTGGCTACAAAAAAAAAAAAAAATTCAAACTTTCTTTAAAATAGCAAAAGGATTCTTCGTACTTCAATTCCTCCACTGATAGAACCTTTGTTTTTCAACTTTGGCAAATAATAAACAATAGTTTTTTTTCTTGCTCTTGAAATGATAAACAATAACTTATCTTACATTTACAGGCCATGAGTAAAGTAATATTTTATTTCAAACAATAACTTAATATTTTTTTGGGCCAGAAATTGTGGAATCTGCCAGGAAATATTGGAGTTCAAAAACAACCAATTTTGGCAACTTTGTCTGCTAGATAGCTATTAATTTTGGATGGTGCAGAACTGAAGATTTTTCTCGACAGTGCATGTCTCTATAGAAGCTGCTTGGACTAGGTTTTTCATCAGAATCAATAATTTTTGCATCACTGACGATATTAACTGTGCTAACATGGTCTTGATTTTCCCCATTTGCCAATGCTGCTTTCAAGCAACGCACTTTCAATCAGAGTAGCTAGCTTTCGTTTTAAACGCAACGTCAACATTAATCTAACCTTGCACGTAGGCTAGTGGTACCTCTTCTTATTAATGCTGAATACTTCGAGGATGAAAGTTTTGCTCAAAAATGGAACTTGCATATTCCAAGTTGGTAATGTTTTTGTGGGACAAAAGTTGCCAGCGCGATCTGGCCGTTCATCCATGGTGGTTGGATGGACCAGATCTAACTTTTTAAAGAAAAAACCCACCGTCCGCTACGTTATCTAGCGACAGTGATTTTGGTGGGTTTTACCAAAATGTCTCGAAGGTATTTAATGAGTTGGAGGGATTCGAGGGCAAACAGGGAGGGGATATTATTGTAAATTTCACCGTTCGATACATTATATGGCATACGGCGAAGTTTACTTAAAAAAAAACAGATTTGGCTCGTGGGCTAGATGACGATAGCAACTCACTTTAAGTTGCCAGCGCGAGCAGCGTATCAGCTTATATATATATATATATATTCCAGATTTCACTATTTTTCTACTAAAAAGATGTAACAGCTCCTCTTAGTAGCATTAACGGTTTGGGTGATGGTAAAAAATGCCCCTCGCAGCTCCCTATGCAGTGTAAAAGTGACTGAACGCTACACTTAGCAGCGGTTAACCGCCACTAATTGTAGCGGTCATTGACTGGGCCCCAACTCCCTAACCGCTATACTTTGTAGCAGTTAGACAGGCAGACTTATAAACCCACTCTCTCTATCTCACTTTAGTTTTCATTATATATATATATATTATATATATATATGGGAGCTGATCCGTTGAGAGCGTGGGCAAAATAGGAGAAGTTGCAAGCGCAATCTGACCGTCCATCCCGAAAGATGGACGGCCCAGATCGCGCCTTTTTCGAAAGCTGTCAGTCGTCCGCCATACTGTATGGCGGACGGGTTTTTTTTACCTTATTGCCCCTCCGCGCCTGTCCGCTACACTGTATGGCGGAGGACATTAAAGTCCTAATGGGAGACAGCAAAAAGACGTCCGCGATACTGTGTCGCGGACGTCCCCCAGGCTAACACTTTACCTTTTTGCCCCTCCACACCGTACGCTATACTGTATCCCGGACGATATTGATGTCCTAACACAAGACAGCAAAAAAGGTATCCGCTATACAGTGTATCGGACCTCGCCTAGGCTGAAACCTGTCAGGACCTTATTTCAGGGATGTCGGGAATAATTTCCGCTATACAGTATCGCGGACAGGCTTTTCCCGTATACCCCAAAGTTCCCTGATTCTCAGCTCTTTCGGCAAAATTTTCTTCTCCTTCGGATTCACTTGCTTCCATTTTCGGCTCCCCTCAAGCTTCGAGTAAAACTTGCTTCAATCTTCTTCAGTCAAACAAGGTAAGTTTCTGATCTCAAATATTTTCTGGGTGGATTGACTGATAAAGTATATATTTTTTTTTGGGCAAAAAAATATAGATTTTTGATGATGTTCTATAAATTAATTTGTTAACTTTAAAGAAGTTTATTGTAGTTAATTTTGATTTTTTTGAGGGGCGCTAACTTCGGCACATCTATCCTATTGCCTTTCGAATTTTTTGAGATACGTTTGTTGTATTTTGGCATGATGAATTTGTCTAACGCTCTTAGTAATTTTAATTTGTTATGTTCAATAAATCTATAATTAGCAAAATGAGAGACTCGTCAAGATAATTTTTAGGTAATATTTGCAGTTGAAAATGTCATTTGATTGTTAAGCGTAGTCTATATTTTCACATATAGGGAGCTGTTTCACAATGTCTGATTTTGGGTCGAGCTCCAACACCCCCGTAGATGCTAGTGATCCGTATCTAGGACGAACCTTTCAAACATTGGAGGAAGCTGGAGAATGTTTCCGAGCGTATTCATTGAGGGTTGAATTTGGCATTAGAATAAAGACTTCAAGAACGAGCAATGTAATAAGAAAGATATGCTCTCGCTTATACGAGTGCCATAGGGGCAGAAACCCAGTGCAAAATGAGACACGCGTAGGCAACGATGACAGTGATGACGAAATAGGATATTCGCGCAGAAGACGGGACTTCTTTGCGCGAACGAATTGCCAGGCCAAGATGTTCGTAAGCTATAAAGCCAAGGAAGATCATTGGCTTATTACCAGCGTGGAACTGGCACACAATCACCCGTTAGTAACCCCTTCTAAGGTGAGTCAGATGCCTCAACACAAGAAGATGGGTAAGGTCGCGAGGAGCCTCATTCACACAATGAGCGATGCGCGGCTAGGACCTACCGACATGATTAATGTTCTTGCTGAACAGGCCGGGGGAATTCAAAATTTAAACTTTAACACGACAGACGTTCGTAACGCGGTCTGAACCCATAGACGAGCCGCGAATGACCTCAATGATGCTCAAGCCACAATGAGCCTATTGAAGCGGATGCAGATGGAGGACCCGCAGTTTACCTTCGATTATAAACTTGACGACGAGCATCGAGTTAGCACAATTTTTTGGGTCGACGGTCATTCGAGACTTGCTTATAAGCATTTTGGGGATGTCGTGACTTTCGACACCACATACCGTACCAACAAGTACTCGATGCCGTTTGCCCCTTTCACGAGGGTCAATCATTATTATCACTCCATCCTGTTCGGGTTCACTTTGTTATGGGACGAGAGCGAGAGTTCTTTTGAATGGTTGTTTAGTGTGTGGCTGGAAGCCATGAACTTCAAAACACCCAACATTATCATCACCGATCAAGATTTGGCAATGAAGAAGGCTATTGCCACGGTCTTCCCAGATACTCGACACAACTTGTGCACTTGGCACATAAGCAACAAATACCTCGAACGTTTGCATCACGTGTACGCAAAGTTTCAAGACTTTAAACAGGATTTTGACACGTGCGTTAGCAAGTCGTTAACGATTGAGGAATTTGAGGAGAGGTGGGAAAAGCTTGTTGAGGATTACTCATTGCAAGACAACGGGTGGCTCCAGCACTTGTACGAGCTCAAAGAGCAATGGATTGGCGTTTACACGAGGAGGCATTTTTCTGCGGGCATGAAAACGATGGGCAGGAATGAATCTATGAATGCCACGTTCGATAGTTACGTGGGTACAGCTACCAATTTGAAGAGTTTCGTTACATCCGCACAGAATGCGGTTGCGTCGTTGTTCGTGAAAGAAAGGGCTGCAGACTTTGCAACCACGTACAAACAGAGGAGAAGGTTGCTTGAGACCCCGCTGGAGCTGAACGGTGCCAAAGTCTATACGAATGAGATCTTCTTGCTATACCAAGTAGAGCTGCAGAAATCGGGACGGTACTGTATAAACAAGGTGGCAGAAAAGTCTACGCGTGAGTACAAGGTTTACTCGCTCGTGAATGACCTCGTTCCTGAGAAGCTGCGCAGAATGTATACGGTGAGCCACGACACATTGACGGACTCGGTGACATGTGTTTGCAAGAAGTTTGAGTTCCATGGCATCCTGTGTAGACACATTCTGCGCTTTTTCACCCAGAAGAATATCAGGACAATCCCCGATAATACGTTTTGCCATGGTGGACGAAAGGTGCTAACAGGTTGCACGGTACCATTGCCTTTCCGGAGCACCCGTATACTGACTTTGAAGAATCGGAGACGTTGCGGTATAATCATCTGGTGACGAGTTTCACCCGTTTGTCCGTAAAGGCTACTGCTTCGATGGTCGGTTATAAACATCTCCTCGAGGTAGCTCAACAGCAAGAGCCCATCGTCGACCAGTTGGAAGCAGCTTCAGTCACCAATGCAATTGACACCGAGCCTACGACGGGATCAGAAGATGACGAGCCGGGGGAGAAAGACGACAATGATATCCGGCCGTTGGATCCAATTATATCGGCCACGCACAATTCTTGCGCATTGGCCTTGCCAAACCGCCCGACATCCGGTGGGTCCCTGTTAACCCTCATATCTGGGGCACAGACTCGCAAACCCTGCTCCAACTCAAAATGGTGCATTGCTCGGTCTGGCAGCTGCCACTCTGCGACCTCAAAGTGGATGAGGGGTGTGCGTTGCAACCCGGAGAGCGTGAAGACGAACGACTCTTCTACCCGTCGCGCCAAACGTATGTACGATGCCTAACGCAATTGGCCCGGAGATAGGCGGTCGAACTCCCCTCGATAGTACGTGATGTTGTGATGGGGATCGAGTCTCCTACGGTAGTGGCTATTCTTTCGGCTGTACTCCCAAGCACGCAACCGATGCCACACTCTATCGGTTCCATCCCTACGCGTCGGTGCACCGGGAGCAAGGTGTTCATAAGACCACACCTGAGAACATGGGCAAGTTATATTTATATCGTCGATTCAACAAAAGCAAAAACAAAAAAAAACAATAACGAAGACAGGATTTATATGATATACCTGCAATAGCGAGAGACATGCACATATGGCTTTGGAGTCGAGCCTCGTTGCCTTGTGTAATGCTCGGTACAGATACGAAAGAACCGCTGCACCCCATGGATAATCTCCAACCTCAGCCAGGTTACCCAACAACAGTAAATATTTCACGCTGGCCGTGTTCTTCGACGTCGTTGGGAATAAAATTGCCCCCATCACCCACCAGAGGAAGGCTTTTGTGTAAAGCACAAGCTCACGGCCCGTATAGTTTTCCGGCAAAACCCTGTACGTATCTACCAACCACTTCAACTTTATACCACCACTGTTAAATTGATCCTGGGGTATCGAAGTGAGGAAGTCCCTAGCGGTTCTCGTCTTCGTTGCTTCTGACGGAGGAGCAATTACCGGCTGCCCCGTCATCGGCAACCCTAAGATGAACCCTACATCTTCTAGGGTAATTGTCATCTCTCCGAGCGGGAAGTGAAACGTATTCGTTTCACTTCTCCACCTCTCAACAAGGGCACCTATTAAGGCCTGGTCAAGCTGTTGAAATATCTGCCCATGCGTGAAAATCCCAAACCCAATTCCACGTAGTATCCTCTTCTGGGCGGTGTTCAGTTTCCACGATACTATATCGCGAGATACTTCTACAGTGTTGAGAAGTTCTCTTTCCTACAAATTAATAAATACAGTTTAAGCATAACAAACGGTATATACAACGTTCGTAAGCGATAGAAAGTCGATAAATAATGTATCTTACTCCACCATCCCATATGAGCGTACTGATATGGTTGGCTTGGTAGTATAACACGGATGGGTCTTCAGGTCCAGGGTTAAATTCCATTTTTTGCAACTGAAATTATGAAAAAACCTTCTCAGTTTGGATTTTACGTTTTGGATTTTGATAATCGCTCGCAAAAATACAACGCTAGCACATGCATAATACATATAACGCAAGCACATGAATGATGCATACAATGTTAGCATATGTACTCATATGTATAAATATATATACATATACGGAATCGGATTTTACAAACGCTTGCACAAGAACAAAAACATACATATATAAAACGTAATATTCATCACAACTGAAGATTACAAACAAAAAAAAGTAGATTTTGTGAACTTACGTGATTGATTTAGGGTATTAAAGGTGTTCTTAAGACGGAATTGCGCCGATATGCTTGCCAACGCCGCTGGGAAATTTTGTGAGTAGAAAGAGTGGAGAAGAGTGTCGTAGTGACTTTTTTTTGAATGTATATTTAACGTCCGCTATACAGTATCGCGGATAGCTATTACGTCCGCCATACAGTATGGCGGATGGCTATAACGTCCGCTACACAGTGTAGCGGACACTGTTGACGTGACAGATAAGGACAAGATAACCGTCATTGCCGAAAAAACTGACGGGACAGGCCCTGACAGGTGTCAGCCTAGGGGACGTCCGCTACACAGTATCGCGGACGTCTTTTTGCTGTCTCCCATCAGGACTTTAATGTCCTCCGCCATACAGTGTAGCGGACAGGCGCGGAGGAGCAATAAGGTAAAAAAAACCTGTCCACCATACAGTATGGCGGACGACTGACAGCTTTCGAAAAAGGCGCTATCTGGGCCGTCCATCTTTCGGGATGGACGGTCAGATCGCGCTTGCAACTTCTCCTATTTTGCCCACGCTCTCAACGGATCAGCTCCCTATATATATATATATATATATATATATATATATATATATATATATATATATATATATATATATATATAATCCTTCCACTCATGAATGGTTGAAAGCATTGTATGAGATCAATACACAATGGGTCGGGGCTTACACTAAAATATTTTTTGCTACTGGAATGACTATGACCTCGAGAAGCGAAGGAATGAATGCCTTATTTGATGGGTACGTAAGTAATTTCTCAAGTATAAAGGAGTTTGTACTTGAGACGCAGAAAGCCCTTTACAAGTAATTTTTCCTAGAAAGATAAGCAGACGCTGCTATTGTTTACAGAGAAAGAGCCATAGTTTTTTCACATTTGGAAGCTCATACGGCTCGAGTTTATAGCAAGAAAATGTTTAGACAGTTTCAAGAAGAACTTTAAATATCGAATCAATATAGTATGACGAAGTTGCACAAGCCAATGATCTCAAAGTTTATGCTTTGACAAATGTGACAAATTTTGCCAATTTGTGCTCTTATTCGGTTAAGAAGAACCGAAGACATTTCAACGTGTCGCTTTGTCTAAATACCAAATTTGTTAATTGCAAATGTCAAATGTTTGAGCATAAAGATATACTTTGTCGACATGCGCTAAATTTTTTTAGCACAAAGAATGTCTGTGAAATTCTAAAAGAGTGTATCTTAGATCGGTGGACGAAGCAAGCCAATAGAATACACAGTCACATACCTTACGTGCCACACGTTATAGTTGATTTCGAGCAATCTGAGCCACTGCGATATAATCACCTTCTCAAGATCATGAATGGTCTATCTTTGGACGATGCGTCAACAATGGATGGGTACAAGTATCTAGTTGATGTTGTCGCAAGCAAGAAGGCCAATTTGACACAATTTAGGGTGGCAATACCTGACACTCGAGACACTCCACCTACTCAAACGACTCCAGCCGCCCAAGTCACTCGAGCTTCGATCATTGATTCACAGCCATGTGTTGACTGAGGCATTCTGCAAGGTAATGATGAAGACATTTTTTATCTGATTCTTTCTCAAACAAAAGGGCAAAAAACGAGTTACATGGATGAAGAGTCCGATTGAAGATGCAATGGGTCAGAAACAACTTTGAAAGTGTGCGTTATGAAATAAAATAACTGATCATGACAAGATAAACCACTATAAAGTGTTGGGTATTGTATCCGATGGTCTGCATGAGGATGATGATGATGAAGAAGACTGTTAGGGCTGATGTATAATTTGAACTTTAATTGTTAAGCTTTACTGTGTAATTTGACATTTGGTGGTTTTGGTTAAGGTGTAATCTTTAGTTTATAGCAAAAACAATATTTTCCACTGAAAGTTACGAAATGGGCCAATAAGTGTGCCCAGGAAGGGAGACTCTGAAGAAAAAAAAAATCAAATTTCAATCAAATACACAAAAAGTGACCGACAAATGTGCCTAAAGAGTAAAAACTCTGGATTTGTTATTTTAATTTTCACTCAAAGTTATGAAAGGGGTCAATATGTGTGTCCGAAGAGAGGAGACTCTGAAAAAACTATATAAAATTTTTTTTTCCAAATTTTACTCAAGTACACAAAAAGAGGCTAATTAGTGTGCACAAAAAAAAAGGGAAAAAGAATAGGGAAAGGGGCTTTCTAACCGCTCCTGTTTCTAGCGAATAGAGATGCTGAGAGTGGTCCCTAACCCCTCAAAAGTGTAGCAGTTAGGGAACGCTCCCAACATCTCTAATCGCTAGGGACGAGAGCGGTTAGAGATGATGAGGGCATTCCTTAACCGTTACACTTAGTACCAGTCAGCCATCCCTAACTGTTACACATAGTAACGGTCACACACGGAACACCTCCCCCCCCCCCCCCCCCAAAAAAAAATCTATCACTCTTTCCCATTTTATACCAAGCCAAACCTGCACGTGTTCCCTCTGCGATTGAAGGTGACTCATGTTTTGAATTGTTTCTAAAACACTTATTTCCACACCTTCAAATTCATCCCTCGCGCATGGTCATCATCGTCATAAAGGGTTGATGGATCATAAGGCCCGGGATTAAACTCCATATCTTTAACAAGAATACATAATTGTAAAGCAACTTAGCGTGCATACTATTTACATTTCAAATCTAAAACAAGAACACATAATTTAAAATCAACTTACCATACATACTATTTACATTTCAAAAAGGTAATATAGTTCAAATATTATTTAAATATAAGTCTAACATTGTGACTAAACGCTATTATCAAATATACCTGAGGTTGAACCCACAGAAGAAGGGGAACCATCGTCCGGATTGGAGGACTCGGCTTGGGGCTAAGGCGGCGGTAGCGGCTGGGGCCGGGGCCCCACTTGCTGGATGCTCGCACTATGTGCCTCGTCATCAGTGGGCAATGATGAGGTGGGAGCCACCGGGGTGGACGTAAATCGGCATCCACCGCGACCACGAATGGCCCATAATCTATCCATAACTGACTTTGTATAAAAGAAGTCCAAATAAATAAACACATTAAAATGACAACACAAAACTGCTATCACATGCTTTCGATTACACAAAAACTGCATAAATACTATATGAACAGAGTATACGAGTAAGTTAACATATTATAATTGTAAAAACACTATATGAACCGAGTACACGAGTAAGTTAACATATAATTACCGAGTAATCAAGTACACGTTACACTGGAAAAATGGCTTTGTTATGTCATAACATTAGGTGAATTATTCAAGTTACTTATTACGATGCATGTGACAACATTACAAGTCAATCATCTTCATTTTGAGAATCATCATCGTCTTCATCTTCAGACTCATCATCCTCCTTTTCCTGGGACTCTTCGTCCACTACATCTTGTAATTCATCATCTTCGTGAGTAGACTCAGCCTCATCATCTTCAACACTTTCTACGTCTTCCATGTCATAATTTAAGACTTCTTCTCCTACATCATGTGTTGGTTGAAGAGAAAGATTGTCCTTCTCGTTGTTCACCTCAAAAGGTACCAAGAGAGGTGTTTGGTCGGCTTGAAAGGTGTCTACCTCACTGTTATATGCGACGGGCAATTTCTTGAATTTGATAACAATATACCAATGAGATTTAGGATTTGCGACATCTTTCGCGTAGAAAAATGGTGTAGCTTGACTAGCAAACACAAACAGTTCGTTTGATGCAAGTCTTGACTTAACATTGACATCTACAATTCCTTACGAGCTAACACGGATTCCTCTACTGCATGTGATATCGAACCAGGTACAGAACAATACCAAGCGGTTTTGGCTACCCAAATACGTTAGCTCAAGAATGAGGACCTGCCGAGTTTCTCAGTTTCTTCGGCCGGTCACCTCTTCTTTATTTATTTATTCTTTTTTTTTGTGCTAAAAAATGCTGAACTGTAAGGGTATAATCCAACCAGCATGGAATATTGCGTTTCTGAGACCTATAAGGCCGCCACATATATCTGAGCCCCCGATTCCCACACTTATGTCGGGGCCGAAGCGTACAAGGACCTGTGTATGGAGTACATGCAGGACGAGAACGTAAGTTTGCCTCTAACAAGTGCAGCGGGCAGCATTCAAACTCAAGTAGGAAATTTAGATTGGGATCTTGGGAACCGCAGAACTAACCCTTGTTGGTGCCTGTCACATCTTCTACAAGGAAATTATTAGCCTAAACCCTTCCACAAGACTGTTCGATCGGTCGCATTTTAGCCAAATATGGATTCAAATTTCCTTGATGTGTCCTCTTTGCAATTTAGCCGACGAAACTATCTCCCATCTATCTATTTATTAATTGGCGATCGCTTTGAATTCTAAGTCTCACAAGTTCACAACTTTTCAAGGATTTAGGGAGTGGCTGATTACTTGGCTCCTTCATCCCTACCCTTCAAATTCCCTTGAATCGCCGCCAGGCAAATAATATTGCTTTTCCTCTGGCTTATTTGGTCAAATAGAAATGATAACATGTTCAAAGATGCAGTGTGGGATCAACCTTGCATATTATTCAAACGACCCCACCCTCATACATTATATCTGAATTCCTTTTCCAAGATTCATTCCCCTTGATCAAATTTGGTAAAACACAATAGTAATTCGTTCTCTTTTGTGAGCTGGCCTAATTATTCTTGTTCTCAAACTAGTACTCCCTCTCTCTTTTTGGGTTTAGTTTTTGAAAATAAAAGTTAACGAACTAGGATTCATATTGTTGTATACGACGCTAACAATATATGGGTAAACTGTAAGGTTTATTTATGGGCATCTTCAGATTACATTGCCATTTCCAAAGCTCTTCCAACTGGTGTGTTACGGGCGAACCGTGTTGGCTACAAATGTGCATCTTTTTTTACTACTGGCTACCTCATTCCACAGATAGGGAAATGTGGGAAGCAAGACATAAAGACGGCTGGAATCTTTTATAATCTCTATTTTGCTATAAACAATCTACACAGTTTCAACCTTAAGAAAAAGACATCCATTAAAAGTAGGATGAAGACATCTTTCCATTTTGACAAAATATCCGCCAATTTCTGTAGTCTCTAGAGGTTTGCATTTGGTTCCCAGCCACTTTAGTAGTACTTATTGCATTATTCAGGCTAGTGTGATGTACAGTTCTCAATATGGATGTACGGATATCTTATTTTGTTGGTTTCCAGGAAATTAGCCCAAATATTCTTTCAACCGAGATACCAAAACTTTAATGACATAAATAATTCTTCTGGTTAATCAACACAATGATTACGATTGGAGCTCGCCCACCTTTGAAAAGTCCTCAAGTCTTCTATTTCTGTTTGTTTGGCTATCCGAGGACTTTCCACGCCCAAGCCGGAGTGTACGCTTATGTGGAAAATTCCCACACTCGCGTTCAAGGTACCTCTGAACACTTAGAAGCTGTTTTCCTGGTCAACGGATGACTTTGTTCATCAATCACAGAAGCCGAGTAAAGACATACGTGGTGCTTTCCTTGTTTCTGCAGTAAGCCGAGTCCAAATCACACACTCTCCATCCTGCCCTTCAAATCCCCTTGAACCGCCACGTAACATAATATTTCTTTCCCGTTGGCTTATTTTCCCAAATAAGCCAACGGGACCTGTGGCTGTGACAATAATTCTATCCGGAAACCTGTGGCGGTGACGATTTTGTCGGTGGTTTCGACACGTTGTCGTCGGCAGTTTGAAATACAAATGTTGAATTTTCTTAAGGTCAAACGGCTAGGCTGGCGGGTCTCACGGATGGCGCCAAAATGTTACTGCTAAAAATATGCTCCGTGTACTTTGCGGAATCCGAGCTCGAATCAATGACCTGCAAGACAGAAAACGAGTGACCGTCGGGTGTGATTCTCGGCAGAGAACTCTCCGATGCTTAAGTCAGAGTACAGCTACATGATAATGACTCTGAAAAAGCATGAATGTGTGTAATTGTCTCATACCGGGGGGTAGACCCATTTATATAGTGGTAGTAAGAAGAGCCCTAGTAGGACTAGGCTATGAACTAATCCAATCAGGATCGTATTAGGATCCTTGAGGATCATGTGTCTATCTCTGGTGATTGAGTTAGAATCTTGATAAGATAATCATCAATCTCCCAGTTTGACTGGGATTGCCGAGTATTCCCCAATTATTGGGAGTTATTTTTGAGATATATCATTACTCACGTATAGCAATCGTAAGTATATAAGTTGTATGTATATGAAAATGTTTATAAGGCATTGAGTAGCGAAAAAAAATTATTAGTCAAACTTTGAATTTGTTTATAAAAAAAAGGAATAAATCAGAATTTTCTTGTGAATTGGAACTAAAACAACAATATATAGGAAAGTGATAAATGCACTCCAAATGTCAATTCTCCCAAACTCTAAACAACTTTTTGTGGCACTTGTAAGTAACACGATTTTGACCTTTAAAAACAAAAATAAAGTGAAAGTATTCAAATATCAAAATATATACTGAATTTTTTTATCTTTTTAACTTTAATGCTTCAACTAAATGTCACATCGGCGGGTAACATAAGAAATTTTAGTGACATTTGAGTGAGGGAGGAGGCGGGCGGGTGACGATGGTCTCCCTGGCCCTCCAATATGTCCGCCACTGGCCTTAAGGCCTGTTTCTCGCCATCTTCGGAGCATATTACTATTTCCAAAGCTCTTCTAATTGGGCCTAGTAGGCACCATACCTCCAGACATCGGCATCTTCGGAGCATATTACTATTTCCAAACATGCATTTTTCCTTATTAATGGCGGAGAGATCAAAGGGAGGATGAAGACGTAAGAGATTAGAATTATTGTTTACCCATATTTCAAAAGTCCGCAAGTTTTCTCTCTGTGTTTACTTGCCTGTCCCAGGGCTTTCCCCGTGCTCTAAATCAAGTGTATCAAAGTGGAGAATTTCCACATAAGCATACAAGCCTTCTCTTTCGGTTTACTTGGCTGTTTTCCTGGTAAACGGAAGACTTAAGTCGCACTTCATGAATTTCTCCTATAAAGACATACTTGGTGCTTTCCTCGTTTCTGCCTCACCAAGCCGAGTCCAAAATCACAGACGCTCTCATGGTGACAGCTTCATGCTTCCTTTTTTCCATGGTAGTGGTGGTGTTGATACAGTTTACACGTACTAGTGAAACAAACATCACCACTGATCAATCAGCCCTTCTCGCTTTTAGGGCGCACATCATCAATCTCGACTCTCAGCACATTTTAGCCACCAACTGGTCCTCTGCCACCCCGGTTTGTAACTGGGCAGGGGTCACTTGCAGCCGTCGCCATAACAGGGTTGCGGCCTTGAATATTTCAGATATGGGCCTAGTAGGCACCATACCTCCAGACATCGGAAATATTTCATTTCTTGCTTCTCTTGACATCCGCAACAACAGCTTCTCTGGCAATCTGCCCAAAGAGATGGCTCATCTACGCCGGCTAAAAGAATTGAATCTTGACTACAACGAGTTTAGCGGACGACTTCCTGATTTGCCTCAACTTCAAGTTCTGCGCCTCAGAAGTAACAGCTTTGTGGGCATGATCCCATCATCTCTCTGTAACGTATCAAAGCTTGAGAGGTTGGACTTAAGCTTCAATCTTCTAAATGGAAAGATTCCCGGAGGAATTGGCAGGCTTTTAAACCTCAAAGAGCTCCGCCTATCTTGGAACCAGTTGAATGGCGAAATTCCGTCGAGCATTGGGGACTTGATATTTCTTGAGGCGTTATATCTCGGCGTTAATGACTTGACAGGTTAGAATATCATATTTAATCCTTGTTTACATTACCTGTAATAATCTATATATCATATCATATCGTATAAATATATAATAGATGAAACGTTTTGTATTGTGGGGACGACGCATAAGTTTTTTTAGGAGTTCTTTTCTCTTTTTACCCCTTTTAATTATGCGACACGTCATCTTTTTTCCATTTTACGACACATTATCATCTTTGTTTTGACGTTTCATTCCTCTTTTACCTCTACTTATTAAAGTCTCACATGCATCATGACTCTTTATTAATAAAAAATTATATAAATATATCATATCATGTCATATAGATATAAATATATAATAGACGAAGCGTTGTGCGTTGTCGAGGAGACACATAAGCTTTGTTATGGGTTCTTTTCCCTTTTTACCCCTTTTAATTATGCGACACGTCATCTTTTTTCCATTTTGCGACACGTCATCATCTTTGTTTTGGCGTTTCATTCCTCTTTTACCTCTACTTATTAAAGTCTCACATGCATCATGACTCTTTATTAATAAAAAATTATATAAATATATAATAGACAAAGCGTTGTGCGTTGTAGGGTGACACAAAAGCTTTTTTAGGAATTATTTTCCCTTTTTACCCCTTTTAATTATGCGGCACATCATTTTTTTTCCATTTTACGACACGTTATCATCTTTGTTTTGGCGTTTCATTCCTCTTTTACCTCTACTTATTAAAGTCTAACATGCATAATGACTCTTTATTAATAAAAAATTCGGAGTTATTATTACTATAATTTTAGTTGACCTCATAAGAGTAAAAAACTAATTCTACACATTCTAAAACTCTACGTAATCAATGTACCAACATATTAGGACTTACTTTTGACTATTAACACCTTAAAAATACATTAAATAACAAAATAAACACTCAAACATAAAGAAAACGTTAATTACACGTCATCATGTTTATTTTGGTGTTCTATTCCTTCTTTATCTCTACTTATTAAAGTCAAACGTGTATCATGACTCTTTAGTATAACTTATTATTAAAAATTCAGAGTTATTATTATCATAAATTTAGTAAACCTTATAAGAGTAAAAAATATTTTCTACACCTTCTAAAACCCTACCTAATCAATGTATAAACATATTAGGATTTGAATTTGACTACTAACATCTCAAAAATACTTTTTATAACAAAAAAAACACTCAAACATAAAGAAAATATAAATTACACGTCATCATGTTTGTTTTGGTGTTCCATTCCTCTTCTACCTCTACTTATTATAGTCACACCTGCATCATGGCTCTTCATTGTAACTTATTATTGAAAAATTCGGAGGTATAATTATCATAAATTTAGTTGACCTTATATGAGTAAAAAATGAATTCAGCACCATCTAAAACTCTACATAATCTATGTATCAATATATTAGAACTTGATTTTCACTATTAGCACCTCAAATAAACTTTAAATAAAAATATAAACACTCAACATTAAAAAAAACATAAGTCACTTATGGAAAAAAAATGTAGACCACAAATTAAATGCTTTTTTTTTTCTTTATACAGAAGCAACATCTAAAAAGAACATAGATCAAAACGGCAGTTCCAAAAATTGTTGAACATGATCTTGAAGTGATATAATTAAACACAGGGATTGCCACCGTAATGCTATGCTATTTCTTTTATAAGGTTAATTCTATCTTTTAAAATGATGGTTATTTAATAAAATTTTGGCCGCTACCCTGGTCATAGGAAGATGCCCACAACCTCCCATATAGTGAAACTCAAGGGTCGTTGTATACTTTTAGTGATACTTATTTAGTGACTTTAAAAAGGTACTTTTAAACATTGTCGGGTATGGTATCAACAAAAATGACGCTAAGCATATTTTATCGATCATTAACTGTTTTATATAGAGGTTGTTGGGATTTTCATGGGCGGTAGATAAAAATAATTCATTACCTAAAATGAACTAAAATTAATCCACATGCTTCCACTTCAGTTCCAATGTCTATTTTTAGTTGCATATTTATGTCTATACAGTAAATTACTAATTGTATAGGCCGCCACATATATCTGAGCCCCCGATTCCCACACTTATGTCGGGGCCGAAGCGTACAAGGACCTGTGTATGGAGTACATGCAGGACGAGAACATAAGTTTGCCTCTAACAAGTGCAGCGGGCAGCATTCAAACTCAAGTAGGAAATTTGGATTGGGATCTTGGGAACCGCAGAACTAACCTTGTTGGTGCCTGTCACATCTTCTACAAGGAAATTATTAGCCTAAACCCTTCCACAAGACTGTTCGATCGGTCGCGTTTTAGCCAAATATGGATTCAAATTTCCTTGATGTGTCCTCTTTGCAATTTAGCCGACGAAACTATCTCCCATCTATCTATTTATTAATTGGCGATCGCTTTGAATTCTAAGTCTCACAAGTTCACAACTTTTCAAGGATTTAGGGAGTGGCTGATTACTTGGCTCCTTCATCCCTACCCTTCAAATTCCCTTGAATCGCCGCCAGGCAAATAATATTGCTTTTCCTCTGGCTTATTTGGTCAAATAGAAATGATAACATGTTCAAAGATGCAGTGTGGGATCAACCTTGCATATTATTCAAACGACCCCACCCTCATACATTATATCTGAATTCCTTTTCCAAGATTCATTCCCCTTGATCAAATTTGGTAAAACACAATAGTAATTCGTTCTCTTTTGTGAGCTGGCCTAATTATTCTTGTTCTCAAACTAGTACTCCCTCTCTCTTTTTGGGTTTAGTTTTTGAAAATAAAAGTTAACGAACTAGGATTCATATTGTTGTATACGACGCTAACAATATATGGGTAAACTGTAAGGTTTATTTATGGGCATCTTCAGATTACATTGCCATTTCCAAAGCTCTTCCAACTGGTGTGTTACGGGCGAACCGTGTTGGCTACAAATGTGCATCTTTTTTTACTACTGGCTACCTCATTCCACAGATAGGGAAATGTGGGAAGCAAGACATAAAGACGGCTGGAATCTTTTATAATCTCTATTTTGCTATAAACAATCTACACAGTTTCAACCTTAAGAAAAAGACATCCATTAAAAGTAGGATGAAGACATCTTTCCATTTTGACAAAATATCCGCCAATTTCTGTAGTCTCTAGAGGTTTGCATTTGGTTCCCAGCCACTTTAGTAGTACTTATTGCATTATTCAGGCTAGTGTGATGTACAGTTCTCAATATGGATGTACGGATATCTTATTTTGTTGGTTTCCAGGAAATTAGCCCAAATATTCTTTCAACCGAGATACCAAAACTTTAATGACATAAATAATTCTTCTGGTTAATCAACACAATGATTACGATTGGAGCTCGCCCACCTTTGAAAAGTCCTCAAGTCTTCTATTTCTGTTTGTTTGGCTATCCGAGGACTTTCCACGCCCAAGCCGGAGTGTACGCTTATGTGGAAAATTCCCACACTCGCGTTCAAGGTACCTCTGAACACTTAGAAGCTGTTTTCCTGGTCAACGGATGACTTTGTTCATCAATCACAGAAGCCGAGTAAAGACATACGTGGTGCTTTCCTTGTTTCTGCAGTAAGCCGAGTCCAAATCACACACTCTCCATCCTGCCCTTCAAATCCCCTTGAACCGCCACGTAACATAATATTTCTTTCCCGTTGGCTTATTTGGGAAAATAAAATTTGATAACGTATTCCAATATATAATTTGGGATCAATTTTGTATGTTATGTTGGTATTTGGGTTTTAAACTTGTTGCTGATAAAAAATTTGATCGGGAACCACATCCAGAGAATAAACCTGCAAGACAGAACACGGAGTGACCGCCAGTCGGGGTTCCGGTGGAGGAACTTTTCGATACTTAAGTCAGAGCGCAGCTAACAGAGTAGAATTCTAAAAAAATAATAAGGTATAGGGTGCGTCTGTGAAGTTGTCTGCGTACCTGAGGATAGTTCCCTTTATATAGCTGTAGGTAGAAGTACCCTAGTAGGACTTGGATTCTGTCGGCTGGGCCATGCGCCAGATCTATCAAGATCGCTTTAGGATCCTTGAGGACCACGTCACAATCCTTGATGATTCTGATATGATCCTTTTAGAATCCTAACTCCACCAATATGGTAACTTTCCAATCCATAACTGACCAGGATTGACCATGAGTCATAATTGTCAGGCGTCGTACGCTGATTGTGGGTGTATTTTTAAGTATATCATAATGGCTCCCACTTTTTTAGCAAAAATGTTTGCTAAAAAAGTGTACTCCGGGTGTTTTGAGACACATTCCATTTTTTACGGACTTTTCTCCATCTTGTAAGTACAAATAATATTTTTTTTCCGACCACCTCGATGACCAAATAGTGCCCAAGAACCAAAATATATTTTTTGTTGCGTAAATAGCATTATGGAATTTTTCTGACATTTTTCTGAATTTTTTAAGATCTTGAAAACCCCAAAAATAGTTTTATGCAATTTCAGGGAATTTTTCCTCTCTCCCGTTTTTGTGGACTAAGGCCTGCTCTGGAAGCGGGCTCGAACTAGGATATGTTCGGGTTTTTTCTATGCTCGGACCATGTTCTTCTCAAACTATGGGTCTGAGCTGATAGAGCCTCATCTTTTTCTTCTGTTCAGTCAGCAAGCTTAGACCACTACACCAAAATTGCCCTATGGTGACAAGAAGGCCTACGGTATAAAAGGAACCGTAGTTATGTATGCCTACGGTTAATATTAAACCGTGGCTATTCGTGCTGCTTCAGTTTGGAAGAGCAGTCACGACGGTGCTTACCGTGGGAATTGGGTAGACAATCAGGCGGGTGAATCTTGCAGACAAAGCCATCGGCTGCGTACCGTCGGAACATGGGTCTCTCTCTCTGCGACTTGCCCAGTTGCCAAATGCCAAATACTCTCACCCACTCCCAGACAGGCAGACCGCAGCACTCACCAGCGACGGGCGACAGAGACACACAGACACGGCAAGGGCTCCTCGAGTTGACTCTTTTTGGCAGAGCTCAGCTCAGATCTGGAATGAACAAGACAACGAGGGGAAGACTTCACCGGTGGACTCGACTACCGAGGTCCGAGGTCATCTTCAAATTCAGATCTGGAACAACAATCGAAGAAGAAACAGTGACCGGCGAGGCGAGAACTCCACCAGCCAATGACCCTCCCCGGTGACGACGCGTTGATGAACGGTGACCTTAGAAGAAGCAGTGACGGGCAGACTGATCAACGAGTGTCGACGGCGAGGCGAGGACTCCGGCGGCGTCGACTCGTTGACAACTGGTGCGGCAATAGTGCACCTCCAGTCGACTCTCTCTGTTGAGAAGAGCTCAGATCTGGAATGAGTGGCCGGAGTGGAGCCGTGGAAGGAGACGGCGAGTGGACCGGCAAGGACGTCTTCTTCTGTTCAGATCTGGAAGGATCAGTGACCGGCGAGTGATGACGGCGAGGCGAGGACTCCACCGGCCAAGAACCCACTGCAGGCGACGACCGTGACCGGCGATTTAGGTACGCATTTTCAGATTTCAACAACTTCATTTCTCAGGTTCTTATCCCTCTCGCCCTCTCTCTTTCTCTCTCTGTTTGTATTTTTAATTCCTGCCACTAGAGATGGTGATTCTGATTAGAGTTATACGTTTGGAATTAATGGGGTTATACTTACGCATTTCAATTCTCTTAGTTTATTTTAACTTATTCGTTGGATTGGAATTGATGGTTTACATAGACATGGTTGATTGGGTCAGAAGAAGGTGATTTGGGCAGTGGAAGTTTAAAGGAAAGTAGGAAACCAGTCAATTTTTGTGGATGGATTGTTGGTTGATCTAATGTGGGATGTGCATGATTAATTGGTTCGACCATCGGTCCTCAGGGGAAACGATGTTCATGTCAGGACAAGAAGTGGGATGTGCAGCAGGTTGTGGTGGAGGAGACATCGAGTGTATGCCGTGAAGGGATAAGGGAAAGACCAGGTTGTTGCCGCGAAGGGGGTGCAACGACAGCCATGTTGTCGTGAAGGTAGGAAACCATGGTTGTCGTGAAGAAGTGTGGGCAATGTGTGTTGATGAGTTTATGTGTGAGTTATAATGATGGGTGCAGGTGCGAAGGAGAGGCTGTCGTGGGCAACATGTGTGTGGGTTCTATGTGTAGTGTGTGCCTTAAGAGAGGGTGTGTAATGATTGGGTTGCTGTGAAGGTAACAGGTGCGGATTATGAGAGAGATGGAGACAGTAGTGAGGCAGCATGTATGTGTTTGAGTTAATATATATGTGTGTTTATCCTGTGCATTGTGAGAGAAGACAGGACATCTGTGTTAGTGCTGGTTATCAAATGGGTGTGGCTATGCAGTGTAATGTTTCTTCGATGAGGTGAAGGGGTGAGTGTAAAAGCAAGAGAGAAAAGAAACTTGGGAAAAGGAAGTAAATAAGCTGCGGTGAGGCAGTAGTGGGTGTGTGCATATGTTGGGTATTTCATGGTGTATAGGTTTATGGTGGTGTTGTGGGTTGGCAAAAAATGGTGGGATGTGTACAGGTAATGGGTGTATATGTGAGTGTAAATATATGTGGGTTCATGTGAGTGTATGAGAGAAGGAGAGAGAGTGAGGACAGCCATAGAGGGGCTGCCATGGTTGTGTTTGCACGGTTGCTATAGCTGTGTTAGGGACTGTGTATGTGTATATTTTTCGGGGTGCCTCTCATGGGTTTCTGTACATAGAAAGGGGCAGCTGGTTGAAGTGGGTTCATGAAGAACAGATGAGAGAAGGTGGGAAAAATATGGTGTTTGGGAGTGGAAAAAGAAGGTCCGTGCAGCATGGTGGCATGCGTTTGTGAATGCGGCGTGCTTAGTGCGGACTGTTGTGATTGCAGCTAGGTGTTTGGGTTCATATTTATGGGTATAGTGTGTGTTTGTGTGTGAGTGAAATGGTTGTAAAAGGGGGGGAAGAGTATGTGTTTTTAGTGGGTTTGTAAGTGTGTGTTTGAGTGTGTGCAAGGAGAAGGGAAGGGCTGTTCATGAGTGTGTGTGCTGTGTGCAGTATGTATAGTGTGGGATATGCAAGTGTGCCCAGAAAAAATTTCAGCATTGAAAAAAAGAAAAAGGAGAAGAGAACATATACCTACGGTATAAACCGTAGGTATAGGTTTGGGTGCTATTTTTTAACATTAATCCCTACGGTTTAAACCGTAGGGAAAGACTTCAAAAATAAAAAAAAATATGGCCACAGCCTACGGAATGTACCGTAGGTATAGCTTAGGGTGCCTATAGGCTAAACATATCCCTACGGTGTCACCCGTAGGCATAAGATTCAAAAATTAAACTTTTCCTTACGGTTACACCGTAGGCCTATGCTTTAAGAACCGTCGCTATAAGTGGGTTAATACAAATTGGGCATAGGTATAATCCTTACGGTATAACCGTAGGGATAACCTTCAACCCCGTAGGCATAGATCTAGGGCATCGCCACTTATGGCTACGGTATAGTACCGTAGGGATAGGCTATGCCTACGGTACATGGCACCTATCCCTACGGTACTGTACCGTAGGCATATCTTGATTTTCTTGTAATGGACGTGGGCCTGCTTTGACGGCATGTGCGGGAAGACTCTATGGGCCTTTTGTTCAAACACGGGCCTGAGCTGGGATGGCCCCAACATTGTTTCCTGTTCGGTCAGTGGGTTCGGATCACTATTTGCTCGGACTTGTCATGCTGGCTTGCTGTGCAGACGCAGGCCTATTGGTCGAGAGTCCCAATCTAATGAACTCCTTATTTAAACCACTACAAGAAAAAGGGTCTTTAGCGACCGCGTCTAGCGGTCGCTAAAGACCCTTACGCCGTCGCTAAAGGGTTTTAGCGACCGCGGAAGCACGGTCGCTAATGCTGTCGCTATAGCCCAGGTCGCTAAATTTTAGCGACCGCATTTTAATTTCGGTCGCTAAGTTTAGCGACCGCGTTGACTACCTTTAGCGACCGCCCTTAGCGGTCGCTAAATATTTATTAATTTAACAATTATATTTTTTAATTATTTTTTATTAAATTATATTTATATATTTAGCGACCGAATTAGCGACCGCGATCTGCGGTCGCTAAATAATTTAATTTTTTTTTAATTTTTAATTTTTTTTTATTATTTTTTTATTAAATTATATTTATACATTTAGCGACCGATTTAGCGACCGCGACCGGCGGTCGCTAAATAATTTAATTTTTTATTATTTTTTTTAAAAAAATAATTAAAACATTTAGCGACCGCATTTTTTTAATTTAGCGACCGTATATTGCGGTCGCAAAACCTGGCTTTGCAAAAAAAAAAAAATCAGGTCAGATAACCTGTCCAAAACCTATCGCAAAACTAATATCAATTCCAATTCAATCCAATCCAATCCAATCCAATCTAATCGATCCAAAAACCGATTTAACCTCTGTTAAAACGCTTTTGAATGAATGCGTTGAAAGCTTTCAATGCATTCATTCAAAACCGTTTTACCCCCTGTCCCGCATTCATAAACGTTAACATATGCATTAAAATAATAGAATTCATACAGTTAAGTACCGATGATCAATTCAAAACAAGAAAATAATATTCATGGCAGATGAACCTAACCAAACCCCTATGTAAATCACTCGTCGGTAGAACAACCAGCCCCGTCATCATCTTCTTCATTCCTCGATGATGAAGGCACGTTTGATCCAACAACATCTTCATCGCCCCGGGGTTCACCGGCACTGAGATCATCGGTATTGCCCTGCACAAAGCCATACAAATGATTCAACATCATATATCTAATCAAGATCACATATAGAGCACAAAATACAGCAGGATATTGAGAAAATTTGTATTACATGTAGTTTGGGGTCCTTTATAATTACATAACTGTCACCGAGCATCATCTGCATGCGCGCATCAAACATTGTATTGAAGCACTCTGCCAACGGCGCAGCCATAGTCGTCGCGTCTGCCCGAGGACCGGTACAACTCGCCGCGCCTGACGATGATGGTCTGTCTGCTAACAACGCTCGAGCGGACTGACGAGGGTGGCCGAGTATACGGTCCTTCCTAGGACCCCCAGTCGCGTCTGACCACAACGACATATCGTCCACCGTCTGGCCACCGTCTGGCTAGGAGTTGGCCTGAACTCTCTCTCTAAATAAACTCTGTATAAGAAAACAACAAAAATGTTAGAGAAATTCTATTGGCCACAATCGCAAAAAATGCAATAGGAATACAAAAGTATTGCTTCGTTACGTGCTCACCGCAAACTGCTCGGCGCTCTCCGACACCCACTTCCCATCACTATTCTGGTGTGTGCGCTGAAAATGGCGGAGCTTCGTAGGGGGCCTCCTGTCAGGGTCCTCCTCTGTCAACCTCAGCTCGTGCACGGCAAATGGACGGGAACCAGCACTGTGCTTCATCTTCTTCTCGCTTTGAGTCATCTCTGTGCCTCGCTCACTCAGCTTCGCCCAGTCTGGAGTACTCCAATGCGACACCAGCTCCCCCCACATGGTTCTGGAGAAGTACTCGGGATTGTGGTCCCTGGTCATAGATATGTCTGTCGTACCCGCCTGAGCTAGCGCCCACCTTCTCGCATTCAGCATCCATTTCTTGTAGTTCTCGGCACAATGCCACTCCCACGCCTGCCTCCCGAGTTCTCGCTCACTGTCCGACTCAAATGTGAAATAGTCCTGAACATAATTCAACACAATTAAAAAACACAGTTAGCAAGAAAAATTCAGCGATAATGTACTTCTAAAACCGCAAAAGTAAAGCATATAAAAAATTCTGCGCTCCTTACCAAAAACTTCCCCCAAACAAGCTCTTTGTCTGATTCCGTCCACATCCCCCACGTCGCATAAGGCTGTGGGAGGTGAGCCTTGATAATAGGACCGATCTTGGTCCTAACACAATCCTCAACAAAACTAATTACAAGAAATCAAAGAGAGATACATCAATCCCAATATAAGTACATATTACAATAGAATTGAGATTTAAAAATTAAATACATACTAATTGTTTCGGACATGAGCAGTAATCCTCTGCTCCGATGTGGCTGGAAGAGGTATTCCACGGGTGATACCTCGCGGTACAAATGAACTAGACACTGCAGATGATGAAAAAAGAAATCATTATATTTATATATATTGCAAGTAATTGCTTTCAATCCGACACAAAACTAATATCGTCTCACTACGGCCTGAAGCAACTGATGACGATGACGGCTGCTCAGTAGTAGTCGGATCACCAATCCTAGGGGGGGCTGACTGTGCCGAATCAGCTCCGCGACGGCCACCTCCACGACCTCGGGGTGCACTGGATCTCGGCATATCTACAATGTAGTTCGCCTGAATAATAAACAACTTAAGTGCAAAACTTAGTATGCTAACAATGTGGCACTGCCGACTATAAAAGACAACCCAAATTACATAGTCAACCACCATCAATTAATAACCAATTCAATGTAAATAATAAACAGCCATGTCTAAAAGTACATTGACAGTTGACACTCATAAAACCTCTACGGAACAGATCAAAACTTACATCGTCGGGGGTTTTCCAACTTAACAGTTGACAATCATTGCACGGACATTTAATCGTGCCGTCATCCACAAACTCCCGTTGATTCAAAGCAAATAGAATAAACCCGTTCACTCCCTGTCTAAACTCTTCTGATACCCCAATCCCACTTGGAGCAATCCTCCTTCGCATCCAACTTCTATCCACTGACATGATATATATCACTCACTGTCTGTTAAACCTATACAAGTCGAGTTCAAAATTAACCTTCAATTTGAAATGTTATATGTTGAGTAGTCACTTACAAGTGAGTGTTAATCAGGGTTAAGTAGGGATAATTATGGATGATTAGTGCTAAGTAGGGCTAACAAAGCTCCGTGTCAGACACGTGTTCGGAGGGGCCTGTGAGGTGTCGGGGTGTCGGACACCATACCTCGACTCACATATACTGTCGGTGCTAATCAATGTTAATTAGCCATAATCAGGGGTAATCAGGATTAATTATGGATACTTACGGCTAATTAGTGCTATTAGGGCTATTTAGTGTTAATTAGGGCTAATTAGTGGAAATTAGGGCTATTTAGGGCATATTAAAGCTAAGTAGTGTTGATTAGTGCTAATCTAGGTAGCACGGACACGTACACTATTGATTAGTGCAAATTAAGGCTATTTAGTGCTAATTAGGGATGAGTAGTACTAATTATGCCTAATTAGGGTTTTTTACTATCCATCAGTGTTAATTAGTGTTAAGTAGGGATGATTAGTGCTAATTAAGGTTATTTAGTGTCCATTAGTGTTATTAGGGCTAATCATTGCAGATTACTCATAATTAGGACTATTAGTGTTAATTAGAGCTGATTACTGCTAATTATGGCTATTTAGTGTCCGTCAGTGTTACCTAGGGCTAATTAGGGTTGATTATTGCTAATCATTATTAATTAGGGCTGATTAGCCTAATTAGTGTTGACTAGTGCTAATTAGGGGTAATCAGTGTTAAGTAGGGCTAAGTAGCGTAATTATTGTCAATTAGCCATAATCAAGAATAATTAGGGCTAATTAGGGTAGATTAGCATAATCAATGTTGATTAGTGCTAATCTAGGTAGCACAGACACGGACACTGGGTCCGACACCGACATCGACTGGGACATAACAGAGAGGTGTCCAACACATGTCCGAAGGTGCTGGTGAGGTGTCGCGATGTCGGTAGTTGTCGGACACGATACGTAGACTCATATAAAGTGTCGGTGCTGCGTAGGTGCTAATTAGGGCTAATCAGTGTCAATCATTATTAATTAGGGATAATCAGCACTGCTTAGTGTAAATTAGGGCTATTTAGTGCTAATTAGGGCTGATTAGGCGTAATTAGGGCTGATTAGTGCTAATTACGCGTAAGTAAGGCTAATCAGGTTTGATTAGTGCTAATTAGGCTATTTAGTGTCCGTCAATGTTATTTAGGGCTAATCAGGGTTGATTAGCGCTAATTAGGGCTATTTAGTATTAATTACGGCTAATTAGGGCCGAATAGTGCTAATAAATGCTAATTATTGTTAATCAGGGATAATTACGCCTCTTTAACTCATAATTAGTGTTGATTAGTGTTAATTAGGGGTAATTAGGGCTAATCAGTAGCCTAATCAGTGTTGATTACTGCTAATCAAGGTAGCACGGACATTGCGTCTGATACCGACACTGACCGGGACACCGAAGAGAGGTGTCGGACACGTATCCGGAGTGTTACTCAGTGTTAATCAGGGTTAATTAGTGATAATGAGGACTGATTAGCCTAATCAGTGTTGATAAGTGTTAATCAGTGTTGATTAGCACTAATCAGAATTAACGAGTGTTGATTAGGGCTAATCGGTGGCGGAACCAGAATTTCACCCCAGGGAAGATGATTCTTATTAACCTAATTATCCTATGGAAGATGAACCTAATTAACCTAATTTCAACCCACCATGTCATGTTTCATAAGCGCGTTAACCTAATTTTAACCCACAATTCAACTAAATCGCGTATCTGATTGTCTCAATCCAATTGGGTCCCATCCTCCATCAACGATCTCAATTCTCAAATGCTCAATGCATAATTAACAACCTAAAATTAAAAATCAAATAATCAATGCTCAAATGGGAAAAAAGCTGTTCAAAATGCACGTATCCAATATTTCAATCCAATTAGGTCCCATCCTCCTTCAACAATCTCAATTCTCAAATGAACAAGTATGCTTTTAAAAATTGTCAAACGAACAAGTATGCTTTTTAAAATCCTAACACAGCTAATCCAACATGCAATAGTAACAACCATCTGAATTACTGTGTTGTCTTGAAATTGCGAGACATTCTAAAGACAACTAACAAGGCATGTAAAGCAAAACATAGCATGCATCCAACATATCCATAAGAAAAAAGAAACTACGGCGCAAAACATAAGATATAGACTGCATGCTTTACACATACTGCATGCTTACCGAATGAATTAAAACGACGTTCTCTGCCCGCCACATTAAAACCATTAAAATCAAAAGTAAGTAGTAGAAAGAAATGCATACCCCTTGGATTCTCTTCCCAGTAAGTGCACACTGAGGTCCAAAAAAACAAATTTTAAGCTATCAATACTCCAAACTGAAGAAGAAAAGAGAATTAGTATGTGAAGTATGAACTCTGAAAAATTCCTTAGTGTGTGTGAGACCCCATGTGTAAGAAGACTGTTGAGTACGGCCAATGAGGTGGTATAGATCAGACTCTTGAGTACCGCCATAGGTCCAATGCAATGGAGGGAGTAGTATAGACACTGTCTTCGCTCATCGTTTTTTCCCCTAGTTTGACTAGTTTGCAAAAAATACTTACTTGACCAGTAATTATCGCATGTCAGGAACACTCTCAAGGTGAGGATCAAACCAATAGCGCCAAGAAATGCAAATTGAATTTTGAAGCCACACATGACAAGCGCGTGCAAGTGAGAAAGAACACCTATGTTGATGTGCAAATTGAATTTTTGCATGTGTCATGTAATCAACTGTCATGCACACAAAACACTTCTACAATGATTGCTTCCATATTTTCTTTTTAAGTGAGAAAGAACACCTATGTTGATGTTCAAAAAGTTTGGACCACAAAAAGATTGGCATACCTGCCCTATCAACTCACCCCCACAAAAACACCTTGCAAAGTTCAAATGTAAATACCAGATTTAGAATGCAGCAAAAATGTTTTGAAGGAAATGAAAGATTGACAGCATATTCAATGCATTTCTAGCCGCAAACATGCATTAACATTATACTTAAAGTGAATTGCAGCATAATATAACAAGTTGATTTGGCTACAGATTCATATTTAAGTTTCCGAAAAAATATCCTTCACCACCATCTCCCTGTCCATTTGCATTGCTAGTTTGTTAGGCTTGTTAGAAAGGGCAAAAAAATATAAGGACACAAAACATGCCACATGCTCAGCACATACATATGACATTTGGTATATAGGGCTTTCACCAATATCAAACATTAAAATGCACATATTAATGACCAACAAGAAGACAGCTGCTGTCTAAGTTAAGACAGTTGAAGTTGACTATGTTCCCTGACTGAGTACTTGGCTAAAAGCATAGCTGTCCACGAGACAATTGCCAAGCAAAAACTCCCAGTCAGCTCACTATATATAACAAACTAACTGTAGAAATGGGAATTTCTATTTTTCTCTCTGTTTTTTTCCCTTTTCTTGACAAGTACTGGTTAGAGAGCCAAGAATCAATAAATTATGAAGGTATGACTAATTGACTACTGAATCCGACTCCTGTGTTTCCTATCTTTGGATGATCGCCTAGATAAACCAAGATGGAATTACCGGCTTTCTTTCCTTGCTAAATTCAGAGCTTGTCTCTCGAGTACAATTCCAAATCTGGCAAGTTTTTCCCAACGTTGTGTACTTCTTTTCATAGTCAATCAGTATTTTGCTAATGTAGGACATAGCATACTGATGAATCAACCATGGAGATCGAACTAAAAAGCAAATCATGAACTAAAATATTGTATTGATTTTACTGTCTAGTTGCCTTATGAATTAACAAAGAATAACAACTGCTGAATTAACAAAGAATAACAACTGCTGAAAAAAGTAACTTCTACGCACAGCATGAATTCATCCTTATGATCATCAATATCCTCTGGCCTCATTTTGTTTACCATTCAATTAGGTTTACCAAAAGCCTAAATTAAACATGCGAATCTTACTTGCAAAAAGTAACACAAATACCAAAAGCACATACCAAAGAAGCCGGAGAAGCGGCAATAGCAGTCCCAGAAGGGGCGCGGCAGGGCTGTTGCGAATTGGGTGGGCTTGGTCGGCGGCAGGAGATCTAGCAATGTGTGCGGGTGGCGGCCGGAGAATGAAAAACCTTGCAGTTGGTTGCCAAAGGAGCAGCAACACTGTGATTGGCGGCCGGAGGTGAGTGGGCTGATGGGCGGCGCTAGCTGTTGGAGGAAGGGGGAAGGGAAATTAGGAAATGGTTCAGGGCTGTGAGACAAGAGGAAAGAAGGGATCCACAAATGGAGGCGGTTGGCAGACGGCGGCGGTGGGCGGTTGTTTTTCGGAGAGAAACAAACAGAGGCGGTGGTGGGCTATTATTTTTGGGAGACAGAGAGACGGATTAGGGTATAATTTTTTTTTTTATACCTGGAGTTTAGCGACCGCTAACTGCGGTCGCTAAAGCTTTTTAACGCGGTCGCTAAAAATACCTGCCAAATTAATTTCTTTGACCGCGCCATTTAATGATATGTGTTAGCGACCGCGTAAGTCCTCAGTCGCTAAAGCGGTCGCTAAATTATAGTTTAGCGACCGCGTAAGTCCTCGGTCGCTAAAGCGGTCGCTAAATTACAGTTTAGCAACCGCGTAAGTCCTCGGTCGCTAAATTATAGTTTAGCGACCGCATTTTGGTGCGGTCGCTAAAGAGCTGTTTTCTTGTAGTGAACGGTGAAGAAGGAATAATGCTTATGTGTTCGAACATATTGAAACCCTTGACCTCGCGCGCGAAACGGGAATGGAATGCCACTGAGCTGCTAGACCACATTTGTTACTTTTGAGCAGAAGATACATTTAAACGATCACTCGAAAACTTGAAAAGTCCATTATTTCTTGCTCAGACATCCTTTTGAGGTGAAATATTTTTATTTTTTTTTGGGATTTCAGGTAGTTTTTTGAGTTCTACCCATAGAGAATCTCCTTTTCTTCAAAAGAGTTTAGCTGGAAGCTCTACTTGAGAAAATTCATTTGAGCTTCACTCGAGAGCTTTCTTTAGTCAAACTCTTTGGATTTCTACCCATGGGCTCTTGAGAGCACAAAGGGAACAAAGTTAGGATGTCTGCACGGGCGACGAGCTCGGCCATCATTCTGCTCGAGCATGGCCTGTCCGAGCTCAGCGGGTTTGATCCCAATCTGTTCGGGCATGATGCTTCAATCCCTTTGTGCTTCGTCTGAGCACAAAGGGTATGAAGTTGGCACTCTGCTCGGGCAGAGTGCTTGGACGGCATTCTGCTTGGGCAGATGCCTTTGTGCTTAGTCCGAGCATAAAAGGTATAGAGTTGGCATTCTGGTCGAGCTGAGTGCTCGGACGACATTCAGCTTGAGCAGATGCCGTAGTGCCTTTGCGCTACGTCTGAGCACAAAGGGTATGGTCCTTTTGTCCGAGCACAAAGGTTACGAAGTTAGCACTTTGCTCGGGTAGAGTGCTCGGACGACATTCTACTCGAGCAGATGCCTTGGCACTTGGGGGCTTTGGTGACACCTCCCAAAGCTGGTGATGTTACTTTTCAGGCGGAGAAGAATGATCAGCCCTGGCGATGCCTCCGAGTCAAAGAGTAGATATTATGTTTCTCTGTACTCTAGGCTCGTTTTGAATTTATTGAAATTTAGCTAAGTACTTTTGATGCCCCATGAGGGTTTGTAAGTAGCTTTATAATATTGGTCGCCATTCCTTTGGAGGGCGTTGTTCAATGCAGTCGTGTATCCATGAGCTTGTGATGTCCACGTCTTACTTGCATTTATGTTTACTTTAACGCGAACTCTAATCGTCAATTAAGAGCTGGCAAAGAAGCCTCGCACTCTCGCTTGGCTAGGTTTCGAAGTAGCAAAGAGTGGTGGGGGGTGACGAAGTCCCACAAATACTTTTTCGTTTCACGGGTTAGAACTATAGCTAAACCGTTTGGATAGTACTTTGTTACTATCTTAACACCTCTAGTGCTCTGCTTTAAAGAAGTGGACATATTGGAGGTAGTTTGCCCCAAGCTCTTGAGAGCTGGAGTAGTTTGTGAACTGCCTTGCTCGGCCAGGCACAAAGGGAATAAACTTAGCTCTCTGCTTAGGCAAAGAGCTTGGCAACCTTCTACTCAAGCAGAGGCTTGGTCCTCTTTATGTTTTGTCCAAGCACAAAGGAGACATAGTTGGCTCTCTGCTCAGGCTGAGAGCTTGGACAGCTTTCTGCTCGGGCAGAGGCGTGGTCTTCTTTATGCTTCGTCCAAGCACAAAGGAGACGGAGTCGGGTCTCTGCTCGGGCAGAGTGCTCTGATAAGCATTTGTTCAGGCAAGTGCCTTGATTCCTTAGTGCCTCGTTGAGCATGAAAATAATGAAATTGGCACCCTGCTCGGCAAGGTGTTCGGACAAGAATATGCTCGGGTAGAGGCCTTGATCCTTTGTGCTTCATCCGAGCACAATAGGAGTAAAGTTGGTACCGTGCTCGGGCAGGCTGCTCAGACTGCTATCTGTTCAGGCAGACACTGTATGTTTACTAGATACTTAAGCTCTTGATATTTTACGGACTTTTAATAGAAGACATCCACATGGCAACTCGGCTAGAGCAAAAATGTGCAACTATTGTAACAATACTATGCTCAGAAAGAAGACTTTATTGCTTGAGCAAAAATAAAGGCTATATAGGAGATTGCTATCAATATGTTATTTGAGCTGTAGAAATAAAGTGCTATTCTAAAAAGCCACAAGATTTCTGGGTTTATTGTGGGGTGGATAAGGTCTGAGACCCTTGCCCCCTTAAAAAGGAGTCTCTTGCCTTGAGGCAAGAGACTACTGGTAGTATCTTCAAAGACTCCATGTACTCCAAGTACGAGGGACGAGTTCTTCAGAGAGGTCCCCAAGTACAGGTGCTCGGCTTTTTTCTCTGTGCCTTTGTTGGGTTCTTGAAGTCTTCAATGATGAGGTCGTCCTTGCTTTTTACCCGACATCCTACTTTCCTGATTTTGTTCCTGCTATTTTTGGAACGTTAAACATTCTGCATGTTAGTAATTTTCCGAAACTAATTTTCAGCACAACACAAAGCATATTATTTTCCAACATGTTATTCCAACAATCCCATCTTCATACACTATATCTGAATTCCTTTTCCAAAATTAATACAAAATTAATTCCCCTAGTGTTCTTGTTCTCAAGCCACTACTACCTCTCTCTTTTATTTTGGGTTTAGCAGTTTATGGAAATGAAAATAAACAAACTAGAATTCATATTGCTGTATACAACAGTGACAATATATTGATATAAATTGTCTAAAGCAGGGTAGACTCTGGATATCACATCGAGGTGGGCCAAAAGTTGCATGTAAAAGTTTAGGGTATGTTTGATTTCCTTTTCGTTTTCAGTTTTTTCTCCAGTTTTGTAAATTGGAGAGAAAAAATGCGTTTGGCACACAGTTTTCGTTTTTTTTTTCTTTAGTTTTTAAAACAGGGTTGTTTTTTAAAACTGCCATGTAGGAGTTTTGGGTTTTAGTTTTTATTTTGAGAACACCACCATAGCCACCGCTACCGCCGACCACCGCCGGTAGCTAACGCCGGCGACCACCGTCGATCACCGACAGCCACCGCCGCCGACTACAGGCTGCCAGTAGCCACCGCAAGCGACCATCGACGACCAACGCCGGTCACCGGCAGCAACCGTCGGCGACTACCGACCACCCCGCCGACCACCATCACCACAAACCACCACCAAAGAAAAAATCAAATTTAAATTGGGTAATCAAACACCCAAAAGAAAAAACTCAAAATAAAAACTGAGTAATCAAACACCCATTTGCTTTTGTAAAAAATAAAAACCAAACTGGTTTTGGTTTTTGTTCTTTTGAAAATAGAAAATCAAAACTGAAAGTGATTTCAAATGCTACCTTAGTCGTTAGTGTTACAAATTGATCTAATAAGACCACATTTGGTGAACGAAGCGACATGAAATAAACTTAAAGTATATAGAGTCTTCAATCGCATGAGATGTACAAAAAGAATTTTAAGCCTATGTGCATTACTACTAGCATCACATCTTTATTGAGGTTATATCATTTGCATGCATTTATACATTCTAGTCTTTTCACATTAGTTTAGAAATTAGTCGACTAAATATTGCTTAGGAATTGCATCGCTTCTTGATTGAGGTTATATCATTTTCACGCATTTATATAATCTAGTCTTTGCAAATACTTAAGACTCGACTAAATGTTACTCACGTATAACAATCATAAAGATATAAGTTGTACGTATATGAAAATGTATATTCGGCATTGAGTAGCAAAGAAAAGTATTAGTCGAATTTTGAGTTTGTTTATACAAAAGAAAAGGAATAAACATAATTTTCTTGTGAATTGGAACTAAAACAGCAACATATAGAAAAATGATAAATGCACTCCAAACATAGATTCTCCCGAGCTCTAAACGGCTTTTAGTGGCATTTGTTTGTAACAAAATTTTGACCTTTAAAAATAAAAATGAAGTGAAGATTAAAGGTGGAATGAAGACATAAGATATTAGAATTATAGTTTACCCATCTTTCAAAAGTCCGGAAGTGAAGATTAAAGGTGGGATGAACTCATGAAGACTAATTGGTATGTTGCCACCACGGTTTGTAACTGGGCCGGGGTCACTTGCAGCCGTCACCATGCCTCTACGTAGACCTGGCAAACGGGTAAACCGGACGGGTACGGGTAAAAACCGGTCGGATATAGGTAAAATCGGGTAACTTTACCCGGTAACTTTTTCCTGGGTCCGTAATCGACCCTTACGGGTAAGGTAAGTCCTGGTCTTGGTCCTGGTCCAAAATAGAGAGAGTTTTGAAGAAGAAATTGGGCTCTGGACGGCCCAATTGAGGAAAAGAGATCAACAGACCATACTAGAAATTTTTTACATTTTTAAATCTTGATATTTGTAAAGGTTAATCCTTGACAACTTTTATATTCGGGTATAATATAACGATAATTGGATACGAAAAAAAAAGAACTATAAATGAAGTCCTGAAACAAAATATAAAAAATATATAGCTGATATTATAAAAGAAAAAAAGAACGGAGCTTCTCGATTGGCGGCGGCGGCGACGCGGGGCCTTGAAGCGTGACGACTGATGGAGTGACGGGCTGCGGGGCTGACCTCCCTTGATCGACGCCGACGATGTCACGATCTGGTCGCCTGCGGCGGAAATCTGCGGCGGCAGATTTGTTATTTGTGCAGCAGTGTGAGAGGCAGAGAGGGAGAGAAATGTGACTGAGAAGAGAAAATGAAGGTGAAGGCACTTAGGGCATAAATTTGTTTTCTATATATAGTCCAGAAAACGGATATCTGCGGGTAACCTGAAACCGACCCGAGCCAACCCGAAAACTACGGATCGGTTCGGGTACGGGTCAAAAGTTCACGGGTAGAGTATATATATAGGTACCCGTACCCAGGGTTTTTGAACGGGTACGGTTCGACCTGCAATTATGGGTAGAAAATTGCCAGGTCTACCTTTACGGATGTATGAAACTAAAACCAATGGGTAAAGACCTCTTGAGTGTTTATTTTCTCACGAAAATGAATTGTTAAAAGAAAATAAGATGGAAATGATTCACTAGACTACAGCGTCCTACTTAAGGCTAGAAATACCCAACTTCAAAGCAATTCAGACCAAGAGCGGTGAATTTGTTTCTTCTGAATGACGGCTCTCTGCAGAACTAACAAAAGAGTCTAGTCGTTCTTTCTATTCTCAACTTGTTTTGTACACTATTTAGGACTGATCGTTACAAGCTAACTTTTTGTTTGTGCATCCCCATCTCTTTGCAGGTACAATACCACAAGAAATTGGTAACCTCTTACACTTGGAGTGGCTGGACCTAGAACTTAATCAATTGAGTGGTTCCTTTCCAGAATCTGTTTTCAATATATCAACTCTAAGAAGCCTTGGAGCTTCAGGCAATCACCTTTCAGGAGCAATTCCCGTTGATATAGGCCAGACACTACCGAACCTTGAAGGCCTTTACCTTGTTGGAAACAACTTCACCGGCATTATACCCGACTCTATCTCAAATGCTTCCAAACTCACAATCCTAAGCCTCAGTACAAACCAATTCACGGGTGCAATTCCCCAATCACTCGGCCACTTAGGACTCCTTGAAATCCTTGCTTTGGATAGAAACAATTTTGTCAGCCGCTCATCAACTCTTGAATTGAGCTTCTTAACTTCGTTGACCAGTTGTAGGAAGTTGAGAGCATTGGCGCTTGATTATAATCGCCTAAATGGCTTTCTTCCAGTTTCAATTGGAAATCTCTCTACTTCTCTGAAAAAGTTGTGGTTAGGCGGAAATGGAATTATGGGAACCTTCCCACGTGAGATTGGTAATTTAAGTAGCTTGTTCGTCTTAAGTTTACCAGGGAATAACTTGACTGGATCTATTCCGACAACCATCGCACATCTGCAGAAACTTCAAGCGTTAGACCTTAGTGATAATCAAATACGAGGACCTATTCCTACTGAATTTTGTCATCTGCCCAACTTCGATAGGCTTTTCTTGAGAAGAAACCAATTTTCTGGTCCTATGCCAGCGTGCTTAGGGAATGTTTCTTCTCTAAGATACATGTACCTAGGTGGTAACAAGTTATCTTCCAGCATACCGGAAAGCCTATGGAACCTCAAGGATCTATTGGAGTTCGACGTGTCCTCAAATTCCTTGAGTGGCGATCTTCCCTATGGACTAGGTAGTTTGAGAGTCGCTCTACGAATAGATCTATCAGTTAACCAATTCTCAGGCAACATCAGTCCCACTATTGGGGTTCTACAAAATTTGGTTTATCTATCTTTGGCTCATAACACTTTAAACGGAAACATTCCAGAGACGTTCCGATCATTGATAAGCTTGGTGACCCTGGATTTATCTCATAACAACCTCTCTGGTGTTATTCCAAAGTCTTTAGAGGCACTATCAAATCTTATATATTTCAATATATCTTTTAATGAGTTAAGCGGAGAAATTCCAAGTGGAGGATCTTTTAAGAACTTCTCAAGCCAATCTTTTGCATCAAATGAAGCTTTGTGCGGTCTTACTCAATTTGGTGTCCCGCAATGCCATGCAGTTTATCAATCGAGGACAGCAAAAAGAATTGTAATCATATCCGTTCTATCTGCTATTTCATTCACAGTACTAGTTATGGGAGTTCTTTTTGTGTTGATAAGACGCCGAAAAACTAGAAAAGTTCCAACCGAAAAATATTTGCAGCCTTTAGTACATCGACGAATCACTTACCACGAAATTTTTGAAGCGACTAACGGTTTTGTGGAAAGCAATTTAATTGGTAGTGAAAGTTTTGGATCAGTTTACAAAGGAGTGATGTCTGATGGGATGGTTGTGGCCATAAAGGTATTCAAATTGCACCTAGAGAAAGCTCTTAGAAGTTTCGAGATAGAGTGTGAGGTACTCCGCAACATTCGGCACCGAAACCTCACGAAAGTTATTACCAGCTGCTCTAACCTTGATTTTAGAGCCTTGGTTATGGAATACATGCGAAATGGTAGCCTTGAAGACTTGTTATACTCGCACGATCATTATTTAGGCATCAAGCAAAGGCTGGACATAATGATTGATGTGGCATGTGCATTAGACTATCTTCATCATGGTTGTGATTTGAAGCCTAGCAATGTGTTGCTCAATGAAGATTTGGTTGGCCATGTGAGTGACATTGGCATCGCAAAGCTCCTAAGTGAGAGAAGCCATAAGGCACAAACTGAGACACTTGGCACAATTGGATATATTGCACCACGTAATGTACATAACATTCAAAACAAAATAAAAAATTGCTATACCTAATTTCCATAATTGTCGTTTCCCAGATAATATTATTTATTTTGTACCTGATTATATGCTTGATGTAGAATATGGATTGGGAGGTTTAGTCTCAACAAGTAGTGATGTTTACAGCTATGGAATTATGCTCATGGAAACGTTTACTAGGACGAAGCCCGCTGATGAAATTTTTGCTGGAGGGATGACCCTAAGGCTTTGGGTGAAGGAGTCACTTCCTAATGAGATAACTAAGGTTGTAGATATGGATTTGATAAGGCAAGGAGAAGAACTTTTAACCAGAGATGTCCAGTGTTTAACAGCCATCATGGAGTTAGCTTTGGAATGTACAAAGGAATCCGCTGAGGAAAGGGTCAGCATAGACGATGTTCTGAGGACTCTCACGAAGATCAGTGTCAAGTTTCTTGAATAATGTTTCCTATAATGTTGTCATTATCCCGTTATGTTTTCAGTTAACTTTTTGCAAAGTTTGATGATTATGCTAAATTGTTCGACAGCGTGACAGATAGAACTAATTTATTCATTATTCTAGAGAGACACGCAAAATAGTGCTAATAGTCACACTCAATAACTTGTTCTTATCCATGAAAACTCATGGACTAACTTTGGACTAGTAATGAGTTGGGTTGCCATTATTGGTAATTAATGAATAGTTTTAAGTACCATCTCTCTAGAAGTTATTCTATCTAACTCTCAAGATAAACTCGTGGTTAGAGGGCCAGCCTCATCTTTATTTGACTTCACATATATGAAAGTAATGGTACCATATCTATAATTCGTTGCCTTACAAAATCATGCCTCAGACTTATATTTCTGAACTTACCATTGTAAATGCTATCGTACGTTCTTGATAAAGTGGCTTCACTATCACAATATACAGTGGCTGGCGGCATAGGATTAGGCCATATATAGATCTATATCCAGCAAGAGATTCCTAATTCATTTTGCCTCTTTGCCTCTTTGCCTCTAGCTGCTAGTGACAAATTCAGACTCCATAGTAGAGTGAGATATACAAGTCTGGTTAAAAACCCACCCAGATGTGGATTTGCTATCCCGTGTACTTGTAATCCAACTAGCATGGGTGTACCCTTCAAGTGTATCTGACTCTTCACTATAAAACAAACCAAGTTCTTTAGCACTCTTTATGTATATGGCAATATTACTAATTCTTTCCAGTGCTCTACACGAGGTTAAATCTACTCAATTTACAAACTGCAAATGCTATATTATGGCGGGTGCAATGCATTAAATACATTAAACAACCAAAGCGCTAGCATACTCTAGTTGTGCCACCAGTCCTCCAAGATTTTTAGTCACCTTAATGCTAGAATCATAAGGTACCAAAATCTTTGAAACCAAGATGCTGTAATTTAGATAGAATTTTCTCAACATAATGTGATTGGCAAAGAGAAAAAACCCCCACTATGTTTTGTCACTTTAATACCTAAGATGGTATCAATCTCTCCTAAGTCTTTCATTTTAAACATAGAAGAAAGATATTGCTTGGTCTTATTTATGCCAATTATATTAGTCCCAATGATAAGCATGTCATCAACATATAAACATACAATAACACCAGAATCCTTAGTAAATTTAGAATACATGCACTTATCTATACTATTATGCTTAAACGTATGACAACATACATGAGACAAAATTTTCATGCCACTGCTTAGGTAGCAGTGGTCACAATTGACTGTGGTAGAAGAAGAGGAAGGGCGTGAGAAGAGTAAGAAGAGAATGAAGAAAACAAAAGTCAATAAATTTCCTGCCAACCACTTGTTGCATGGGCGGTTGAAGGGAATTTATTAGTACTATTATTATTTTTGCACAAAGGGAGGGGCATGGCTATTTTGATAACAGAGATAGACCGGCCCTTGTAGCAGTGGTTTAGCAATATTTTCACAAGAAAAAAGGAGCGATCTGAAAGATCACGGCTAGAGAAATCGTGTTTTATTTAATGTTACATGGGGATCAACCACACTGAGAACAATCACCACTGAAAGCATACATAATAGAAGTAGCTATATCATAGTTGCAGCGTATTATTCGCACCCAAGTACTTCGTATAATTGAGCCACTTGATTTATTGTCTGATCTGTCTCTGACATCACTTGAGATGGTGAGTCTCAATGTCTTGGGTAAGGTTCACTACAAGAAAAGAGGGAATTAGCGACGGACTAAATTCCGTCGCTAAAAGTCGTTTCAGAGACGGAAATAACCGTCGGTAAAAGTCCGTCGGTAAAACTATTTAACGACGGAATAATTCCGTCGGTAAAAACACTCGTCGGTGAAAGTAGGGTTTTACCGACGGACTTTAACCGACGGGTGTGTTCCGTCGGTAAAGGACTTAAAAAGATCAGATCCCCTTTCTTTTCTTTCTCCCGTTGCTCGCTCTCTCTCTCTCTCTCTCTCTCTCACTGGCGATATTCCCTCCGTCGCCATCCCCGGCAACCTAGTCCCCGACGGAATAGAGCCTGCCACCGCCACCGACGCTGCCACTGCTGCCCATCTTCAAAACCGAAGGACCGCCGCCACCACTGCCGTGCTGCCACCACTGTCGCGCCGCCACCACTGTCGCGCCGCCTATCTTCAAAAACCTTGCAAGGTGAGCCTTGAACTATGTCTCAGTGGGGAATGATTTATTTAACAAGAAATCTGCTGCTCGATCTGTTCTTTATTTATTTTTATTTTTTTTGCCTACTCCCTTGGTAGACAAAATATTTAAACTTTATGTTCAAATGCAAGTTTTTATAGAAGCAAAAGGGACAGGGTCTTCTAATGTAGAGAATTTATGCTGCAACCACTTCAGTGGCAAGATATTGCTACTTTCAACGTTTTATCTATTTAGTGACAATCATCTTTGGTCGCTAAAATGCATTCTGTTATATTTTTCTGTCATAGTTGAGTATCCTAGTTCAAGCGTATTTAAGTATGCATGGCGAATCGAAAACATAAATAAAGCACAATATGCAACAGTTTGATAAGCGGCCTCCAACTATTATTTCACTCAAGCTCAGTTCTTTGTGGGTGGACTCCTTTCACTACAAGAAAAGACGTCTTTTGCGACGGAGTTTTAGCGACGGAATCTATTCCGTCGCTAAAATGAGTTTTACCGACGGAAACCTCCGTCAGTAAAACTCCGTCGTAAAATATTATTTAAGCGACGGATTTATTCCGTCGCAAAAAACTCCGTCGGTGAAAAGGCGTTTTACCGACGGAAACCTACGTCGGTAAAACTCCGCCGTGAAATATTATTTAAGCGACGGATTTATTCCGTCGCCAAAAACTCCGTCGGTACAAATAGGTCTTCACCGACGGACTTTTAGCGACGGAATAAATCCGTCGCTAAAAGTCTATTTAATTCACAGATCTGGTTTGAACTGTCACTGCTTCTCTCTCTTCGAAAATCCCAAAACCCAACTTCCCTCTACCCCGGCGGCGACCTCCCTCGACACCGGCGGTGACTTCCCTCGACCCCGGCGGTGACCTCCCTCGACAACGGCGACCACCTGCAACTCCGGCGACCACGGGCCCTCACCTCCGGCAGATCTGTGAAGAGGAGAGAGACTGAGAGACAGAGAGAGAGCAGCGTCGACCACCGGAGACCATCGGAGACAACGGTTTCTCACCTTCGGCAGTATTTCTCGTGAGGTAAAGTTCTTGTCTTCCTCTCTATTTGCTCTACGCTATACCTTCTGTCTTCCTCTTATACATGTAAATTGCTGTGAAAAGTTAAAGACATTGGAGATTGCTCTACGCTTTGATTACATGTAAATTGTTGTTTGATTAGTTTGGATTTATGGGCAATAGATAGTAGCAACGGATGTTGCTTCTGATCCGAAAATAGGCCTTATGCGACTATTTTGGTGGCAGGAAGCCATAGACAAGATCGGGTTAAGTGGCATTGGATCTAGATGGGATGGGACGGGACGGAACTGGGCAAGGGACATTAAAATTTAGATGACGCAAACCCAAAACCCAAAACCCAAAACCCAAAACCCAAAACCCAAAACCCAAAACCCAAAACCCAAAACCCTAAACCCTAAACTCCAATTGAATTGAATCCTAAATTAAACTAATTGAACCCCTAATTAAACCCTAAATTGATTGCCCCAATCTAACCGAACCCTAATTGAACTCTAAATTGAATGCCCTAATCCAACTGAACCCTAAATTGAACTAATTGAACCCTAAATTGAATGCCTCAAATCAACCGAACCCTAAATTGAATCAATATAGCCCCCTAATTGAACCCTAAATTGAAGTAATTGAACCCTAAATTGAATGCCCTAATTGAATCGAACCCTAAATTAAACTAATTGAACCCCTAATTGAACCCTAGATTGATTGCCCCAATCTAACCGAACCCTAATTGAACCCTAAATTGAATGCCCTAATCCAACCGAACCCTAAATTGAACTAATTGAACCCTAAATTGAATGCCTCAAATCAACCGAACCCTAAATTGAATCAATAGAACCCCCTAATTGAACCCTAAATTGAAGTAATTGAACCCTAAATTGAATGTCCTAATTGAATCGAATCCTAAATTAAACTAATTGAACCCCTAATTAAACCCTAAATTGATTGCCCCAATCTAATCGAACCCTAATTGAACCCCAAATTGAATGCCCTAATCCAACCGAACCCTAAATTGAACTAATTGAACCTAAATTTAATCCCTCAAATCAACTGAACCCTAAATTGAATCAATAGAACCCCCTAATTGAACCCTAAATTGAAGTAATTGAACCCTAAATTGAATGCCCTAATCGAACCGAACCCTAAATGAAACTAATTGAACCCTAAATTGAATGCCCTAATACAATCGAACCCTAAATTGAAATAATTCAAGCGCATCGGATATGTGAATTTTGAACATTTTTTTCCCATTTGAACATTGATCATTTGTTTGATAATTTTAGGTTGTTAATTGTGCGTTTTAGAATTGTGATTATTGATCGATGATTTTAGATTATTAGCTGTGCATTTGAAGTAATTGCGATTATTAATTGATGATTTTAGATTGTTAATTGTGCATTGAGCATTTGAGATATTGAGATTATTGACGGAGGATGGGACCCAATTGGATTGAATGTGTGATTTTTGTTAATTTTTATTGCATTGAGCATTTGAGAATTGACAATTGAGATTGTTGACGGAGGATGGGACCCAATTGGATTGAGATACCTGTTAGTTAGCGCAGACACGGACACCACGTCTGATCGACGGTGTCCGACATTTAAAAAACAAATTAATGTATGCCGATGTGTCTGGAGGTGCATGTCGGTGGGCGTCGGACACGTGTCCGGAGGCGTCGGACACGTGTCCAAAGGCGTCGGACAAGTGTCCGGAGGTGTCAGACACGTATCGGACACCATATCGACACCCTATATGAGGTGTCGGAATTAAGGTTGTTGACGGAGGATGAGACCCAATTGGATTGAGATACATGTTAGTTAGCGCAGACACGGACACCACGTTTGATCGACGGTGTCCAGCATTTAAAAAACAAATTAATGTATGCCGATGTGTCTGGAGGTGCGTGTCGGTGGGCGTCGGACACGTGTCCGACGCCGTCGGACACGTGTCCAGAGGCGTCGGACACGCGTCGGTATGTGTCGGACACGTGTCCGGAGGTGTCAGACACGTATCGGACACCATATCGACACCCTATATGAGGTGTCGGAATTGAGGTTGTTGAATGTGCATTAAATTTAGGTTAGTTAGGTTAATGCGACATTTTTAGCATGCACCCCCTGGAATCTAATCGTGGCTCAAGCGCTGGCTATAATTAGCCCTAATTAGTCCTGATTAACAATATTTTAGTAAATCAATTAACCCTAATTAGCTCTAACGAGCCTAATTAGTTTTAATTAACCCTAAGAACCTGATGAAATTCAAATTAGCTATAATTACCCCAAATTAGCTCAAATGAACCTAATTATGCGCATATTGATTGTAGTTAGCCTAATTAGTCATAATTTGCACTAACATAACCCAATTACGCCTAATTAGCGCTAGTTAGGACTAATCAACACTACTCGGCACCATCAAAACCCTAATTAGGACTAAATAACCCTAATTAGTCCTAATCAACCCTAATTAGCTATAATTATTCGAAACTAGCCCTCATTAACATTAATTAGCTCTAACATAACCCAATTAAGCCTAATTAGCCCTAATTAGGACTAATCATCACTACTCGGCACAATTAAACCCTAATTAGTCATAATCAACCCTAATTAGCTATAATTATCCGAAACTAGCCCTCATTAACATTAATTAGCCCTAACATAACCCAATGAAGCCTAATTAGCCCTAATTAGGATTAATCAGCACTACTCGGCACAATTAAACCCTAATTAGGACTACATAACTCTAATTAGTCCTAATCAACCCTAGTCAGCGACTGTTATGCCGAGAATTGCATGGATTTTTACGGAGAGCTAGATGAGATTGTTGAGCTAACATATCTGGGTTCCCAAAACTGACTGGTAATGTTCAAGTGTACGTGGTTCGATGTCACATGCAGTAGAGGAATCCGTGTTAGCTCTCAAGGGATTGTAGATGTCAATGTCAAGTCAAGACTTGCATCAGACGAGCCCTTTGTGTTTGCTAGTCAAGCTGTACAAGTCTTTTACGCGGAGGACGTCGCCAATCCCAAATCTCATTGGTATACAACTATCAAGTCCAAGAAATTGCCCGTGACATATGACAGTGAGCTAGACTCCTTTCAAGCCGACCAACCACGTGTCTTGTTCCCTGTTGAGGTCAACAACGAGGAGGACGATCTTCCTCTTCCAACAACACTTCTTGTGGGAGAAGAAGTCGTAGATGATGACGCGGAAGATGTTCAAAGTGTTGGAGATGATGTGACCGTGTAACACCCCAATACTTTTTCGGATTTAATTAAAATTTTAGCGGCGAAATTTTCTTTTAGTTAGCGTTGATATTTTTATGTAACAACTTCTAGCGACAAATTTAAACTTTCTTATTGATAATGTAATTTTTCTTGGCGACGATAAATTTTTTTTTATTTTTTATTTTACGTCAACGTATACTTTTAACGATAAATTTATCTTAAGCATTGGTATATATTTTTAAAGCGACAGTTAAACTTTTTGACAACGATGCATTTACTAGTGACTAATTGTCCAACAGGAGGACGACGTAGCAAAACATATATCAATTTTCCTATCACATCACGTATCCTAAATATTTTAATATGGACCACATTTTTTTATATAGATAAGTATTGGGTTAGAAACTTTAGGAACAAATGAGGAGTAGGGTTATTTTTCTGTCAGACTAGGGTTTTAATTTACATATATATATATATATACACATATCATAAGAACGCAGCAGCAAAGCATCTCTGGCCGCCTACCACACACACCCACGCGTAGAGAGAGAGGGGCTTCAGAGAGAGGGATCGAGGGACTCTTTCTGGCCAAGCTTTCCGGTAAGACATCGTGAACTTATGTTTATTTTTCTGTATATGTATACATATAAATATAGTGAGTTCAGGGATTTACATGTATACGGGTTTGTGGGCTCGGTAGCCGTGAGATGGAGTTGCCGCCAAAGGAGTTGGCTTCTCCATTTCTAAGTTTTCTTCTATGTTATGTAATGGTTTTGAAAGGGATTATGACTGCTGGGTATTTTAAATGGATCAGCCGTGTGTATTGTAAATGGGTATTGCGCGAACTGTTGGGATGGTTGTGGAACAATGCCGAAGATGATGCAAATCTAATGGTAGGTGTTGTGTGGTGATGTCAATCGCTGGCCTTGGTGCGATGGCACTCGCCGATAGCCGAATTTGGATGGGGTAGTGTCTGGGGGTAATGTTTAGACGGTGTAAGTGTGTTTGGCAGGTAAGATAGTGAGTGTTTTGCGTGTGTTAGTATGCGTTACAGCAGTGTGGGTATATGAGAGGAAGCATGAGGATTTGCACAACCTGATGGTGCAATTACAAGCTGGCGCGGGGCTGTGCGTATGGGGTGCAGGTGGTTGTCCATATGTGTGCTACGGTATATAAATATATATGTGTGTAGAAAGAATGGAGGAAGAGGTCACAGCAGTGGGCAATTGGGTGTGAAAGACAATGTGTTTTGGAGGTTAAAGGACATGGTATATTGATGTGCATAAAGGCTTGGACAAATATGGGCATGTGAGTGAACTGTGTGTGTGTGTGTACTATATATATACATGGTGGACTGAAATGGTTGCAAATGAAGGTGATACGGGACTGTCGGGTGGTGCATGTTTGCCTGTTGATGGGGATTGTGTGGTATCTGCTAGGTGATCCAGCTGTAGTTGTTATGGGGGTTTATGAGTAGTGAGGGAGTAAGGGGCAAGAAGAGAAGGGAGGGGCTATGAGTGACTGTGAAGAGCATGTGAGTGCAGACTGTGTGATGTGTATATGCGATTTGCAGCTAGTGAGGGAGTATAGAGGAATGAGAAACTGAGTGCTTATGGGTGATTGTGTGTGCTTAGTGTGCAGATTTTTACATGATATTAGATGAAGAGGAAGATAGAAAACATATAGAGAAGAAGATGGAGATTGTAGGTGTATTTTACAATCGTGGAAGAGGTGGGTATATATATAGAGAATGGAGTGCTCTGTGTGGTGAAGTGTGTGCACTGTGTAAATGCGTGTGTGAAGGGGAGAGGGAGGAATTGAAACCCACTGCCGTGAGGCAGTGGGTGTGAAGTGTGCTTTGGTTGTGTGTGTGTGGTGTGTATAAATATAAGTGTGTAGTGTAGTTGGTGTTTGTGTTAACGTGTGTGTGTTTGTGTAAGGATCAAGTAGAGAGAGAGAGTACTGTTTTGAATGACCTGTGAGAGTGCTGGGTTTGGTTGTTACAAAGAGATAAAAGGAAAGAAAGAAGAAGAAGAAGCGAAGAATGGTTCCGGTATCACGTTAGCGTTAAGTTCGTTGCGTGCATAGATTAGCGCATGGTTATCATTAGCACGTGAAACTTTATAGAATGGTACTTGAGACTATATTAGAATTCTTGGCAAAATTTTATAATTTTCTGAGATCGTATAAATGTTTAGTATTTTCTGTAATTTCAGATTTGGAAAATTATTTTGAAGCCTTTAAACCCTGAAAATGTTCCGAGGAAAATTATAGCAATGTCCTTATGATATAAATAAGACTCAGTTTGAAATTTATGATTTTTAGAGTTGATTTGCTACGGTTTCCGTATCGCATTGTCTTTAGCAAAATGAATAATTTAAAAATAGTTTTAATGCCTTTTAATTTCTGATTTAAATCTATAATTTTCAAACATATTTTAAAGCTGTTATAAAAATTATGGGACTTTATTTTCAGCTAGAAGTAATTTTGGGAATTTATGGGTTTTTATTGTATTTAAAGAAATTATTTAATTCAAAAATATTCAAAATTTCAGAAAGTTCATATTTTGACTCTTATTAATGTTTTAAGCTATAAAAATATTTTATTGAAATTTATTATAGATTTTGGAATGTAGTTACGCGTTAAGTAGCGTACAGGATTTCCGGTTAGCTACGTTGATCGTGTGTGGAATACGTTTCGAGTCGCGTGATTTCGGGATTAGAAGTAAGCACATGGTGGGTACTCGATATTAGGGTTTCTAGTATATTAGATATAAATTGTGTTCTAACAATTAAATTATAAATTTAGGTTGATTCAGAGAATACTGGTCGACGTTGGTAGCATCGCTTAGCTTGGACCGAGGTAAGGAATTCTATCCGAACCCCATTTCGTTATTCTGTTTTCAAATGTTTAAAATAACAGTTTTACAGAATACATTGATTGTTGATTTTTATGATCGTATAAAAATGTGTTTTTTAAAATTGACCATGAAACCATAAATTGAGCCTTATATCGATCGATTGAATTCTGTTTCATATCATCTTAGAATCCATTATTCATTTGATATGTTTATTGATTGCTCATCGTAAAACATTTTTGAATTCTATTTATTACTTCTCAATGTTGACATGAGTTAGTAACTTGGGAGCCATAAGGATGGTCTGTATTGCTGGTTTTATAAGGATGGTCTGTTGGATGGGTTTAACTAGTACCTAGATGGACTAGTCAGTGTACATATGCATATGTAAGTGTATCGAGCACTGCCGGGGTGGCTTTGCTTCTGTACTGCTCATGTTCAACGTTTCCTATTTATGTTTATTGCATTTTAAGTGTTTTAAAAATGGTTATCGATTTAAGGGAACTGAGTTGATACTCATCCCTTTGTTTATATTGAAATGCTGTGGTTTTCTTTGAAAACCCTTTTCAAATTTATCGTTTGATTGTATATAAAAAGATTGTTTGAACCGCTCTGTTTCTCCGCCTTCAAAATTTTGTATTGGTTTAAATGTCAAATCGTCCGTATCGTTTTCTTATTTTTAAATCTTTGTGCGACCTTACTGGGCTCTCCAAAGCTCACTCCCCTTTGACTTCCTTTCCGCAGGTGACAGCCAGCAGTAGGTTACCTTAATATGGATTAGAGCTGAGCGAGCGTAAGAAGACATTTGATCTTAGTATTAATCATTAGAGCCCCTGCGTGGGTGAATGTTATTGTTTAAACTTGTAGGACCTAATTGATATTTCACCCACGATAGTTTGCTAAGATTTAAAATTAATGGTTTAGTTGCTCTGACAGTTGATGGATTATTTAGTTGCTCTGACATATTTGTATTATTTGAGTGAGTTGAGGAAATATTATTTTAGTGAATTGATCGAGCGAGTGTATAACGTTCCGGAAAAAATTCCGGGATGTTACAGTTGTTACAGACCGAGTCTACTGATGAAGAGGATGAATTAGAAGATGAAGAGGACGACGAGTCCCACGAGGAAAGTGATGAAGATGATTCGCAAACTGAAAATGATTGACTTGTAATGTTGTAACATCACGGGAAAAATGTAGTAACATTTTAGAACTTGGTGTTTATTGATGTGTTTTTGCACATCCGTTCATATATATATATATATATATATATATATATATATATATATATAGTGCCGATGATGATTTATGCCTAAATTATTGTTTTTCACGTGTTAATGTCTTTGTATATAATCTATATGAAGTCAGATATGGATAGGATACGGGCTATTCGTGGCCGGGCTGGACGCCGAGCTGCTTCCTCCCCGGTTAGTCCCACCTCGTCATTGCCTACTGATGACGAGGCACAGAGTGATCGCGGACAGCCATCGGGGGCCCAGCCCCAGCCGTCGCCCCAGCCCCAGCCATCGCCGTCGCCCCAGCCCCAGCTCGAGTCGTCGCCCCAGCCCGACGCAGATTCATCCCACACGCGCGTGCATTCTCCATCTTCCGTGGGTTCTACCTCAGGTATAGTTGATAACGGTGTTTCGTACATTTTCGCTAGCCTTATATTTGAACTGTATTAATGTCTGTGTTTTGTAGGATCTCGACGAGGCCGTGGTCCGACACGCGGGGTACGCATCGACCCCCAGCGTAAACAGAGAGTTACGCTCACGCAGGAGGGCCTGTAAGTACTAAAAATATCACCTCATGCCTTATGTTTAAAATTTTTGGGTGTTAATTTATATTTGAACTGTATTAATTAATTTAATTACTTCTTTGGCAGGATCCTGGAGAATATGGCGAGGACTAAGATCGGCGTTCTTGTGAAGGGCCGATTCTTCGAGCCACGCCTGTACTGGAAGAACTGGGATGCCACTGTGAGGGAGGCCCTATGGGAGGAGTGGCTGGTACGGTGAAGTATTTTTTTCAGCGTTAGTAAATGTTAAATTACAGTTTGTTTTATGTTGTTAATTTGTGTTATTGAATGCATTACATGAGGGGTTCACGTTTGACACGCCTGAGCAGCAGGTACTGGGGCAGCAGGCTTTCTTTGCCTACATCGGCAAGAATTACCGCCGATGGCTCCACGATGCACGGGACCGGGCGAAGAAAGCGCTGCCCGCGGGTGCCCCGATGACGGACATGATGAAATATCCCCCACATTGGATATCTCACCGTGTATGGGGGGAGATGATAGATCGGTGGGCTGCGGATCCAGGTTGGGACGCCAAGAGTAAGAGCGGGGCTGAGAACAGACAGAACAGAGATCCGACGCACACGGGGGGGTCGGTGCCACACGACATCGTCCGACACATGAACGCGGTCGAGTACCCGGATCTAGAGGAGGATGAGGTCATAGCTCTGACCTATACTCAGACGCACGTGCAGAAGAAGGACAACGACGAGACGCACCAGGCGGGCGACTATATTTCAGATATTGCCCGGCGGATCGATGTGAGTCAATTTATTTAAGTTAATTTTTTTTCTTTCTATCCTCAATGTCTGTTTCGTTAATTAATGCCCTAACATATCGTTAAACCACTATTTTTGCAGGTCTCGTATGAACAGCTAAGGGGGTCCGAGCAGCAGTCCGGACGGCCATCAGCGTCCACTAGTACGGCTGTGAGTACTGGGGGGTTGAAGCGATGGCTGGATACGCCGGAGGTCGTGAATCGGCCGAAAGGCCGCATACGCGGCCTGCCTAGCACGACAGCTCGTGCCGTGATAGGAGCGTCCTCACCCCCTGCTGCCCCTCCACAGACATCGGCTCCTCGGCCTCAGTTGGACGACGAGGAGATCCAGCGCATTGCTACAGTGGTGTGCCGGATGATCAGGGAGCAGGGCACTGCTGGACTGGCCGCCCCGGCCCCGGATCAGCAGGATCCAGATCCGGGACTCGGGAACCCCTGATGAGCCCCTTCCCGTGCCCGTTCCTAGCTTCCCCCCCGCCCCCCGCGCCCGGCTTGTACTCTTCTCCCCTCTCCAAACCGGCTATATCCAGTTTCCGGCTTGTACATGTATGAGTTTTTTTTATAATAAATATTTTTTATAATTGATTATATATATTTCTTTCTGTATTGATTATTGTGCGTTGTTGTTGAGAATTGAAAATTGTATTACAGGTCTGGGTAATTGAAAAATAAAAAAAAAAATTGACTTTTGGCGACGGATTAATTCCGTCGCTAAAGTATTCCTACAATCAGTTATTTCGCGACGGAATATTCCGTCGCTAAATAAGTTTTTTAGCGACGGAATATTCCGTCGCGAAAAATATCAAATCTGTCGCTAATTTGACAAAAAAGAAAATAAATTAAAATTCTAAAAATATAATTTGTGACGGAATATCCGTCGCTAATGAAAAATAAATCCGTCGGTAAAAATGACATATTTAGCGACGGATTTAAAAATTCCATCGCTAAACTATTAGTGACGGGCTTTTATACGAGGGATATTTAGCGACGGTGAATCCGTCGCTAATTCTTTTAGCGACGGTGAATCCGTCGCTAATTCTTTTAGCGACCGATTTCCCGGTCGCTAAAAGCCTGTTTTCTTGTAGTGTTTCATGGCAGTGAGGACGCAACAAACCAAAAAGACCAAAAGCGAAAAATCGAACGACGGGTGCCTAAAGCATCATGTCCATAACCGTACTGAGTTACTCCAGGAGGAGGGTCTCAAGTACCGGAGATCCATGGCACGATCTCAACAAATTTTGACCATCTTATCTGCACATCCCTTCATCTTTCGAAGAACAAAAACTAATCCTTAAGGGCTATAGTATAAATATTATGGTGTGAACAAGGGAAGTTTCCATCAAAGGATAAAGGGTTTTTGGCACCTCCAAGAAAAACTTGGGAAGGTGGACACTTCACTGGCCCTGTCCCAAAAGGAGTGGACATGTTCACTATTTTCTAATGACCGCCAAAGGCAGCTGTAGAGCATTTCCATAAAATACATAATAATAAATGCTGAATTTGCAAAGAAAGTTCTGAGAAAGAGAGAGATTGCCAAGATAGAGAGGATTATAATCATTTTTTATTTTTTGGGGGTTATTTTTCAACTCTTCACAGAGTGACTGGGGTCTAATGGCTCGGGTGGCTGAATTTCAAAGTTCAAGGCTCAAGCAAAACTTTAGTTTTTTAAAAATAGTTGCAGAGTGCTCCCGAGCAGAAATATGTCTCAGGTGAACAAACATACTTAGTTTTTTACTTAAGATGGTGTATGACATCGTTCGTTTACTTTTTTTCTTTTTTTAGAATGAATGAATAGGGTCCCAATTCAACCGACCACTAAATTGAAGTAATTGAACCATAATTGAACCCTAAATTGAAGTAATTGAACCCTAATTAAACCCTAAATTGAATACCCTAATCGAATCGAACCCTAAATTAAACTAATTGAACCCTTAATTGAACCCTAAATTGAATGTCCTAATCCAATCGAAATCTAAATTGAACTAATTGAACCCTAAATTTAATGCCCTAATTCAACCGAACCCTAAATTGAACTAATAGAACCCTAAATTGGAGTAATTGAACCATAATTAAATCCTAAATTGAATGCCCTAATCGAATCGAATACTAAATTAAACTAATTTATCCCCTAATTGAACCCTAAATTGAATGTCCTGATACAATCGAACCCTAAATTGAAATAATTCAAGCGCATCGGATATGTGTATTTTGAACAATTTTTTTACATTTGAACATTGATAATTTGTTTGATAATTTTAGGTTGTTAATTGTGCATTTGAGAATTGTGATTATTGATCGATGATTTTAGGTTGTTAATTGATGATTTTAGGTTATTAGCTGTGCATTTGAAGTAATTGCGATTATTAATTGATGATTTTAGGTTGTTAATTGATGATTTTAGATTGTTAATTGTGCATTGAGCATTTGAGATATTGAGATTATTGACGGAGGATGGGACCCAATTGGATTGAATGTGTAATTTTTGTTAATTTTTATTGCATTGAGCATTTGATAATTGAGAATTGAGATTGTTGACGGAGGATGGGACCCAATTGGATTGAGATACCTGTTAGTTAGCGCAGACACAGACCAAATTAACGTATCAAGCTAATATTGCTCTTAGTTAATCCAACCTTTGTAACAATACAAACAGCCATTAAAATAAGTATCTACAAACAGAACCTCCCGACAAATATTTTAAAGAAAAAGAAAAATGGAAACTGTAGCATTAGATTGAAGAGACAAATTAAGATTAAATTAAGTCCTAAATTAAACCCTGTAGCTCGTATGGCTCTGCTGTACTCCCAGATTATTAAGAATAAACAAAGTCAGAGATAATACCATTACGGATCCAACCCAAATTGTTGCTCCTAACTACATGGAGCCATATGTTGTGCACAAACATTATTACACCCTATTTATCTGCTGTGAGCATGAAAATGAGACCACAGTATCAAACCCAAACAAGAAGTACCTCTAATCAAATAGAGTTAGATAAATATTCATTGCGATCTTTGTTTGTAGCCTGTATGAAGTAAAAATGTTTGATTGTTGTCCATATAAATCTTCCAACCCATGCTCAAAAAATAAAAGTTGAGTAAACCAACTTAATTTTAATTCGATAATAAGGAACTAATGTCTTGCGGATGATGATTAATCAGGACTGGAACGACATACTACTTGTGTCATATGTAACGGTAGAGATGAATAGTTATTCAGGAGATAAAGGAAATTGTATTTCTGAAGATGAAATTGATATGTTTCGCTAATGATGAGACGTATAACCATTAAGGAGGGAATTAATTGTTGTCTCCATTTATTGAGAGAGAATGGGTGTAATAATGCTAAAAGGACATTATAATAGTTCTATTATTATGTTTCATATAAATCAAGAATAAATGGGACTTGAGTGACATTTTGTAAATACTTAGGAGTGTTTAAGTTCGGTGAATGTTTTAGACTAACTCCCAATTTTATAAATTGTAGTGCAATAGATACAGATCTAAATAGCTATACTACTTGTAAAAATGTGGATGTGTGTAAATCATTTTTTGGACACAAATGTCCTCAAATATTTTTTAATGCCATGAGCATCCTTGGTTGTTGACTTTAATGAATTAATGGCATGGCCCTTGGAAGACTTCTCGTCTCCTAATGCTATATTCATGGTTTCTCTATCCATGTTCATTGCTAAATGCTAGATGCATGGTTTCTTTTTCAAAGCATTCAAATGCTTTGAAAAAAGAAACCATGCATCTAGTATTAGGAGATGAGAAGTCTTCTAAGGGTTGTACCATTAATATATTAAAGTTAACAACCAATGATACTCGTGGCATTAGAAAAGATTTGAGGGGAATTTGTGTTCAAAAATTATTTACACACTTCCGCACTTTTAGAAGTAGTATAGATACACCACCCTCACCCAAAATAATTGATTTCTTATTTCCTGATCATCTCATTGATCTTACTTGATTTGGATGCAACTCAGGTGGATCATATGTGGTTCACGCATTACTATTTTTATTAAATTATGACAACTCAATTCAGCATTTGTTGGTCTTACCACGAATAGATATAACTTGAATGATAATTTAACTTTAACGTGTAAGAGAAATGGTTTTCAACTACAACAATAAACCAAATCACTCCATGTTTGTACTATTAATATGAGAAAGATGGAAATTCAACTACAACAATGAACCCAATCCATTCCATATTTGTACTATCGACACTATTAATATGAGAGGATGAACCAATCCGCTCCTCTGTTTTACAAACAAGCACGCTTGTGGCGAAAAAATCATAGTAAAAAAAAAAACATATCATTTATCCGCACCAACTCCTACTACTTACTTTTCGCAAATGGCTGGAGGTGCGGGGTTGGACAATGTGACGAAGACTATTATATACGATATATACCATCTATGTTTCTATTTAGATATGTGCACCATACCACAGGAGATCCAACACATCATATGTGAAGGCAAACGAGAGGGTCAGACCTTGGTGGACTTGCTGAGCTGCAAATTTATCTATTCGTAGAAGATTCTAAATGTTTTAAGGGCAAATTACACTTATATCCCTGAGGTTTAGGGGTAATTACAGGTAAGGACAATAGTTTCGATAAATTACACTTATGTCCGTTGACCAGACGGAATGTTAAAAACCCTAACAGTTTTGATAAAAAGACTATATTGCCCTCAAGTTATAAATCTATTTATTCAAATGCCATTATCTTAAATTTTTCTCTCTTAATTCTCTCTCTCTATTAAATTCTCTCTTTCTTAAATTAATTCTCTCTCTCTCTCTCACACTCTCTCTCTCTCTTCCCCCACCACCCCGCACACCACTCCACTGCTGCTACCACCTTCCCTACACCCCTCCCGTTGTTGCGCCTCACATTCCCCACCGTGGCCAACCAGCCACGGCGAGGCAGCAGCCAGTGGTGGCGGTGAGATCGGAGGGATTGTGGGTTTGGGAAGGGATTACCGGGATCGGCGAGATCGTGGGATTACGAAGGGATTGCCGGGATCGGCGAGATCGACGGGATCGTGGGTTTCCCGAAATAGGGTTTTAGAGAGAGAGAGAGAGAGCTGCCGGCTGTGTGGGTTTGCGAAGGGATTGCCGGCAGCGTGGTGTGGGGAGGGGCTTACCGGCGTGGTGGGGTGCTACGGGGAGAGGCTGCCGACATGGTGGGTGGTGCGGGGAGAGGTTGCTGGCGTGGTGGGGTGGTGTGGACAAGGGCTGCAGGCGGCGAGGGGTCGGCGAAGGAGGGACTACCGACGACGGGGGCGAGGGAGGGATGCGACTGCCGGCGGGGACTTTAGATTCACCGGCAATGGGAGAGAGAACATAAAATCCTAATTTGCAAATTAGGGTTTCAAGAATATCATAATTTGCAAATTAGGATTTCAACAAAATCTTAAAACTAAAACTGATAAATAAATCATATATAATAATAAACATATATTTTTCAATATATACAGTATAAGGGGTAGTATCGTCATTTTAAAAATACATATTGATGACATCATACAAAAAGTATAATTTTTGGATGGAACCCTAACGGACGGACACGGCTGATACATTTTAAAAGTGTTTGATCACGGAATGTTACATTTTGAAACTCGTTGTCCTTGACTGTAATTATACCCTAACCTCAGGGATATAAGTGTAATTTGCCCATGTTTTAAAGTAGTGTAGGCTTTTATATTAATATTTATTATCAGGCTAGAATAGTAAGCCTATAATAATGTGGAACGAACGTGAAACTTCAATTGTGTCTGTTTTCCTTTTGATTTCAGTACGGATCAATCTAAAATTTAGCTACCAAAAAAAAAAAACATTCAAACTTTCTTTAAAGTAGCGAAAAGATTCTTCTAACTTCAGTTCCTCAACCGATAGAACCTTTGTTTTCCAACTTTGGCAAATAATAAACAATAATTTTCTTTCTCTGTCTAGAAATGATAAACAATAACTTATATTACATTTAGTGGCCATGAGTAAACTGATATTTTATGTCAAATAGCTAAAGAAGATTATCTTTTGTTCAAATTTTTTTGGGGGGCCAAAAATGGTAGAATCTGTCAGGAAATATTGTTAGACCCCTCATACTTAAATGCTTAAAAAAAACTAAAATAAAATTAGAGAGTTTGGGATGTACTGGGCATTTTGAAATTCTATTTGTTTTAGGAATATAAATATATATATTTTAGGTGTCTCATAATTACGTACATTCATAAACACACCAAAGTTCATAAAAGTTTCCATAAAATTTTTAGGAAGAGCCTTATGAGAGTTTGATCATTACTTCGAGAGATTTTGATTTAATTGATTTAGAAAATCAAAGTTTTGGATTGATTTGCACAATGGAAGGTAAGAATTTACTTTTTAAAATCTAAATTAGCGTTGGACCAATCATCTGCTTAATAGTTTAATTGTTCAATATAATTGTTGTTGAACTCATAAATATACTGTTCGATCAACTTGATTTTCTTTTACTACTGTCAGCATGCAGTTTTGATTGGAAGTAGATCGTCCTTTGCTGTCTCGATTTCCGCTCTATCACCGTCTGAGTTTGATTGTTTTGGCAGTCTTGGTTTTCGTGCCGTTAAACCCTTCAACCGTCACCATGACTGCTCACTTCTAGTTGTCCTTTGCATTTTGTTTTCGTGTTTAATGGTCATTAACCTCGCCGAGCATGCCCATCCAGTGGCTACTCCTGCGTCATCATAGCCTTGTTGGCGTTTTATTAGAGCTGGCAAACTGGGCGGGGGGGTTGGGTTTGGGTGTGAATTAAATGGGTTGGGTGTAAATGGGTCACCAATCCATATCAACCCATTTGTTTGTGGGTTAAATGGGTCATACCTTTAATGGGTTGGTTTCACCCATCAATCCAAAAATGACCCACGACTAGTTCACAGGTAAATAATCTTGGTTCTCTCCTCATCTTCATCGTCACCGCCACCAGCAACCCTCACCTCACTGGCAACCACTGCCCTTACCGTACCGACAACAACCACATCAGCAACCGCAACAACCCCGCCACATAGCTACCACCATTCAGTTGACAAAACCACCATCACAGACGCCACCAAAGCTCCATTGCCAAGCCAGATTATCATAACCACCGGCCCTGCCGCATTGCTACAGAGATCACGATGAGAGACACCACCTATAACCCTTTGAACGCCACTACAATTCCTCCGCATTCTAGAATATCCACAGCCCCGCCGCAGTACTACCGCGCTGCTTCGAAGACCACCACCACCACTCTGAATGCCACCGTAATTGCCTCCATCAGTTTTTTCATCCTTACCTCAAAATCTAGATCTACTATAGATCTGAGCCAAGATGGCTCCGATTTATAGCATATCCACAGCCCCGCCGCACAGCTACCGCCACCCCTTCGACGACCACCACAACCAACTGAACGCCACCGTTTGAGCCTCCATCAGTTTTTTTGGAGATCATCCTTACCCTCAAAACCCAGATCTACTATAGATCTAAGCCAAGATCGCTCTGATTTATGGAACTAGCTCGAGGTCTTTGCCGGAACTTTTTAGAGATGACCTCTAAACCGCTTGAGGTCTTCTGGAGTGAGGGTGGTGCTTGGCTGTGCGTGGGCATGGCTGATCTGTTGGGCATGGCTGTGTAGCTGGTCTGTTGGGCATGGCTAAGAGTTTTCTAATAATTAAATTGTATGGTTTAATGGGCACCCACTTATAAACCATTTAAACCCATGATTTATTGGGTTTTAAAATATTGACCCATTTAAGACCCAATTAATAAACGGATGGGTTTGGGTGCTTTTTAAATGGGCGGGTGTGGGTGGGTAAATGGGTTTGGGTTGGTATTGACACCCCTAACTGAAATGCAGTATTTTACTTTTGATAATGATGACTTTTTCAAAAGCAGGAGCGAGTCATAACTGACCCTTAAGCACGCTCGCACAAATTGTGAGGTGGAGGCATGTAAGCAATACAAGTTCCATTTATGAAATTTTTTTTTTTTGGTTTTTTAATAAGAATCGATATGTTTGTACTTCAAAATGTTGCATCAACACGGTGTTTAAATGTTTACAGTTTTGAAATCGGAAAAAGAAATGGATATTGGTTAGGTTTGACACTCTTTTTTTTTGGGAACTTTTTTTTTTCAGTTTTAAAAATTGAAAAAAAAAGGAGCGTTTGGTAACCATTTTTTTTTTCAATTTAAAAAACCAGTTTTTAAACTGAAGAGTAAAAAAAAAAACTCCAAAAACTGGTTTTTTTTTTCACTTTTGGTTTTTGTTTTTAGACCACCACCACCACCCTTCCACCGCCGGCAGCCACCTCCAGCCGCCAGCGACCACTGCCGGCAGACACCGCCGGCGGCTACCGGTAGCCACATCCAGCCGCCGACCACCACCGTCGACCACCGCTACGCCCCACCACCGCCACCACAAACCACCCAAAAAAAAAAAGTCAAAATAAAAAGGGTTACCAAACACTAAAAAAAAAATGGTTATTAAACACCCACTTGTTTTTGTAAAAAAAAATAATTAAGCTGCTCTTTAAAAACTGAAAATCAAAAAAAAAGTTTTGTCAAACGAAGCTAGTTATCAAACTAGTATTTTTTTTTTTTTTTTTTGAGTTTTGTTTTGTAAGCCAACCTTCTAGCCTTATCAAAAGCAATTTACACCCCACATTCTTACAAAACCCATCGTTGCCATCATTCACCCCATGACCTCCCTTACCACCACAACCAAACTTGTTATTCGCACCATTGCCACCAATGCTCGCCCCCAAATAATTCACCACCACAACTACCACAATCAACGACTAACTTCCATCATCGTGGCGGCAACCAACCTTCTCTAGAACCGTTGCCGCCACCCACCCCTGTCGCACCCAAGGATCTGCATAGCACCATTAATTCTCCTATCCGCCGCCCACCATTGATTCCCCATTACCAATCGAGCCCATGCCCATCAGATCTTCGTGCATGGCGCTGCCACAGTCAGATATGTGCATTGAAGGGGTCGACAGCGTTGGGTTCGATCGATGGAATTAATCATGATTTCTGCTAGGATGGGCGAAAAAGGTAGAAGATTTAGAAAAAAAATTGGCTACTACCGAGTTGAAAGAATCTTCTTTCTACCTCTATGTATCTACAATTAATGGTCGTTAAATGTTTCTAGTGGCTTTTATTTAGTCATGCTAAAAAAAATGCTATTAAAAATTATCGTTGAAAGCGTTAGCAGAAAAATCACAAGAAACATTTAGTGACTATTAATTGTCACTATATATGAGGTTGGAAGAAGATTTTTCCAACTCGAGTAGCAGCTAAAATTTCTTCGAAGATTAAAGGGTAAGAGGAAGCCTCTGTGTCACTTATGGCGGGGTAAGTTTTCGTCTGGGATTGAATTGGTAAAGATCTAGCGATGCATTTGTTCATGGTGGTGGCAACGAGCGGGACTGATGGTGGTGGGGTGTTGTAAGTTTGACGATGATGGTGGTGGAAAAGAAATATGGAAAGGTCTAAGGAAAACATAATACTAATAATAAAAAAAACTCAAACACAAGACTCATATTCTTTTTTGAGGGAAAAAAATAAAAATACAAGACTCATAATTGAGCACATGCTTTTGCAACAATATATATATATATATATATATATATATATATATATATATATATATATCCATAAAAGGCAGGTCTGTTCGTTTATTATTTTTATTTTCCAAAATTTTTTTCATAATTTTTTTATTAAATTAGATGATATGCTTGTGTATTTCATCATTTTGACAAATTGTTTTTAGTTACTTTTTATTGACAATGAGTGGGAGGCGGCCGGAAAAAGATACAGGTGTTCTCAAATTTTCGTGTCGTTTGGGTTAGATTTTTTTTAAAACAAAAATCACAATATAGTAAATGTACGCGATAAAAAGAATATTTTTGGTGATCATTGCAGAAAAATGAAAAGGAAAATGATAAACAATCGAGGCCTAAATTTTTTCATTTTTCTCAATATCGTTAGTATTTTCTAAGGAAAAAATTTGGACTGTTTTAGGTAGTACGAACATAGTTACAACCATAGATATTAAAGGCGAAGTCACAGCTAAAGCGCGAAGCGTCTTTGGAGCCTAGGAGCAAGGTGCAAGGCACATGTGCGCGTCTTTTCAAAGTGAGGTGGAATCTAAAAATAAATAGATATTAGTGTATTAAACCAATAACATCCCATAAAAAAATTCAAAACATGATAATTTAACAAATTTTCAACACTAGAAAAGATTCAAATTCAATAAGTAGTTAATCCAAAGCGAATATGACAACATCATCCTCATCGTCAGTGAGGGCTAAGGTAACAATATTTTTCTCAAAAAGGAATCATAGGTTCCAAGGTTGGTAGAGATTCCTCTTCAATTTTATCTTCTTTATCTATAAGGTGAAGTGAGGGAGTAGATTTACTTAAAAGAGAGTAACAATTAGGGACGAGACGCTAACACAATGAACAACAATGAGAGAATTGATTGATTAGGGATTTGGCGTTTTAGGTTTTTTTTGTGGTTTAGATATTGATTTATTATCTTATAAGACAAAGAATAAATGATTACGGGTTGAGATGATGTCACGATGCAAAAATAAAAAATTAGGATTTTTAGGCGTTTTTTTGCCTTTGATAGTATTGGTTACAACCCCATATACAATGATAATTAATAGTGCTTAACTATTTTTAGTAACTTTTATTTAGTTATTCTAAAAACATTTAGTGACTATTAATTGTCACTATATATGAGGTTGGAAGAAGATTTTTCCAACTCGAGTAGCAGCTAAAATTTCGTCGAAGATTAAAGGGTAAGAGGAAGCCTCTGTGTCACTTATGGCGGGGTAAGTTTTCGTCTGGGTTTGAATTGGTAAAGATCTAGCGATGCATTTGTTCATGGTGGTGGCAGCGAGCGGGACTGATGGTGGTGGGGTGTTGTAAGTTTGACGATGATGGTGGTGGAAAAGAAATATGGAATGGTCTAAGGAAAACATAATACTAATAATAAAAAAAACTCAAACACAAGACTCATATTCTTTTTTGAGGGAAAAAAATAAAAATACAAGACTCATAATTGAACACATGCTTTTGCAACAATATATATATATATATATATATATATATATATCAATAAAAGGCAGGTCTGTTCGTTTATTATTTTTATTTTCTAAATTTTTTTTCATAATTTTCTTATTAAATTAGAAGATATGCTTGTGTATTTCATCCTTTTGACAAATTGTTTTTAGTTACTTTTTATTGACAATGAGTGGGAGGCGGCCGGAAAAAGATACAGGTGTTCTCAAATTTTCGTGTCGTTTAGGTTAGATTTTTTTTAAAACAAAAATCACAATATAATAAATGTACGCGATAAAAAGAATATTTTTGGTGATCATTGCAGAAAAATGAAGAGGAAAATGATAAACAATCGAGGCCTAAATTTTTTCATTTTTCTCAATATCGTTAGTATTTTCTAAGGAAAAAATTTGGACTGTTTTAGGTAGTACGAACATAGTTACAACCATAGATATTAAAGGCGAAGTCACAGCTAAAGCGCGAAGCATCTTTGGAGCCTAGGAGCAAGGTGCAAGGCACAGGTGCGCATCTTTTCAAAGTGAGGCGGAATCTAAAAATAAATAGATATTAGTGTATTAAACCAATAACATCTCAAAAAAAAATTCAAAACATGATAATTTAACAAATTTTCAACACTAGAAAAGATTCAAATTCAATAAGTAGTTAATCCAAAGCGAATATGACAACATCATCCTCATCATCAGTGAGGGCTAAGGTAACAATATTTTCCTCAAAAAGGAATCATCGGTTTCAAGGTTGGTGGAGATTCCTCTTCAATTTTATCTTCTTTATCTATAAGGTGAAGTGAGGGAGTAGATTTACTTAAAAGAGAGTAACAATTAGGGACGAGACGCTAACATAATGAACAACAATGAGAGAATTGATTGATTAGGGATTTGGCGTTTTAGGTTTTTTTTGTGGTTTAGATATTGATTTATTATGTTATAAGACAAAGAATAAAAAAATAAAAAATTACGGGTTGAGATGATGTCACGATGCAAAAATAAAAATTTAGGATTTTTAGGCGTTTTTTTGCCTTTGATAGTATTGGTTACAACCCCATATACAATGATAATTAATAGTGCTTAACTATTTTTAGTAACTTTTATTTAGTTATTCTAAAAACATTTAGTGACTATTAATTGTCACTATATATGAGGTTGGAAGAAGATTTTTCCAACTCGAGTAGCAGCTAAAATTTCTTCGAAGATTAAAGGGTAAGAAGAAGCCTCTGTGTCACTTATGGCGGGGTAAGTTTTCGTCTGGGTTTGAATTGGTAAAGATCTAGCGATGCATTTGTTCATGGTGGTGGCAGCGAGCGGGACTGATGGTGGTGGGGTGTTGTAAGTTTGACGATGATGGTGGTGGAAAAGAAATATGGAATGGTCTAAGGAAAACATAATACTAATAATAAAAAAAACTCAAACACAAGACTCATATTCTTTTTTGAGGGAAAAAAATAAAAATACAAGACTCATAATTGAACACATGCTTTTGCAACAATATATATATATATATATATATATATATATATATATCAATAAAAGGCAGGTCTGTTCGTTTATTATTTTTATTTTCTAAATTTTTTTTCATAATTTTCTTATTAAATTAGAAGATATGCTTGTGTATTTCATCCTTTTGACAAATTGTTTTTAGTTACTTTTTATTGACAATGAGTGGGAGGCGGCCGGAAAAAGATACAGGTGTTCTCAAATTTTCGTGTCGTTTGGGGTAGATTTTTTTTAAAACAAAAATCACAATATAATAAATGTACGCGATAAAAAGAATATTTTTGGTGATCATTGCAGAAAAATGAAGAGGAAAATGATAAACAATCGAGGCCTAATTTTTTTCATTTTTCTCAATATCGTTAGTATTTTCTAAGGAAAAAATTTGGACTGTTTTAGGTAGTACGAACATAGTTACAACCATAGATATTAAAGGCGAAGTCACAGCTAAAGCGCGAAGCATCTTTGGAGCCTAGGAGCAAGGTGCAAGGCACAGGTGCGCATCTTTTCAAAGTGAGGCGGAATCTAAAAATAAATAGATATTAGTGTATTAAACCAATAACATCTCATAAAAAAATTCAAAACATGATAATTTAACAAATTTTCAACACTAGAAAAGTTTCAAATCAATAAGTAGTTAATCCAAAGCGATTATGACAACATCATCCTCATCATCAGTGAGGGCTAAGGTAACAATATTTTCCTCAAAAAGGAATCATAGGTTCCAAGGTTGGTAGAGATTCCTCTTCAATTTTATCTTCTTTATCTATAAGGTGAAGTGAGGGAGTAGATTTACTTAAAAGAGAGTAACAATTAGGGACGAGACACTAACACAATGAACAACAATGAGAGAATTGATTGATTAGGGATTTGGCGTTTTAGGTTTTTTTTGTGGTTTAGATATTAATTTATTATGTTATAAGACAAAGAATAAATAAATAAAAAATTACGGGTTGAGATGATGTCACGATGCAAAAATAAAAAATTAGGATTTTTAGGTGTTTTTTTGCCTTTGATAGTATTGGTTACAACCCCATATACAATGATAATTAATAGTGCTTAACTATTTTTAGTAACTTTTATTTAGTTATTCTAAAAAAAGCTGCTATGTTTGTTGGTGAAAGTGTTCTTAGGATGCCACTAAGTACATTTAGTGACTATTATTGTTGATATACAAGAGTTGTAGTGATATTCCTACAATCATGTAGCAGCTTAAAATTTCCCCTTTTTAAACCTTCTTAATTAATAATCATTTGTTAAAGCTTCTAACCGTTAATGTCCCCTCTCCCCCCATAACCCCTAGCCCATCTATCTATCCATTGTGTTTCGACTACTCCAACAACTAGGTCATTTCCTAAAAAACCTTCTTCCCAACAGGTTCAAATCTTACAGATTAAGAGAATTGGGAATCATGTTGCTCATTCTTTTACAAGCGAAGTGCTATTTGTTCATGGGACTAGATAATGGATGGCTGGCACTGTGTTTTTTAGTGCCCAACCTCCTAAAAGATGTACCAGATTAATTTTTCTACCTCAATAAAATCGATTCTTCATCAAAAAATAAAATAAAACAAAATAAAAATGGAGTAAGGCTAAATCAATCCTGCATCAAGATGAATAATTGCACAATACAACAGCTTATCGTGCTTGAATACTCTTTCTAACTAAGACGCAACTAGTAAGTAAAAAACAACATGAAAGAGTGATGCGAAGGAAAGTGGGTTCGTAGCTATGTGGAGATGCCTAAAGGATACAGTCCGTGTCAGCTGCCAGATGTACAAAGTGAGATGCAGTGAGGGTGGAGTAAGAGTGGAGAGCAAGGCTTCCCAGACAGGCCATGAGGAGTGGCAGTGTTGTGGAGACAAGGCTGGAACAAACATGGCTCACAGTCGACAATCCAAGCTAATGTTCACATCAAGGTCCAATTATGTTTCCCTATCTAGAATTCAGTAGCTCTGGATTCTAGAGTCAGAAAGTGTTTTTGTGAGAATGAGAAAAGTTCCCCTTTAATGAATTCCAAAGTCCTCTATTTATTGGAAGAAGTATGCGTGTGTTATCAGTTGCCACGTGTCGTCCCCTGGGAGTGACACATCACTAGGGGGTCCACAAATTTTGGTGCTCCTTTGGACTGTCAGTTCCCATATTCGTGCTGCATGCCCCACACGTCGTCGCTCTACTTGTCTGAAAAGACTGACCACACAACATCGGCATGATCCGAGTAAGCCCTTTCCCAAGCCACTGGTCCAGGCTCTTAATTACTAAATCCCACATGGGTGCATCGAGAGACGTGGAGAGAACCTGATAGCGGTGAGGGAGGGTCCATGTGCCCGACTGCTAGGCAGACTAGGCACGATGCCTTCCAAACACCTGCTCCCGTCTCGGAGTGACCCGGGGGTTATCATCCTGGGGGCTTTGAGGATCACCGGTAACGTGAGTCCGACGTGGTCATAGCTTAGGCATGACTAGTGTCATGAAAGTTGCCTCAGGTGGAGATAGCTTCTGTGGTAGCGAGCCTATCCCGCTACAAAGGGTCCTCGCGCCGGAGCACTACGAGAGGAGCCCCTCAAAATGTTGCACACTCTGGATAGTGGGTCAAAGCATGTTCCACGTCCACAGTGGGGACGCATTAGGCGTCGACGATCATCGATAACGTGAGTGCGACATGGTCACAGCTCAGGCATGCCTAGTCTCATGGAAGTCCCCCAGGCGAAGATAACTTCTGTGTTAGCGAGCATATCATGTTGCGAAGGGTCCTCATGCCGGAGCACTGTAAGCGGAGTGCCTTGGAATGCTGCACACTTCGGAGAGTAAATCGAAGAATGTTCCATGTCCATGGCGGGGGCGCATGGTATGGTGAACAGGTGCGGTGTCCGGGGGCACATAACATGAAAGTGGCGCACGGGCGTGGTGCCAACAGCACGAGACATGGGAGTGGTGCACGGGTGCGGTGAAACTGCATGAGACATGAGAGTGGCGCATGGGCACGGTGATGTTTTTTGCGAGACAATACCTGGTGCTAGAGGCACATGTTATGAAAGTGGCGCACGGGCGTGGCGACCTCTATCGTGGAAGTGAACGTCGTGCCGGAGGTATGTGATGCATGAGCGGCGCATGGGTGCGGGCGGTTGATGTCGCGAAAGTGGGTATTGTGCCGGGGGCTCGTGATGCATGAGTAGTGCCTAGGCGCGGGGGACTGGTGTCACAGAAATGGGCATCGTGCTGGGGCACGTGACATATGAGCAGCACATGGGCACGAGTGACGGGTGTCGCGAGGGTGGGCATCGTGCTGGGGTCACTTGACGCATGAACGACACATAGGCATGGGCGACGGCTGTTGCGGAGGCTGCGCATGGGTGCTAAAAACAAGCATCAGGCCGGGCGACGGTGCGCGGGCAAAAACGACGGGCGTCGCTGAAATGGGCGTAATGCTGGGAACACATTTCAACGACGCATGTGACACATGAATGATGGATGGGCGCGGGCAACGATTGTTGCGGAGGTGGCGCACAGGCCGGGCGATTGGCATCGCGGGGATGGCGCGCAGGCATTGTGGAAGTGGGCGTTGTACCGGGGGCACGTGACACATGAATGACTCATGGGCGCCGGCGACGGCTATCGCGAAGGTGGCGTACAGCGTAGGTGACTAGCGTCGCGGAGACAGCACGCAGACGCGGGTGACGGGAGACGTGGAAGTGGGCATTGTGCCAAGGGCACGTGACACATGAGTGGCACGTGGGCACATGCGACTAATGTTGCAGAAGTGAACGTTGTGCCGGTGGCACGTGGACGGGGCATGGCGAAGGGTGGTGGCTGTCGTGGAGACGGGCGCCACAGAGTCAATGCACCGATGATTGGGGGGGAGGGGATGGTGTCGCGGATATGGCGTGTGATTGCGGGCGATAGGCGTCGATGAGTCGACGCGTGGACGATGGGGGCCGTCAAGGTAATTGCGCGCTACCGTAGGCGACGAGTGTTGCGGGGTCGGTGCGCGGGCGATGGGGGAGTCATGGAGTCGATGTGCGGGCAACGATGGGCGTTGAGGAGACGGCGCGCGACCACAGGCATCGCGGTGTCGGTGCACGGGCAACGACGAGCTTCGCGGAGACAGTGCGTGACTGCATGAGACGGGCTCAGCAGAGTTACAACGCGGCAGCGGGCGACGGACGTCCCGGAGACGGTACGCGGGCGCCGGCGGGGGTCGTGGATGGCGCAAGGTCAAGGTGGAGAACAAGCATTGGGGGAAGGCAAGCCAACCCTTGTTGGAAGGCCAAGGCCAACCTTTAAGGGAAGGCCGAGCCCGGCCCTCAAAGGGTGGCCGAGGCCGACCCCCAAGGGAAGGCCAGGCTATCCCATTGGGCAATTTGGCAAGGTGCATTGACGGGTGGTGTGCGACGACCGAGGCGCAATGAGGCGTTGCCATAAGTTGCTGAAAAATAAATTTCTTAGTGACGAAGTATCGTAGAAAAATTGAAAATTACATGTGACTTGAGCGTGCATGTTTTGACAGGTTTTAAGCGTTAAAAATTTGACCATTGACTGTATCGACATGTCGTGCGAAACAGGACCCGTAGTGGGCTCATGGGTGCGACCAAGATAGGTTCGGAACAAAGAGTACATCACTATTTGCCTGCCATTTTCTAACTCAGAATAATCGAAGTGTACAAGTTGTTCCTGAACTCACAAAACAATGGAATTGACAATGGAGGCTAACAGTGGATGTTACCATGTTTATGAGAAAGTACAATACAATTTACATAAATTTAAATTACAACAATCAACGTTGAGAGGGCAGTTTGTAACTAAAGAAGTACATTTGTCTCTAAAGCACAACTTCGCCAACACGTGGCTACATGTACAATGCTTCTCCATCTATAGCGACACATGCAATGCGTCCCCTATACACTTCACACTGTATGCAAGCTTATCCATACGTAGAAACGGCTAGTACTATAAATCACAGGCCAGAGGTGAAGGGCACACCAGTTGCCGGGATCCAAGAATTTCCGGCCAAGAAGTTCCCAACGGCGAATTTTCCGGCCTCTGTCGCGCTAGTTATGACATGATACCCTGGCCATTTCACCCTTCCACTTGTACCCGCACCACCCCCGGTGTTCATGTACTCCCCATAGTAGAGTGTACTCAAAGCAAAGTTTCCACTCCATGGATACCAACCGGCCGGTTCAATTACACCGTCTATATCAGTTTTCATGTACACGGTCCTCGAGTACTTTTGCCATGGCCGACCGAGATAACTCTCAAAGGAGCCTTGTACTGGTTTCAAGTCCGAGGCCGCGGTGACGCGCGAATTATGTATCACGATACCTGTATTTTCATTTGGATCCGTTCTTGCTTGTGCTGTTACGGTGTTCTTCTGACCACCCATAGGTTTTCTTATGTAAATGTTGCAATTTTGGAAAACTGCCACGGCGTTACCAAAAATGACGTCAACTGTTCCATAAATATCACAGTTGCGGTAGAATTGCCGTTGGGAATAAACGTATAAGGCGTCTTGGTACCCTTTGAAGCTGCAGCTATAGAAGACCGAGAAATCGGATCCAGACCGGAGTGCGACGGCTTGATGTTTTTGTGGTCCTGCTGTGTTCTCAAATGTCATGTCCCTAGCGATGAACCCGGCCCCTGAAATGGCTGAGAGCAAAGTTCAAAAAAGAAGGATTCAGTAGAAATAGAAGATTCTATAATTGTGCTTTAAATGAAAAGTAACTGTGGTACTTCTTTTGATGTAGACATTTAATAAGATTTATAAGATATAAACTAAGTTAAAGTTACTTGGGCTGTCTCATTGACCGAGGGCAGGATAAGAAGTTTGGATATCTAGAAGTCTAGAACTGTTTGACAAGTGAGTTTGGTTGTTAATTTAAATTTGAGAACATCTCACTGTCATAAACATAGGGTCTTGAAGGCTTACGCAAATCTTTAAGTGAGAGAGATATACGATGACCAAAAGAATGTATATACAAAATTTTAAGCTATGTAGTCTGCTTGTCCCATGTCTCACAAGCTCTGACAAAATAAAAAGATTCGTGAGCTGTACTCGCACCTAATCAGAGTAATGTTACGCAAACAAACTTTTGCACATAAATGATGTGACTCATTTGAGATCACTACTTTGAACGGAACAATGAATCTCTATCTTTTAAAATTTTTTGGAATTGATATCTGACATAAGAAGTATTACTTGTTAAAATTTTTCTTTCTCAATGTCATCCTTAGAAGGATTTACTAAGAAACTCACCAAAAGTTGCTGAGCGGAAAGTAGTGGAGCCATCTTGAACATTTTTGTTTCCGGTCACAATTGTCCTGTCGATACCATCTCCAGTGAACATCAGATTCTTCATTGAGTTCGTGATCTCAACATTCTCTTTGTAAACACCCGCTTTTACGTTTATAACAAACCGTTTTGCCCCACTGCTTTGCTTGACTGACGCAGCCACGGCCTCGGAAATAGTCTTGTAATTACCAGAACCATCTTGCGCCACCACCACATCAGCTGGTGCAGCGTTCGTGGACTGGAGTAGTTTCCGGTCAGCGGTAGAAACCCATTCGGGGAATCCATTGGCCAGCAGTCGTCGTCCTTTATGCTCATTAGAAAGTGTGGCCTCGTTTATTGCGAGTGAATTGCTAAGAAACTTAGAGAAGTTACTTAGCATGAATGGGAACTCTTGCAACTGAGAAGACAAATCGAAATCAGTAAAACCATTTTGGCACGTTTGGTGATTGGTGGACGCGGCACTTAACCAAGTTTGAACATCGGCATGGTTCCTGGAAGTTTCGAGGGTACGACTAATCTTGTCAACCGTATCCTCATAAAGCTCCAAACAATCATCCCAAGCCGACTTGGCTCGCTCGTCGAACGAACTTAAGTCCATCGCCGAAACTAGCGCACGAGCCTGTTCGGCTCGAGACATCGTGTACCTAAGGGAAGAATCACGGAGTGCTAAAACGGTTTGGCCTAGGGTTGGTCGAGGTTCTGCGGTAATGAGGGAATTGCATAATTCGGGATAAGGTGTTTGGTTACACAGTGATATTGTAGCGCCATGCACCACCAAGCTGGTAGGTAGAAAGATTATTAGGGCGTGAACAGTACCTAAAAAAGCAAAGATGGCAAGCTTATCCATGTATACACCAAAGTTTGGTGGCAAGCAAGTACGAACTTGTGATGATTCTGTTATGTCTTTTGATGGCAAGAGACGAGTCTTTATATAGGCCACAACTTTCTTTTTGGGGGGTGCATTCGTGGTACAAATGTCCTTGCGGTACAAAATATTTGAACTCGTTTAGGTCTTTGAAAATTGCATGCATGGGCCATGCATGATGCGTACGCTAAAAGAGAATCTTGTGTTATATTTATGTCAGTCTTTGGAATGACAAGGAACCAATGTAGGGCCGGGGCGGACCATGGCCACCCCCCCCCCCCCCCCCCCATATATGTACCTAAAAGATTTTAATATTACCAAAATGACATTTGGTTAAAGCATTAAAATTAAAAAGTTAAAAATTCCTAATATATATTTTAACATTTGAACACGTTCAACTTATTGTTGTTTTTAAATATTCAACTCGTGTTATTAACAAGTGCCACTAAAAATCATTTGGAGTTTGTGAGAGTTTAAGTTTGGACTGAATATTTAATTCCTTATATTTTGTTGTTGTAATTCCAATTTACAAGAAAATTTTGGTTATTCTTTTTTTTTTTTTTTGGTAGACAAACTCAAAGTTTGACTAATATTTTTTCTCGCTACTCAATTTTAAATATACATTTTTCATATATGTACAACTGATATACTCACAAATGCTATGTGTGAGTAGCATTTAATCAAAGTATTTTTAAACTATTGTACAAGTATAAATGCACACAAGTATATAACTTCAATATAGATGTGACGCCGGAACTAATACACAGACATGTTATTCTTTTTGCATATCTCATGCAATTGAAGACTAAAAATGATTTAAGTTTATTTGATGTCGCTTCCTGCACCAAACGTAGTCGTGGTCATATTACATTAATTTTATAACACTAGCAACTAAAATTTTTACATGCAACTTTTGGTCCCCCTCGATACAGAATCCTGGATCCGCCCCTGATGACAAGCTTAGGGTTAACTTGATGCGGCCAAGCTAAGCCAATCGATTGGTTAACCATTGCAAGTCGCTTATGACATAATTAGGCATTGAAAATAAGACGAAAGGAGTAATATAAAACTCAATAGAGGACCTAACAACCCACTGCCCGTGGACTTCGCATGCATATTGATGATTTCCGGACAAGGACTAACAATCAATAGGGTAAAAACAGAAGCTGAATACACCCATTCGGACGAACATCGGTTTCTTGCTGAAGGTATTGGTCGTTAAGATGAAAGCTTTGGTGAGAAATTAATTGAGCAGTCTTCCAAGCAAAAGTTTATTTTCATCATTGCAAAATTATAGTTTTAGTTTTCTCTTTTAGCTATTAATTGCTTTCATCTGAAACCGACGATATCCAGAAATCCAGCAAACAAGAGGTGATGAAGAAAACATGTTTGTGGGGGCGATGAATCAAATTTTGCCTGTAGATCAAAATACAAAGAGGACTGGGTGAAAGAAATTTGTTTTCTCTCAAATAACTCTTTTACAACGTTGGCGGCGATCTTTTACATTCTCTTCATTCCGAAATACGAGCCCCATCGACTCTTTGTTTTGCAACTCTCTGGGCAAAATATTTGAATACGTCAACAAGTATAGTTCTGAAGAATCACCTGATGCAAGCTCATAAGATCTCGTTAATTTACCCTCATTTAGCTCGCACAATAGTACTCTAAAAGATCGATCATTAGAACAGCGGTAGAAAAGATTATTTCCAGTCCCTATATTACGTCCAAGAAATGCTTTGACATCTTAAAAATCGCTTCTTTCAATGAACTTCCCGAGGAAACTCACGTGACATAAGGAGTGTGACAAAATTCAATAAAAAAAAAAAAATAAGGAGTGTGACAATCTACCTAGTGCTAGACAAAAAATGACCCGTGAAATTGCCAACTTGAGAGGGCATACAAAAGTTCTCTTTTTGGCAAGTTTAGGTGAACAAGCTGTGTTCTAAGATGTGGCCTTCCGTGAGTCGTTTGATGGACTAATACGTGTCAATCCATCAGGCTTCCTAGTTAATTTCTTCTTTGACCTCACAAACTTAGGCCCCGTACGCTTACCATATTTGTTTTCTATTTTCATTTTCATGATTTTCATATTCAGTTTGAAAATTCGTTCCTGTACTTTTATCATTTTAGCAAAAAAAAATTTAGCTATTTTTTCTTATATTGGGTTAAGTTTGAGTGAAAAAAGCTGAAAACACATTTTACGTGTTTTCAGTTTTTTGTTACTATTTGAGTAATTTTATCCAAAACGAAAACAGAAAATGGTAAAAGTACGCAAAAAAAGAATCTTTTTCATCATCATTGCTAAAAACAGAAAATGAATATGGTAAGCGTACGGGACCTTAGGTATTAGCATGACAATTTCCATTGCCATGTTAACTGAAGAATGGGTTCACTAATGATCATCAACTGTCCACTTCAATCCTTTACTTGCGAGGTTTTGAGCACCAAACTTCATATTAACTTGGTCTTACATCTTGGTATATCTTTTTATATACTAGTATAAAGTGCGTGCGTTGCACGTGAATGTGGCCGAGAGTAATATTTGATGCGATATCATTAGCTTTTTTGGAATCAACTAATATAATTAAGTTATATTTTTATTTTTGTGACTTATTTCAGGAAGTGTATATTTGATGTTTGCAATTGAAATCAGTTCAATGTTTGAAAATCTTCTTTGTAAACTTCTGGATTGAAAAAATATTTGATGGTGCTGCTGAAAATAAAAATAAATGGAGAAATTAAAAGAAAGAATCTATGTCGGAGAAATTAAAAGAAAGAATCTATGTCTTTGTTTTTGTAATATGTTAAATCGGTTTATTGTTTACACTTAAGATATGTAATTTTCAAGACGGGGTGCTTTACATTTCATCAATATAAAATGTAAAGCACATGGTCTTCAACTGCAATAACTGAACTATTTTTAGTTCAAATTGGCGCCATATTTGAGCTTTTTTTTTTCATTCTTTGATGCATATTTAACACTGTTTTTCGGTTTTTGTTTTTTCAACAGCTTTTTGTTTCTTAATTGATTTTTCACTTATTTAGTTTTTTCAGTTTTTCAATTGTTTAATTGTTAGCTAACCAAAAGATGCAAGGAGAAAAAAAATCACAGTTCTCATTATCCAATATTTATTTTATTTTTTAACCAAATTAAAAATGAAGTAATGGAAAAAAAAATTGTTTTGTTTTTCTTTCTCATTACACTTTTCATTTCCCCATGTTTGGAATATATCCATTACCTAATGTTCATTTAATTTCAACTAAATTTAAAAGGGAGTCATAAAGGAGGGTAGGCGTGTTATTAACGTAATTAACGGAGGACATAATCGTCCAAAAATGATTTACAATATTGATACTTTTATAGGTAGTATAGATAAATTATGTTTTCTTAAAGCGAATGTATTTGAAACTTGTAGTTATGACTGTTACTAAATCTATGAAATAAAGTGGCCAAACACGTGCACCTCTAAATGACCTTGAAAGACATCTAACTCATATGACATTCAAATTTTTGGCTTATACATTGAATAAGTTTAAATGTGTAGATATCACAACAACAACAACAACAAAAGACCTAAAATTCTAGACACAGCTGCTTAAAATTACGTGATTTAAGTAAAGTATGCGTCGCAAAGTAGTTCAGATTCCACAGTCGCATGTTTAAGACTGTACCTGTACCTCCTTCAAAGTAAACTCAACTAAAATTACAAAGCAAAAATAATAGATCACACACATGCCACCTGAGCCAGAGAATTTGTAGCAAGAGCCCTACAAAGGAAAGATGGAGATATTGAGAGAGATTAGGAAAACTGGATATCAAAAACATCGGGTGCAAAAAAGGGAAGTGTCCTTGCAAATACGAAAGGAGAGAATACTCAAGCAATTGATGACTTGATAATATTTTCTCAACTTCAAGTTTACTATATATAGAATTACATTTGTCGCACTTTTTAAAAATGTAATCACATTTATATCGTACCATATAATAATATATATACCAGAACCATTGTGCATCCTGAGAGTTAGGGGTGAGCATCAAACCGTTCAAACCGATCCGAACCGCTCAAACCGATCAAACCGAACCAATCCAATCCGAACCGTCCAAAGATCTTAACGGTTTGGTTTCATATTTTCCAAACCGACCTTGGTTCGGTTTGGTTCACGGTTCACATCTTTGAAACCGATTCCAAACCGAACCGAACCGACCTATGATATGTTAATGTATTTTTAGTAACATTCTATTGATAATTACACATATAAGGTACTAAGCAACTCCAAAATAAACAAATCTTGAAAGTTAAAAGAAACAAAAATATTAACAACACTTAGAACACAAAAAATTTGTGACCAATATATAGTTTATATTTGCTCATTCTTTCTCATTCATCAACGAGAACTTATATATCGAATGGAATAAAATTATATGTAATTTAGAAAAAATATAACTTCAATTAGTAGTGTGCAAAGTAACGACCACTTTAAGTGGGCAAACCGATCCAAACCGAACCGTTTAAACCGACCAAACCGAACCGTCCAAACCGATGATGTTTGGTTTGGTTCGGTTCACAAATTTTCAAACCGAGGGGTAACGGTTCGGTTTACGGTTTATCACCCCTACTGAGAGTGACATGTGAGCTATTTTTAGTGTTCTTTTCCTTTTATGTCCTTTTAATTATGCGACGACTCATCTTGGTTCAATTTTGCAAACGTTGTCATATTTTTTTTCATATCCTTTTCTTTTTCACCCATACTTAAGAAAGTCATGCACGCATCACGACTCTTATATTATTTACTAATAAAAAGTTCGTAAGTATTGTTGCCATAATGTTAGTTTACCTTATAAGATTAAGAAATAAATTCCACACATTCTAACACTCTACCTAATCAATGTATCAACATATTAGAACTTGATTTTGACTATTAACACTTCAAAACAACATTTAAGAAAATAAAATAAGTAGTCAAAAATATAAAAAGAGGTAAATCACTTATAGAAATTTAAAATGAGTAGGTCAAAGGTTAAATGCTTTCTTTTTGTTTTGCTGAAGCAGCATACAAAATGAATAAATTGTTGAAAATACTTTAAAATTACAAAAAATGGCAGTTTACTTTAGAAATCAATTTTAATTATAAAACGTTGAACTTTGGAACATATAAGCTTTTTTAAGTGCTTTTTTCTTTTTTATCCCCTTACGTTTGCGACACGTCATTATATTTGTTCTTGTGTCATTTGTCTTTTTAACCCATTAAGTCTTTACTATTATTCATCATTAAAACATTTCTAGCTATTATTGTACCCAAATTTGTAAACCTCTTAAAAACTAAGGAACCAACTCTGAAATTTTACTTATATAGCATTAAACTCTCAAACACATAAAACTTTTTTAAACATCTCATCTATTCTTTTAATCATTTTTTATTTTTAGCTCAACTTATAAGCTACCTAATATGATTTTGTACTAAATAATTTCTAAGTGCTATTAACCAAAATTTAAATGAATCTTTCAAAATTAAAAAACACATTCTTAAATTTTTAAAGCTCTGCCTGGCTCAAGACGAGTATATTAGACACCCAACATTCAAAGCTATATCTCTTAAGCAGTGCTTGTGATCCAAAGCGATATATGTGGTCATGGGTAGACTAGAAAGTCTAATTTGTCAACGTGGGATGTCAATATTATCATGTCCTATAGTTCTATTGGTGGTCCATCGTGATAATGCTAAGTTCTAACGAATAATAGCTACACAAAATTCCAACCAAAAAAAATAGCCACACAAAATTCCTTATGCAACTTGCATGGATCAGCTTCACTCCGCAAACTCCAGGAGAAGACTTAAGTTAGAGAGTCAAAAAGAAGGGAAGATTGGAAAGCAAAACAAAGATGCAGACAGGTATATACTTTTCATAGGGTAAAGTAAATATATAAAAAGTCGACATATCTTGCGTACGGAAGGAAGATCGCATCAGCATGCAGTAACATTATAACAAGTCAAGGCCGGCTCTGACAGAGATGTCAAGAGTTTGTTTTATTCTTCTTTCCTTTGATTTTTTTCCATTGAACAGGAACCACAAAGCGTCTATACGTTGGCCTAAGGAAACTTCATCAGAGCGCCCTGGTGGCCTCCTGGTTGGACGGCTTCAAATCTAGTTAACGTAAAATTCATCCATTAAGTTTCCAAAACTTAGGTCTAAGTGGGCATGTTAAATAGGCTTTCCAAATCATAATATATCAATACATATCTCGTCACATGTATATAATTTATATTTATATAATATATAATTAATGAAACAAGATAATGTTTTGACGTTACCCTTCCGTACGCAAGATATGTCGACTTTTTATATATTTACTTTACCCTATGAAAAGTATATACCTGTCTGCATCTTTGTTTTGCTTTCCAATCTTCCCTTCTTTTTGACTCTCTAACTTAAGTCTTCTCCTGGAGTTTGCGGAGTGAAGCTGATCCATGCAAGTTGCATAAGGAATTTTGTGTGGCTATTTTTTTTGGTTGGAATTTTGTGTAGCTATTATTCGTTAGAACTTAGCATTATCACGATGGACCACCAATAGAACTATAGGACATGATAGTATTAACATCCCACGTTGACAAATTAGACTTTCTAGTCTACCCATGATCACATATATCGCTTTCGATCACAAGTACTGCTTAAGAGATATAGCTTTGAATGTTGGGTGTCTAATATACTCGTCTTGAGCCAGGCAGAGCTTTAAAATTTTAAGAATGTGTTTTTTAATTTTGAAAGATTCATTTAAATTTTGGTTAATAGCACCTAGAAATTATTTAGTACAAAATCATATTAGGTAGCTTATAAGTTGAGCTAAAAATAAAAAATGATTAAAAGAATAGATGAGATGTTGCATAAGTAAAGTAATAAAAATTTAAAAAGTTTTATGTGTTTGAGAGTTTAATGCTATATAAGTAAAATTTCAGAGTTGGTTCCTTAGTTTTTAAGAGGTTTATAAATTTTGGTACAATAATAGCTAGAAATGTTTTAATGATGAATAATAGTAAAGACTTAATGGGTTAAAAAGATAAATGACACAAGAACAAATATAATGACGTGTCGCAAACGTAAGGGGATAAAAAAAGAAAAAAAACACTTAAAAAAGTTTATAGGTTCCAAAGTTCAACGTTTCATAATTAAAATTGATTTCTAAAGTAAACTGCCATTTTTTGTAATTTTAAAGTATTTTCAACAATTTATTCATTTTGTATGCTGCTTCAGCAAAACAAAAAGAAAGCATTTAACCTTTGACCTACTCATTTTAAATTTCTATAAGTGATTTACCTCTTTTTATATTTTTGACTACTTATTTATATTTTCCTAAATGTTGTTTTGAAGTGTTAATAGTCAAAATCAAGTTCTAATAGGTTGATGCATTGATTAGGTAGAGTGTTAGAATGTGTGGAATTTATTTCTTAATCTTATAAGGTAAACTAACATTATGGCAACAATACTTACGAACTTTTTATTAGTAAATAATATAAGAGTCGTGATGCGTGCATGACTTTCTTAAGTATGGGTGAAAAAGAAAAGGACACGAAAAAAAAATATGACCACGTGTTGCAAAATTGAACCAAGATGACTCGTCGCATAATTAAAAGGGCAGAAATGTTGGGTATTTAAGTTGTACTGGGGTGATACTTTAGGAACAGTTTTGAGGTTAACCCAAAAGATTATAAAGTAGGGAGCAAAAGAAATGCTGAGAAATCTTATGTGTCGCTTCAACAATCTATAATGCTTTATCTTGTAGAAAATTTTTACAAATGAATGACTTAAAAAAAATACATCGTCGTTTTTGCATGTTCTTGCTTATTGTTGTTGGTTTATAACTTTTTGCGTATAAAATCAAATTTATTTGTTTAATCTTTGCAGATCATGAATGTCTTGTAACATTGTGGATGAACTGCATAGCTAAATGACGGGGTGAAAAGTTCCAATAATTAAAAGAATTTTCTGATTTATCAAACTATATAACAAATTAAGTAGCTAGTCTTTGCTTAGGTAAAGGAAATAATGACTTCAGTTGTCAAGTTGGTAGCTAGACTGAAAGCAAGCTCAGTCAATCAGGCATTCCACCTCGGATCAATCGTATCAAAGCAAAGCATCGGCAACATAATAAGCGGGAGAAACTGCGGAAGGAGAAAAAGAAGCTAGGTTCATTCAAGCGGGAGTCATGAACATACATGCTAATGTTTATTTCTAATTCATTATTCTTAAGAATTAATTCGTGAAATTAAACTTTTATTTGGTATTTTAAAGTACTTTTCATAATTAAGTCATACTTCGTTTCATCTTTTTTTTTTTCATTGCATTTATTGGTGCATATGATTTTCAATTTAGTGTTTGAGATTATTCAATTAAAAACAATTTCTAATTAAATTGCCATGTTGGTATTTTAAAGTATTTTTAAAAGTTAAGTTGTATTCAGTTTGTATATTGTTTTCGTAAAAAGAAAAAGGAAGCTCTTAATTTGGGAATATGGATCAGCTAATTCTTTAACTTAAATGGGGAAAAGTTGTCTGCAGTAGTATTGTACCTGTGATCCCTACTTTCAATCCAGTTAATAATAATTTGTTCAAATGAACTCTGATTCCGTCTGTTCAACTTCTCTTTAATTTATAACTTTATTCGTTTGAACATAAGAACACTTCTAAGTACGTTCTAAAATTATTTGAATACGACACTTGAGTTTTGTAAGTATTTATTAAGTTCTAGGACATCATTTTGCGTAACTTACGGTGAGGCTCATATTAAGTCGTGGGCCACGAGGTATATATGATCCGTCAGTTTAGATTGTCTCCGTCTTTCGTTAGTGTCCTTTCTCATCTATTGAACATAAGTGCACTAAATTTCGTGAGCCATGTCACAATGTATGTGACGCTTCTGTTTCTGACTTACTCATGTGGATTGGAACGTGAGTTGGCACAGTGGGATGAGTTAGAGATCGCGATCTTATCTTCTGAATCCGGTTTCACGTGTCAGTGATGACATGTGTGACCTTATTCAGAATGACTCTTTAGTGTCTGTCTCTGCACAAAAATATATTTTGGCATTTCGAAATTCTTTTGTGTATATGTTCTGCTAAAATTCCGTATGTCCGCAATTTCATTTTCTCATACATTTTTTTATCATTTTGATTGGTCCGTTGAGCGAGCTTACTGAACGTTTGATTGATTCTCTTATTATTTTTCCTTTCAGGTTATCAAAAGGGGAATTTGGATTACAGAGCTAGCTGTGTGGCTGAGAGCTAGTGATTTTTATTTCAGAGTCAGTATTAGTATTTTTAGATTTAATCATTAAGACAAGTTGAATTTGCTTAGGTTTTATTTTGGAGCTCCGTGTCAGAGTAATTTGGATTATATAAATGCTTTAGGCTGCTATGGTATTTATTGATGTATCTTTGAGATTAATTAGTACATGCTCTGAATGACCTCTTAAGGATACTTTTTGATATTTTAAGATTTTTCTGACTTTGTTTATTTTATATTAATGCTCCGAAAATTTGGGGCGTTACAAATATTGGAGTCCAAAAACAACCAATTTTGGCAACTTTGTCTGCTAGATAACGATTAATTTTGGATAATGAATAACTAAAGATTTTTCTCGACGGTGCATGTCTCTATAGAAGCTGCTTGCACTAGGTTTTCCATCAGAATCAATAATTTCTTTTGCATCACTGTCGATATTAACTGTGCTGGCATGGTCTTGTTTTTTCCCAATTGCCAATGCTGCTTTCAAGCAATGCAATTTCAATCAGTATCAAAAGAAAACACATTTTTCGTCCTATATTAAAAGCAAAGTAGCTAGCTTTCGTTGTTAACGCAACGTCAACATTAATCTGACCCTGCGATGCATATAGGCTAGTGGTACCACTTTTTATTAATGTTGAATGCTTTTGTGGTTGACAACTGTTAGGTCACATTTCCCTTCTTTCTTTTTCTCTATCTTTTTTTTTTTTTTTGTCTTAAATTGTAGAATTGTATTTCAAAAAATAAAGAATTAGTTACAAGAGTAAGGTATCTCACTGGTGAATAACCGTTAAGTCCCCATACTTCGAGGATGAACGTTTTGCTCAAAAAATAAAACTAGCATATTCCAAGTTGGTAATGTTTATGTGGGACAAAAGTTGCCAGTACGATCTGACCGCCTATCCACTGTGCATCCATGGTGGATGGACGGATCAGAATCTAACTTTTTTCTTTTTTTTAAAAAAAATATCCACCGTCTGCTACATTATCTAGCAGATGGTGATTTTGACCTAAATGTCTCAAAAGGTATTTAATGAGTCAAAGGGATTCACGAACAAACAGGGAAGGGGGGAGTATTTTAAATTTTATTGTTTACTACATTATGTGGCATACGGTGAAGTTTACTTGAAAAAAAAATAGGCCCGTCCATCCGCAATGGATAGACTGCTAGATGGCGCTGGCAACTTACCTTAAGTTGCATGCGTGAGCAACAGATCAGCTCCATATATATATATATATATATATATATATATATATGGGAGCTGATAAAATGATAGCGCTAGCAACTTAACCCAAGTTGCTAGCGTGATCTGGCCGTCCACGGGCGAGAATAGACGGCCAGATCGCGCGCCACAACAACACTTTTTTTCACCGTTCGCTACATAATGTAGCGGACGATAAATTATCGTCCGCTACATTATGTAGCGGACGGCCAAACAGCGCTAGCAATTTGCTAGCGCTATCAACGGATCAGCTCCCTATATATATATATATATATATATATATATATATATATATAAAATGCCAGCGCTGGCAAGTTGCCAGCTCTCTGGCTAATTTCATTTTAACGCTCAACTTCTCAGCAGTTCACTTAAAAAACCATTCATGCTTCTCATAAGACTAAATTGACCCCTCTCAAGATTAGAACATGTCATTCCTAACCAAAGGAGAATTTGGCCATACAAAATTGGTATCAGAGCCTAATCAAATGCAAGATTCAATCGAAAAACTCATGAAAATTACTTGTTTATTAAATCATATGGCAGGAATTATACACTTAGACTATGGAGTTGGAAAAACCGAGATAACAAGATTATTAAATCAAATAATTGATGTATCTCATGAAACTTTAAATATCTGTAGAACTCTAAACAAGATAACATCTCAGATATTAACTGAATTACACAATTCAGATAAATGGTTAGGATGTGAAAATCACGTCCTAAACTCAGATAACCTCTTATCAAACTTTGGAAGTTATGACACTACCAATAAATACTATAGCAACGAAACTTCATATGTATTTGAAGAAGTTATAGCATACAGTGGTAGCGAAGGGGGGTGTTTTCACCTTTTTCCATTGCTAGTATTCTCTATGTCAGATAATAACATCCCTGTCTCAGATTTACGATTTTCTCTGCATCCTCTCTCTCTCTTTCTCTCTCATGATTTTCTCTGCGGTGTGCATCCTTTCTCTCACGATTTTCTCTACCGCCTAGGAAGGCCACCCTACAGAAGCAAATCCGCAGAAGCCCAAATCCCTTGAAGCCAAGCCCCAGAACAATAGGACGCCAAACGGCGAGGAGAAGATGGAGAAGAGGCGGACGTTGGCGATCGCGCTCACGCGCGAGGAGACTGAGGATGACGTGTTTGCGATGACCGAAGCGAGGCCGTCGAGCGAGGTGGCCGAAGAAGTGGCTGAGGACCGTTCAGAGACAGATTGGGTTCTGCGAGTTTTCTCTTGTTATTTCTACTGTTGATTAGTGCGGTGTTGACTGAAAATGCTATAATTAATTACGATATATGTGGTGGGTGATCCTTTTTGCTTTGGTGGTTGTGGTGATTTTGCAGAAGGGAATGGGAAGGGGAAAGGGAAATGGGGACACAGATGTGGGAACAGGGAAGGGGGAGGGGAAAGGGAATCCATGAAGGGGAAATGGAAAGGGAAGGAGGACACAGATATGGGCCCACAAGAGGAAACAATGGAGAAAATGCTAAAAACATACAAGAATGTATCCAAAAAAGTTGGCAAAAATGGAAATGAAAATGGTAAACGTACAGAAAAAACTAAAAAAGTAGATACGGAAAAAAGTACAAGATCTGATTTTAGAACTGAATACTAAAATTTAGAAAACAAAAACAGAATACAAAATGCGAAAATAATTTGCGTAAACGTACAACCCCTAAGAAAGCCCTGATTTTGAATCCTTAAAAAACCGAATTTAAAAACCTAAAATAAACATAGATTAAAACCTAAATAAGCTACAATTCATGAAAGCAACATGGATCTATGGAAGAAAATTCAAAATACTTACTTGTTTCAAATTGAATCTAGACAAGGAACTTTCTCCACCGATCTTCTAGCGTAGGAGAAGAGCTTAGAGGCGGTAAAAATGGTGGGATAAAAAGAGGAGTGAATTGAAGAGGATGAAGAAGATGAGTGAAAGAGATAGAGACATACAAAGAATGAAAACTAAAGTGAGATAGAGAGAGTGAGTTTATAAGTCTGCCCGTCTAATCGCTACTAAGTGTAACGGTTAGGGAACTGGGGCCCAGTCACTGACCACAACACTTAGTAGTGGTTTACCGCTGCTAAGTGTAGCGGTCAATCACTTTTGCACTACAAAGGGAGCTGCAAGGAGCATGTTTTGGCCATAACCCTAAGAGTAGCATATAGACCTTTTTCAGCAAAAAAAAAAGTGAAATATGGGCATCCACGACTACACGTGGAGAGCCAGATGGGTGGTCGAGAAATAACTATTTCTCCACTATATATATGTGTGTGTGTGTGTGTGTGTGTGTGTGTGTGGAGCTGATTTGTTGCTCTCACAAGCAACTTAAGGTAAGTTATCAGTGCCATCTGGCCGTCCATCCCTGTGGATAGACGGGGCAGATCAATTTTTTTTTAAGTAAATTTCGTCATCAGTCACATAATGTAGTGGACGGTGAAAATTATAATATTGTCCCTATTTGCTTATGAATCCCTCTGGCTCATTAAATATGTCGAGACATTTTGGTCAAAATCACTGTCCGCTGAATAATATAGCGGACGACGAATTTTTTTTTTTAAAAGTTAGATATGGTGCGTCCATCCACTATGAATGGATGGGCAGATCGCGTAGGCAACTTATTTAAGTGTGTGTGTGTGTGTGTGTGTAATATTTTCATGTGTCTTGTTTCACAAAACTCCAATCCGTTAAGTATCCGTGAATAAAAATTAGGGCACCACGTAACCTTTTGTAGTCTACCGAAATTGCCCGTGAACTATCTTCCCCTTCTTCAGCCATGCCTATGCAGCAAACCACCACCGGCGCACTGTCATCCCCTCACCAAACACCATCCCACCCGCTAAACACCATTGCCCATCTCTCTCTTTCACAGAAACACACACACTCCAACAGCCATCATCCTCGTAACTCAAGCATAAACCCATCAGCAACCACCAACTCAAGCACAAAACCCGTCAAAGATTACACATAAATCACTGCTCAAAACTCAATCAAAGAAAAATTCAACCACCAACTTAAGCACAAACTGAATATACTTTGACCATGGAAAGTTTACATCATCAGGATCCATCTCACAGTTTTGAGGGTAGATGATTCGAGGAACGAAGAAATAAACGAAAACTGGAGTGAAGAAGTTGACTGCCCACTCGAGTAATTCACGCTTAAATGGCCAAAGGCGAGATAGAAACTCGCGTCAATTAGGTAACGGTGGGGTAGAGGGGTTTGGCTCGCGGCTGTACCGAAACGTCGTTGATCAAGAAGCATAGGACCGAGCTTCGCGGCGGTGGCGGCGAAGCATAGGGCCGATCGGTGGTAGGCCTCGGCGTTGGTGGCCCTTGGCCCTTATCGGAGATGGTGTACGACGGTGAGCACGAGTCTCCTATGGGCTGTCGATTGGCGGCGGTTGGTAGATTGATGACGGCTGGGCCATTGGCGGCAACGTCTCGGGGGCCATGGGTGGCCAGAGATTGGCCTATTTGGCAGCGATTTGGTGATTGGCGGTCGCGTCTTGGGGGCCGTGGGTGGCCGGCGGTTGGGAGATTGGTGATGGCCTTCGGCGTGCGACCGGCAATATATGGTGGCCGTTGGTGGCCCTCAGCGTGAGACCAAAGGTGATGGTTGGGCTGGTGTGTGTGCGCGCGCGCTAGTGTGAGTTGTGTCAGTCGAGGGGTGTGTGTGTGTGTGTGTGTGTGTGAGAGAGAGAGAGAGAGAGAGAGAGAGAGAGAGAGAGATGGGCAGGAGAGACAGAGATATTTTTTATTTTCGAGGATATTATCGTCTTTTCGTTAATTCTGTTAACTGATAACCGAAAAGATGTAGCTTACTGTAATTACCAAAGTTAGGAGAAGCTGATTGTAATTAAGGCAAACCTCAGAAGAGTTTTGTGTAATTTGCCCAATATGTTACTACAGGCTGAATGTTGGAACCCTTTTTTAGCATGTAATTCTTACTTGTATATTTCGTGGAATAGGGGAGCGAGATACCTTAAACCTGAGTATTGAAAATTTGGAGAGGCAGGAAATAAGTATTTTCGTCATGCTACCTGACAACTATATGCACTTTTAAAAGATTTGGCTACGTATATCTCAGTAAACCAGTAACTCCTACTCTTATTTTTTAGGTTGGAAAACTGTGCGAAAACTCAATCTAGATTTAGTAGTTTTAGTGTCTTCTGTACATGACAGTTATTATGTCCAGAAACTATCTCAAGCATGTACTCCACAAGTATGCTAACGACGATGTATCTTGGTGATCTTGGTTTATTGGGCTTGATGTGGAGCATATTCACGACCGGCGACTGTGTTGTGGAACACCACCTGTTAAATCATTTGTTTCACTTTATAGTTAGAAGAATTTATTTTGTCCTGCTTTCTATTGTTTTTTGATTGACCGGGGGGTTGGGGGGTTATTAATGAACTTTGGGAAGCTACACATTTTTACTCAAATTCTATCATGTTTTCTATTGTTTTTTTATTGACCAGGGGTTCTAGGGTGGGGGGTGGTTATTAATGAACTTTGGGAAGCTACACATTTTTACTCAAATTCTCTCTCTCCCTCTCTACCAAAAGCAGATGTCTAAACAATTTTTAGACATCTGCTTTTGGTTTACCAAACAGGTTAACTTGTTTTTCAGTAAAATTTTAGTCGCTTAAAGTTTTCAGTTTTACGAATTCAATACTTAACTTTTTCAGCACTTAAATTTCAGTTTTTATCAAACAGCCCCTAAAAGTCTACAAACAGAAACTCCCGATATTTTAAATAAAAACTGTAACATTAGATTGAAGAGACAAATTAAGACCTAAATTAAAACCATGTAGCTTACATGCCTCTGCCGTACGCCTAGATTCTTAGGAATAAACAAAGTCAGAGATAATATCATTACGGATCCAACCCAAATTGTTCCTCCAAACTACATGGAGCCATATGTAGTGCATAAATATTATTACACCCTATTTATCTGCTGTGAGTATGAAAATGAGACCATAGTATCAAAGCCAAACGAAGCACCGTTAATCAAATAAAGTTAGATGAATATTCATTGCGATCCTTGTTTGTAGGTTGTACGAAGTAAATATGTTTAATTGTTGTCCTCATAAATCTACAACCAGCCCATGCTCAAAAATTAAAAGTGGAGTAACCCAACTTAATTTTAATTCGATGATAAGGCACTAATGTCTTGCTGATGATGATAAATTAGGATTAGAACAGCGTTCTAATTGCCTCATATGTAATGATAGAGATGAATAGTCATTCAGGAGGTAAAGCAAACCGGATTTTCGAAGATGAAAATGAAAAGTTTCGCTAATGATGAGAGGTAAAACCATTAAGGAGCAAATTAATTGTTTTCTGCATTTATTGAGAGAGAATTGGTGTAATAATGCTAAACGGACATTATAATAGTTCTACTGTTGAGGGACATTTTGTAAATACTTAGGAGTGTTTAAGTTTGGTGAATGTTCGAGATAATTGCAACCATAGCATTTCGTGATTAATTGGTAAATCTACTTTGATACCACAAAAATGGCGAAATAGAATCAATCAATGTCGTATCATTACGATAGGTGTCAACTGGAAGTGCAGTGATTGCATTTTACCCTAGACTTGCTAGGTAAATCCATTTTTCTTTTTTTTTTATTATTAATTTAAACTGATAAAAAAGACCCCTGACTTCATTCTCGATTCTACGAGAATTTTTATGGTTATGGTTCAAGGACATAAGGTGACCCTGTTTTTTACCCTTAGAAGTCCAGTCAATTGCTGCGCCTCCACAAGGTTTGTCCACAGAGGGTGAGTCAGGGCCTAAGGAATCATGAGGAAAAGTCTACATACCGAAAAAAAAAAGAATTTTTAGACTAACTCTCAATTTTATAAACATTAATGCTATAGATATAGATCTAAATATAGAGATAAATAACTAAGATATACAAAAATGCTTTGAAAAAAGAAGTCATGAATCTAGCATTTGGCAATGAACTTGGAGAGAGAAACCATGAATCTACCATTAGGAGATAAGAAGTCTTCTAACAGCCATACGATTAATTCATTAAAATCAACAACCATTTAGATAAATAACTAAAATATACAAAAATGTTTTAAAAAAAACATGCATCTAGCATTTGGCAATGAACTTGGAGAGAGAAACCATGAATCTAGCATTACGAGAGAGAAACCATGAATCTAGCATTAGGAGATGAGAAGTCTTTTAAGAACCATACCATTAATTCATTAAAGTCAACAACAAGGATACTCATGGCATTAGAAAAGATTTGAGGGGCATTTGTCTCCAAAAATGATTTACACACATCCACACTTTTAGAAGTAAATTATTTTGAACTCTCAAGCAATGGCATCTCAATTTTTATTCTCTTTTATGGCTTGCCCCACAACGCTCATCACTCTGAAGTCATACTTGTACCTTCTTTTGATATTTTTTGTCATTGAATTCTTTAATCTTTTTTATTTTAGTGAGGAAATTGGTCTTCATGTGCAAACCGCCAACCTTATTAGACTTTTCATGTGTTAGTATTATGAAAGAAAGATCTATGAGCTTTGGCACATTCCAACAAGTTGATTTTTGTCAAAATCCAGATTTTTTCCTTCCAGTTCGATCACACATGAACCATCTTTCTTCAGCTCCTTCCCATGGATGATGGCAATAACCACAAGTTGTGATGTACGCAAGTAGCAAAATTCCTTAATTCACGACATGTCCATGTATCACAGAAATAATTCAAGGAAAAATCATTAAGCTATACTTCTCACTTAATTGGTCAACAATTGTACATAAAAGTTAAAAATAAAAGTAAAATGTGCATTTGTCGATAAAGCAACTACTTGCATTTGTTCATCAACACGGATTCCTTCGAAGATGATTGCATGAACAGTCATCTAAAGGTCTTGCCTCTGAGCAATAACTTACATATTCTCAAACATCTTGTATTTGAAAAGGAGGCTGCACGTATACTTATTTTTCGGCCTCCTCAGTGTCGTATTTTTGCTGCAATGATTTCCACATTCTTCTGGAAGAATTGTGAGTATGGGAATAACAACCATAAACTTCATTTATCATACAATTTAACAAATAATACCACAATCTTCTTCATCATTCTTCCACTTCATAACATGGACTTCATGCATCGCCAACTCTTCCTCTTTCATCTTTTTTTTTTTGGTTAATTACAAAACTGTCCCCTGAGGTTTACACGTTTTTGCACTTTGCCCCTCGTGTTTATAACTTTTGCAATAGTGTCTCCCGAGGTTGACAAAACCATTGCAAACAGCTCTAAAATTGGACGTCCGTCCAATTTTGGACATTAAGTCGTCATGTGCGGTGCACATGCCATTTTGGCATGGGCAAATTTGTAATTTCCCCTTCCCCATCTTCCCCACCACTGTGTTCATCTCTCTCTCTCTCTCTCTCTCTCTCTGTTCCCCTTCCCCATCTTCGGGTTCACAACCGTCTCAACCGGTCAGAGGCCGTCTGTCTCGCCAGCGAATTCATTTCCAGCGAAAGAACGTCGTACTCGGCCGCAGTCTCTGGTGCCTCGGGTATCGTGGATAGCCCGCCACCGGACTTGTCGTAAACCACGAAAAACCCTTCTTGTGAACTCTCTTGCACGCAAAAAACAGCGGTGTTGCTCTGCTGTTTAGGCCTGAAAACAGAGCGGAGTAGCTTTTGAAGTGACCGAGAGATTTTGGAAGATTTCTTGGGAAGAGATTGAGGTTGTTGTGGTGGTGGACGAGGTTGGCGGTTTGACAAGTGAGGCATTGATAGGGTTCTTGAAGATGTTATGGCCGAGTCGAGCTGGCGTTCGAACGATTTGAGCTCGAAGGAGTCGTAGAGTGAGCTTCCACAATCCCATACTGGACGCTGCTGCTTGTTGCCCTTTGCGGCACGGCCTTGTTTCTCTGCTTGTGCTTTCTCCATTTCTTCTGTCCTGCTTGGTTAATGGTGGAGATGAAAATAGGGAGATGGCTATATAATGGGTGCTGGGGATCTGCTGGGTTGAAGTTTCTGATGGTGGTTGGGGCTTCAACGCGTTAGCAATGACTAAAATGGCACAGCTTCACGTCCTACTCATGCATCAGATTGAGACGGTTGTGAACCTGAAGATGGGGAAGGGGAACAGAGAGAGAGAGAGAGAGAGAGAGATGAACACAGTGGTAGGGAAGATGGGGAATGGGAAATTACAAATTTGCCCATGCCAAAATGGCATGTGCACCGCACATGACGACTTAATGTCCAAAATTGGACGGACGTCTAATTTTGAAGCTGTTTGCAATGGTTTTGTCAACCTCGGGAGACACTATTGCAAAAGTTGTAAACACGGGGGGCAAAGTGCAAAAACGTGTAAACCTCAGGGGACAGTTTTGTAATTAACCCCTTTTTTTTTGTCTGCCTTTTTTACATTCTTGGCGGTTAGAATCCAAACCACCTTCATCAACTTAAGATAAAACATTACCTTCTCAGCTCACTTTAGAAGTTCTGCCCACCAAAATGGAATGGCTTATTCAAGTCATTCGAATTGGTAGCTAGAGCTGTAAAAGTGGTGGTGATTGGCCATGGAATCATCTTAGAGTGTTTGACCTATTACAAGAAATGTTTTAAAAAAACACTTTTTGAATATAAAGTAAAAAGTAGCATCGCTGAGGCACATATCAGGTCGCTCTCTTAAGATGATTCGTGCCCCTTTGGATTATCACCGGTGCATCAAGGTTCTTGCCACATTATCTCCAAGATAAAATAGCCCAGCTTTCACTTTGCTTCAATTGAAATGCTATATAAACGAATGAACCAGAAGCTTGACCTATTACCCTACCAAAATGCCCATAAATCTAAGTGCACAGACTATTGGAAAGTAAAGATAGAAAACTCAAGTCGATATGAAATAATGTAAGAATAGGCTCCTTTTATGGGTGAATTAGAAGGCAAATGTTTAATGAAAAAATAGGTGGCAAAAATATGTTACAAATGAATAATTTTGAAATTCATTTCTGAAAAAGATGATGTAAAAAAAATTTGACCATTGGTAATAAAAACTGGAATTGGTAGGAATGGTGGCAAAAAAGGTGAGCATTAATATGGATAGCCCAACATTAACTACACAAACAAATGAGATAGCAGTTTTTGGAGTTGTTTCAGTCGCATTTCTACATAAACGAATGAGATAGAGCTTCACCACATACCCTATCAAAATGCCCACAAATATAATTATAGAATATCATAAAGTGAATGAGAGGAAGCTCAAGTTGGTATGTGTAAAAATGTGAGAAAAGGCTCCTTCTATAGGTTAGAATATAAATGTTTGATGCAAAAATAGTTGCTGCAGATTTATTGCAAACGATTAGTTCTAAAATGCATTTATGAATATAATGCTGTAAAAAAAAAGTATGATTTGTTGGTAATAAAAGCCGAAATAAGTGGAAAGGATGGTAATAAAAGGTGGGCATTGACATGGGTAGCCAATAGCTATATTTTTACACAAACGAAGAAGACAACAACTTTCATTATTGCTTCAATCGTATTTCAACACATAAGAATAAGATAGAAGCTTCACTCGATACCCTACTAAAATGCCTACAAATATAAGTGAATTTTTTTTTGTAGAATAGGAGAATTGCATTGAGGGTGGTAATAATAGGGCAGACAATCAGAAACGGCATAATCCAAAGGTGAGCACACCGTTTGAGAAGGCGCATCACATATCTCAGGATTTTCAACATCACAAAGTTCATCCTTCTACTAACACGTATCAAATCTGACTCAAATTATCGCAATATAGAGCGGAGGAACCAGTACTCACCCACAACAAACCAAAGTAGACCCACAGGATGCTCAAAACCAGAAAGAACCCTGAAACCCCGACCCCCAACACCCTCCCCCTGCCTTGAACATAATGCCCAAAAAAACCCCCACAAGATAGATCTCTTCCACCCCCCCCCCCCCCCCGACCCACGGAGTTCCAAAAACAACCCCATAACCAAGGTTATACCACAAGCCCTCCTGTTACTACTACTGACAACACAATCGACCATCCACCACTGTAAATTTGGAAACAATAAGAATGGAAGTCAAACAGCTGAAGGAACATTAAGAAAAGACGGTCAAAAACACTGGTGAAAATCCAGTCACCGCCAATAAGATTCCGGTCACTGCCGGTGATATTCCGGTCACATCCGACGTACGGTGGAAAATAAGATGATTGAGCAGATCTACTCAGATCGTCCAAGATCGAAGACTTACCTTGATGTCGCCGTCTCCAATCAAATCTGGTGAGACATGCCCTGCAACCGTCCTCCCGCCGCTTGTGCTGCCAACCACCAACTAAACACGCCTTGAAGTATACCACCACACAGGATGGAAAAAATAAACCTACAGACTAATCGCAGGAGTGGCTGCCGCTCCACGCGCGCGGAAGCACGGTGGGGCGGTCATCGTGAGTTCCTGTGGAGGTGGGTTTTAGAGAGAAGGCATAGAGTTTAATTTGAGAGAGAGAGAGAGAGAGAGAGAGAGTACGTTTCTGTTTTATGTAAGTGTATAGAAAGTTGGTTGAAAAAATGTGAGAAAAAACTCCTTTAATAGGTGAATTAGTAGACAAATGTTTAATGCAAAAATAACTATTGAGAATCTATTACAAACAAATAATTCTAAATTCGTTTTGTTGATAAAATGTTGGAATAAAAATATGCCCCCTAATAACAAAAATTGGAATTAATGGAAATGATGGTAATAAGAAGTGCTAATTACATTATGCGCTCCCAAATTTATCCGCGATAGCACATGTCACCACAAACTCTTTAGTTATTGTGCACAAGCGACATTATAAATTTATGCAGCTGGCACTCCACAACCCAATTCACGTCAAAATCTTCGTTAGAATGATGAGGTTGCATAATTTTCAAAAGTATTACCAGGAGTTTACATTTTGAATAAAAATAAAGTTTTAGTTTGGAGTAATCCCCCCCAAGCCCCTTAAGTTTTCACTTCTAACCACCTTGATTCACTTTTGTTTTATAGGTGCCGACATAAGTCCCTAATAAACCTTCCATCCACTTTTTTGGACGGAAGGCGTTAAAACAATAATAATGGCAAAACGATAGGGCTAAATTAGGAAGATCTCTTAAAAAAAAAAAAAGACGGATCCTAAACGGGTCTCTCTCTCTCTCTTAAAAACACATCGCCCTCCTTTCGAAATTACCAAGACCCACCACAACCACCCTCTTCCTTATTACCACCCTCCTAACCACCGCTATCACCCTCTCTATGGCCCTCAGCTTATGCCAACATCACCTTATGCCCACCACGCTGAAGACATACACTAGGCCCCAACCTCTTCCTTATTACCCACCGCTATCACCCTCTCTATGGCCCTCAGCTTATGCCAACATCACCTTATGCCCACCACGCTGAAGACATACACTAGACCCCAAATAATTGGGATCGTTCATTGATTTCTTCAAATAATTAGAACCATTCATTCACCGCAAGTTCCTGTAAATGCTAGCCTAAACAAAGTGCATTTTGGATCCCTCTGAAGAAATGAATCACGATTGGGAAAACGTAATATCCTACATAAATGATACCTATTGGTGATTGTAAAAGAAACAGAACGTTTGCATTTTGCACTAGCTGCAGCCCATTCCATCGCCACTCGACCTGCCGCCCCAACCACCATCATCCAGTCACCCACTGCCCCAACCATCACCATCCAAATGGCCTGCCGCAAACCACCACCATCCATATACCCACTGCCCCAAACCACCATCATCCAATCACCCGCTGCCACCGACCATCACCATCCAACGGATACCGCCGCAAACCACCGCCATCCATATACTCACTGCCCCAAACCACCACCATCCAATCATCTGCCGCCCCCAACCCTCACCATCCAAACACCCGCCATTTTGATCTTCGTCGACACCACCTTCCAAAGTCTGTGCCCAAATGTTTATTCATTATTTTGGATTTGGGGTCATGGCAGGGCATTTTAGCCAGAATGGTCTTGCCACAACCACTGGGAGCAGAAAACAGACCAACTCCTTTAGTTCCTCAAGCGGCAAGTCCAGCCTGAAGACTAGAGCCTCAACCGAATCAACAAACCCACCACCAAAATTACCACTCGGCGTATCATCCAACACGCCAATGGCCCGATTCATCTTGACCAGTAGCTCCTTCATTTCACTGATTTGCTCCACTGCACTTTGACCTGACAGAAACACTACAGATAAGAAGTTATATTTACTGAGCATGTCGGAATACTTGTACTTGACAAAAAAAAAATTGCAACAAGACGATTGTTGAACATCTTTGGACAAGCTTTTTCCATTTGCTTAGCAGATCCATGAAGGAGGGTTCTGAGGGAAAAGAAAGTAAAGGAAGGTCGTTGATGGAGGAAATGGTGGGTTGAGAAAATGGGCAAGTCTAAGATGGTGGGTTTTGAGGGGAATCATAAGCTCTTCTCAAAAAAAAAACACACACACACACACGCACGCGCGCACACAGAGCGAAGTCTGAGAGAGAGAGAGAGAGCGAAGTGTTTAGGAGGTTTTTTCTTTTTTTCCTTATTTTTTAAGTGATCTTCCTAATTTACCCCCGTTATTTTGCCATTTGTTTTTTTCAACGTCTTCCGTCCAAAAAAGTGGACGAATGGTTTCATAGGACACGATTTTTTATATCAAGGACTTATCCGGGTAGGATAAATACAAAAGGATTTGGGGGGTTAGAAGTAAAAACTTAAGGGGTATACAGTGAATTACTCCTTTTACTTTTATTCTTAGGCCTTTCTTCTTCCTTTTTCTTCTTTTAATTCCATCTCCCTCTTCCAAATTTCAATCCGTCACTGGACTATGACACCACCTCGACCGCCATTGCAGCCCACATCGCACTGACCTCCCTTTGCCTTAACACCATGATATTGGATCAACAGTTTCCTAAAACCTACATCCTTCTTCCTATCCTCCACATGTCTATGTACGCAAACCTGGAAATCCCATATGCTCCTCCCTATCAACCATCACACCAACTGCAACCCGCTCTTCCAAACCCATAGCTACCTTTACCAAACAAACTCCACCCCAATTTTCTAAAATCTACAATAACAACTGCCACGTTGCTCATTCCCCCATCTATGCCAATTTAAAATCCAATCCAATTCCAAAACCCAGTAATTAGGCCTCAGCCCTAATATCAGGCTTCCTTTAACTTCATATCGCCACTGTCATTGTTTCTCTTCAACTTACCGACGGTGGGGGTTATGCTGATTGGTGGAGGCGATGGTTGGTGAATATAGTGGTGATGGCGATTGAGGGTTTGGTGTTCGGTTGTCGATTTGGCTATGGTGGTGTTAGATGCAGTAACAATGCGGTGATTGTTGCGCGGTGGTGTGAAGGTGGTTCGAGTGGTGTGGTGGTGGTGGTCTCTTTGGTGTATGGTATGTGGTGAGGTATGGTGGTTCGTGCACCAATGTGCGGCGTGGTGTGGTGATTTGTGCGTTGGTTATGGTTTCTTAGTGTGTGGTATGAGAGACAAGGGGTCGGAATGGGGCTGCAAATCGGTGGTGATGGTGGCGGCTCACAAATTAGTAGATCGATAGTGGTAGGTTCGTTGGCGATTGGCTGTTGGCGGTCATGGTGGTTACGAATAATTACATCACCAAAATCTGGTGAAGAGTAGGTGGTGAAATGGTGGAGGTGTGATGTGGATGGAGAGCTGAAGATGGACGAGGAAGATGGATTTGAAAGAGAGTGTGACCTGCCAAATATGCCCCTCAAAAGTTAGTCAACTGAGAAGCGAGTTTTTTGGCCTGAGAAATGGTCGGAGATATTAGATGCCAAATTTATAAAAGTTCATTGTGTGAATTAATGAAAATAAAGATCATAGTTTCGGCCGCTACCGCGGGTAGGGATGCAATTTGGGCTAGGTTAGAATAGGCTTTAACCAACCCAGCTCATATATGGACAAGTTTAAACCCATCAAACTCAACTAATTTTAAAGTAGGTTGATTTGAGCTAAAAAAAAATATTTATATGAATTAAATTGGTCAAACCCATTAAAACCAAGTTAACCCATCCTAACCCAACAAAAAAAACCAAGTCAACGAATCTCCCTTCATTCTCTGATTTCTCTCCTTCCTCGACAGTCGGCTGAGGCGTAGCCAATTTTGCCCAAATCATTTTCTAGGGTTCCCCGACAATCCGCTCCTGCTTCTCCGGCGAAGATATAGTGGTCTCGTCATTTTCACCTTCCCAAAGACAGTGGTATGATCGGCCTGCAGCATGCCGTCGCTTTATTTCACCATCGACAACTCGCAACGCAACTGTATCCAAAGACATCCATGTGCTCCCATACTTCTCACAAACACCAACGCAACCATGAATTTGTAGAAATAGATTTTATTTCCTAGGCAGATTTCGGCGACGTTTGAATGCACCCGAAATCGAGATCGGCGTCGTCGTTCACTTGTCGCCGGGATACGCCGTAGCTGCCGGTGGCCATGGCTGCCGTCGCGGCTATTGTTCATCCTAAAACCGGTCACCTCGCCGTCGTCGGCATCCACCGTAACTCATTTTTTTTTTCAGATTTGATTTACCCATCTGCCGGCAGTAGTACAGGCTGGCCGGCGTCGCCTTCCGGTGTTCTCCGAGGCAGTCGCCGGTGTGCCTTCGCCCTTTGCCGCGATGCTCAAATTCTTCTGCCGCCGTCTTCTTTTCTCTTCTTTGCGCCACCTGCTGCCTTCTTCCTCTTCTGCTTTCATTTTCTTTTCAAGACCCTTTGTCTCCTTCTTTCTGGGTTTCTTCTGTTTTCTCTTCAGACTTCTTTTTCTTTCTTTTGTTGCCTTGTGTTCTTCTACTTTTGTTTCTTCTTCTTCTTTTTTCTTCTTTTTTTGCTTTCAGAATACTAGGACTTTTTGTTAATGATTTTATTCATTCTCATGTGATTTAAAGACATGCATGAATTAAAGTGAGAGGGGATCAATTGTATTAAGTTTTTTCCCTCTACACATGTTGATGTTTATTTATGTTGCTAGTTTAAGGAAGACTATAGTAATCTTTTATTATAATGGAGTTTATTACTTGTCTTTAATGTTTGATCTATGTGTTTGTTTAGTGATTGATGTAGAAAGATTTCTTTAAAGTATTGTATTTCATCTATGACCAAATAAATTAAACTTTTCATTTATCAAAAATAAAATATATCATATAAGTCAAATGCGAGTCATGTTAGTCTTTAGATAATGAAACGAGTTGAGGGTCATTTTATAAAATAAAAGACAAAAAAAATAACGATATTAGTTGTACTTGGGTTTGTTTGGGTTAAAACCGACCCATAGTATTTTTACTTGGGTCGGGTCGGGTCGGTTGGGCTTTTTCTACAAAAAACCCAAGTTGGGTTGGGTTGAGATGGGCTTTTAAAATGTTGAGTTTTCTCGGGTTGGGTTAAAACCCAACCCAACCCGTCTAAGTTGCACCCCTAACCGCGGGTAAACCGGAAGGCACCTGATAATCAACCATGATAAAAAGTGGACATTAACATGAGTGTTAAAAGAGAGAGCTTAAAATTGGTGCATGAAAAAGTGTGAGGAAAGGCTCTTTTGTAGGTGAGTTAGAAGTCAGATACTTAGTGCAATAAATAGTTATCGAAAATCTGTTACAAAAGATTAATTCTGAAACTCATTTATGAACAAATTGTAGCTATTGGTAACAAAGCTGGAAGTAGTGGAAATGATGGTAATAAAAAGTGGGCATTAACATGGATAGCCTAACAGCACTCTCAACAAGCGTCCTCGTATATCCTCGTTAAAGTTTCTTTAAAAAACCAATGCAATTTCCAAAATGTTTAGGTATGTAAGAAAGGCAGATCTTTTTACTCGTAACCAATGAGGGACTTAAACATGTTTTCTCAAAACTCAAATGTCTTCTCAAAACAGTTCTTGTTTATAAAAGCAGAATTTTTCGTTAAAAATACTCCATCAGACCCAAGCTAAATCTTACAATTCTAAGCAATCCTCAAGAACACTTAGCAAACCGGTTTTCTTGCCGCAAAGTGGTCTACCGGCTACCGCTTTTAGCGTCAAGTCATTGGCCATTGCAGTTCGTTCCCGCATTTCACATCACGAGATTATGGCCACAAGCTATTCCTTTCCTTCTGAAGATTTCGAAACAGTTCAGGTCTTACTCAGATATACATGGCAATAGAGAGCTCATTTAGTTCATCGTAATACACGTATAAGCACGGCATCTTTTGTAAGACCAGGACGAAGGGACTAAGACGGGATAAGCTAACTAGATATATCACACGAAGTATAGGACATTACCCCGAAACCTTATTTTCTAATTTTCCCTGCAAGTGGAAAATATAATTGAATCTCAAGCAAGTAACGAAAAACTTATCTTCTAGAAAAACGGGTGAAGAGCATATTTTGGCAATGTTGCATCATGTAGGTAAAGTCCTGAGCAAATGAAGGGCTCGCATCCACTGTGGCCTTTGTGAGAGCACGATTCTCCTCAATGCCGGGACTGCTCCTGCAGCTACAATTGCTGAATGGTTCTCACTGTCCATGCTTAGATTATAGAGAATTGCTAAACCCGCTTCAATGGCTCTCCCATTCCCCTTTTCAATTAGCTTTACCAATGGAAATATTCCTCCCTCGACAGCAACGGCTCTGGTTGAATCCACCACCCCTTCCGAAATTATTCTATTCAGCTCTACAACTGCGGCTTCTTGGACTTCCGGAGAGAATGAGGATTTGATCTGGTTTATCAACCTTGGGATCGTCTCGTAAAGAGTTACCTCCATGTTGATAGGATTTTCGAAGTCTAGGTTGGGGCCTGATAGTGAGCTGAGTTTAACCAGGCAAGCAGCAACCCAGTCTTTGTTGTGAAGAGGGATGGTTGACTTGAGGATTCTTCGGAGCAGTTCCGTAAAATGTGACGAATTTACAGTGCAGCGGAACTTTTCAGAGTCTAACAGTCTTGTAAGTAATCGCGATGCAGCAGATATTGCAAGACCGGCTTCTTCGACTTCTAGGGCGTGCAGTTCTGGCTGTTGACAGTCTATATCAGATTCCATGTCTGCCATTTGTTATTGGCAGCGTTAGAAACACAAGGAACAACTAAACCACAAAACATAAGGCCTTTATTGTAACTTCAAACTATGCATTACCAGGATTATGAATCTAGTAGTACTTCTTAAAAGTCCAGCACTCGAATCTTTTGAAATTCTCATTTCCCGCTTCAATTTCTATGTTATAGCTTTCGGCATATCGTACATCCATCAGGGTTGATGGTTTGAACAACGAAATATCATATTTCACGAGGCAGAGTGTTGTTATGAACACGAAATATCTTATATTTACACGAGAGCATGAGTGAACAATCCAAACTAGGACCAGCATACGTACATAGTCCCAAAAGCACATAGAGGCCACACACGAAAGACTAGGTACTATAAACCTTTATCAAGGCAACTTATTGCATTCAATTGCATGATCATATGATGAACTTCTTCAACCAAGAAAAGGGACTTCCTAGTGACTTTGTTAACAAAAATTGATCAAATTACAAACTCGCCAATAATGTTTAACAGCATAGGGCAAGAAATATTGTCTAGGTATTACTAAATCAAAGAGGCAGCAACATAGTTATGTTCTTATGCATGGCCTCATGCATCAACTAGATTTCTTGCAATCATTCCAACCTATAAATATTTAGCATACTCAGATGCTTCATCATTTCCATGTTAAGATTTGAGTCTTAGTTCTATGCATACTAAAGAAAGAAGGAAGAAAAGAAAATACTGCCTATATTCTCCTTAATAAACAAGAAAATATAAAAAAAGAAGCAGTTAAGGATCTCAACGAGAAGATCTGACAAAATGATTCAAAATATATTAGAGGAAATCTGACCACCATTTAGGCACTCTATTTTCCGGTTTATCTCTTATGAGTAAATCTATTGGAACTCTTCATATGATGATACATTTTCCAGTAAATCAGGCATCGTCATGACATCAAGGCATAGGCACATAGCTGTCAGAAATTTTTTATCCGACTTTATACTTCAGGAACTTTTTTGGTTCATGTATGATGTGATATAAGAGAGACTGCTGAAAAAGAGTGACAGAGAGAGAGCCAAGTTTTTCGAAGTCAAAGAACCAAAAGAAAAAAATAAGGAGCTTATTAGCTTAATGACTTTATTTGGAAATACTGGGAGGATATATAAGGGCAAAATACTTGTTCTTGCAACTAGCAAAAGCACAGTATAAGTAAATAAGAAAACATGGTTTGAATATGATAACGGCGCATGTGGATTTGATTGTGGAACAGGAAAAGCATGAAAAATCAAAATATATGAGGTGCAAAATTGGGATAAATGAAAAAGAGGTGAAAAGAGCATCTTTGTCAGGCCTCAGCTAATGAGGCGTAGGTCTAATAATAACCTTGCTACTTGAGGCCTATAGACCTCTCAAGGTCGCATTGTGTCCTGGTCCACATCTTCTCTTGCTGTAGAGGAATGAGAGTGAGGTTTCATGACTCTCAGCTTACTTTTCAAACCGTGTCATGAACTGTCATATACTCTTATGAAAGGCAGCCCGATACCAGCCTTGGACAAGTATGAGGACAAGCCTCAAGTCACAGGGCATTGGTAATGCCAAAAGCCAGGCGATGGCACCTTGCCATGAGGGGAGTATCAAATTTCTTCTTGATGGATCCTGCTTATGAGCTTTCCAATTGCATAGTGCCAGAAATTGTCTTTATAGAGGCACTGGGGTGGGAGGGATACCAAAAACAAAGAAACCAATATGCAATTTACAGAAAAAATAAAAAAAGAAGAGAATTTTATCAAACTGGAAGTTCTCAAAATACTCTTTAACATAAGCAAAGCAACTAATAAAACGTCCAATATTTGGGTTAATTACATTCACCACCCGAGGTAAGTTGAAAATCAAACTGGAAGTTCTCAAAATACTCTTTAACATAAGCAAAGCAACTAATAAAACGTCCAATATTTGGGTTAATTACATTCACCACCCGAGGTAAGTTGAAAATACAGAGACCTCCCCTGCTGTTTATGAAATGGTACTGTCCTCCCTTCTGGTTTAATTGTCGGTTTGACAAACCTTCCTTCGGGTCATTTACCATGACTGAAAGCGTTACATTTGCTTATGTTATTGTATATTCCTTCATATTGTCCACTTACCCTTGTACCCAAATAAAGCTCTAAAAGCAATTGTCCCCTCCCTCCCTCCCTCCACCACTGCACCACCACTACAGCCACAGCCTCACAACTATATTTTTCAATAGCAAATCACCATGAGCTCTCAATGATGATCCAAACTCAAGACAACCAACAACTAGAATTGTCGAATTTTGCCAAACCGAAGTCGTCACCACCACCATCAAACACACTGATGCATCAAAGAAAAAAATTTGGATCGATGAATGTATGTATGTATGTGCGTCTATGAGTGTACTTAAATAAATACATACAGTTCCACAATGGAGGTAATGACAGAGTTGTATCCGTTACGTTGGATATACTAATCGGGTACTCGGTGATTGGTATTGTCGGTCAAATGAGGCTGGACTACCACGCTCGGAAGGTATTTGAATACCAGTTGGATGGTGGCCGGTGGAAAGGAGGCAAGATGATGGTTGCTAGGCTAGTTTGCAGTGGTGGCGAAGGATGATTTTAACTAGGTGGTGGTGGCAAGGTGGCGGGTGGGTGTGCAGAGGTTCAATCGGCAATTAGACTCTGGCAATGCATTTTGTATTGGCGAATCGGATTGTGTTTCAGATGTGGTAGTGACGATTTACCATTAAGAAAAGGCAGTAAGTAACGGAGTCATTTGGCAAGTCTAAGCGTTAAAGGAGTCATTTGACAATTGGTATACGTATGTTTCCTATCCGTATAAAAGATATGTAGAAAAGGGGAAGGGTAAACATGTAATCTTCAAATTAAGTCTTCTTTTCAACCTGACAGTTCTGACAGGGGAGGACATTGTAATTTTATAAACTGCAGGGAGGACTTTGTATTTTCGACTGACCTCAAGGGAGGTCAGTAACCCTCAATAAACTTCAACTTTTTGGCCTCAGTGATGCATATATATAGGAGATATACTCCCTGGCTATAAATGTATATCATGGAAGAATCAACATACTTTCTATGCTGTGGCTTTAGATAATTATCAAAACTGCTTTGTGATTCCTATGAATACTCAAAACTGGAGAATGATCCAATAAGCAACATACACAGAAAAGCCGAAGTTTTAAAGCAGAAAACTGTCGATCCTACCTTTCAGAAATTTTTGGCAGAAAACGGCTTCTATACCAGATTCAATGTCCACTGAGATAACTTTCTCTATGCATGGTTCATTAACTGACAAAAACTCAAGGATTGAAGCTGCTTTTCTTTGCAAATGTGGGGATGACGTCTTCAGGATCTCAGTTAGGCGAGCTAGGAAGGCAGAATCCAGCAGATCTTCTGCGTGCACGCTTTGCAAGCTGTAAAACACCATGAAAGCCCAAAATCAGGTTTAGGCATTTAGCACTGGGAGTGAAAGCCGGAGACTTGTTCAAGTACAAAAGAGATCAAGTTAAAATGGATAAACTACCCAGTTAAGCATGGAACTCTTGAACCTTGGTACCTAGCTGTCTTAGTATCATCTTTCCCGGAAATGAGATGCATTTTATTTTCGTAAAGGTGAGACATGATAGAACGAAACTCAATAGTCTCTCCACCCCATTACAGGCATTTACAAAAGAACTCATTTCCCTTTCAGCCCTTTTGAAACCCTATTCCATCCCAACTTGCAAGATTGATGTTACGTGGACGGACAATAATGATCTTTCTACATTTTTTATCAGTATAAGTGGAACATAACATGATCTCAGAATCTATTTATAGAAAGTGGTCTCTTTTCCGGGACATACCAAAACGCAAACCAGGTGTCATAACAAAGAAAGCAGTCACTTAAATGGAGTGGTCGAAAGGCTATTCAAATATTGAATAGCAGAGAAAGCACTCACTTCAGTAGATAGTAAAAAGAGTATTAGAAGTTTTGTTGGAGCCCCGAGTTGGAGAACTAAGGGTGTGATGCCGTGTTTACTAAAACTGAAATTTAAGTGCTGAAAATTTAAGCGGTGAATTTATTGCTGTGAAAATTTTAAGCAAACGTTACCACAGCTTAGCTTAGTTGTAAATACAACGCATGGAAAGTTAGAAAGAGAATCACAGAGATTTTACATGTTTTACAGTGAAACCCCAAATTTCAAGGAGAAAAGAAAAACACAACCTGCAAATCTGCCCCGTCGTATGGCATATCACTTTCGGACTTTGTATCACATAATACAAGCCATACGATGCCAATTTCAATATCCATAATAGTACTTTTTATGCCTGTATCAAACATGCAGCATATGGCATATCTTTAGATACCGATAACTATGTCTGATACACCTCCCGGACATCAGGGATCAAGAATTTTCATCTCTTTTACTTAAAGTTCCTGTTAGCAACTTGACAAAAACTTGTGCAGCTATAGCCATGTGCATACATGTCCTAGGCCATACCTAGATCAGCAGATTCACAGCCATGCGAAGTACGACATGTAATATGAGGTGCCAAGCATGGTTGTCAGCATCTAACGATACCCAATGCATACTTTATTAGATGCAACAGACACAAAATGAAATTAAGTAGCATGTGTATAAGTAGATATCACATCTCACATTTCTCACAATACGCAGTCGAATAGGTGATACATATGTGACGATACGCGATAGATTAGGCACACTCGCAAAACCTTAGTTCCTTTTTTCCTTTTTGAAAGTTTCCACTTCTAAAATTTGCATCATCTGTGTCATTCTTTGTGTTGTTTCTCAGTATTAAAACTAAAAAATGACCGGTCTGTGTAGTTGGAAAAGGAACGTTCGTCATTGGATTAGTTTTACGTTGTAAGATAATTGGTTAATTGACAATTTCAGTTTTCTAATGTCAAAATGATTGTTTTTTCTTTCTACGTCAAAAGTTCATGCGATGCCCAATATTGAAAAGTGAGAGCCCGATACACATTTGACAACTCTTCTGCCAAGTTAGGTTATCGAGCATGATGTGATGTGCTTTTTTCATAGGTCAATATAATATTCACAGAACACCCAGGAGGGGCAAACCTTTATACACGAGAAACATACACCAGCCACCACTGGAAGCACAAAACCATACTAGTACTATCCAAAAAGTCTAGATGGGCTTCAAATGGAGTTCGCGTACTCCTCAACCTAGGAAAAAGAGCGAACAAAAACGAACAGCTTCTCTAAAACGTGATGAATTTTATTATTAGAGGGCAACAACTTGCGAGGCTAAAGCCGCGGACGTGTTTAGTACATTAAAACAAAATTGCTACTCGACAAGCAACTGGAAAGCAGGCTACAGGTTCAAGTGATACCGTAACTGTTTGTAGCATAATGATTATGTGTTTGTACTTGATACACACTTTGGGACCAACAAAGTCAGAGTATAATTAAAAATCCTATTCTGGTTATTCTAGTAGTTACTATCTTTCTGAAACTTGTCAAGCTATGTGACTGAAGATTAGACAACTGCAAATATATGTGTGTGTGTGTGTGTGTGCGTGTAAGATGAGCGTGCATGATGATCACGTAAAAAAGAACCTGGAAGTCGAGTTTAATATATGTATCTCATCCATCTTTTCGGCTGATGGTGCATTACATGTTGCATCCCGTTCTTTCTTTGACCCATTAACTGGTCCATCATAGAACTGAAAGAAACCAACATAATCAGGTAACTGAGAAAATTTGATAAACAAAAATTACAAGTTGTGGTGGAAAAAGCATTGAGCTGTTGCTGGCTGACCTTTGATTTAAGTTCTTTGCTAGGATCTAAAATCCGAGCAAGAATGTTCAAAATCTGCATTGTGGCAAAAGGTTCATTTTCACAGTTTAATTTCAGCAACACCAAAGAGATATCATTTGCCAGAATAGCTGGTGAGAAACAAATTACTCCAGTACCATATCTGTCAAGCCTTCAGAGATTTCCGAGTGCTTCAATGAATTAATCAAAGGATGCAGAACACCCTCTGCTTCAATTCTCTGGCAAACATCATTGCTGCATGGAGAGGGATAAGAATTGGAAGCTTGATTAATTAAGAAAGTCAAGCATGCTGCATACATAATTTATTTTGGGACGTTTATTAGTTTGTTCTTTATAACTTAACATCAGCAGGAGCACTTCTAGAGAAAGACCACTAAAAAGTTATAAATAATGGTGGGACAACTACGGTAATGGAGACGAACAAACTGCTTCACTGAAGAGGGAAAATGGTTTATAATGTCATCACAAAAAAAGCACTCTGCAGACAACTAATTTTGGCTAGGCAGAAAGCTTGTAATCTGGAGTTAGGAAGAGCACACAGTTATTGAATGGAGAAGGGTAAAGTCTTTTTGTTACATATTCTCTTCATGGTTATTTTAGCGAAACTTTCTCATTCAAGTCCAACAGCGTTAACTTGCATAATGACTTTGATTTAGAATTTCAGATGTACAAGAGCCTGGATTTAGTAACTAATGACAAACCTCGCCGATAGCCTCTCCAAAGCATGAATGACGCCCAATCTAACAGCATCACTAGGACGGTGCAATAACCGAGAAAGATGCTTCACAGCCCCTGCTTCCTTAAATGAGACTCGCATATGTTCAGTTATAGATGCATCAGCAATGGACTCCGCAGCTCTAGCAATAGCTGACTCATCTTCTAGTTCAAGAATTAAAACCAATCGAGCAACACCATCCATCCATGGCAAAACAGTAAATCGCCTACTAGAAGGGGATTCACTATTGGATTTATTCTCATCTTCCATCTCTATAGCCCCAATACGGGCAAGAAATTGTTGCTGTGTTCGTCCAACTATTGCGTACATCTTCGCTTCTTCTACGTTGGCATTCTTGTCTTGAATATTTAATCCAAGAAGTAGTTCAGATGCACCATACCTTGAAGGACTTTTTGAATTTTGTTCTATCTCTATACCATCAGGCAAAGAAGGCCATGAATGCAAAGCTGGTCTATATGACTTGTAGGCAGCTGCACCAATCATAGGGACTAGAACCAGACCTTCCTCCATGACAAGAATTTTGTAGTACTCATCCTTTGCAAGTTCTAACAATACACTCTTTGCTTCTTTTCTAATAACCTTAGATGCTTCGACATCTGCCTTGAGGAGCTTCGCCTGCATTCAACATACAAGGTGATTAGAAACTTGTCGTCAGCACCTAAAAGGACTGCATAATATGCGCATATATTTATGACTGCTAGATTCACGTTAGTCATGTTTTCAAACACAATTATCATCAACTTTATTACCTTCATATTCTGAATTCTTACATATAATTAGTGGCCCACTTTTAAGAAGGATGTCAAGTAGAGCAACTTTGCAGGATCAAGTACAGTGAGCCCAAGTGATGTATGGGACAGGCATAATCACGTTGGATGTAGAAACCACCTTTGTTTCTTACGGGCCTAAACAGTTTGACCCCAAACTAAGGCCAAGGATAACTTTTGTCAAAATTAAGACAAATAAGATGCGTTTACAAGCTACAGATGTATTCTCAGCGCAATAACCTTAAACGTGAGTCCTGTTTAAGTGTGCCTTACCATATTAGCAATAACACCTGCTTCAACCATGATTTTGTGACAAGAGTGGCTTAGTGCCAAATTAGCCAACACCCCTCCAACTGCCTCTTTCACTTTTATGTCTTCATCTTCCAGGAACTTGATAAGTAAAGGCAGGAGATCAGAGTATGCAATTTTAACTCGGAGCTTCTCCTCCACTGACAGGTTCCACAGTGTAGATATACTTTGCTCCTTTACCTGCATAAGTTTTTTCAAGTTTCACCAACTAATAAGCCTAGGAAATATATACAATAAACACCAATGATGAGATAGCATTCTCACATCAGAAGTCAAGGAAGGTCTTCTAAGAAGACCAGTAATCTCTTCAACTGCCCCGCTTTCTGCTACTAAGTCTCTGTATACATTAACTGAAGATACCACTCTCAAAAGACCCGCAGCTGCTTCACATGTAGCACTTGACTCCGACTTTAGAAGGTTTACGGTAAGATTTATGGATCCACGGAATTGCAAGATGGCATCAACATAATGTTTTCCTCCCAGTGCATATTTCCATAGTGCAACGACAGCCTGTTCTCTGTCTAAGGGGTCATTGTCTAACCCAAGCATCCGAACAAATAAGGCCACATAACCATCACTTGGATTAGATGAGTTGCTCCTCGATGCCTCAATGTCCTGCAATTTAACAAACCTAAACTCATCCATCATGCAGGAAGGAACAAATACCAGTGAAAAGTAAGTGCATATTATGAGCGAAGACGATATGTGTGTGTGTGTGTGCGGGTAGGGGGCTGATCCGCAGCTAGCGTCGGGAAAGCCCCATATTACCAGCTCATCCAGGGACTATGTTGCAAATTGTATAGTCTGGCCCACTGCTTTCCGATTTTTAAAAAAAGTAATTTGGAATTGTCCATGTGGCCATTGTGGACGGCTCCAGATGGAATGGAAAAAAAGAGCCCTTCCCAACCTTGGGTGGGGATGCGCTCTCTTTCTTTGTCTCTCCGTTCTCTTCCTTGGTGATTATGCTTTCTCTTTGGTTGCTTGGCCTTGGGCCATGGCTGCCACGGCTCGCTTCCCTACGTTGGGTGGGGATCGTCACCAGGGGATGGGAAAGCTCTTTTCTTCCCAGCTGATCTGAGACCATCCAAATTGCGAAATGGATGGTCCAGATCTGTTTTTTAAGAGAAGATCACGCAAAACAGCCACTCTTTATAGCTATTAGTGTTTGTTCCCAAAATACCTTATATATCTTTCTCTCTTTTTTTTTTTTAAATAGTAATTGTCTAACCGCTACAAAGAGCAGCGGTTAAACAAAATCTGCTTTCTCCCCTAAAAATCAACCATGTCCATCCCATATTCTTGTCTATTCCAGGTTCTTTCCAGATTATACACCAAATTCCATTTATTAAAATCAAAGAAGGATTGATAATCAACAACAGAATCAACAATCTCCATTCTCCACTCTCATCCATCGACAACCCCATTTACACATCATTTCACCAAAAATCAACAAATAAAGATCTAAGTGGAAACAGAAAAAAAAAAGATGGAAAGAAATTAAAGTTACAGATTGAGTGGTGGATCTGAACAAAAGAAAAAAGGGAACAACATCTTCTTCAGTTTATGGGACTGAATGATAGGCTTGGGGGAAGGGAAGATACGGCGGCGGCATGGCCGAAGCACGATGCGGCAGCAAAGGGCAGCTGTAGAGGCGGCAGCTTGGGGGAAAAACAGATGCGGCGGCGGTGGCTTGGACCAAGGCCAGATGCGGCGGCGACGGCTTGGGCAAAGGACGTCGGCGTCGCCAGTGGCTCAGTGCTTCCTAGGCTAGTTGTGGATGAACCCCCTACGTATACATATATATATATATATATATATAGGAGTTGATCCGCTAACTGCGCGGGCAACTTCAGCTAAGTTGTCCACGCCATCTGGAAAAATTCCCGTCGTCCGCTACATTATGTTGGAAATGCAAGGAGAAAAGAAAAAAAAGAAAGAAACGAGAGGAAAGAAAAAAAGAACAGAAAAGAAACGAGAAGTCAAACAAAAAAAGAACAGTGAAAGAAACGGGAAGGCAAAGAAAAAAGAACAGGACAGAAACAAGAGGGAGTGAGGGAAAGGAGACGACTCAGCCGAGACGAGATGAGACCTGTGGGCCAGCGACGGTGACGGAGGACTTCGGGCGACGACGGCGAGACCTCTGGCGACAGAGACGGCGACAGCGGCAGCAGCTGGCTTCTCTTCTTTCGGCGACTGTAGTCGTCAGATCTGTTGGCTTCGGCTTCGGATCTTCGTCGACTGAGCTCCGGCAACACTGGCGACAGCTCCGGCAACACCAGCGACGCCGGCGACAGCCTTGATGTGGTCGGCAAACAGCAGCCGTGAGGTGAGAGAGAAGAAGAAGGTAATAGTTCAAAACATCTGAAATTGGCCCCAAAACGGTCCGACACTGCTCCACGCCGTGTCCGACACTCGTCGATGAAGTGTCCGACACGGTGTCGGAAATTAGAAAAAAAAAAAATCGGACACCGATGAGCCGTGTCCGACACGTGTCGGGCGGTGTCCGGAGGGTGTCGGGGTGTCCGTCCGTTTAGGACACCATACCTCCACCTAGGAGAGGTGTCCGTGCTTCAGAGGCTATATGGTACTTTCTCAAGAGTTAACTTATGAGCAGCGACTATCTTAAGCAGATATTAGGGTATCAAATCCTCTATAACCACTCAAAGCTCCTGTAGCTACTGAAGCTGGGATTAAACTACGTAAACTCTAAAGGATTCAGGATTCATGTTCATTGGAAGTAAGTTTTACGCTGTTTTTGGCAAACAGTTGCCCAGGCCTGGTCACTGCAATCCCCTTGGTGAGAAGGCACCCCTTCCCCCGAACTTGAGGGCTATTTATCGAGTTCCATAGAGAGATTTGTCTTGCACGCCATCAACCTGTCAATAAATGAAGAATAACATAGTAACCAGGCTTTAATGGGAGTGACATGCTTTAATGAGGTAGGTCTTAATTCGCTCCGGTGTGGCCACTGTGGTGCATTTTCCAAATTTTAGTGTTCAGCTATAGAGATAGCTCTTTGATGGGTTGATAATACTTTGTATTGAGATTAAGTCATGTATTTGTGCTTTCATGGAACTCTCTTGCTGGCGATACCAAGGAGAGTTGACTCTGTATAACCTGCTTGATCGACAGTGATATCATTGCAATTTTGCCAACTGTCACTTTACTTTCCCCTTCCCCTCCGCTCTTTCCCATCAGCAACCTATTTTGGTCAATGTCAATCCTCTTCTCAAATTCCATTTATTTCTGAAACTTAGCTGGTCCAAAGGATGAGGGCTGGTCCAAATTATGAGGGTTGGATAGATTCAGGGCTGACGTAGTGACATCCTAACCAAAGTAGTGAAGAACTATTGCTATTTGCTAGGATTATACTGAAGATAAATTAGGAAGAGCAGAAGAAAAAGACTCACGCAGCTAACCTCAAACTATTTTGAGACAATGGCCTAATCATGTCAAGTTGACTGGGTCACTATGTCGAGACCTTACCTCAGAATTACAAGCAAAACAAGAGGTTAGAGGTACATCGATATAAGATTCAGAGTACAGACTAATGGTGCATTTGGACCAAGATTCATCATTCAGCTCTTCGGGGTGAGTTATGAAATCTCTTGTCCTTCAGATATCAAACTTGAGTGGCAGATTAATCACTTGCACTAGATGAGAATAACTTGACAATGGATGATCTGAAGTTCTGAACTATGTATTCATGCTTCGTGAAGCGAGACGAGTAGTATAGGCATGGAGTCCGTCAAGCTTCATGAGGTAATGATACACTTGGGTCTTCTCAAAAATTAGAGCTCATCAAAAAGCCAGTTGAGTTGAATAGAGCATCTCTCCGATTGGAATGGTGACCAAGAAGCGCATGCCCTTCAAAGACTTTGATCAAAGTTGCAAATGGAGTGCAGGTGATCTGGTGTTGATTTGAGCAGCTTATCTGTCATCTAGGTTCTAAAGGCAGACCTAGTTTAGGGCGAGGACGGGCTCTGAGTTAGAGGTAGCTTGTGGAATACTACCTAATTTGATAGATAGTTCTATTTTTTGTTGAATTTGTGCTTTGCTGGATCAGGGAGATTTCCCTTAGCGTGCGCATATAAATTGCAAATAGGACCATTGCAACACCCATCAAAGGAGTAGTTTACAGGCATGTGTCTGTGTAAGTTGAACGCAAGGGCAGCTACTTCAAGCAAATAAAAGTATAAAACTGAAGATATACTTGTATCCGCTCCACCTATCACACCCTACAGGCAGTAAAATGCTACTGCTCCATGCTACATGCAGTAAAATGCTATTGACCTTCAAACTCAACTCAATTTAACTCACTCTAAGCTGCTGTCCCAAACTAGTTGCATCATCTACATAAGTTCTTCGTTTTCACTCTCCCGTGTATAAACTACATGCCTCCAATATCTTTCTAGCGATCAAGCCCTTTCTCGCCACTTTTCTTATTATCCTCGCAGTATTTCTACCTCTTTTGGCAACCATCAGCTTGGCACTGGTCACATTTTTCTCATTGATGAATCTAAAGACCTAGAATGAATATTATGCATACCAACACGATGCACCTTCTCCTTCTCCTAAATGCCAGCCAACCCTTCTTGCAAACATCCTCATTTCTTAGTCTATGCTTCCTAGAATGCTCACCCATCCAACTAAGCATTCTCATTACAGTTACGCGCACCTTACGCACTCGTTGCTCCTTAGTTCTAAAACATTCCAAACCATTCCCCATAGTAGGCCTACTGCCATCCTGTACAATCTCCCTCCAAATGTATAGGAATGTTGCGATGACACAACACTTACAAAGTATTTCTCCATTCTTATCAGAATCTTCATCAGCATGTCTCCTTGTGCAATGCTGATCCCAAATACCAAGACTATACTTCTTAAGTCTTAATTGCTAGTTCATAATTACTTCATCCTCGGCTAGTCCTACCCTTAGTTGCAGGAAACTCCTAATATGGTGACGTTTCTCTCTTGGAAACTCGCTTTTGCGATCCCAAGTTAGGAATTCCATGGGATCTCGTCCCAAGCTAATATGGGAACTCGATCCCGTTAGCTGGATAGAGATGCATGGAACAAGTGAGAGAGTACCTGAAAATCAAGCCCTTTTTCAACTCAATTCCTTGCTTCTCTCTTCCTTCAAGTCCTTAAAGCCTCCTTGTCTGTTGTTGCTGGCTATGTAAACTATACTAAACAAATGATAATACTCTTTACGCATTTATTTATTCAAGCCGCTCCCAACCTCAAATTCTTCTTGGTACTTACGCTCCACCGCCCCCGTTCCCCCTCCCGCCCCCGCCCCCGCTTTGTGCAACTAAGCTGTGAATTGTGAAATATGTTCACAATTCACAGCCACACATTTCACAATTCACAGCCACACAGGTCTGTGAATCTCTCTCTCCTCTGTGCTACAAGGATATCCAATGTCGACTCTCTCTCTCTTCTCTCTCATAGTGACAAGAGTCTCACCCTCACCCACTCCGGCCACTCCCAAATCGCACTCTCTCTCTCACCCCTGACGCCGACGGGCGACGGCAACAGTGGTCTGCGAGACTACGACTCTCTCTCTCTCTCTGATAGCAACGGTAACGATCTAGGGTTCCGCCACTGGACTACGGTGGAGTGGATTGGAGCCCACCGACCACGATCTAGGGTTTTGAAGAGTGATGACCACCGACCACGTCGCTCTCTCTCTCTCTCTCCCTCTCTCTCTATAGCACCGTCCAGCGGCCACAATTCGATCTAGGGTTCTGATAACAGAGATAAGTGGAGCCGTGGAAGGAGACGACAAAGCGAGGGCTCCACCGGCGGCTAAGAACCCACTGCCGGCGACGACGACCGGTGACCCGTGACCGGTCAATCAGTCAACTGCCTGAGGTACGCATTTTCAAATTAAATTGATCAATTTCTTTCGCAATTGAGCATTGATTGAGGATTTTAGGTTGTTAATTGAGCATTCAGATTGTTAGATTGAATATTTGAGATTGTTGATTAAGCTATGTGACCTAATTTGATTTTTATAGTTAATTGCATATCAAATTGGTCAAATGATTGAATGAATGAAATGCCGATGTTACTTGCTTGTGATTGTGGTATGCTTACATGAAATGGCAATGGTTGTGATTAAATGGTCAGGGAATTAGCAACAAGTTTATCATGACATGCACCAAAGCAATATACTCTTATCAACTAAATCCCAAATAAAAATTCTCTCTGTTCAAAGCAAATATACTTAGATGTACCTAATTTGGCAATTGCAAATTTGGTCAAATTTGGATGTTTTAGTGGCTTATGAATGAAATTTTTTTTTCCAAAATGGAAAAGTTTTTTAAAAAGAAAACAAAGTTGGAAGAATCCTCGCAGTCTAGTAAGAATAAGTGTAGAAATCAAGATATATTTTTAAAAACAAAGTTGGAAAAAAAATTTAAAAAGAAAACAAAGTTCGATATATTTTTAGCACCCCCTGGGGTAAAATCCTGGTTCCGCCACTGAGCACAAGGTTTTGGTTTCAACTCTTCCCGCTTGCATATTTGGTCCCTCTATATTCTAGTGCAATTCGCAAAGTATATTTTTCGCACTTGGTGATGGTGCACCTTCATGTGTTTCTCATTGATCTATCGCTCAACGTGCGTAGAGAATCGCGTGAGCAGGGGACTATAAGCAGGATAATTTGTTGCATAGCTTAAAATTTCACAGTAATGGTAACTTAACATACACAAAGTTATCTGAACCCCTCAAACCCATAACCCAGTTGCTGTAAAGAGTAAGGAAACAGGACCGGAGTCGAGAAGCGTCACTACGCCTCAATTGCAACATTGCCACACACACACACACACACGTACGTAGACAGTGTTAAGAGCCTTACAGGGATTGTGGTGGGCTGCTGTTGGGCAGCATCAATTGCACCCCCGCCATCGCTGCACGCCCTGGCTAGGACCGAACAACGGGTCGATACTAGCTTGGGGTTGAGCCTATGGCCTTGACAGTAGTGGATACGGCTGTTGGCTGACGATAACCAAGCGCGTGGCCTTGCTGAGTTGCTTCTGACTATGATAACTTCGGCATGGCTTTGTAAAACTTTGCTCTGCAGATTTGGAGGCTTGAATTTGAAATGGGTTGGAAGTGTTAAGGCCATCCTCCTCCGAGAATAGATAATTCAGCCGTTCGCAAGCACACTATAAGGTTTTGCGTTTGGAAGTCTCTTCCTCTTCAGGCTCTCTGTTTTGGATTTTCTTTCTATATATATATATATATATATATATATGGGGATCGATCCCCATCGACCGGTGGAAAAAAAAAAATTTCCCACCGAATCGCTAGTATTACTAGCGATTGCAAAAAAAAAAAAAAAAAGAAACCTGATTGGGCCATTTCTGGCCAAAAAGGAGCCGCGATTGGCCTTGGGCCAATCGCATGACTGTCGCGCGATTGGCCCAAAGCCAATCGCCAGACTGTCCAGCGATTGGCCTTGGGCCAATCTTAACCCGGCAGTAACCCCCCTCCCCCCCCCCCCCGTGGCCCCCACCTCTCCCCCCCCCCCCCACGTGTCATTCTCCCTCCCTTGGCCCCCACCCCCCTTCGGCAGATTCCCCCCCCCCCGGCCCCCACCCCCTCTCACCCGAATTTCCACCCCCGGCAGTAACACCCCCCCCCCCCCCCGTGGCCCCCACCCCTCTTCCCCACCCCCCCCCCCGTGTCATTCTCCCTCCCTAGGCCCCCACCCCCCTTCGGCAGATTCCCCTCTTTTCCCCCTCCCAAAACCTCCTCCCATGGCTTGGCCCCCACCCCTCTTCGACACATGGCAGAACATTAGCCCCCCCCCCCCCTCCCACGGCTCACTTTTCTGTCTATAAAAACCCTCTTCCCCCGAATTATTTCTTACACTCTCATCATTCTCCCTATCTCACCTACATAATCTCCACAACAATACGAGCGAAAAAAAATTTACGCTAGAAGATCGGTGGATAACCGCTAGAAGAAGATCGGTGGATTTCTTCGTCATTTTTTTCAAGTCAAAACAAGTAAGTATTTTGAATTTTCTTATAATTCAATGTTAATTTAAATTGTTCGTACGCTTAAATTGTTCTTACCATAGTCTAAAATTCGTGTTTAGGGCGTCAAAATTACGTTTTTACAAATCGGGGTATTACATTCAAAAGATTCGAAAATAGCGATTTTTTAGGGCGTCAAAATTATGATCTTTCACGAATTTATAAAAAATAGCTAGAGCTAGATTTTGCTAAAGTGCAAAAAAGAGACCCTAGTTATTTTTAAAATATCTGTATCAGGTAAAAATTTCAGATTTTTCCAAAGACTAGAAAGGGGTTAACTGATACGCGCAACCTTGTAACTTCGCAGTGTAATTTAAAATATCAAGCTAGCGCGATTTCACGCGAAATTTTTTTGAGAACCCTAGGATGTTGGAAAGTTCCATTCCCCAGGAATTCGGGCCATTCCGAAGCCGGTAGCAATTTTTTGCCGAACGGGCTTTTAAGCGCTCGATCCGGACACCGGTTCGGGATTTTTTGACGAAAAATCCCTAAAATACTTTTTAGATCAAGGATGAACTCAGCAACCTTAGAATAGCGTCTTAAAGCACTTTTGAGATTTTTCCCGATGCCAGGGGGCATTTTGGTAATTCACCGCCCGAGAGGGGTATTTTCGTAATTTTACGCTGTCAACTTTTTCGAACGTCTTTTCAGTCCGTAAATGTAAGCAAACCACCTGAAAGGCTGATTTGAAGCCGATTCGCGGGGCGTTGGGGTCGCTAAAGGTGAAAACTTAATTAGACAGTTTTTCACGAATTTATAAAAAATAGCTAAAGCTTGATTTTGCGAAAGTGAAAAAAATAGACCCTAGTTATTTCTAAAAGATACATATCAGGTAAAAATTTCAGATTTTTCCAAAGACTGGAAATGGGTTAACTGATACGCGCAACCTTGTAACTTCGCAGTGTAATTTAAAATATCAAGCTAGCGCGATTTCGCGCGAAACTTTTTTGAGAACCCTAGGATGTTGGGAAGTTCCATTCCCCAGGAATTCGGGCCATTTCGAAGCCGGTAGCAATTTTTTGCCGAACGGGCTTTTAAGCGCTCGATCCGGACACCGATTCGAGATTTTTTGACGAAAAATCCCTAAAATGCTTTTTAGATCAAGGATGAACTCAGCAACCTTAGAATAGCGTCTTAAAGCACTTTTGAGATTTTTCCCGATGCCAGGGGGCATTTTGGTAATTCGCCGCCCGAGAGGGGTATTTTCGTAATTTTACGCTGTCAACTTTTTCGAACGTCTTTTCAGTCCGTAAATGTAAGCAAACCCTAGTGAAGATGGGAAGTTCCATTCCCTAGGAATTCGGGCCATTTCGAAGCCGGTAGCAATTTTTTGCCGAACGGGCTTTTAAGCGCTCGATCCGGACACCGGTTCGGGATTTTTTGACGAAAAATCCCTAAAGTGCTTTCTAGATGAAGGATGAACTCAGCAACCTTAGAATAGCATCTTAAAGCACTTTTGAGATTTTTCCCGATGCCAGGGGCATTTTGGTAATTCGTCGCCCGAGAGGGGTATTTTGGTAATTTTACGCTGTCAACTTTTTCGAACGTCTTTCCAGTCCGTAAATGTAAGCAAACCCTAGCGAGGATGGGAAGTTCCATTCCCCAGGAATTCGGGCCATTCCGAAGCCGGTAGCAATTTTTTGCCGAACGGGCTTTTAAGCGCTCGATCCGGACACCGGTTCGGGATTTTTTTACGAAAAATCCCTAAAGTGCTTTCTAGTTCAAGGATGAACTCAGGAACCTTAGAATAGCATCTTAAAGCACTTTTGAGATTTTTCCCGATGCAAGGGGCATTTCGGTAATTCGCCACCCGAGAGGGTTATTTTGGTAATTTCACGCTGTCAACTTTTTCGAACGTCTTTCCAGTCCGTAAATGTAAGCAAACCCTAGCGAAGATGGGAAGTTCCATTCCCCAGGAATTCGGGCCATTCCGAAGCCGGTAGCAATTTTTTGTCGAACGGGCTTTTAAGCGCTCGATCCGGACACCGGTTCGGGATTTTTGGACGAAAAATCTGTAAAATGCTTTTTAGATCAAGGATGAACTCAGCAACCTTAAAATAGCATCTTAAAGCACTTTCGAGATTTTTCCTGATGCCAGGGGGCATCTTGGTAGTTCGTCGCCCCGAGAGGGGTATTTTGGTAATTTTACGGTGTCAAGTTTTTGAAACGACTTCTCAGTCCGTAAATGTAAGCAAAGCACCTGAAAGGCTGATTTGAAGCCGATTCGCGGGGTGTTGGGATCATAATGAACCCCGGGCCATTTCGGCAATTTGCCGCTCATCGGGGGCTATTTTCCTAATTTTACATTACACGAATTTCCTTAAAAACTTTTAGTTCAGGAAAGGGTGTGAGACACCCGAAAAGTTATTTTAAAGTTGTGAATTAGATAAAGCTTAAAAGTCGTTCGAAAAAACTATTCAGCTTTTCTGATGCCAGGGGGCATTTTGGTAATTTGCATTCCCGAGAGGGGTATTTTCATTACTTTGCCCCCTTCAGTTTTTCAAATGACTGCTTCGTCCAGAAATGTAAGCAAAGCACCTGAAAGGTTGTTTCGAAGCTGATTTGGGGCGTTAGGGTGATAATGAACCCCCGAGGGCATTTCGGTAATTTGCCGCTCATCGGGGGCTATTTTGGTAATTTTACATTATACAAATTTTCCAACGATTACACTGCAAATAATTTTTATTCTTCTTTTATTTAATTCTATGACTTGTTGAGAATGATATAATTTTTATTTTTTAGATTTCAGTATAAATATGGATGCAACTGGAGGAAGCAATTTTTGTGAAGGTTCTGATCCACCTTACTTGGATCAAGTTTTTCAAACACTGGACGAACTCGAAGCATACTACAAAGCATATTCGAAAACGATGGGTTTCGGTATTAGAACTAAGACGACTAGAAAACGGGTGAATACCGATCAAATTTGTGCAAGACTATTTGAGTGTCATCGAGGAGCACCGCATGTACCCCCGGTCGTTCAGATCAGTGACGAAGGGACAACAAAACAAAGAAAACGCGACACATTTCTGGGTACCGGCTGCAAGGCCCATGTGTATGCAATACACCGGAAAAAAGAAAACCATTGGGTTGTGACGGGAGTGGAGTTGAGTCATAATCATCAGTTGATGACCCCCAGTAAGATTGGTCAAATTCATCAACACCGAGAAATTAGCGCGGCACACAGACAACTGATTTTTATAATGGCCGGGGCTAAAATTCCACCTTCTAAGATGATGGGGGTTTTCTCAAGCCAGGCTGAGGGGATTGACAGGTTGAGTTTCAACGAAGTAGACCTTCGAAATGAACTTCGTGCTTAGAAGAGAGAGTCTTTCGGTAGGAGTGATTCTCAAGCTACACTTGATCTCTTCAGGTGCCTTCAGAGTGAGAATTCTGGATTTTTCTACAGTCTCCAACTGGATGATGCGAACCGCATTAGTACTATATTTTGGGCGGACCCCCGTTCTAGAGCTGCTTACCAAAATTTTGGGGATGTTGTGACGTTTGACACCACATACCGCACCAATAAGTACTCTATGCCTTTTGCTCCGTTCACCGGGGTGAACCACCACTATCAGTCAATCTCGTTTGGCTTTGCCCTGCTTAGGGATGAGACGGAGGAGTCATTTACGTGGTTATTTGAAACGTGGCTTCAAGCAATGTATCATATTCCTCCAAAGACCATCATCACCGACCAAGATCTGGCAATGAAAAATGCAATCGCTAAGGTCCTTCCAGATACTCACCATGGACTGTGCACGTGGCACATAAGCAACAAATATCCCGAACGGCTTCACAATGTATATGCAAACCATCCGGAATTCAAGACTGACTTTAATACATGTGTGAAGAAATCGTTGACGGTAGACGTGTTCGAGGAGAGGTGGGCCACGTTAATGGATGACTACAATTTGCACAATCATGCCTGGTTACAATCGTTGTATGCGATCAAGACACGGTGGGTCGGTGCCTACACCAAGAAGTTTTTTGCAGCCGGAATGACTACGACCTCGAGAAGCGAAGCTATGAATTCATTCTTTGATGGGTACGTAAGCCAGTCTTCAATTATAGTGGAGTTCGTACTAGAGATGCAGAAAGCCGTTGATAGGCAATTGTACCGTGAGAGAGAAGCCGACGCGGCTACAGTTTATAGGGAAAGAGCCATACTACTCTTTTCACCTTTGGAGGTTCATGCGGCTCAAGTCTATACCAAGGAAATGTTTAGACAGTTTCAGAATGAACTACTAAAGTCTAATCAATATGGCATGACAAAGTTGCACGAGTATTCCACCAGAGATCTCAAGGTTTATGCTTTGACAAACGTGACGAATTTCGCCAATCCGTGCTCTTCGTCGACTCCGAGGAACAGAAGACATTTTACCGTTGCTAAATGTATGGACACCGGGTTGGTAAATTGCAACTGTCAATTGTTTGAGCATAAAGGTATACTTTGTCGACACGCGTTGAGGGTTTTGAGCTCCAAGAATGCTCGTGAAATCCCTCCACAGTATATCTTGGCCCGGTGGACGAAGGAAGCCAATAGAGTCCACGGTCACATTCCTTACGTGCCCAATGTTTCAGTTGATTTCGAGCAATCTGAGACGCTGCGATATAATCACCTTTGTAACATCATGCACGGTTTATCAATGGATGCAGCGTCAACATTTGATGGGTACAGGTATCAAGTTGAAGCAGCCGCACGGGATAAGGCTAAGCATGTGGAGTTTAGGATGGCTGATCCAGAAAGACGGGACACTCCGACTACTCGGACGACTCCAGCCGGTAGATTCAATCGAGCCAAACAGCCAGTCATTGACGGCACTAGCATGCAAGGTGAGGAGGACGACATTTTTGATCCAATTATTGCACAAACAAAAGGGCGAAAACGAGAAATACGCATGAAGAATCCGATTGAAAAACCAACGGCTCAAAAAAAATTGCGAAAGTGTGCGTTGTGTAATAAGATGACTGATCATGACAAGAGAAACCATTATAAAGTGTTAGGTCTCGAACCTGGCAGTATGGTCGAGGAGGACGATGATGATGAAGAGTTTTGGGGTTAATGTTTCAGTTGTATAACGAATAACTTTTATAATGAGCATAAATTTGTGATTTGGTTTGTTGAATCTTTAATTTGTGATTTGGTTTGTGGATTATTGATATTTTTGGAAGGGACTATTCGCGCCGTCAATACTTCCGAACAATCTTGTAAATTTTTTTGTTCATTGCACCTCAGGCACGCTAGTTAGCCCATTCGTAAGAATTTCGGCAAGATACGAGACACATTATTTTTTGGGTTTTCTATGGAAGGCCTATTCGGGCACACTTCAGGGCCCAATTCATAGCTTCCGAAAAATCTCGTAATTTTTTTTGTCACAATTTTTTTGTTCATTGCACCTCAGGCACGCTAGTTAGCCCATTCGTAAGAATTTCGGCAAGATACGAGACACGTTATTTTTTGGGTTTTCCTATGAAAGGCATACGGGCACACTTTAGGGCCCAATTCATAGCTTCCGAAAAATCTCGTAATTGTTTTTGTCACTTTTTTTTTGTTCATTGCACCTCAGGCACGCTAGTTAGCCCATTCGTAAGAATTTCGGCAAGATACGAGACACGTTATTTTTTGGGTTTTCCTATGAAAGGCCTATTCGGGCACACTTCAGGGCCCAATTCATAGCTTCCGAAAAATCTCGTAATTGTTTTTGTCACTTTTTTTTTGTTCATTGCACCTCAGGCACGCTAGTTAGCCCATTCGTAAGAATTTCGGCAAGATACGAGACACGTTATTTTTTGGGTTTTCCTATGAAAGGCCTATTCGGGCACACTTCAGCGCCCAATTCATAGCTTCCGAAAATCTCGTAATTTTTTTTGTCACTTTTTTTTTGTTCATTGCACCTCAGGCACGCTAGTTAGCCCATTCGTAAGAATTTCGGCAAGATACGAGACACGTTATTTTTTGGGTTTTCCTATGGAAGGCCTATTCGGGCACACTTCAGGGCCCAATTCATAGCTTCCGAAAAATCTCGTAATTTTTTTTGTCACTTTTTTTTTGTTCATTGCACCTCAGGCACGCTAGTTAGCCCATTCGTAAGAATTTCGGCAAGATACGAGACACGTTATTTTTTGGGTTTTCCTATGGAAGGCCTATTCGGGCACACTTCAGGGCCCAATTCATAGCTTCCGAAAAATCTCGTAATTTTTTTTGTCACTTTTTTTTTGTTCATTGCACCTCAGGCACGCTAGTTAGCCCATTCGTAAGAATTTCGGCAAGATACGAGACACGTTATTTTTTGGGTTTTCCTATGAAAGGCCTATTCGGCCCAATTCATAGCTTCCGAAAAATCTCGTAATTTTTTGTCATTTTTTTTGTTCATTGCACCTCAGGCACGCTAGTTAGCCCATTCGTAAGAATTTCGGCAAGATACGAGACACGTTATTTTTTGGGTTTTCCTATGGAAGGCCTATTCGGGCACACTTTAGGGCCCAATTCATAGCTTCCGAAAAATCTCGTAATTTTTTTTGTCATTTCTTTTTTGCTCATTGCCCCTTAGGCACGCTAATAGGCCATATATATGAATTTCGGCGAAAATCGAGACAAATAATTTTTTTGAAAATCCTATAATGTATTAATATTCGTGCACACTGTATCGCCAAACTCATAGCAACAATGAAAAAATTATGTACATTTTTTTCAGGGGTTCTTTGCTCATTGCACCTTAGCCACTATAGTTAGGATAATGGTAATTAAGGCGTCTAGCTTCATTCTTTTTCAGCTCACAGGCTATCCTATACCTAAACGTCAAGGCAGCCTTCCTAGTCCACCATTTATATTTGAGCACCTCCGACCGAGCAATGTAGTCCATGTACTTGAGGACGTAAATCCCGCAATCGTGACTGTTATATTGCTTTGGTCGGTCCTGTATCATCTCGACCGTCCAAGGCTCTACCGTCGAATTCCTGGTGATGGATTCCCCCGAATAATCTCGGCACGCTAGCGAGAAGATAGTAGTCTGCATCCAACAATAAAAAAAGGTCATCAATATATGTTACAATAAGAATATACTATGAGCCAAGGTCAACCGATAAAAACTAACCACTGCAGTGATGTACTCGCTGTATATCTGTGCCAGCGACCGAAAGGGAGAGTCCTCCCGTAGGCTATCGTATATGTTGACCGCTCTGTTCGCTGGATAGAGAACTAATAGGAACCAGTGGTGTTCATGATGGCAAGGTATCATGACAAGGTTCGCATGAGCAGCGTGACATTGATAGTCTGCGGTCAACAGGGCTAACAAGTTTCCAGCTGGTTTCCACTTACCCATGCCTGCCCCTCGCCTCCTCGATTCTGTGAACTCCCTCATGCTGGTCACCATTAATGGGACAAGATAAGTGGGATACATGTTAAGCTTCAAATCTTCGCACTGGTTATAACGTAGCTCTCTAATCCGGAGCAGATCTATATAAGCGTTCATGACAAAATTTGAAATATCTGTCTCCGGTGCCAACATTCTCACATCCGCGTGACCTAGCAATGTTCCAAGAGGAAAGTCTGTTGAATCGACAGGCTCAGGCCCGAAGTAGTGCCGGTCGATCCAATCCCGCTTCCATCGCCTCAATGGCTTTGTCGCTTGTCCTTTATCCGACCGGTTGCTTGGGCGCGAGGCCTGGATTCCTACTTGGGTCACCTGACTCTGGCGCTGAGAGTCGTACGTGTCAGGAGGCAAGCGACTAGACGGCTCCCAGAATTCCCTCTGGGGCAAAGACGCGTCAGGAGGCAAGCGACTAGACAGCTCCCAGAATTCACTCTGGGGCACAAAGTCGTACGTGTCAGGAGGCAAGCGACTAAACGGCTCCCACACCTGACTCTGGGGCTGAAACCCGTACGCGTCAGGAGGCAAGCCACTAGACGGCTCCCACACCTGACTCTCGGGCTGAGAGCCGTACGCGTCAGGAGGCAAGCCACTAGACGGCTCCCACACCTGACTCTAGGGCTGGGGCTGAGAGCCGTACGCGTCAGGAGGCAAGCCACTAGACGGCTCCCCTTGGTAACCCCGGTACGCAAGACTAAAGTTGTGAAGATCAGTCTTGTACCTCTCAATGGAGCTCTTGAGACTGTCAGGCGCATGCGCGACATACCAGTCAAACTGCTCAAGCTGCTTGAACACCTTAGTGCCCTGGTCAACCTAAAAAAAATGCATAAATAAATCACCGTCATCATTTCAGGCATGGTCGAGAAGGTGCAAAAATAAATATTGAAACAACACTAGAGTTGACTTACAATGCTCAATGCCCAGAACTGGTCATAGACCTCACGTGGCGCGTACGATGTCTTCCTCACTTGGGAAGGACGATTCACCCTCGTGCGCGTCACCTTGAGAAACCATTGCAGGTAATCCTCAGTACTGGTGCCGTCGTCCTTGAGCGATACAAGGCTACCATACGTTTCTTGCCAAGTATTCCACTGTTGCACCTCGTCGCTCAGCAAATTCAAGGCATCAGGCACCTCAAAATTCGGACCTCGACCGCTCCTGTATGGCCGCATGTCTACAGCGGGTTTTGGTATCCCTTGTAGACAGCCAGCTTGTTTCATAGCTCGATCGGGCATCTGAAACTCACATACTTCGAAATGAATAAGTGGCACCCGAACCAAACCTGCCAGCACGTACGACACCGGCAGTTGCCAACACGTCTCATCCAACCGATGCATCACCTTCCCATATGGCTGCCACGTCACCTGGGATGCATCCATCATATCTAGTTCCCCCCGATAGAACATTAGATTGTGGTGAGGGTCTACCCGTCTACTCCGTTTGGGCCTAGGCCCCCAGGCCCACACCCTAGGCCACGTCTCATCGGAATCAGCTACGGGCTGTGGACGACCCGTGGGTAGCCTCTCGTAAGACCAAACCTGTGAATGCAAACATAATATGGAATTAGTTATTAATCACGAATATATTGGCACGTCAACGAAGAATATTAATGCTCAAACCTGTAACAGAGTGATGCAGGCGGCAATGGACTTGGCACCCTTTCTCGTAGCTTTGTGCAATGCTCGATATAGGTGCGCAAGGACAGCTGAACCCCACGAATACGAGTATACCTCCTCAAGATCCTCCAAGAACACCAAATACTTCGGATGCACCGTGTTTTTTTTTTGCGTCGGAAGTAATATAGATCCAATAATATACAAAAGGAATGCCTTCGTATACACCGAAAAATCATGAGGAGTGTATTCATCCGGTAGCTCGCCGTACTGCTCTCTCAGCCATTTAAGTTTTATGCCGTTGGTTGTAAGAGCTTCCCTCGGAATTCCCGGAAAATACTGCCTAGCCATCTTCGCTATGGATGCAGACGTTTTACTCGAAGTAATGGGTCTACCGTGACATGGGATTCCAAGTATAAATCCAACGTCCTCTAATGTAATAGTCATTTCACCAAACCGGAAGTGAAATGAGTTCGTCTCGCCCCTCCATCGTTCAACTAGAGCGGATATAAGGCAATCGTCGTGCCGAGCCCAAATCCCGCAATCGGTGAACACCGTCAAATTTTGATTGTGTAGTAGTTCTATTTGTTCCTCGTTCAGTACCCATTCGTCGAGGTGACTTGTGCTTTGAATTGTTTCCAAAACACCCCTATCGACACCGTCAAATACGTGCCTCGCGACGTGGTCATCGTCATCGTATAGGATAGATGTATCATGAGGTCCAGGGTTGAAATCCATATCTGTAAGAACAAAATATAATCGTAAACTAACTTAGCGTCCATAATATTTACATTCCGAAACTGTAACTGAATCGTTAACCTAGCTTACCAACGCAATAACAATAGTCATTAAATCATTACTTTAATGTATGAAAACCATTCCTCACTTCCCACCACTCCGAACGCTTAATAACCCTAGCCGCCTTCGCTAGGGTTTGCTTACATTTACGGACTGAAAAGACGTTCGAAAAAGTTGACAGCGTAAAATTACGAAAATACCCCTCTCGGGCGGCGAATTACCAAAATGCCCCCTGGCATCAGGAAAAATCTCAAAAGTGCTTTAAGACGCTATTCTAAGGTTGCTGAGTTCATCCTTGATCTAGAAAGCATTTTAGGGAATTTTCGTCAAAAATTCCCGAACCGGTGTCCGGATCGAGCGCTTAAAAGTTTCATAGGCAAAAAATTGCTACCGGCTTCGGAAAATCCCGCAATCGTGGGGAATGGAACTTCCCATCTTCGCTAGGGTTTGCTTACATTTACGGACTGAAAAGGCGTTCGAAAAAGTTGACAGCGTAAAATTACGAAAATACCCCTCTCGGGCGGCGAATTACCAAAATGCCCCCTGGCATCGGGAAAAATCTCAAAAGTGCTTTAAGATGCTATTTTAAGGTTGCTGAGTTCATCCTTGATCTAGAAAGCATTTTAGGGATTTTTCGTCAAAAAATCCCGAACCGGTGTCCGGATCGAGCGCTTAAAAGCCCGTTCGGCAAAAAATTGCTACCGGCTTCGGAATGGCCCGAATTCGTGGGGAATGGAACTTTCCAACATCCTTAGGGTTTGGTTACCTTTAAGGACAGGAATGACGCTCGAAAAAGTTGACAGCGTAAAATTACGAAAATACCCCTCTCGGGCGGCGAATTACCAAAATGCCCCCTGGCATCGGGAAAAATCTCAAAAGTGCTTTAAGACGCTATTCTAAGGTTGCTGAGTTCATCCTTGATCTAAAAAGCATTTTAGGGATTTTTCGTCAAAAAATCCCGAACCGGTGTCCGGATCGAGCGCTTAAAAGCCCGTTCGGCAAAAAATTGCTACCGGCTTCGGAATGGCCCGAATTCCTGGGGAATGGAACTTTCCAACATCCTAGGGTTTGCTTACATTTACGGACTGAAAAGACGTTCGAAAAAGTTGACAGCGTAAAATTACGAAAATACCCCTCTCGGGCGGCGAATTACCAAAATGCCCCCTGGCATCGAGAAAAATCTCAAAAGTGCTTTAAGACGCTATTCTAAGGTTGCTGAGTTCATCCTTGATCTAAAAAGCATTTTAGGGATTTTTCGTCAAAAAATCCCGAACCGGTGTCCGGATCGAGCGCTTAAAAGCCCGTTCGGCAAAAAATTGCTACCGGCTTCGGAATGGCCCGAATTCCTGGGGAATGGAACTTTCCAACATCCTTAGGGTTTGCTTACATTTACGGACTGAAAAGACGTTCGAAAAAGTTGACAGCGTAAAATTACGAAAATACCCCTCTCGGGCGGCGAATTACCAAAATGCCCCCTGGCATCGGGAAAAATCTCAAAAGTGCTTTAAGACGCTATTCTAAGGTTGCTGAGTTCATCCTTGATCTAAAAAGCATTTTAGGGATTTTTCGTCAAAAAATCCCGAACCGGTGTCCGGATCGAGCGCTTAAAAGCCCGTTCGGCAAAAAATTGCTACCGGCTTCGGAATGGCCCGAATTCCTGGGGAATGGAACTTTCCAACATCCTAGGGTTCTCAAAAAAATTTCGCGCGAAATCGCGCTAGCTTGATATTTTAAATTACACTGCGAAGTTACAAGGTTGCGCGTATCAGTTAACCCCTTTCCAGTCTTTGGAAAAATCTGAAATTTTTACCTGATACAGATCTTTTAAAAATAACTAGGGTCTTTTTTTTGCACTTTGGCAAAATCTAGCTCTAGCTATTTTTTATAAATTCGTGAAAGATCATAATTTTGACGCCCTAAAAAATCGCTATTTTCGAATCTTTCGAATGTAATACCCCGATTTGTAAAAACGTAATTTTGACGCCCTAAACACGAATTTTAGACTATGGTAAGAACAATTTAAGCGTACGAACAATTTAAATTAACATTGAATTATAAGAAAATTCAAAATACTTACTTGTTTTGACTTGAAAAAAATGACGAAGAAATCCACCGATCTTCTTCTAGCGGTTATCCACCGATCTTCTAGCGTAAAAAAATTTTCGCTCGTATTGTTGTGGAGATTATGTAGGTGAGATAGGGAGAATGATGAGAGTGTAAGAAATAATTCGGGGGAAGAGGGTTTTTATAGACAGAAAAGTGAGCCGTGGGAAGGGGGGGCAACTAATGTTCTGCCATGTGTCGAAGAGGGGTGGGGCCCAAGCCATGGGAGGAGGTTTTGGGAGGGGGAAAGAGGGGGAATCTGCCGAAGGGGGGTGGGGCCTAGGGAGGGAGAATGACACGGGGCGGGGGTGGGGGCCACCGGGGGGGGATGGGGGTTACTGCCGGGGGTGGAAATTCGGGTGAGAGGGGGTGGGGGCCGGGGGGGGGAATCTGCCGAAGGGGGGTGGGGGCCAAGGGAGGGAGAAGGACACGTGGGGGGAAGAGAGGTGGGGGCCACGGAGGGGGGGGGGGGGGTTACTGCCGGGTTAAAGACTCCAGCGATTGGCCTTGGGCCAATCGCATGACTATCGCGCGATTGGCCCAAAGCCAATCGCCTGAGAGTCTGGCGATTGGCTTTGGGCCAATTGCGCGACAGTCATGCGATTGGCCCAAGGCCAATCGCGGCTCCTTTTTGGCCAGAAATGGCCTAATCAGCTGGTTTCTTTTTTTTTTTGCAATCGCTAGTAATACTAGCGATTCGGTGGAAAAAAAAAAATTCCACCGGTCGATGGGGATTGATCCCCTATATATATATATATATATATATATATATATATATATATATATAGGGAGCTGATCCGTTGAGAGCGTGGGCAAAATAGGAGAAGTTGCAAGCGCGATCTGACCGTCCATCCCGAAAGATAGACGGCCCAGATCGCACCTTTTTCGAAAGCTGTCAGTCGTCCGCTATACAGTATGGCGGACGGGTTTTTTTACCATATTGCCCCTCCGCGCCTGTCCGCTACACTCTATGGCGGAGGACATTAAAGTCTTGATGGGAGACAGCAAAAAGACGTCCACGATACTATGTAGCGGACGTCTCCCAGTCTCCCAGGCTGGCACCTACCTGACACAAGACAGCAAAAAAGGTATCCGCTATACAGTGTATCGGACCTCGCCTAGGCTGACAGCTGTCAGGTCCTGTCAGGACCTGACTTTCAGGGACTTTATTTCTGCACGTGTCAGAGTGTCGGGAACAATTTCCGCTATACAGTATCGCGGACAGGCTTTTCCCGTATACCCCAAAGTTCCTGATTCTCAGCTCTTTCCGCAAAATTTTCTTCTCCTTCGGATTCACTTGCTTCCATTTTCGGCTCCCCTCAAGCTTCGAGTAAAACTTGCTTCAATCTTCTTCACTCAAGCAAGGTAAGTTTCTGATCTCAAATATTTTCTGGGTGGATTGACTGATAAAGTATATATTTTTTTTTGGGCAAAAAAATATAGATTTTTGATGATGTTCTAGAAATTAATTTGTTAACTTTAAAGAAGTTTATTGTAGTTAATTTTGATTTTTTTGAGGGGCGCTAACTTCGGCACATCTATCCTATTGCCTTTCGAATTTTTTGAGATACGTTTGTTGTATTTTGGCATGATGAATTTGTCTAACGCTCTTAGTAATTTTAATTTGTTATGTTCAATAAATCTATAATTAGCAAAATGGGAGACTTTTGAGATTATGTATATGGTATATTTGTCATCTTAAATTTGTCTATTCGTCAAGATAATTTTAAGGTAATATTTTCAGTTGAAAATGTCATTTGATTGTTAAGCGTAGTCTATATTTCTACATATAGGGAGTTGTTTCACAATGTCTGATTTCGTGTCGAGCTCCAACACCCCCGTAGATGCTAGTGATCCGTATCTAGGACGAACCTTTCAAACATTGGAGGAAGCTGGAGAATGTTTCCGAGCGTATTCATTGAGGGTTGGATTTGGCATTAGAATAAAGACTTCAAGAACGAGCAACATAACGAGAAAGATATGCTCTCGCTTATACGAGTGCCATAGGGGCAGAAACCCAGTGCAAAATGAGACACGCGTAGGCAACGATGACAGTGATGACGAAATAGGATATTCGCGCAGAAGACGGGAGATCTTTGCGCGAACGAATTGCCAGGTCAAGATGTTCGTAAGCTATAAAGCCAAGCAAGATCATTGGCTTATTACCAGCCTGGAACTGGCACACAATCACCCGTTAGTAACCCCTTCTAAGGTGAGTCAGATGCATCAACACAAGAAGATGGGAAAGGTCGCGAGGAGCCTCATTCACACAATGAGCGATGCGCGGCTAGGACCTACCGACATGATTAATGTTCCTGCTGAACAGGCCGGTGGAATTCAAAATTTAAACTTTAACACGACAGACGTTCGCAACGCGGTCCGAACCCATAGACGAGCCGCGTATGACCTCAATGATGCTCAAGCCACAATGAGCCTATTGAAGCGGATGCAGATGGAGGACCTGCAGTTTACCTTCGATTATAAACTTGACAACGAGCATCGTGTTAGCACAATTTTTTGGGTCGACGGTCGTTCGAGGCTTGCTTAT